>CM024754.1:179201250-179801250 GCA_014218235.1 Colocasia esculenta | reverse complement strand
CAGCAATGGCGTCTGCTGCGGCAGGGAAACAGAGATTTCAATCCTCCTCTGAAGAAGCTCTTCCCTGGAGAAGGAGGCGGAACAGAGAGAAGTGGTTTTTATATCAGGAGGAAGCGTTGGTCGTGGAGTCGGTTTGCTTGGCGAGGAAGCATTTCTCGTTAGGCAGAGGAGGGAGCGTTGCGACTTCTTGACGAGATCCGCCGCCCAGCCGTTGCTTCCCGACGCTCGGAAAATAAAAGCTCCCCCGTCATGCGGGGGGGGCAAAGCCGGGCATTCTCGCACTCCAATCTCTCTGCACCGCCACATAGTACGCCCAACCAATGGGAAATGAGATCTCTTTACGTGGCAGCTTCTAATTAGATGATAACGATGCAAAAGTTGACAAGTACCGGGTGATCGGGGGTATAAATGGTACCCAGCATTTCTCAGACGTGTAATATGTTGCGCTTTCTGGGTTCTAGAAGTAGAGCCCGAGGAACCATCTTTAAAAGGCGGCGCGTACCACGGGGCTCGTGAACGGGCTCATCAAAGCCGTCCAAGTGGTTGGGTGCGTGCGGACGCGGAGGATTCGGGCAGCGGTACAGGTTACACGTCAGATGGTGTACGTTGCCGGTGGTCAGAGTTGGTGCGTGACCACTCGTGAGAACGTGGCCTCCAAGAAAATACGGAGCCAACGGGGGGCGTGGTTCTTCGTCCCGGAAGCAACTTCCTGGTTGCGGGTGGTATCGGCGTATGATGCCCCATTTGACGTTTTGAATGAGGCATCTGAATGATTCGTCTCATCCTTAGGCATCTGAACGATTCGTCTCATCCTTTCTTCACAATATTTTTCTTCTGAGAAAAATTCAAAATGTAGTAAATATAATTTACGTAAGATTATTAGTGCTTTGTTAGATGTCACCTAAATTTTTTTTTTTGAAATCTATTTTTTTTTATTTTAGAATTCAATTTTATTTTAAAGTATAATTTTTTATTTTAGAGTCTAATTTGTCTTCTGTTTTAGACTCAAATTAATTTTTTAAAATTTTTTAATCTAACTTTTATTTTAGAGTTCAACCTTTCTATTTTGGAGTCTAAATTTTTTTTTAGAGTCAACTTAGCTTCTGTTTATAGTCAAACTATTTTTTAAGTTCCAAATAGAAAGTTAAATTTTAAAATAAAAAAAGTTGAGTTTCAAAATAAAAAGATTGAGTTTCAAAATAGAAAGACTAAATTTCAACAAAAAAAAAAAATCATGTAACGCCTAATAAGACGTCACATGAGCTACAATTCTACGTAAATTATATTTATCACACTTCTTCAAATACAGTAAATCTTTCTCTTTTCTTCCACCTTCATTTCGTATTACACAAGTTTGCAACATTTTTCTTCTTCAATCTTTTCGCTCTCTCTAAAGAAGGGGACTGGCTTCGAAATATACTGACCTGGAGTAGTAATATTTGAACACAATGTGATGAGACATATTGTTCACTACTATCAGCTTGTTACCACTATCCCATCACCATTGGCCATCGATCGTACTCTATATTTTGATTGTCGGCATCTTCCCAATCTTCACACCATTAAATGGTACACAAAAACTTATTAGGTGGACATAAATATATTGACCAAAGAAAAAAAAATCGTTTATATAATCCCTTACGGTAGTTGGAAATCATGAGGGCAATCCAAGTAGAGTCTAGGTTCAGAGCTGTTGAGTGCATACTTAGCACGAGAGGAAGCTGCATAGGCATATATAGTTACATGATCTAGTGCGTATATACAAGGTTATGAGCATGTAGGATGATATAGAGATATCTCCAATTGGGTGTTATTAAACCTCTGACACGTACCCATTGGATAATATTGGTCTTAATTAGCGTCTCTCTTTAACTTGCATGGTGAAGCGCGTCTCCATACCTAATTACTTTGGCAACTTGTATATTCGCTACAGCAGCGCGTATATGATGAATGGATCTCCCTTTGCTCTGGCTCCAGATCCCCATTTTATATTGATATGACAAGAAAAATACATGTATATATATATATATATATAGTTGCAGAGATTAATCAAAGAGATCTAGTATACATTATCACAGCTAAAAGGGGGGTGCTCTACGGTACATCGGACGCGAAGGATTTATAAATTTTAAGGAATTTCGTGAGGATTGCGAGTTTGCGAGAATTTTGTTAGGAAAGTGGCTCTTCTCTCACACCTCTCAAATCGAGATTAAATTTAAAAAACAAACAATTATATAAGAACAAAAAAATTTTACGTGACTTTGAAATATATATAATGAGCATATAATCATACTACTGCAGCACGATTAAAAATAATGAACGTGAACATACAATATTAGAATAATGAGCGCGCATATATATATAGACAGATGTGTAGCTTGCTTGCTGTTTGAATTTGATAGGGCCGGGGCACATAAATAAACGGATTTTTCTTCTCCAATGTCGGAAAAGATCTATCTGATTTGCTCAATTAATTAATTGGGACCCTCACTAATTACTAGAAGGTTGGTTTAATTCCCAATGGAAAATGGGCACTTCAAGCTAGCTGTTGTCAGATGGGAGCCGGGCCAAGTACTTTTCTGTTCAAATTATTGGAATTCCTCACCTTAAATTATATGCACGATTAATGTTGCTAGAAATCTTTTTCTTCTTTTCTTGTTCGCCAAATGGATGCAAATGCATGAATTTTACGGATACAAGGATGCCCAAAAATCATTTGATACAAATCCAACCCCGCTCCTCATAATTTGTTCGACTAATTAAAGCAGCTTGCTGCGCACCGTTGTTTCCTTATTCCCTGGGCACTTGATGTGCATATATTTAATAGTACTGTAAGTCACATCAAGAACAGAATTTTTTTAAAAAAACATGAAGAATGAATGATAATAGACAAAATGATCCATTAAAGACATGCCTTTTTTCTGAATTTTTTTGTAGCCAAAGTTAAGTTTCTTGTGGCTAGAGTTAAATAATCAAATTACGAAAACTAAAGACTTTAAAAAAAAAAACCTCTACATTTTGATGTTAGAAATGAGGGATAATGTGATTGGGAAATCCAATGTTTGTGTGTGTTTTTTTTGTTCTTTAGTTTGATGCGGGGCTTTTGCCCCGTATTGGAAGATTAAAATTGTTGGTCTTACATAAATATGTGTTACTGTTTACACTACAAGAGAATTGTGATTTGAACGGCTATGTAGGACGTTGACATATGATGAATATGTCAATGGATATTTTTAACCGTTGATATATGTTTCACTTATGTCAATGGCTGATGTGAGCTGTTGACATAACCTCATCATATGTCAACAACCTCCTGTAGCGATTGATATATACCGATGAAAAAATGGTGGGATATTTCCCACCCTTCTTAAATTCAGCTGTGCATAGCTATTGACATATGTTACATTTGTCAGTGGTTATAAAAGTTCTTGACAAATACTTCAAACTTCTTCTTACACCCACCTTGTAACGACCTAGAATCCGCATTACCAGTAACAACCAGTAACTCGAATTCTGACCCGCTACCCCACGAGACAAGCTCGGAAGGGTAGGAAGTGAACGTCCGAGGAGACTATATGTAAGAAGATACACACCATGTAAAGCTGTAAAATTCCACTATATGAACATAATATGTACAACTCAGAGTCTGAGCAAGGTACAGAGTACAGAAGTACAACAAAAAGTACTACTCACTGCAGCTAAGGAGCACCAACACCGGAGTGGCTAGACTCGCCTGGAACGGGAGTCGACGAAGACCCACCTGAAAGGGAGGGGAGTGAGTCTCAAGAAAAGAGACCCAGTAGGGAAAAGTAACCCCACCGGCAACAGAACTAAAGTGCGGAAAGTAAAAACTGAAAGTAAGTACACGTCGCACCACAACACAAAACTGTAAACCTCGCGGCTCAGTAACACACACTCACACACACAGTAAGTAGGACTCAGCTAGGGTCTGTGGCTCGGCGTCCCGTCACCACAGAGGCTCTCAACCCCAGCCACGTGTGCACACTACAGACGCTCTCTCTCGCGTCTGGTCCACGACCGGTTTTTCCCCTACGCTTGACCCTAGCGGTAGAGAAGGGGCTCCACGGAGACCGGCTCAAAACCACCACAAGGAGTACGCACAGGACAGAGTCGCACTCGGCGTCCTGGCTCACTAGCGGAGGACAACCACACGCTAGTCATCTAGACGGAGTCGCACCCACGCCTAGGTAACACAACAGAAACGGGCACGCGGTAACGCAACGCGCGTACAACAGACGGAACACACTCAACGTCTGAAACTCCGTACAGTAAGTGAACACCTCATGTCACAACTAATTACTCATATGCACAGGCGGAGTCACACTCTAAGCCTGGCCCACATGTGTAAACAGGGCGGACATCACTCGTCAATCGCCTTGAAACACAAAACTCAAGTCTGCTGGGACATAGGAGATTAACGGCCATATCGATTGCCGCCAATATGAAGTAAACGACACTCATCATGTCGTTAACCCTAACTCAACGGCAATCGACCTTGTCGTTTATATCACCCTTGAAGATCTCAACGTCAACAGATGTGGACGTTAAGCTCTTCAGTCCCCTAAACCTAGAACAGCACCGAATCAGTCCAATTGGGTAGAATTACCCAACAGAACTTCTACTGATGGAGGGGAATACTTCCTCTCATCATTTAACACTACCAGAACTTCAATTTAAACAATCAAACGCCTAGATTTCCAAAACACCCAAAATTCCGGCATGGTACAACCCAACCCTAAACCACAATTTGCATACTGATTCACACAAATGAGCATGCTGGTTTGCTAAGGAGGGTTATAGGAGTTAAGTCCCTACCTCAGAACGCTTTAATAACCCCCAAACAGCCACTAATCGCGCCGGAACCCCCCGAAGACTCCGCGCGAATCGCACCAAATCCTCGCGTTTCCCGCCCGATCAAGCACCGCCACGCGATCCAGAGCCTTCCCACGAGCTCCCATCAACCATCAGAAGCTGTGGAAAAAGAGAAAGGCAAAGGTGGAGGGAAGGAGAGGAGAAGAGAAGAATGGGTTCTGCTCTCGGGCTGCCCTATTTCAACAGGTCCGACCAGTTGACGTCAACATCACTAGTCGCCTACTGAACCGCCAAAGACTTGACGTCCACATCGCTTGTCGTTGAGTTCAACAACAAACGTCCACATCGCTGGACGCCAACTCCAAGTCAACGGCTAGCCCCGGCCGTCAACCCCAAGTCAACGACAATAGTCTTGTCGTCAACCACACAGAACCTCTACAAGACCCAATAAGGATCCGCTAAAGACCCGAGACCTTACAGCCCTCCCCCCTTAAGGAATTTTGCCCTCAAAATTCAAACAACATAAAGGAAGAAGACTCACCAAAGAGGTACGGAAACTGCTCGCGCATTTCGTCCTCTCGCTCCCATGTCGACTCACCACCTGAGTGCCGCTGCCACGCAACACGAACTAAAGGGATTGCCTTGTTCCTCAACCTCTGAACTCGGCGATCCTCAATGTGCAACGGAAACTCTGGTACAGTCAACACTGGAGTCACCTCAGACCACTCTGCACTCTGCAGAACGTGAGACTCGTCAGAAAGGTACCTCCGAAGCATCGACACGTGAAACACATCGTGGACTGCTGCCAACTCTGACGGAAGCTCAAGTCTGTACGCCAAACCTCCGACACGCTCAGAAATGGTGAAAGGTCCAATAAAGCGAGGACTCAACTTTCCACGCCTACCAAACCTCACCACTCCCTTCATAGGAGACACACGGACAAACACCTGGTCCCCTACCTGAAACTCGAGCGGTCGTCTGCGCTGATCTGCATAACTCTTCTGCCGACTCTGAGCTGACTGAAGCCTCTGCCTCACAAGCTGAACTACCTCAACTGCCTGCTGTACCAACTCTGGCCCCGTGACAACCCGTTCGCCAACCTCGAACCAGTCAAGAGGAGTGCGACACGGTCGTCCGTACAAAGCCTCATATGGTGCCAAACCGATACTGGAGTGATAGCTATTATTATATGCAAACTCGACCAACGGCAAGTGAGCTGTCCACGACCCCTGCCACTCCAGACAGCAAGCTCTAAGCATGTCCTCCAAAGTCTGGATAGTCCGCTCTGACTGACCGTCTGACTGAGGGTGGTAGGCGGAACTAAAAGCCAACTCTGTCCCCAAAGCTCTCTGGAAACTGCGCCAGAACCCAGAAGTGAAGCGAGGATCCCTATCTGACACAATAGAGATCGGCACTCCATGCAAAGGAACAATCCGCTCTACGTACAACGCGGCCAACCTACTCACACCCCAACTAGTCCTGACAGGCAAGAATCTGGCAGTCTTCGTCAATCTGTCCACAAGAACCCAAATGCTGTCAAAACCTCCAGCTGTCCTCGGCAAACCACAAACAAAGTCAGTCGTCACATGGTCCCACTTCCACATCGGAATCTCTAACGGCTGCACAAGTCCTCCTGGACGCTGATGTTCGGCCTTCACCTGCTGACAGACCAAACACCTAGCAACAAAAGCCGCTATGTCTCTCTTCATCCCAGGCCACCAAAACTGACGTCTCAACCTGTGATACATCTTGGTCGACCCTGGATGAATCGAGTACCTGGAACCATGTGCCTCCTGCAACACAACTCTCCTGATAGACTCCTCAACAGGAACATAGAGTCTATCTCGGAACCTAACAGTCCCGTCCTCGCAAAGCTCAACCTCTGGAGAAGCAACACACTGTGCAACTCGGGATCTGCCTGCTGAGCCTCAGCAACCTGTCTCACAACGGCGGGAGCCGCTAACAAACTGCCCAACACACACTGACGACGACTGGACGAAACTCTGAAAGACCCCTCTGTCGCAGACTGCCACAACTGCCACTCTCTAAGCATCAGATGACTCATCTGTGCTTTCCTACTCAAGGCATCTGCAACCACATTCGCCTTTCCAGGCTTATACTCAATGCTGAAATCATAGTCTTTCAGATATTCCATCCATCGACGCTGCCTCATATTCAGATCCCTCTGAGAAAACACATACCTCAAACTCTGGTGGTCGGTACGGACTACAAAACTCACTCCGTACAGGTAAAGACGCCAAATCCGCAAAGCAAACACCACAGCTGCAAGCTCTAGGTCGTGGGTCGGGTAACTCTCCTCGTGGGGCTTAAGCTGGCGAGACGCATAAGCCACCACCCGGCCTTGCTGCATCAAAACCGCACCCAAACCAACACCTGAAGCATCTGTGCAAACCTCAAAACCCTCCTCACCTGAAGGTAAGGCAAGAACTGGCGCTGACGTAAGCAGTCGCTTCAACTCTATGAAGCTCTGCTCACACTGCTCCGACCACACAAACGGAACTCCCTTTCTCGTCAACCGAGTCAAGGGTGCAGCAACCTGAGAAAAGTCTCGAACAAACCTGCGGTAGTAACCTGCCAAACCCAGAAAGCTACGAATCTCAGACACAGATCTGGGACTCTCCCACTGCAAAACTGCCTCAACCTTCGCTGGATCCACAGAAACTCCCTCACCTGAGATCACGTGCCCCAAAAAGTGAACCTGTTGTAGCCAAAACTCACACTTACTAAGTTTGGCATACAACTGGTGCTCTCGCAAAGTCTGCAACACGATCCTCAGGTGCTCGGCGTGCTCCTCCTCCGAAACGGAGTACACCAGAATGTCGTCAACAAACACTACGACAAACCGGTCCAAGAACTGGTGGAACACCCGGTGCATCAGATCCATGAAGGCCGCTGGAGCATTGGTGAGCCCAAACGGCATCACCAAAAACTCAAAGTGTCCATATCTGGTCCGAAAAGCAGTCCTCTCAATGTCAGAATCTCTAATCCGCAACTGATAGTAGCCCGACCTCAAGTCAATCTTCGAAAAGACACGAGCAGACTGAAGCTGATCAAAGAGATCATCAATCCTAGGCAAAGGATACCTATTCTTGATGGTCACTTGATTTAGCTTCCTATAATCAATACACAATCTCAGGCTACCATCCTTCTTCCGGACAAACAAAACAGGTGACCCCCACGGAGAAAAGCTAGGACGAATATAGCCCTTCTCCAACAACTCCTCAAGCTGCCTCTTCAACTCCCTCAACTCTGCTGGTGCCATACGGTACGGTGCCTGAGCAAAAGGTACAGTGCCAGGAACCAACTCTACAGTAAACTCAATCTCTCTCTCTGGCGGTAGACCAGGCAACTCTTCCGGAAAAACATCCGGAAACTCACACACTACGGAATGTCCCCCACTCCCGAGGCAATCTGGTCAAGAGTCACTGCAGAAACTAGGAAACCCTGACAACCAGAAGCAAGTAACCTCCCTGCCCTCAAAGCAGAAACTAAAAAGCGAGAAGTAAGAGGTACGATACCCTGGAAGTAGAACGCCGCTTCCCCAGGTATCCGCAAGTGCACCCTCTTCTTCTGGCAATCCATCACTGCACCATACCGCTCTAACCAGTCCATACCCAAAATCACATCATAGTCATGTAACTGCAAAGCAAACAGACGAGCTGACAACCACTGATCCTGCAACTGCACAGGTACCTCCTCAAGACAGTAGGACGTAAGGACAAAGTCCCCTGTCGGCAACTCTACTGCTAACTCAACAGACTCTCCCGAACTCAACTCTCCAAGGGAGTCTAAAAACTCCTCAGACACAAAAGAGTGAGAGGCACCGGAATCAAACAAAACTCTAGCTGTACAACCAAAAACTGAAACAGTACCTTCCACTAGGTGAGCTGCCTCCGCGTCTGCACGGGTCAAGTGAGTAACACGACCTCTACCTCTCGACCCACCAGAACCTCCGGTCTGCTGACGCTGCTGCACGGGTGCCTGCTGCTGCTGCTGCTGCTGCACTCGGGGCTGTGACTGGGTCTGCTGCTGCGGCACACGAGGTAGCAAAGGACAATCTCGCGCCATGTGACCCATCTGGTCACACCGGTAACACTGACCAGCAAAAGTACGTTGTACCTGCTGCGAAGGCTGACCTGCCGGCTGCTGAACACTCCCAACCGACTGCTGTCTCTGCTCTGCCTGCCTCCTATCACGCCGAAACTTCCTCCGAGATCCTGACTTCGCCGTCGTCCCAGTAGAAGTGGACGCGTAGGAAGTCGCAGTCCTCGGGGTCGTCTGCACACTACCCTGCTGCTGTCGAGGCTGAGAAGGAACTACCTGTGTCTGAACCTCTGCGCTCCGAGCACGAGTCCGCAAAGTGTCTGCCTCCAACGCTGCCGCTGTCTGATAGGCCGCATCCAAGTCTGTGACACGAGCAACTATCAGCGCCTGCCTGAGCTCTGGCCTCAAGCCCCTCACAAACTGCTGAGTCCTCAGACCCTCATCTGCCATAATCTGCGGAGCATAACGCCCTAGCTCTACAAATCTGGCCCTGTACTGCACTACAGTAAAGTCCCTCTGCTGCAAGTCCAGAAACTGGTACAACCTCTCCGTCCGGACGTAAGTAGGACAGAAGGCTCTCTCAAAAGAAACGACAAACTCCTGCCACGGAATCTGTCTAAGTGGACGAGACTGAAAAGTAGTCTCCCACTCAGAGGACCACCAAGTCAACGCCTGCGCCTGCAACTGGTAACTGGCTAGCAACACTCGCTCCTCGGGAACACACTCCATGGAACGAAAAGTCCGCTCCACTGCATCTAACCACGCCCGCGCTGCATCTGGATCAGGCTGGCCCAAAAACTGAGGAGGCTGAAACTGCAAGAACTCCCTCAACACCTTCCCAGTACCACCCTGGGGTACCGGCGCATCACGGTGCTGAGCAACAAACTGAGCCATCCCCTCAAGAAATCGAGTCATGTCTAATCCCTGAGCTACCTGAGGTGGAGGTGGCGGCGGAGCAATACCACTGTGTGCGTCCTGTGGCAAAGGCTGCGTCTGCTGAGGTGGCGGAGCATCTCCAGCCTCCTGACGAGTCGCCTGCTCAGCCACTCCCTCTCTAGGACGTCGCCTAGGTGCCATAGTACTATACACAGAGCAAAAATACACACATAAATACACTAACTAACTCCGGGCTAAATAGCTGCAACTGTACTCTTTATACTCTGAGTTAACATGATGGGTATTTCCTTATATATATCTCATCAGACCAGGCTCTGATACCAAACTGTAACGACCCAGAATCCGCATTACCAGTAACAACCAGTAACCCGAATTCTGACCCGCTAACCCACGAGACAAGCTCGGAAGGGTAGGAAGTGAACGTCCGAGGAGACTATATGTAAGAAGATACACACCATGTAAAGCTGTAAAATTCCACTATATGAACATAATATGTACAACTCAGAGTCTGAGCAAGGTACAGAGTACAGAAGTACAACAAAAAGTACTACTCACTGCAGCTAAGGAGCACCAACACCGGAGTGGCTAGACTCGCCTGGAACGGGAGTCGACGAAGACCCACCTGAAAGGGAGGGGAGTGAGTCTCAAGAAAAGAGACCCAGTAGGGAAAAGTAACCCCACCGGCAACAGAACTAAAGTGCGGAAAGTAAAAACTGAAAGTAAGTACACGTCGCACCACAACACAAAACTGTAAACCTCGCGGCTCAGTAACACACACTCACACACACACAGTAAGTAGGACTCAGCTAGGGTCTGTGGCTCGGCGTCCCGTCACCACAGAGGCTCTCAACCCCAGCCACGTGTGCACACTACAGACGCTCTCTCTCGCGTCTGGTCCACGACCGGTTTTTCCCCTACGCTTGACCCTAGCGGTAGAGAAGGGGCTCCACGGAGACCGGCTCAAAACCACCACAAGGAGTACGCACAGGACAGAGTCGCACTCGGCGTCCTGGCTCACTAGCGGAGGACAACCACACGCTAGTCATCTAGACGGAGTCGCACCCACGCCTAGGTAACACAACAGAAACGGGCACGCGGTAACGCAACGCGCGTACAACAGACGGAACACACTCAACGTCTGAAACTCCGTACAGTAAGTGAACACCTCATGTCACAACTAATACTCATATGCACAGGCGGAGTCACACTCTAAGCCTGGCCCACATGTGTAAACAGGGCGGACATCACTGTCAATCGCCTTGAAACACAAAACTCAAGTCTGCTGGGACATAGGAGATTAACGGCCATATCGATTGCCGCCAATATGAAGTAAACGGCACTCATCATGTCGTTAACCCTAACTCAACGGCAATCGACCTTGTCGTTTATATCACCCTTGAAGATCTCAACGTCAACAGATGTGGACGTTAAGCTCTTCAGTCCCCTAAACCTAGAACAGCACCGAATCAGTCCAATTGGGTAGAATTACCCAACAAACTCCTACTGATGGAGGGAATACTTCCTCTCATCATTTAACACTACCAGAACTTTCAATTTAAACAATCAAACGCCTAGATTGTTCAAAACACCCAAAATTCCGGCATGATACAACCCAACCCTAAACACAATTTGCATACTGATTTACACAAATGAGCATGCTGGTTTGCTAAGGAGGGTTATAGGAGTTAAGTCCCTACCTCAGAACGCTTTAATAACCCCAAACAGCCACTAATCGCGCCGGAACCCCCCGAAGACTCCGCGCGAATCGCACCAAATCCTCGCGTTTCCCGCCCGATCAAGCACCGCCATGCGATCCAGAGCCTTCCCACGAGCTCCCATCAACCATCAGAAGCTGTGGAAAAAGAGAAAGGCAAAGGTGGAGGGAAGGAGAGGAGAAGAGAAGAATGGGTTCTGCTCTCGGGCTGCCCTATTTCAACAGGTCCGACCAGTTGACGTCAACATCACTAGTCGCCTACTGAACCGCAAAATACTTGACGTCCACATCACTTGTCGTTGAGTTCAACAACAAACGTCCACTTCGCTGGACGCCAACTCCAAGTCAACGGCTAGCCCTTGGCCGTCAACCCCAAGTAAACGACAATAGTCTTGTCATCAATCACACAGAACCTCTACAAGACCCAATAAGGATCCGCTAAACTCGAGACCTTACACACCTGCCCTGCCCCCTCCTTGTTTCTGTTCTCTACCCGCCCACCCCGCCCCCTCCCTACTTCCACTACCTCCGTCCCTTCAGTCCGCCATCACCTTGTGCTCCCTCCATGTATTTTGATGATAATAAAAGTTCACTCTTATTGACCTAATCCAATTTGCAAATGGGCTTGCAGATTTATAGGTGGCATTTCAAGTGTTGGTTTGTGTAATGTGATGAAACTTATTTTTTAAGTGATTTTTGAGCTCTCAACATTTCTTTACATGATGGTGGGCAAATGAGTTTTGCAGCATTTAGTTAGGTGTTTCCAACAAGCCTTAGTTCATCAACAATAGCTTATATGTGCAAGTGACCAGACATCCAAGTGGACAGGTTTCACAGTTTTGAGCAGGTTGAGTATCGACACCTCTGCTCTACCCCTTTCCTTCGTAGAGATTTATTTTTTGAATAGTTTTCCTGTTTTGGTAGACTCTTGCCATCTCCCACATCAAGGCCTATGAGATTAGGTTGGACAGGTCTCTAAGCTATCATTGCAAGAGAGAACATAAGGGGTTTTGGATGTGCTAAGAGGAATAGAAAGAGAGGCTAATTGGGAGAGCTTGTCTCCTCCATTGTTGATGCTTAAAATCACCATAATGTTTCTCCAGCTTTGAAGAGAATTAAGCTACATCAACGAGGAAGGATAATTCAGATCTTTCAAGAGAGATGGATTGCACATAGATTTGATCTCTTTTCCTTTTATCCTTGTGCTTTATTGCAAAATCTCCATTGTGGATTGTATGGTTGTGTGTGAGAGAACCCATCCCTTGGATGTGTTGTGCCTTGTGGCACAAGGAGGCCTTTTATGTGTGTGGATCGCACCTCTGAGAGGTGTTGTGTGTGGTGATCTTAAGAAGTGTGTGTATTGAGTTGTATGGTGCATTGAGTGCATGTGTGTGAGATCTTTTAAGATTGAGTTAGTGGGTAGGTACAAGTTTCACTTGGGGAGAGGACGTACACTACAAGAAAAAGTGCCATTAACGACGGATATTTCCGACGAAAAGATCCTGTCGGTATTACTGACAGATATGTCGACAGATATATATCTGTCGAAATATACGTCAGAATTTTTGACGGATAACAATTCGTCGAAAATTTCCGTCGATAATACCGACATAATGATTTTAGTCGAAAATATCTGTCGACATTTTCGATGGAATTCCGACTAAAATAATTCAGTCGGCATATCCGTCAAAAATTCCAATTTTCCCCACCCCCATTCCAAATCCTACCTCTCTCTCTCTCTCTCTCTCTCTCTCTCTCTCTCTCTCTCTCTCTCTCTCTCTCTCTCTCTCTCTCTCTCTCTCTCTCTCTCTCTCTCATCTCCAGTGTGGAACACCGCCGCGACCCCACGCTGCCGCCGCCACCCCCGCCACCCTGTGCCGCCGTGGTGACCCTGCGCCGTTGCCTCCGCCGCGACCCTACACCGCTGCCTCCGCCATCAGGTTAGTCTGGGAACTCCCTCCCCCTCTCGGAGAACCTCACCCCCACCCCTCCCCCTCCCGGCGAACCCCACCCCCACCCTCTCCCACTCCCGTTGGAATGTAGGTGCAGCTGTAGCAATGTGGGACCTTCCAGCGCAGGGGCTTGAAGGGTATGAGCTGTCCCCTAATTGGTTATATTTGGTGGCAATTGGATATTGGGGCTCCTCCATCGGCCTATATATATATATATATGTAATTATATGATGGTTCTATTTTTGTCTGCAAAACGTTTTCATAGTTGGGGGTATATGATGATCAGGTCATCTCCATATAATTTCATGAATTACATATCTATTTTGGTGATTAACAAAACTCAGATAAAGTTTGATCTAACAAAGTTTTTATGAAGCTAAGATACAGGAACAAGTCAGGCGAAATCAAGGAAATATGTAAGTATTTACTATACTATAGCATTTCAAGTTCAGAGCATGAAATTTATCCAAGTACATATCGACTTTCCATAAGTTACAACGATTTCATAAATGTTGCATCGATTTCGATCTCACATAACGATTTTCTCATTTATATCGATTTCATTTCCATAAGGATTTAATGAGTATCATACCGATTTTGATTCATAATGATTTCATAAGTTGTATCAACGATTGCATAGCATAACGATTCCATAAGTTATGGCATAACACAACAATTTCATAAGTACCTTATCGATCTCGGATTCATAACGATTTAGTTTCACATCGATTTGATAAGTGAGAACATCGATTTGCTCTCACAACGATTTCTTAAGTGAGAACAATGATTTGCTCTTACAACGATTCGGTTTCACATCGATTTGATAAGTGAGAACAACGATTTGCTCTTACAACGATTTCTTAAGTGAGAACAACGATTTGCTCTCACAATGATTCAATTTCACATCGATTTGGTAAGTGAGAACAATGACTTGGTCTCACAACGATTTATCTTTCATAACGATTCGATAAGTTCCTCATCGATTTAGTATTCATATCAATTCGACAAGTTACAACAACGACTCGGTCATTATAACGACTCGATAAGTTACACAACGATTTGCTTGGTGTAACGATTCGATAAGTCACAACAACGACTTGATCTGTGTAACGATTCGATAAAGCAGAGCAACGATTTGATCACTCATCGACTCGATAAGTGAGACAACGATTTGGTTATAACAATTTCTTGTAATGATTCGTTCACAACGATTTGATTATAACGATTTGGTTATAACAATTTGGTTATAACGATTTGCTTGTATCGATTTGTTCACAACGATTTGGTTATAACGATTTTCTTGTAATGATTCGTTCACAACGATTTGATTATAACGATTTGGTTATAACGATTTGCTTGTAGTGATTCGTTCACAACGATTTGCTTATAACGATTTGGTTATAACGATTTGCTTGTAATGATTCGTTCTCAAACGATTCACTCATACAACGATTTCATAAGTGATTCTCACAACGATTTCATAAAATATAACGATTTGATATTCAAATATCTTGACAAGTCAAAGTCATCCCGTGTATTTCTCTTATATCCATACATTAAATATAACCGTACATTTCTCTGCACGATGCATGTTCAGATATCTTCTATTCTTATGCTTCTACATGTAATATCTTTTTGGAAAGACAGAATGGGATTTCTATTTTGATGTATCCTCACTCTAACGATTGACTGACAACAAGAGACAGCTTAGCTGTCTACGTTTTAGCATTTAATGTGTGCAGGTCTCTAACAGCTCGACTCTATACAACGTTGGATAAAGTAGAAGCTGGAGGATATCAAGAAGGATTTTCTTCTTACGTGCATGGAACGTAAAGGACCGTTGACTGCAAAGGAGAACCATGCAGTCTAACGTTCTCAGAACATAGAGACAACGGATACTTCAACGACTATTTTTCAAAAGAAGTTATATATTGAAGACTGATGGCTCCAGAAAAGAAGCACTCGGATAAGCTTACTCGACACAATCTGCGAGCATCTAGAAGAGCCAAGCCTCACTCAATTATTTTAGCTTTGCTCTTAGCTCTCTGCGTCCAGAGTAGATCTTAGAGAGAGCATTTGTATACTGAGAGAGTTCATTATTGTAGATCTCTTCCTCTCAGTCCTTGCTTCAGATCAAGCATTGTTCTATTAGCTTGATCTAGGGGCTTGTCTTCCCTCGAACACATCTTCGTGTTGTTCCCTTCGTGTTGAAGGAAGACCTGGGTGTTCCAGGATGCTGTTTTTCCTCTTCGGGTTGTGAAGAGAAGACCAGCTGTGGCTGGGTGTGTAAGTGTCCATAAGGGGGACTGTACCCTTAGGTAGTGGAATCCTGAGTTGTTGCTCAGGGACTGGACGTAGGACTCCTATGGAGAGGAGGTCCGAACTAGGATAAAAATCCTTGTGCAGTGTGTTTGCTTTCTGTGTGTTTGTTATTTATTTTACGACTAACACTAACCACCAAACGCAGTGTATTATTTAAACACTCTTGTTGACAGGTTTAGGTAATCAAGTTTTAAGAATCCCATTCACCCCCCTCTGGGTTTGCTAGCTAGGCAACAAGTGGTATCAGAGCTAGTCTCTTCAACAAAGAAGATCCAACGATCTGAAGAGAAAAGATCAAATGGCAGCCCAAGGTCACTTCGAAGGTCAGTCAGTCAATAGGCCACCTTTGTTCGATGGTGAAGACTATACTTATTGGAAAATAAGAATGGAGTTCTGCTTACAAGGACTCGACTATCAGATCAGGTCGATTGTTGAAGAAGGAGATCTTCTAGTCACGAACGAAAAAGACAAATGGACGGAAGACGATAAGAAGAAAATCTCTCTCAACTGCAAGGCAAAAAGCATTCTATGTTGTGCTCTTAGCAAGAAAGAGTTCAATAGGATCTCCGCCTGTAAATCTGCCATGGAGATGTGGGAAAAATTGAGAATCACCTATGATGGCACAGATAAACTAAAAGAAATAAGAATAGACATCTTGGTAACTCAATATGAAAGATTTCAGATGCAGTCAGGAGAGACTATCACACAGATGTACAGCAGGTTCACCGACATCACAAATGGATTAGCCGGTCTAAGAAAGTCTTACGAAATGGGTGATATGGTCAGGAAAATTCTAAGATCTTTACCAGCTTCATGGACTCCCAAAGTAACGACAATTGAAGAAGCAAATGACTTGAAGAGAATGTCATTAGAAAAACTCATAGGGTACCTAATGGCCCGTGAGATCAACATGGAAAGGTTGGGAGAATCATCAAGTAGAAAGAAGCACTCCAACGCTCTCAAGGCAGAAGAAGAAGACTTATCAGAAGAATCTTCAGATGGTAACGAAAGCATAAGAAGCAGTGAAGATGAGGAAGCTCTCCTCTCCAGAAGACTACAAAGGATATTAGCTAGAAAAAAGTACCAGCCTGGAAGGAGATACTTCAAGAAAAACAAAGATTACAAAAAGCCAGAAGCAAAGGAATCAAAGAGAGCTGAGCTCATCTGTTACGAATGCAAGAAGCCTGGACATATCAAAGCAGAATGTCCAAAGCTGAAGAAAACTGAAGTCAGAAAGAAGGATAGTTCCAAGAAATTCAGAAGATACAAGAAGAAAGCCATGGCAGCAGCATGGGACAACAGCAGCGACTCAGACAGTGAGTCGAGTTTTAGTGGAGAAGAAGAAGAAAAGGCCAACCTGGCCTTCATGACTAACATCGACGAAAAGGTAACATCTGACTCATCCTTCTCTTCATGTAACGAATCTGATTCTGATAATTTAGAAGACGCTTTTAATGAGTTGTATTGTAAATATAAAGAAGTATGTAAATCATTAAAAGTCAGTAAGAAAAATCATGCTTGCTTAGAAAATACTAATTCAGATTTAAAATCTGAAAATGAGCAAAAACAAATTACTGAACTAAAAAGAAGAAATGAGTTGTTATGTAAGGACCTAAAAAATAAAAATGAACAATTAGCAAGCTTGGAAAACCAAGAAATAGTAAATAAATTGAAACAGGAAGTTAATACATTAACAATAGAAAATGAAAAATTATCAAGCACGTTAGAAAAATTTACAAACGATAAAACAACATTAATACTGAAAGGTGCTAGACGGTCAGGTAAAAAGAAGCATGGATTAGGTTATACTCCTCCGGATAATGAAGAAACAGTAGTATACCCTAAAATATATCTAACACCTAAGTTTGTAGCTGAACAAGACACAGCATATAAGTCAAGCTTTAAATATATTCCAACTGAAAAAGTAAGTAGAACATCTTATTGTAGTCACTGCAACAAGTTAGGTCATACTAAAATAACATGTCCAACTAAACATAAAAGATGGATAATTAAAAATAAAATTGATGATACTAACCAATCAGGACCCAAAAGAACTTGGGTACCTAAAGCTTAGTGTTTTCATTGCAGGTAAACCTTCGAGCATCAAAATGGTACTTGGTCAGCGGATGCTCAAGGCACATGTCAGGGAACAGAATGTTATTTTCCCATCTTGAAGCTGAAGAAGGCACAGTCACTTATGGAGATAATGGAAAAGGGACTGTGATAGGTAGCAGATCAGTAGGCAGTAAAGGCAAAATCATTATCAAAGATGTTCTATGCATCAAAGGACTGAAGCACAACCTTGTCAGTATCAGCCAACTGTGTGATAAAGGTCATCAGATCAGATTTCAAGAATCAAAGTGCAGTATCATGAAGAATGGTGCAGTCATTTTTGAAGCTAATAGAGAAAAGAACTTGTATGTACTTTATCTAGAAGAATTAAAAGATCAGGACATATGTCTGGCAGCGAATAAAGAGCAGTCAACTGATCTCTGGCATCGGAGATTGGGCCACTGCAGCTTGGATGGCATGAGAAAATTAATTAAGAGAAACTTGGTGGAAGGCCTACCCAAAGTAAGTATAAGAATGGATGGTGTCTGTGGGCCGTATGCAAAAGGAAAGCACACCAAGTCATCCTTCAAGTCAAAGAATGTGGTAACATCCTCAAAACCCTTAGAACTCCTACATATGGATCTATTTGGGCCAATGAGAACCACAAGTCTTGGAGGAAATAACTTTGGATTTGTTATAGTGGATGACTACTCCAGATTCACATGGATATCTTTCTTGGAGCACAAGGATGACGCATTTGATAGTTTTGTTAGTTTCAATAAGAAAGTTCAGAAAGACAAGAAGTATACCATTGTGAGCATTCGATCAGATCACGGAGGAGAATTTCATAATGAAATATTTGCAAAGTTCTGTGATGATCAAGGAATAGAACATAATTTCTCAGCACCAAGGACACCGCAACAAAATGGAGTTGCTGAGAGAAAGAACAGAACCTTATTAGATATGGCAAGGACTATGTTGTCAGAATATAATTTATCAATATATTTTTGGGCTAAAGCCATCAACACAGCATGTTATATAATCAATAGAGTGATGATCAGGCCAATCCTGAAGAAGACTGCATACGAGCTTTACAAACAGAAGAAGCCAAAGATTAGTCACTTCAGAACCTTTGGATGTCCATGCTTTATTCACAACAATGGAAAAAGGGATATTGGTAAGCTGGACTCAAAGTCTGATGAAGGTATATTCATGTGGTATGCCTCCAAACCCAAAGGTTATAGAGTATTTAATAAGCATAGTCTATTAATTGAACAAACAGTGCATGTTATTTTTGATGAGACTAACCCTTCCTTGAGAAAGGAAGTAGATAGTGATGTTGATCATGCAGATGAACTATCCAAGAAATTAAAGAACTCATCCATCGAGGACAAGGAAGATCCACCCTTGAAAGATCTACAACAAAAAGACATATCACATGACAATCTTCCAAAAGAATGGAGATACAAAAAGGATCACCCATTGGATAACATCATTGGGGATCCATCGATTGGGGTAAGAACTAGAGGTAATCTAATTCCTTGTGATTATTTAGCTTTTGTATCACAAATAGAGCCCAAGACAGTCAATGAAGCACTGTCTGATGAATCTTGGATATTAGCCATGCAAGATGAACTTAACCAGTTCAAGAGAAACCAAGTATGGTCCCTTGTTCCGAGACCATCAGATCATCCTGTGATTGGCACCAAATTGGTGTTCAGGAACAAATTGGATGAAGCTGGGGTGATCACTAGAAACAAGGCCAGACTGGTAGCTCAAGGCTATTCTCAAGAGGAAGGCATAGATTTCGATGAAACCTATGCACCAGTGGCTAGACTTTAGGCAATCAGAATTTTACTTGCTTATGCATCAGCATTAGATTTAAAACTTTTTCAAATGGATGTAAAATCTGCCTTTTTGAATGGATATATAAAGGAGGAAGTTTATGTAGAACAACCTCCTGGTTTTGATGATATTGATTTTTCGAATCATGTATTTAAATTGCATAAGGCATTGTATGGATTAAAGCAAGCACCTAGAGCTTGGTATGAAAGACTCAGTGCATTTTTATTAGAACATGGCTTTATTAGAGGTCAAGTAGACAACACATTGTTCATTAAGTCCAAAGTCAAAAATGTATTGCTTGTACAAATCTATGTTGATGATATAATATTTGGTTCTACTTACGAGTCTCTTTGCAAGTATTTTGAAAAGCTTATGCAGGGAGAGTTTGAAATGAGCATGATGGGGGAGCTCAACTACTTCTTTAGATTACAAATCAAACAAGGAAGAGAAGGCACGCATATTTGTCAAGCCAAATACATCAAAGAATTACTAAAGAAGTTTGGATTTGAAAATGTCAAGCCACTGTCAACACCAATGAGTACATCAACAAGGTTAGACAGTGATAAAGATGGTAAGAAAGTAGACCAAAAGCTCTACAGAGGTATGATAGGTTCTTTACTCTACTTAACTGCTGGTAGACCTGATATATTATTTAGTGTATGCATGTGCGCTAGATATCAGACAGATCCTAAAGAGTCTCATCTAATTTGTGTCAAAAAGATCTTTAGATACTTAGCTAAAACTCATGATCTAGGATTATAGTATCCAAGTTCATGTGAAATTAATTTAGTAGGATATTCAGATGCTGACTACGCTGGATGCAAAATAGATAGAAAAAGCACCAGTGGATGTTGTCAATTTTCTTGCAGGTTGTCTGATTTCATGATCCTCCAAGAAGCAAAATTCAGTAGCACTGTCAACAGCTGAAGCTGAGTACGTGGCTGCTGGAAGCTGTTGCACACAACTCTTATGGATTAAGCAGCAACTTGAGGATTATGGATTGCACATCAAGACAATTCTGTGCGACAACACCAGTGCCATTAATCTCACCAAAAATCTAGTACAACACTCAAGGACAAAGCATATATAGGTTAGATATCATTTTATTCGTGATTATGTAGCCAATGGTAATATAGATATTTCCTTTATTGATACTCAAAATCAGTTAGTAGATATCTTCACAAAAGCCTTACCTGAAAAGAGATTTACTTCTCTTAGAAGGGAATTAGGTATGTGTAATTTGTGATAGACTTATCTGTAAATAACTGAAATAATAATTATTTCAGAATAAGAATTATTCTCTCATGAAATTAAGCAAATTCCCTAAATATTGCTTGAATCGTAAATCTCTATGACGATTCCTTGATTTAAAAAGTATTTATCTATCTCGACCTGTCTCTTTTTTTTTGTCATTTTCTGTATTTATGGCACCATCCTTTCAAAAGTCACTTTATCTATCTCTTATAAATCCTGAAATCTGTGTTGCAATGATTCACCTCCCGCTCTCGTCTCTTTCGACTTGCTGGAACAAAAACCCTAACGTACCCAGCATCGACTCTTTGCGATTTCAAAGCTTTCATCCCTTCCCGCAAAAAATCTCCTTGGGGCTTTTGCTTCAATCTTCCTCACGACCATCCAGAACCTTCTCTTGTTCAAATCCATGGCCGTTTCTGGAGTTTCCGGCAGTGTCGGGGGCTATGGGGCTGCTTTCCTCACCGCAGAGCAGCAGGAAAGGTTACTTCAGTGAAGACGAAGATATGCGGCAACAAAGCAGTGGATATCGCGGACCTGGAGAAGTATGGGATGCACAACATCATGGCAGCTATGGAAAGAATGAAGTGGACGAAGATTGCTACTCTTTCAGAGGCAAGTTACCCTGACTTGGTTAAAGCCTTCTACATTTGTCTGAAGTCAGAGGCAGATGGGTCTTTGACATCTTCTATCAAAGGAACTCAGATTCACATCACTCATGGTTTGTTAGAGTCACTATATGGAGTTTCTACCACCGGTCACAGCGGGGTAGACAGTGTGGACATTAATCTTAAGGGTTTGGGGATCGTTGGTCTCGAATACAAGTTGAAGGATGGAAAAATCGACATCAATCAGTTGAATGCTTTCAATAGATTATTACACTTTATTGTGTGTCAGATTTTGGTTCCTAGGAGTGCGACCTTCTCCACTTGCACAAAGGTCGACTCCGATATGATGTATTGGGCCATTCAGAACCAGAGCATTAACATGGCCGAAGTTATTTTGGAGAGGATGAAATTTGCAAGTGCACAGATTTGGGACAAGAAAAGTAAATTGAATGTGTCCCTTCCATATGTCCACTTGCTCACCAAGATTTTCCAACATTATGGCATCAGTGTTGTTGGGGCAGTTTCTGAGAAAATAGGCCAAGCAATTCGAAGCAGAAATTTAAAGAAGAGTGGCTTCTCGTTGGTTGCTGGAGTCTGGACCAAGACTTCGGTAGCTGAGGGTGAGGCCATCATCGGCGAAGCCCAAGAAGTTCTAGAAGAGGTAGCAGAAGCAGCAGTAGCAGCAGATGTACTAGTTGAGCAAGAAGATCAACAACCTGCAGTAGCGCCTGTAGTGCAAGATCAACAACAGGAAGTTGTCAGTTCAGAAATTGCAATGGATCAAGCAGCAGCAGCAGCAGAGGTCAGAGCAAAAGAATCTGCAGTCACTGGAAGTCAGATTGAAGATATTCCTCAAGACAATATTGAGCCAGTTATGCGAGTTTCAGAGGCTATCATCCCCACCACAGTTGTGGCATCTGTTCTAAGAAATGTGCTAGAATCCATTCCTAGCACTCAAGGGGAGCCTGAAAGGACTAGTGAATCAGTAGCAGATGTTGTGGCATCAGGCCACACTGATGATGTTGTCATGGAGGATGCTCCTATTGAGGGGGAGCAATCATTTGAGAAGGAAGCAACACTTCAGGGGGAGCGCACTGCTAGTACCCCCGTTGATGATCAGTTCAGAGAAGGCATTGTGGAAAGTGCCTCAGGTGAAGAAGATAATGATAATGTGGAGCCTGTTGCAAGGGCAAGTGATAAAGGAAAAGAAGTGGCTCAGGATATTCCCCTCCTTACCAGGAAGCCACACAGGAGGCCAAGGCAGAAGAAACTGAAAATCAACATGAATCCCATTGTTAAAAGATTGGATGAACAAGGGTCCATACTGTGCTCTGTTCGTTCAGATATAGCCTCTATATTCATAAGCCAGAGCCAGTCAGCTACTTCTGTTGGAGCATTGACTTCTGAGCTCCAACATTTGAAAAGTGAGTTGGTCAGGATGAAACAAACAGTTCTTGACTTGTCAGTTTTTGTGAGGGAGCATTTACCAATTCATGCCCCTCCTGCTAGCAGCTCAAGGCCTTCAGGGCCATCTGTTGATGATGAAGTCTGGCCTTCAGGGCCAATTCAAGAAGAAGTTAGGCCATCCGGGCCTATCAATGCAGAGCAAACTAGTGTAGAAGAGCGGCCTTTAGGGCCAATGTCTGAAGATCCAGCAGGGCCATCAGGGCCAAAGGTTGTTGAAGATGTGCACACTACAGAACCAGTCGTTGCAGAAGTGTCTGGGCCAACAGGGCCGGCAGAGGATGCATCAGGGCCATCATGGCAGGTGGATTCAGTGGCTTCTAGAGTAGAAGAACCGGCTGTAGCTCCTGAGCCCCCAGCTCCTTCTCCTCTTCAAACTCCAGCCCCTCTTTCACCTCCATCCTCCTCCACAGCACCTCCTGCACCTACCACCTTCAAACAACCCATGCCTCGTACTATCTCATCTCCAACACCATTTCCTTCTCCATCCTCCTCATCTCCTACCACCTCCATATCCATTCCTCCTCCACCTCCTTTTGTTGAGGTTCCTCTAGCCTCCTCATCAGCTGGAGCCTCCTCTTCTAGTCCTTCCTCTTCCAGACCATCTGATATACCTCCTTCTAACCCTCACCTCTTCCTTCATCCTCCTACTCTTCCCTCTTTTGTAACCATTATTCCTGAGGGCGCTTAACTTGAGCATCTTGAGATTCAGGACATCAAAGATGAATTCGAAGAAGTAATTCTTCGATCAGTCTTAAAAGTTAGCTCTCATGTTTATAGGTCTGGCTCCTCTAGCCATGTACCCAAGAAATAGAAAATCTCTTCAACCCTTGCCTCATCCTCTGAACCTCGTTTTCCACCACTTTGGTTCTCCCTCACTGTTGCAAATAAAAATAAGCATCTCTATCGTGAATATCTCCAGAAAATCTCTTTTGCTACCATCTTTGGTCTTCCCACTCTCAACCTCACTGACCATTTAAATATCATCCTCCCCTTCACCTCTCTCTCAAAGGCTGAAAAAGCCAAAAAAATTTCCCTGGCTGAAGCCAAATCTGAGGAGCAGTGGGTCCGGGGTCAAAAAGCTCTCTACAGTCAGTTTCTTCGAGCTCAATCAGCCAGATATCCACCCAAAGATCATCCTTTGACTCTCTCTGAGTGGTTCCAGATCCTTCACAAGGACACTTGGGGGCCCTTTGTTCAAAAAGAAATCAAGTTTATCTGGCACTTCAAGATGTACAGTGATTACTGCTACACGAACAACCTTCCTGATGTTCAGCTTGGACAATTTCGGCTAGCTATTGAAGCTCTTAGCTCCAGGGATGCTCATACCGGCTCCATCCAAGTTGATTTTGCCACCTTGGAGATTCCTACTGTAGTGTTCCTACCTCCTCTACACTCCTTAATCATGGACTTTGTAGTTGGGACACTCATTTTTGAACAAGCTGCTCGGGTAATGGCTAGAATCTCAGTTCAAGAAGGTCGTTCCCTTTCCTTTCATAGGTTTGTCTACTCAAAATATCTCCAGGGCTACATTAAGGGTGATGACCTTGCCCCCCTCCTGTCCGAAAGTGAAAGGCTTTCGCCATCTGATTGGGAGAAGTTCTATCCTCTTTCCGCTCAACAGCTTCATCATCTAAATGCTTCTCAGGCTAGATCCAATCTACCTCAGCTATCCGCTGGAGACTTTCTGGATTCGAACTCCATTCACCTTGTCTGGGACTCTTATAATATGGGAAGAAAGGTACAAGGTCTTTGTGGCTCTGCAAAGGAACTAAAGCGGCTTCAAATCTACTACCCCTTCAAAATTGATCAGTTTCTTCGGCTAGCTAGTTTTGGCTCCTTCTCTTCATATAAGATTTCCCTTGGCTTGGATGGTTATGGCACCTTTGTGGAAGCACAGAGACAACGTCACATTCAAAGGATGGCTCCTTCTATGGGACCTTCCTATCAAATCACTTTTGGTGCATTTCAGTCTCACTTTGAAGAGCAGGAACATAAAGCGATTCCCATCCTTACTCACTTTGCATCTCTTTTGTCTCCTACCATCTATATTTCTGAGCAACCCAATGATCAACAGTATTTATCTTGCTCTCATTTATCTTCTCTCTTTTGTCTTTGTCTCATTTGCTATCTTTTTTCTTAATGACAAAAAGGGGGAGAAAAATAACCATTCTGAAATACATTTCTATGTAGCAATTTTACCTAAACTTATTTCAGAAATCTTAACCTCTATGTTTATGCTATGTTTTGTCATCACCAAAAAGGGGGAGATTGATGATCAGGTCATCACCATATAATTTTATGAATTATATATCTATTTTGGTGATTAACAAAACTCAGATAAAGTTTGATCTAACAAAGTTTTTATGAAGCTAAGATACAGGAACAACTCAGGCGAAATCAAGGAAATATGTAAGTATTTACTATACTGTAGCATTTCAAGTTCAGAGCATGAAATTTATCCAAGTACATATCGACTTTCCATAAGTTACAACGATTTCATAAGTGTTGCATCGATTTCGATCTCACATAATGATTTTCTCATTTACATCAATTTCATTTCCATAAAGATTTACTGAGTATCATACCGATTTTGATTTCATAACGATTTCATAAGTTGTATCAACGATTGCATAGCATAACGATTCCATAAGTTATGGCATAACACAACAATTTCATAAGTACCTTATCGATCTCAGATTCATAACGATTCGATTTCACATCGATTTGATAAGTGAGAACAACAATTTGCTCTCACAACGATTTCTTAAGTGAGAAAAATGATTTGCTCTCACAACGATTCGGTTTCACATCGATTTGATAAGTGAGAACAACGATTTGCTCTCACAACGATTTCTTAAGTGAGAACAACGATTTGCTCTCACAACAATTCAGTTTCACATCGATTTGGTAAGTGAGAACAACGACATGGTCTCACAATGATTTATCTTTCATAACCATTCGATAAGTTCCTCATCGATTTAGTATTCATATCGATTCGACAAGTTACAACAACGACTCGGTCATTATAACGACTCGATAAGTTACACAACGATTTGCTTGGTGTAACGATTCGATAAGTCACAACAATGACTTGGTCTGTGTAACGATTCGATAAAGCAGAACAATGATTTGATCACTCATCGACTCGATAAGTGAGACAACGATTTGGTTATAATGATTTGCTTGTAATGATTCGTTCACAACGATTTGATTATAACGATTTGGTTATAACAATTTGCTTGTATCGATTTGTTCACAACGATTTGATTATAACGATTTAGTTATAACGATTTGCTTGTAATGATTCGTTCACAACGATTTGATTATAACAATTTGGTTATAACGATTTGCTTGTAATGATTCGTTCACAACGATTTGCATATAACGATTTGGTTATAACGATTTGCTTATAACGATTTGCTTGTAATGATTCGTTCTCAAACGATTCACTCATACAATGATTTCATAAGTGATTCTCACAACAATTTCATGAAATATAACGACTTGATATTCAAATATCTTGACAAGTCAAAGTCATCCCGCATATTTCTCTTATATCCATGTATTAAATATAACCGTATATTTCTCTACACGATGCATGTTCAGATATCTTCTATTCTTATGCTTCTACATGTAATATCTTTTTGAAAAGATAGAATGGGATTTCTATTTTGATGTATCCTCACTCTAACGATTGACTGACAACAAGAGACAACTTAGCTGTCTACGTTTTAGCATTTAATGTGTGCAGGTCTGTGACAGCTCGACTCTATACAACGTTGGATAGAGTAGAACCTGAAGGATATCAAGAAGGATTTTTCTTCTTACGTGCATGGAACGTAAAGAACCGTTGACTGCAAAGGAGAACCATGCAGTCAAACGTTCTCAGAACATAGAGACAACGGATACTTCAACGACTATTTTTCAAAAGAAGTTATATATTGAAGACTGATGGCTCCAGAAAAGAAGCACCCCTGATATGCTTACTCGACACAATCTACGAGCATCTAGAAGAGCCAAGCCTCACTCCATTGTTTTATCTTTGCTCTTAGCTCTCTGCGTCCAGAGTAGATCTTAGAGAGAGCGTTTGTGTACTGAGAGAGTTCATTATTGTAGATCTCTTCCTCTCAGTCCTTGCTTCAAATCAAGTATTGTTCTATTAGCTTGATCTAGGGGCTTGTCTTCCCTCGAACACATCTTCGTGTTGTTCCCATCGTGTTGAAGGAAGACCTGGAGGTTCTAGGGTGTTATTCCCTTCGTGTTGAAGGAAGACCTGGGTGTTCTAGGGTGGTGTTTTTCCTCTTCGGGTTGTGAAGAGAAGACCAGCTACGGCTAGGTGTGTAAGTATCTATAAGGGGGACTGTACCCTTAGTTAGTGGAATCCTGAGTTGTTACTCAGGGACTGAACGTAGGACTCCTGTGGAGAGGAGGTCCGAACCAGGATAAAAATTCTTGTGCAGTGTGTTTGCTTTCTGTGTGTTTGTTATTGTTTTTACGACTAACACTAACCGCCAAACGCAGCTTATTATTTAAACATTCTTGTTGACAGGTTTAGGTAATCAAGTTTTAAGAATCTCATTCACCCCCCTCTGGGTTTGCTAGTTGGGCAACAGTATATGTGAGGATAAAAAAGGCACCATCAATTTAATTGTTATACGCCTGGCGTAGTTATGATATGAGGACATCTTTTAGGGGAGTGTATTGAGAAGTACATTTTATAGCATGCCAATTTCATAACATATGCCTCATCTCACCCGCAAACCTTCAGTTTCTGAGCAGTCTTTCAATCATTTGGTTCATAACGTGGGGATAATTAACACTTGCAGGTTTTATCACTGCACACAGATGTCAGTGGGATGTGTCTGCGGAGAACTGGAGTCATCACACTGATGAGTGTCATAAAGTTGCTGGGTGGTAACAAAGAAATGGATTAAGCTTTGGGTCTACTTCATGTTTGCAGACAGTAAACTCTGAATGGGTCTCAGAATGGATCAGACGGTGGGGGCCAAACAAACAGGCGTGAATGGTAGACACTGATTACATTCTTTCCTTTAAGCATGAGGCAAGTGAAGCATATCATTATTTGTCAATGAACATAAGGATCAAGCGGGAATGGATTGTCCAACCTTCCAGGATGATCTCTGCACTGACGTCCTACTTTGATCGGCCCACATCTCTATTTCGCAGAAAATATCGTGTGTACTTATATATATATATATATATATATATATATATATATATATACAAACCAGAAAAAAAAAGTGATTTTGAGGTTCATCATGGGAGGTCAGCCAATCCGTTCCCTGGAGTACTGTAATAAAAAGACAATTTCCTCGTTAGCAATGGAGAGAATCCTACTTCATAATAATGTGAAGAAAGCACAATCATTAAAATAATGCAAAAAAATTTATGTCTTTAAGGAGGGGAGATAACAGCATTAAGTCCAGACAGGGTATGGAAAGCACTTACGGTCTTGCGCTGGACAGTGTGTTGGCGGAGCATTGTCTTTAATTGTCTAATGGGAGTCCAAAATATTTAAAAATACACTTCAAAAATATAATAAATATTTTTTATTTATTGTTGGGGCGATATAAAAAATATGCGGATAGTAGTAAATTTGAAAAATAAAGGAGGGACTAAGCTATCTATAAATTACCCATCTTGTTTTCAAATCAAACCCAAGGATAAAACACAGTGCCGGCTTGCCCACAAAACAATTTATGTGATTTATCATATCTTGCGGACAGAGGGAAGCATAGTTAAGCTCTGACTGTTGACACATGATACCGGAAACGCGAATGGCACAGACATATTTGTTACTCAATAATTAACAGGCTTTGAGAGCACCGCCAAATCTTGGAGAATTCGGACAAGAAAATCACAGAATTTAGAAGTTGTGTTGCATTTTTATTGTAGAGAGTTTGACTCAGTCATACTGCAATAGAATCCACGTCTGACTGACGTGCAGGTTGAAAAGGAATAGGAGAAATCTTTTGCTATCTAGTTAAGATATCGAGTAAGTGTCTAAATATTTTGATACATAAGTGTTATGTTCTTATACATAAGTTGTTCATAGTTGTCATTGTCTGTCCATTTTTTTAATAATAAGTTGAACAAGACTTTATTACTGATTCAAGAGTACAAGAGATCAGTTATAGGTCCTCAAATATTGTACGTGTCTATCCATACTACATTGTGAATGGATACCGATTTCACACGAGAGATTATGGACGGAATAAGTCTATGATGAACAGCAGCGTATGTGTGAAGGGAAGTGCCTACAATGAAAATGAAGTAGACTATTATGACATTCTCGAAGAAGTCATTGAACTGCAATTTTTGGGACAAGGCAACCATATATTTCTCTTCAAGTGTCATTGGTTCGATCCGACCTCTATTCGTAATGACATAATATATGGGATCGTCGATGACAAACATAAGTCCAAGTTGAGTATGTATGAGTCATTCATTCTTGCGGCACAAGTCCAACAAGTTTATTATTCAAACTATTCGTCCCTCAAATTGAGAGATTGGTGGGCTGCTTGTAGAGTGAAAATAAGGTTATTCCCTGAGTATGAGCTTCTCCCAGCTGATATAGAGCTCGAAGATGTTAATGACATTTTTCCCATTCAGACCAGAGTGACACGAGAGTTCGCTCCTTCTACGCAGTTCAATGTAGATGATATAAATGAACCAATTTGCTTATATAAGGATAACGAAGAGGAAGAAGTTGACCCAAATACCCTTCACAATCATGTTGTTGAGCGGGAGGTGGAGTCTGATGAGGAGGAAGAGTGGACCGATGATGAGGACGAAGAGGATGATAAAGATAACGCTAAATTAGACATATCTTCAGCATCGAATGATGAATATATATAATATTATAAATTTTTGCAAGAACTGAGTGTTGTTGATAATTATATGTTATTAAATAGCGACTTCAAATTTGAGTGCTGATATTTTGCTATATCTTTATTGTTCTCAATAGAGATATGGTGCGTGGAGGACGTAGTGGGAGGGGGTCCATCTCGTCCGGTGCACCCTCTACTTCTGTAGGCCGATGGTCTACGCCGATAGGTATATATGTACTCAACTCAATTCTTTTAGTTTACTATGTATATTAACCTTATATTTTCTAACGTGCATAAAATCGATGCAGAGTCCGCCTCCCCGACTACACCGATTGTCCCGACGACAGGTATATATATGTGTACCCAAACACAAAACTCTATATATGACTGTGTATATTAACCTTATATTTTCTAACGTGCATAAAATCGATGCAGGGTCTGCCTCCCCGATTACGCCGGTTGTCCCGACGACAGGTATATATATATATATACCCAAACACAAAACTGTCTATATTACTATTGATATTAACTTTATATTTTCTAACGTGCATATAATTTTGCAGGGTCCGCCTCCCCGACTACACCGGTTGTCCCGGCGACAGGTATATATATATATGTACCCAAACACAAAACTCTCTATATTATTGTTTCATATTAACTTTATATTTTCTAACGTGCGTCTAATTTTGCAGGGTCTGCATCATGCCCAGTAGTGTCACCTGTCCCATCCCCCATTCAGCAGCAGGTACATGCATGTTTCCATACTATAGTGTTGAGTTCTCTTTTGATGACACTTATGTGAATACTAATCTAACAAGTCACAAGTGTGTCTTTGATGAACTCATGCAAAACTGACAAAATTGATTTCCACAGACTCCCCGTGAGGATAAAACAATTCTTGCAGAACTGCTACAAGTGACACCAAGAGGAGCACTCAAACAGCACCAAAAGCCCAACGTGGATATCTTCACAGGTACAACGATGATGATGAGGACCATCACATCCTCTTCAAAAAGGAGAAGAAGAACCTGAAGAAGATCCACAAGAGGATGAATCTCAAGCTGAAATTCCTCAAGTAATCCTCCTCCAGTACAACCTCCTCAAATGCAAGATCAAACCCGGAACTTCAACAATCACCAATGTCAGGTACTCAAAAGACCAGCCACTTGAGAACATAATAGGAGATGTGAATGAAAAAGTTCAACTAGGTCTCAGTTCGGGAATAGTTGAACAAGATCATCTAGCTTTGTGTCACCAGTGGAACCTAACATGTTGAAGAAGCATTAAGGAAATTCATGGATTGATGTTATGCATGAGGAGCTTGGACAATTTGAAAAAAATAATGTCTGGAGTCTAGTTCCTAGAACCCCCGATATTTCTGTCATGGAACAAGATGGGTTTTTAGGAATAAACTGAATGAAGAGGGAAAGTGGTGAGAAATAAGGCTAGACTGGTAGCAAAGGGATATAATCAGGAATTTGGTGTGGATTTCGAAGAATCCTTTGCTCCTGTAGCTAGGCTAGAAAGCAGTCAGAATCTTGTTGGCATATGCATGCTCAAACAAGTTCAAACTTTTTCAAATGGATGTTAAAACTGCCTTCTTGAATGGTTACATCAAAAGAAGAGTCTAGTCTCTCAACCACCTGGGTTTGAGGATATTCATAAACCTAACCATTTATTTAAATTGCATAAAGCTCTTTATGGTTGAAACAGGCACCCCGAGCTTGGTACGACAGGCTAGCACTACACTTTTTTGGTAAGCAAAAACTACTCAAGAGGTAAAGTAGACCAAACCTTCTTCACTAAGAAAGTCCGCAATCACATCATTGTGGTTCAAGTGTATGTGGACGACATTATATTTGGTTCTACTAACCCCTCACTGTGTGAAGAATTTTCAAAACACATGCACAGTGAATTTGAGATGAGTTTAATGGGGGAGCTTCAATTTTTTCTTGGTTTACAGGTAAAACAATTAGAAGACGGATTCTTCATCAACCAAGAACAATATGTCAAAAGACTACTCAAGAGATTTCAGTTCGAACAAGCCAGCCTGCCTCACACCAATGAGCACAAGCATAAAACTGGAAAGTGATGAGAAAGGTAAACCGTAGATGCAAAGCAATTCCGAGTATGATTGGCTCCCTTTTATATCTTACTGTAAGTAGACCAGACATACAGTTCAGCGTTTGCCTTTGTGCTAGATACCAATCTAGTCCAAAGGAAAGCCATTGGTTGCAGTTAAGAGAATATTTCGATATCTCTCAGGTACGCATGATATGGGTCTTTGGTATCCCGCAGGTATAGCTTCACTTGGTTTCTTATTCAGATGCTGACTATGCTGGATGTAATTGACAGATAAGCACTAGTGGATATTGCCATATTCTTGACGGTTGCATTGTTTCGTGGGCATCCAGAAGCAACACTCGGTTTCACTTTCCACTGCAGAGGCATAATATGGTGCTGCAGGGAGTGTGCTGCTCAAGTGTTGTGGATAAGAGTCAATTACTGACTACAATATTGACATTGGATGCACACCTATCTTATGTGACAATACTAGTGCTATCAATCTTTCAAAGAACCCAATTCAACATTCAAGAACCAAACACATAGAAATCAGGCATCACTTTTTGAGAGATGAGGTAGCAAATATCACCTTGGCGCTGATTTTTCATACCCACTGAAAACAACTAGCTGACATTTTCACAAAACCATTGGTTGAGGATAGGTTCACAACACTAAGAGAGATTGGGTTTGTGTAAAATGTAATGACACTCATACCAAGTCTAGAATATGTGTTTCCTTGTGAGCTACAACTATGAGGTATATCAAATGGTGAGTTGTGGAAAAACAAGTTAGGCTGTTGGAAACCCTCATAGCGTGAGAAAACATTCTCCGCCATGTACCAAAGTTGAAGTGCAACGAGGGACATCTATTTTGACATGGTATTAAGTTTCTTTTCAGTATGCCAATCTTCTGTAAAAAAAAACTTAATTAAAACCAAAAATATACCAAAAAGATTTGCTAGCTATCCCCCTACTTTAATGTGTGGATGTTCAATTGTGTGAAACTCTTGGTTAAATTTATTTTTGCATTGCTTGATGTTGAGTTCTTCCCATGCACACACTATAGGGTAGCTATGTTGGATATTTGAGTGAAACATAGAGGGAAAATGTCAATTTGCCATTGCCTTACTTTCCCTTCCCTCGAAGACCATGTCCTCATCTCTCTCATCTAGCCTTTAAATAATCAGGTTTCTGAGGCACTTGTCGACAACCACCATGGCCTCTGTCGACAGGACACCTTCCCAGAACACCAATCCTTCTGTCTGTCAGCACATGTCGACGCACAAAGACATCTGTCCCAAGGAACATCCCTTCCCCGAACATCAATCCAACATCCTGTCAACAGCTGTCGACAAGCACCTATGCCTGTCGACCATGGACCAATATTCGTCCTTCTCACTTTTGGTTCACTTTCTTCAGAGCTCTTTGTAACGTCGCGTGCTTTTCGGATCCATGCGGATCATGTGCATTGTGGTTGTGGCGGCCGTTGTGAGGCCAGTGTGAGTTGGGTGTGTGGAATGCATGGTGTGATTGCGTGGCTTGAGCAGGTGAAGAGCAGGGTAGGTCCTGAATTGAATGGACCTGCTGCTGTTCTGTCTGAGTTGGCGGCCAGGGGTGGTCGTTGACTGTTGGCGTCCAGGTTCATGGACGTTGACTTCATGAACTGGCGGCAGCTTTTGTGGACGTTTAGTCTGGCGGTGCATGTGGGCGACAAGGGGGTTGACGCCAACCTGTCAGTTCAGCAGGTTATATGTTCACCCGAGGGCAGCTCTCTCAGCTCACCCTCTCTCCCTCTTGCCCCAGCTCGCGCCCTGGTGTTTCTGAAGGTTCTAACAGGTATCGAGGAGTGGCTGGTCGATCGTGGACGCGCGGCGTCGCCGAATTGCGCGAGGAAACGTCGCGGCGTGGTGCAATTCGCGTGGGAGCTCGCGGAGGGCTCGGCGTAAACCGGGGGATTGCGGGAGATTCTAACGCGTTCTGAGGTAGGGGACGAACCCTGGTAGCTCCGTAGAAACATTAAACACATCATAACTACTTGAACCAGCATGATAATCCATGTTTGGATAGAGTTGCACCATATGGGATAATGGGTGGTTTGAGTAGTTTATTGTTCGAATCATGTTTAACGGGTTGCATTGGGTTCTGTCATGCTAGAGGGTATGCATTTGCATGTTTTCCAGTAATTAAACAGCTAGAACTCGCAGGACCGGATTAGGGTTTCTGCTGGGTTTAAGGCCGGGAACTTGGCGTCAACATCGTTTGCCGCCAAGATCTTCAGCCAGGAGGTTGACGGCCAGGGACCTTGCCGTCTACTTCCTGTAAGCGGCAATCGATGTGGCCGCCTACTCCTATATGAACAGAAATGGCTATTTATGGTGTTTTATCGATAATGCATGCGTGGTATTATACGAGGTGCACTAAGTGCACATGGTTCTCGTGTTTAGCATACAAGGTATGCTGTTAGTTGTTTACTTCGGTGACTGCGCGTTGTGTACGCGAGTCAGTTGGGTTCACGTAGTGGACCAGTGGTTACTTGTGGTTTACGTGAGGTTTCACGTGGTTTTGTGTCGTGACGAGTAGTACGACGCCTACCGTGGTTACCTCTCCAGTTGGGTGCCCCAGGTTCTTTGTGAGCCAGGCTGTTAGCTCGGGGCCTTGTCCCGGTACTTGTGTTGTACCGTTGAGGTCTGTGTCGTCTGACCTGGACACCCTCACTCTTGTGTTAGAGTTGTACGTCCGGCTGAGGGAAAGACGACAGTGGGACAGTGACAGTTGTGGTTGTTTTTAGTCACTTGTAGCGCGCTCGTAGTTGGGGGTACGGACACCAGTAGACGTACTGGACCCCAGCTAGTCCTTTTTCCAGTGCCTCACTCTAGCGAGCCCAGGCCAGGTCTCTGGAGGTGCCAGGCATGGGCCTGTGACCGTGTGGTCTGCAGTTGTGGTGTTTAGTTGGTCTCCACAGTTGTTTGACCTTTTTACGTGGAGCGGCAGCTGGACCTTTCGTCCGTGGCTGCGAGACTGAGAGGTGGACCTGTGTTAGTTGTCCGAGTCAGTTTCTGGTGTCGCGAACCAGTTTACGTGGCTCGTGTTGGCTGTCTCTACTTTGGCTTGTACACCTGTTTGGGTTTGCCGTTTAGTTACTACAGTTGTTTCTCGTAGTCGACAGACGGTGAGTAGTTTTACAGCTTTACTTACCTGCTTAGCTGTTTTATATGTTGTTGGTACTGTTTACTGTTTTGTACCTGTGGTTTGTGGTTTGTTCGGCTTTGGGGAGTTCCCTACTGAGCCAGTGACTAGAGAGGCTCACCCCTACCCCCACAGGTGAGGGCGAGGAGGACGTTTCCCGTCCGACGTCCAGTTCTGGGCCGCGTCGTAGCGGAGCAGGGTCAGTACCTCCAGCGGAGTAGTACTCAGCAGTGTAGCCTTGTAGTTTTGTAGTTTTTACTTTCTTTTGTTGTACCTCGGGTATGCCCCAGGCTTTTGTACACTTTTACAGTTTTAATGGAATATGGCTATGTAAATTGTGAAAAATTATATATGAAATGTGGTGTGTTCCTTTATGTTTACACGGACTGTGGTTTGGTTTCCCTTGCGAGGCTTCGGCCCGTTCGCGGGAGGCGGACTCGGATCAAGTGCGTTATTAGGTTTAACGGGCTTGGCCGAGGCGTTCCGTCACAGTTGGTATCAGAGCAAGGTCCGTGTTAATATAAGGAAGGAAGAATACATAGCCTTATTTCGGTCATTATACACTGCTGGTAGAGACCCTGATTTTCGATAATTTGTGGTTTTGATTTTTGCCTGGTGTTTTGTGTATGTAGAATTTCTGGAATGGCTGATAGGAGAGATTGGGGTGGTGGAGGAGATGATCCGGAGGAAAGCACCCAGCGTATGATTGAGAGAATCTGGGAGAGCCTCACGGATATTCGAGCGAGAATGGATCAGCAGGCGCCTATACCACCAGTTGCAGTGCCACCTGGGGAAGGAGAGGCAGTACCTGTTGCTCCAGTTCCGCCGAGGGTGGAGGTACCTTTTGTAGCACCTGTGCTACCACCACCGCCAGTGCAATTAGTTGAAGAACCAGTGATACAGGTGGAGAAATTTCTGAGATTGCAGCCGTCTACTTATTCAGGAGGGCCGAATCCAGATACAGCTGAGCACTGGATTCATGAAATTGAGAGGGTTTTTGCGACTATGCGGTGTCCTGAAGCAGACAGAGTTGTATTGGCTGCTTATCAGTTGAGAGGTTTTGCTTTAGAATGGTGGCGATTGAAGATGCAGACCACTTTCGCAGGTAGAAGAGAAGAAGCTATCACTTGGTCGGAGTTTCTCGAGGTATTTAATGATACATTCTTTCCGATTCAAGTGCAGCAGGTAAAAAGAGAGCAATTCCGGACTCTTCAGCAAGGTAACTCTTCGGTTCTAGAGTATCAGATGAGATTTATGGCACTCAGCCGTTATGCACCTTATGTTGTTTCTAATAATAACATGATGGTTGAGTATTTTATCAGAGGATTGAGAGTGGAATTGCAGAATGCGATAGTTCCTCTCATGTGCAAGACAGTGGAAGAGGCAGCGCAAAGGGCAGCTATTTTAGAGAGGTCTATCCGGACTCGTCAGGCAGGTGAGTCAGGTTCTGGTAGTTTCCGGTTACCGCAGCAGTCAGTGGGTGCAAGCAAGGGCAAGGCACCAGCAGGACCTTCTTCATCGGGCTTTGGGAAGTGGGGACAGAAATTAAAGCAAGCACTTAAAGGAAAAGGAAAAGGATGGGGAGGTCGTCCGCAGTATCAGCAAGGCCGTGGTAGGCCTGAGGTGGAGGAGTCTCAGCAGAGTACAGCCAGGCAGCCTATAGTTCCTCCAGGATACAGATGTTATAATTGTAATCAGCCGGGACATTTGATCCGCAATTGTCCCTATGCAAGAGAGTATGGGTATGGCAGAGGTGTGCAGCAGCAGCAGCAGCCTCAGCAGTTTCAACAGCCACAGGCAGGTCGTGGCAGAGGAGCACCGCAGCAGCAGGGGAGAGGCCGGTTATGGCTATCACCCGAGCCCAGGCAGAGGCATCAAATATGATAGAAGGTACTTTACCTCTTTATGAATATTCAGCAAGAGTCTTATTTGATTCGGGTGCCTCTCATTCTTTTATTTCCGAAGAATTTCTGGATTGCATAGCTCATCCATTAGAAGAGAAGTCTTGTGAGTTAGTGGTAGAGGTTCCTTCAGGTGAGTTCTTACTCACTTCGAGCTACATAGAAGCTCCTGTTATGATTGAAGGGAACCAGATGCCGGGTCGGTTGTATGCCCTGCAGTTGTCAGATTATGATATTATTCTGGGTATGGACTGGCTAGAGATGTATGGAGCAATGCTAGATTGCAGAAAGAAAAGGATCAGGTTTTATCATCCTAATGGTGCAGAGTTTGAATATCAAGGTATGCCTTTTTATACCTCAAAGTTTCTAATTTCTGCAATTAAAGCTAGAAAGTTGATAATGATGGGTGTGTGGCCTATTTAGCCTCAGTAAGTTTGGTAGAAGCCAGTCAGCCAATGGAAGCAGTTCCCGTGGTTAGGGAATTTGCTGATGTCTTTCCGGAAGATTTGCCTGGTGTAGCTCCACATAGAGAGGTGGATTTTACTATTGAGTTGCTGCCGGGTACTATGCCGATCTCTAAAGCCCCATATCGGATGGCACCAGCAGAACTCAGGAGTTGAAAAAGCAATTAGAAGAATTGTTGCAAAAAGGTTTTATTAGACCGAGTCATTCCCCGTGGGGAGCGCCGGTTTTATTTGTGAAAAGAAAGATGGAAGTTTCCGGATGTGTATAGATTATAGAAAGTTGAATGATGTGACCATCAAGAATAAGTACCCGTTGCCAAGAATAGATGATTTATTTGATCAGTTGCAATCAGCAAAAGTGTTTTCCAAAATTGATTTGAGGTCCGGGTACCATCAGTTGAGAATTAAAGAGGAGGATATAGACAAGACAGCATTCAGAACCAGATATGGTCACTATGAGTTTGTGGTAATGCCTTTTGGGTTGACTAATGCTCCTGCAGGTTTTATGGATCTGATGAATAGAATATTTCATCCATATTTAGATCAATTTATTGTGGTCTTTATTGATGATATTTAATTTATTCAGCATCTGAAGAGGAGCATGCAGCTCATTTGAGGTTTACTTTGCAGTTGTTAAGAGATAACCAGTTGTTTGCTAAATTCAGTAAGTGTGAATTCTGGTTAAAGGAAATTCAGTTTTTGGGTCATGTTATTTCTGCTAAAGGAGTAGCTGTAGACCCAAGTAAAGTGGAAGCTGTGTCGAGGTGGGAAGTGCCTAAGTCAATAACCGAGATTAGAAGTTTTCTGGGGTTGGCAGGTTATTATAGGCGCTTTATTCAAGATTTTCTAAAATTGCAGCACCTATGACTAAGCTGACCAGAAAGGGTGTGCCTTTTGTGTGGTCCGGTGAATGTCAAAGAAGTTTTATGGAATTGAAGAAAAGACTTACATCAGCACCTATATTGACATTGCCGGCAGGGAGTGGTGGTTTTGTGCTGTATACTGATGCTTCAAGGAGAGGTCTTGGTGCAGTGCTTATGCAGCATGGTAAAGTGATAGCTTATGCATCCAGGCAATTGAAGCCAGCAGAGGAGAATTACCCCTCATGATTTGGAATTAGCTGCAGTTGTATTTGCTTTGAAAATGTGGAGGCATTATCTGTATGGCGAAAGATTTGAGATTTTTACAGATCATAAAAGCTTGAAGTATATCTTCTCGCAGAAAGATTTGAATCTTCGCCAGCGCAGATGGGTTGAGTATCTGAAGGATTATGATTTTAGTTTGGCTTACCATCCGGGTAAGGCCAATGTTGTGGCCGATGCCTTAAGCAGAAAGGCTTATATGAATTGATGATGATTAAAGAATGGAAGTTTATGAAGAGGTAGCAGAGAATTCTTTGTATGTGCCCAGCAGTCAGCGTCGGGCAATTCTAGCTGCTAGTGCTGTAGAGCCGTCTTTATATTGGCAGATTATTGAGGCTCAAAGAGCAGATGCAGGTTTACCTGAAATTGTGAAAATGGAAGGAGTCTCATTGATGATAATTGTGTGGTCAGGCTTAGGGGCAGGTTGTTTGTTCCTGCAGAAAGAGAAGTGAAGCAGCGAGTTCTAGAAGAGGCTCATAAATCAAGGTACACTATTCATCCGGGTAGTACTAAAATGTACCATGATTTGAAAAAGCATTTTTGGTGGCCTCATATGAAGAAAGAAATAGCAAATTTGTGGCAAGATTTCTATCTGTCAGCAAATTAAAGTGGATGCATTCAACGCAGGCAAATGACAAGCACCAACCGGGACCAACATTCCCATTCCACAGTGGAAGTGGGATGATTTGCAATGGATTTTGTGGCAGGTTTACCAAGACAAGTTCTGGGCATAATGGAATATGGGTGTTTGTTGACAGATTGACAAGGTTTGCAGATTAGTGGCAGTAATATGTCTTGGACAGTGGACAAATTGGCAAATGTTTTATGTGAAAGAATTGTTCCCTGCATGGTATTCCGAAGACTATTGTATCGGATAGAGATCCAAGATTTACTTCTGGTTTTTGGAGAAGTTTGCAAAGGTGATGGGTTCTGAGTTAAGATATAGCTCCGCTTATCCCCCACAGATGGTCAAACAGAAAGAACCATTCAGACAATTGAAGATATGTTGCGAGCCTGTTGCTTAGTTTGGGGAGGCAGTTGGGAACATCATTTGGGAATGGTTGAGTTTGCCTACAATAATAGTTATCATCATACCAGTCTTGGGATGGCACCGTATGAAGCTTTGTATGGAAGGCCATGTAGAACTCCGTTGAACTGGCATGAAGTGGAGAAAGGCAATTAGTGGGTCCTGAATTAATTCAGCAAACCACTGAAATAGTGAAGCTTATCAAAGAAAATTGCAGGCAGCTCAAAGTAGGCAGAAAAGTTATGCAGATGTGCGGAGGAGACCACTTCAGTTTGAGGTGGAGATTTTGTTTTTCTGAGAGTTTCCCCAAGTAAAGGTATAATGAGGTTGGTAAATCTGGAAAGCTGAGTCCAAGGTATGTGGACCTTTCCAGGTAATTGAAAGAATTGGGGAAGTGGCTTATAGGCTGGATTTGCCAGCTGATTTTGCAGATGTGCATGATATTTTCCATGTCTCCATGTTAAGGAAATGCATTGAAGATCCAGCTCAGATAATTAGATATCAAGGTGGTGACCTGAGGCCGGATATGACAATGCCTGAATATCCGGTGCAGATCACAGATCGAAAGATGAAGAAGTTAAGAAATAAAGAAATTGAGTTGGTTAAGGTGAGATGGGAAAGGTTGGGTGGTGAGGATACCTGGGAGTTGGCCGCTGAAATGGCTAAAGGGTATCCCTATCTGTTTGTATAAGTTTGTGTATTTTCTTTTTAGATGATAGTGCTTGTAAAGTTGTGTATGTTTAAATCGTTTGACTTTGTTTGTGTTATGAATTTCGAGGTCGAAATTTTCTTTTTGATGATAGTAATGTAACGTCGCGTGCTTTTCGGATCCATGCGGATCATGTGCATTGTGGTTGTGGCGGCCGTTGTGAGGCCAGTGTGAGTTGGGTGTGTGGAATGCATGGTGTGATTGCGTGGCTTGAGCAGGTGAAGAGCAGGGTAGGTCCTGAATTGGAATAGGACCTGCTGCTGTTCTGTCTGAGTTGGCGGCCAAGGGTGGTCGTTGACTGTTGGCGTCCAGGTTTATGGACGTTTACATCATGAACTTGGCGGCAGCTTTTGTGGACGTTTAGTCTGGCGGTGCATGTGGGCCAAGGGGGTTGACGCCAACCTGTCAGTTCAGCAGGTTATATGTTCACCCGAGGGCAGCTCTCTCAGCTCACCCTCTCTCCCTCTTGCCCCAGCTTCGCGCCCTGTTTTCTGAAGGTTCTAACAGGTATCGAGGAGTGGCTGGTCGATCGTGGGACGCGCGGCGTCGCCGAATTGCGCGAGGAAACGTCGCGGCGTGGTGCAATTCGCGTGGGGAGCTCGCAGAGGGCTCGGCGTAAACCGGGATTGCGGGAGATTCTAACGCGTTCTGAGGTAGGGACGAACCCTGGTAGCTCCGTAGAAACATTAAAACACATCATAACTACTTGAACCAGCATGATATCCATGTTTGGATAGAGTTGCACCATATGGGATAATGGGTGGTTTGAGTAGTTTAATTTTCGAATCATGTTTAAGGGTTGCATTGGGTTCTGTCATGCTAGAGGGTATGCATTTGTATGTTTTCAGTAATTCGAACAGCTATGAACTCGCAGGACCGATTAGGGTTTCTGCAGGGTTTAAGGCCGGGGACTTGGCGTCAACATCGTTTGCCGCCAAGATCTTCAGCCAGGAGGTTGACGGCCAGGGACCTTGCCGTCTACTTCCTGTAAGCGGCAATCGATGTTGCCCCTACTCCTATATGAACAGAAATGGCTATTATGGTGTTTTATCGATAATGCATGCGTGGTGTTATACGAGGTGCACTAAGTGCACATGGTTCTCGTGTTTAGCATACAAGGTGCTGTTAGTTGTTTACTTCGGTGACTGCGCGTTGTGTACGCGAGTCAGTTGGGTTCACGTGTAGTGGACCAGTGGTTACTTGTGGTTTACGTGAGGTTCACGTGGTTTTGTGTACGTGACGAGTAGTACGACGCCTACCGTGGTTACCTCTCCAGTTGGGTGCCCCAGGTTCTTTGTGAGCCAGGCTGTTAGCTCGGGGCCTTGTCCCGGTACTTGTGTTGTACCGTTGAGGTCTGTGTCGTCTGACCTGGACACCCTCACTCTTGTGTTAGAGTTGTACGTCCGGCTGAGGGAAAGACGACAGTGGGACAGTGACAGTTGTGGTTGTTTTTAGTCACTTGTAGCGCGCTCGTAGTGGGGGTACGGACACCAGTAGACGTACTGGACCCCAGCTAGTCCTTTTCCAGTGCCTCACTCTAGCGAGCCCAGGCCAGGGTCTCTGGAGGTGCCAGGCATGGGCCTGTGACCGTGTGGTCTGCAGGTTGTGGTGTTTTAGTTGGTCTCCACAGTTGTTTGACCTTTTTACGTGGAGCGGCAGCTGGACCTTTCGTCCGTGGCTGCGAGACTGAGAGGTGGACCTGTGTAGTTGTCCGAGTCAGTTTCTGGTGTCGCGAACCAGTTCACGTGGCTCGTGTTGGCTGTCTCTACTTTGGCTTGTACACCTGTTTGGGTTTGCCGTTTAGTTACTACAGTGTTTCTCGTAGTCGACAGACGGTGAGTACTTTTACAGCTTTACTTACCTGCTTAGCTGTTTTATATGTTGTTGGTACTGTTTACTGTTTGTACCTGTGGTTTGTGGTTTGTTCGGCTTGGGGGAGTTCCCTACTGAGCCAGTGACTAGAGAGGCTCACCCCTACCCCCACAGGTGAGGGCGAGGAGGACGTTTCCCGTCCGACGTCCAGTTCTGGGCCGCGTCGTAGCGGAGCAGGGTCAGTACCTCCAGCGGAGTAGTACTCAGCAGTGTAGCCTTGTAGTTTTGTAGTTGTTTACTTTCTTTTGTTGTACCTGGGGTATGCCCCAGGCTTTTGTACACTTTTACAGTTTTAATGGAATATGGCTATGTAAATTGTGAAAAATTATATATGAAATGTGGTGTGTTCCTTTATGTTTACACGGACTGTGGTTTGGTATCCCTTGCGAGGCTTCGGCCCGTTCGCGGGAGGCGGACTCGGATCAAGTGCGTTATCGGTTAACGGGCTTGGCCGAGGCGTTCCGTCAATCCTTCTTGAACGTATTGAAGGTGAAAATGGGCATACTAACATTATAATTTGCCCTATCTCCAGAATCAGAGATTGTCAAATCGCATGATTTTGAACATACAATTCCTAGTGAGTCTAATGGCATGACCTGAGTTACATCAAACAAAGCACATGAGCCCAATACTCACTGAATAAACTAATTTGTAGGAAAATTATTTTCAAAGGCATGGTTTAGTCCCTAGGTTCATGAGGGATTATGTTCTCATTGGTTTTCTAAACTCTTCTACTTCTTGACCTTGTGTTAAAAAAAAAATATTCATAAAGGGAGAAAAAGGCTACCTAGTTCCAAAGAATATAAGTCAAGGGTTTTAAATTTACAAGAAGAGATAGGCAAAGCAATGTTGAGTTATGTTAAGTAACCGGGGATACAGGCATCACAAGATGTCTATCTTCGAGTCAAAGGACTTCTTACTCATTATTGATCTGTAAAGTTTGATGGACACCTTCACAAGTAACTGGAGATACGGGCACCACAAATGTCTATCTTCACGTAAAAAAGGTCAAGTGCTCCTAATTACCACTGCTGCTCTAATGCTTAAATTTTTAATTGATGAAATAGAGTGTAGCCTCCACATTGGTGTTAACAAGGCCTTTGGTGTTTTTTGTTTTAACTACCCATGTAGACATCTCCTCATAAATCTTGTGGCCACACTCACTAAGACAAATGATCTTTTACAAATGACCTTATTCAAGAGGGTCTTTTATTTCTCAAATGTTTTTGTCGCAATGGATTCGTGTCATGTCACTAAAGGTTCGGGGATATTATGTCACGACCATTGGGATGCTTGACATGTCCTAAATCATTGTGGGTATGACACTTATAATGTGATGTTACATTTTCCACCTTCCATACTCATTTAATGCTCATGCCCCTTGAAAATTCTGTCAAACCTCTTACTGGAGGGTTTCTGGTTGTGCCTATCGACAGGGCCAAGGACGCCTGTCGACAGCCGGCGGCAGCCGCACTTGTTTGGAAGTCCGAGACGGGCACAAATCTAAGGGTGGTTTGGTGGGACCTACCCTTTCAAATCCCATACCCTTTCTATAAAAAGGTACCCAAACCCCCTTTCCCTCTTTCTCACTTCCAAAAAAAACCCCCTTTCCCTCCTTCTCCAAAAAACCCTTCTCTCCAGGGCGACAGAGGAACACCCAGTCATGTGTTTCCTTCCTTCCCTGGTCTCCTTCCTCTCCCAAGCCACCATCACCTACGAGCTACATCTTCAATGTCCCACCGGCAAGGAAGATGGCCTCCGTCGCCGTCCTCGGTCTCCCGAAGCTGGACAGGGCTCCAGGGCACCCGCTGAGCGTCACACAAAGCACCGGGAAGACCGTCTGCTAGAGCTGCTCATCCCTCCTAATCTCCAGTTCAAAGAGACTCAAGCAACCTACACGAAGGTCACGCAACCTCGCTACGTTGACTTCATCTCGCTGGAAGACCTCTTTTCCAGGTCTTTAGCCTCTCTTGATTCTCAAGGTTGGTCACCTTTTGCTATAACCACAAAAAACTACTCTCCCCTGCCATCACGGAGTTTTTCCACAACCTCCGGGAGACTACCGCAGGTGATATATTCCAGAGTCAAGGAGAATTCCTTTTGAATCTCCCATAATCTTCTTTCAGTATCCCTGCAAATTCCGAACACCGGGGTTGACATCTTGGCACATCACCCTACCCCTGAGGAGTACTATACTCTCATTACCTTGCAGCCTTACGACCCCACGGATCGTAAGCCATTGAATGCCAACTCCTTCCCTCCACTTCACCGTCTCATCCACCACATTTTCACCACCCTCATTGTCCCAAAAGATGGAAGTAGGGAACTCGTCACCTCAGTTCACAAGTCCCTACTCCATAAGTTTTTGAACTGTGAACCCATTAATCTCCCAAAAACTCATGTGCTCCGTCCTCCGAATCTACCTTCATAACGTCAAGAGGTCCATGCCTTACGCATGTCAGCTCACCTCCCTCTTCCTGTTCCTGGCATCATCATTCCAGAAGGGGAGATGACTAATCTACCGGCCCATAGCTCATATGATCTGACTGCTGCACAGCGGGTGGGCTACAAGTTCGTGGATGGCGTAGCCACTAGGGATCTCAAGGGAAAGAGACAAGTTGTCCCTCTAGGTGATGAAGAAGAGAAGAAGTAGATGACAATGAAGAAGGCGAAGAAGACTTCCAGTCTGAGCCACTAGATGCTCCGGGAGATGATGCAAGTCAAGCTGGTGCTGACATTGCCACTGAGCCCTCTATTCGAGATCTCATAGCTCAGTTGCAATTGCAGATGACCACTGGATTCGCGAAGATCAATGAATGTTTGGACACAGTTGACTCGAGCTTGGAAGCACTGGCTGATAACTAAGTTCAGATCCAGCTCCGGCTGAACAGACCCACCACTCCTGCTGTGACGGAGCACCTCGGCCAAGCCCGTTAAACCGATAACGTACTTGATCCGAGTCCGCCTCCCGCGAACGGGCCGAAGCCTCGCAAGGGATACCAAACCACAGTCCATGTAAACACAAAAGGAACACACCATTATATTATATATATATATATATATATATTTCACAAGTTTACATAGCCATATCTTCACAAAAATGAAAGAAAGTACAAGAGCCTGGGCATACCCCAAGGTACAATAGAAGAAAATAAACAACTAACTACACTGCTGCTACACACTGCACTACTGAGATACACTGCTGGAGGTACTGACCCTGCACGCTACGACGCGGCTCTGAACTGGACGATGATCGAGAAACGTCCTCCTCGCTCTCACTTGGGGAGTAGGGGTGAGCCTCGCTAGTCACTGGCTCAGTAGGGAACTCCCCAAAAATCGAGCAAACCAAAACCACAGGTACAAAAGCAATAAACAGTACCAACAATTTATAGAACAACTAAGCAGGATATGAAAGCTGTAAAAGTACTCACCGTCTGCCGACCACGAAAAAACAACTGTAATAATTAAACGACAAACCAGTACAAGAGTACGAGCTAAAGTAGAGACCGCCAAACACGAGCCAAGTGAACTGGTTCGCGACACCAGAGACTGACTCGGACAAGCTAACACATATCTACCTCTCAGTCTTGCAGCCACGGACGAAAAGGTCCAGCTGTCGCTCACGTGAAAGGTCAAACAACTGTGGAGACCAACTAAACACCACCACCTGCGGACCACACGGTCGCAGGCCCATGCCTGTCACCTCTGGAGACCCTGGCCTGGGCCTCTAGAGTGAGGCACTGGAGAAGGACTAGCTGGGGACCAGTGTCGACTACTGGTGTCCACACCCCCAACTACGAGCGCGCTACAAGTGACTAAAAGACAAGTACGGCAGTCACTGTCCCACTGTCGTCTTTCCCTCAGTCGGACGTACAACTCAAACACAGGAGTGAGGGTGACCAGGTCAGACGACACAGACCTCGACGGTACAACACAAGTACCGAGACAAAGCCCCGAGCTAACAGTCTGGCTCCAAAAAACCTGGGGCACCCAACTGGAGAGGTAACCACGGTAGGCATCGTACTACTTGCCACGTACACAAAACCACGTGCACGTCACACAAACCACGTGAAGACTCACGTAAACCGCGTGCACTAGTAGTCCACTACACGTGAACACCACGTAAAACGGTAAAGAACCAGCCAATGCGTACCCAGTATTCTAGTCTCAGAAACCACGAGCACAAGGTGCACCACAATTATCGTTGCACACGCTCGATAACTAAATATTGATATAACAACATTTCATAAAAATATACGGCAACATCGACTGCCGTCGATGGGATGTAAACGGAAAGGTATCTGGCCGTTAACCTCCCAGCTGAAGAACCTGGCGTCAATCGATGTTGACGCCAAGATCTTGGCCATCAACTTCACAGAAACCCTAGGCTGATACCTCAGGTATTCCCAGCCCTAAATTTAACAGAAAAGCATGATAAATCACTTCCTCTAACATGCATGAATTCTAATTGACTCAAAAAACAACATGTTTCCATTGTTAAATGAAAACCACCCATTAACCCCGCATGAAATACCATTACCTAAAAACCCAATTAACATACCAATTTATGCATTCCAGGTGCATTATCACAACCTATAGGGACTAAAGGGATCGTTCCTTACCTCAAAACGCACTTAAACCTCCTAAATTCTCCCGATCCACACCGGACCCTCCACGAGCTCCTACAGCAATTACACACGCTCCGGAGTTTCCTTGGCCGATTCGTCACCACCTCACGTTCCACGATCCTCCAATTAACCTTATACAGCCCTTGGAAGTAGTGTGGAAGCAAGGGGCTTGAAAACAGGGCAAGGGAGAGGGAGAATGAGCTGAGGTAACTGTCCTCGGGCAGACCTTTATTCTGCAGGTCGCACAGGTTGGCGTCAACCCTAATGCCGTTTAGGGAAACTGCCCCCTGAACGTCCACATAGCCTGCCGTTAAGTTCATAAGGTTGGCGTCACTTTGATGGACGCCAAGACAGTCAAATCCACACCTGGCCGTCAATCCCTATCAACTGCAGCAGGTTCTAACTTATTTCAGGACCAAACCTGTACCACACCTGCACACACCACACTGGCCTCACACTGGCCATCACAACCAATACACACATGATCCATAAGGATCCGAAAAGCACGTGATGTTACACCTGCTCCACAGACTCCTCAGGCCCCAGCCCCACCGGGTCCTGATGATGCTTAGAGAGTCTAGGTGTCCCACGTTATGTCAGTCTAACTGATGTATCTTGCTTTCAGAGTCCTTGTGTCATGTTTCTTTTGCAAGTGTTATGGTTGTCCAATGTGCTACAATGTACTGCCAATCTTTTAATGAAAAAGCACATTTTCTCTTCCTGTTACATTGACTATGCAATGGAATGTTTTTTTTTTTGATGTTGTCAAAAGGGGGAGAGAAAAACTTGAGAATTCATTGAAAAAATCAATTACATAATGTGGCTCAATTTGAAATTTGTCATCATCAAAAATGGGGAGAATGTTGAGTTCTCATTTTGATGATCACTTAATGTGAATGCTAATCTAACAAGTCACAAGTGTGTTTTTATGATAATCATTTCATAGACAAAATTTATGATGAAAACATGATGAAAATGACTCATGAATGCAAATGGAACAAACACTTCACTTGAGCATATTTATATGTCACTATGTCTCACTAACTATGTTCATTAATTTAGGTGAGATACCAAGCAAGACATGTACAAAGAACAGGGTTCAAATGATGAAGATATACATGAAAAGCAAGTACCTGTCGACAGCAGGAAAGACCCCTGTCGACAGCTACACACAAGCCAGAAGGCCACTCTTCAAGACAGATGTGCCTGTCGACAGCACCCCAGTAGCCTGTCGACGGAAGAGGCTCCCAGAACCCCCTGGTCTTCTGTCTGCCTGTGCCTGTCGACAGCAACCAGTCGCATGTCGACAACAACTACCTTCCAGAGCCTTTTAGCCTTCTGCTGGCTTGTGCCTGTCGACAGGAGCACCCAGTGCTGTCGACAGACGGAGAGAATCTTCAAATACGGAAAGTCTTCAAGTTGCCATAGATGGTGTTTCCACATACCATGACTCTCCATATGTAAAACACATCTATTTAAGCATCTCTTTGAAGAGAATCTCGTACACAAGCAGCCTCCACCTAAAACCCTAGCAAGATCTCTTCAGAAGAATTGTTCTTGCTGCTCTGCTTCAACCTACCGCCCAGATTCAAGGAGATACTTCTTCCCAGCGGAGGTGAAGCTTGAACGTCGAGGATTCAGCATCATCATCATTTATGATCATCAAGATGAAGCTTGAAGCCCAGCCGATCGTTCACGAGAGACGTTCTTTAATCAGGATTTGTTCTACAATTCAGAACTCTCTCTGTTTTTCATTTTTACGTAAACGTGTGTGTGTGTCTGTGTCTCAAGCAGTCCTTGTGCTTGATTCACGTGTGAGAGTTCATCTAATCATGGTTGCACATCAGATAACTTGTGTGTGTGAGTTGTAGTTCTCGAACTAGTTCAAGCAGGTTGTTCTGCGTTGTGTGTGTGGCCCGTGGATGTAGGATACACAAGTTGTGTACTCCGAACCACGTAAAATCTGCGTGTCTCGTGATTTGCACGAATTTACGTTAGATGTTTGGTAGGCACGGCATAACTACACACACTTAATTGCCTGTTTATCTATCTATCATCTATTCACACACACCACACATAGTTAAACTCTGCTAGTATTTCAAAAGTCCGTGTTCTCGCGAAAAGAAGGTGATAAGGTTTTCAATTGATAGTAATCTATTCAACCCCCCTTCTAGATTACCATACATAGGGAATTCTGCAACCTTTCATATAGTATGTTTCTTGTCTTCCAATTTTTTTTAATAATAGTGTATTTAATATTTTCACAAAGGTAGAGAGAGCCATCATCCAGCGGCGGAGGAGGTGGCTCAGCCAGCTGGACGCCAGCCATGCTGGATTTCTGGGTAAACTTGATCACACCAAACTTACTGTATTTGTTATTTATGTTATATAGTTCATGTAGAAAATTAATGTGCAATGGTAGGGGAAGATAGATCCAGGATCTGCTTCCCGATATATTACTCGTTGCTGCACGCACACATTCCAGGACCAGTGGACTCATCGAAAGAGTTCCCCCTGTCCGTTCGGGTTCTATTATTTGACATGTTCATGGGTATATTATTTTTACTGATTTGAAGTCATTTCTTTAATTACTCTCTCTCTGTTAGTACACAAAGTTGAGTAATTTCATTTTAAACAGCGGAGGTAAGGTACATGTTCCGACGACCGAAGGATCTCCCACGAGCACGAGTCATCTGGGAGTCTACTGCCCAGACTAATTTCAGAAAGTCGATGTGGGAGGCCTGGGACAAGGCAGCGAAGATCACAGGCAGCCAAGATCCTACGGCTTGGATGGATTACGGCCCGGTGTGGATGAGGAGGGACTATTGGGAGTCCCTTTGTCATCATTGGGCTATTGGACCATGGCAAGAGAGGTCACATGCAGCTAAACGCAATCGGACAGTCATCCGGAAAGGAGAAAGAATGTGCATACTAGTGGGTCGGTATCTTATGCGACCCACAGCCTGAAATTGGTAAGCATATTAACTTTCAATTGCTTAATACATTAATTATTGTTGTGAAACTAACTACTTTTGTTGAATTGTAAGCGTCACGAGCTCGAGCATGCCCCTACATTTCACGAGTTATTTGATCGGACTCATAAGCGGAAGGGGACGGATGACTATGTCAGCAAGAGTGCTCGCACAATTGCCGTAAGTCAAAATATAATTTTTGAATTCAATTTAGATATTAAAAAAATATGATTTGAATAATACATTTTTAATTTGTTCCACAGGAAACCTATGATAGGACGATGGCGGATCGCTATGCAGAGGGCACTCCCCAGCCAAACTTGGATCCGGAGGCCTGGGTCGATGCAGCGAGAGGGCGGAGGAAGGGCCGAGTGTACGGCTTTGGGGACAGCCTGGATACTACTCCAGTCTTGTCCTCATATGCGAGTTCAGTCGCTCCTTCGGCCTACGCGAGTTCATTTGCTGTGACGCCCGGCAGTGGCGGAGATGACATTAGAACCCTCATCCGGGAAGAGCTGTCGCAGCAGATGCCGCTGCACCTTGGCGCCATGGTCGAGCAGCTGGTGGTTGCCATCCGAGGAGCAGGCACCTCACAGCAAGTCCCTCAGGTCAGTATTACTATTAATTTCATATAGTTTGAATGAATGAAACCACTATTAATTTTATATAGTTTGAATGAAACACAACTGGGGGTCCAAAATCAGAAATAGGGATCCAATCGGCGTGTCGTTCGGTTTGACACGACCGGGTGGGTGAGAGTGACGTGTGGGAACTGACGGAATCCTAATCAGATTTCTGGTTTGGGTTCGACGCTCAAATCACTAATCTTAAAAAAAAACCTAAATGAAAATGACCAGAACACGCAACCCAGGAGTCCAAAATTAGAAATATGAATCCGCATGTCGTTCCCTTCAACACAACCGGGTGGGTGAGAGTGACGTGTGAGAATTGACAGAATTCTATTCGGATTTTTGGTTTGGGTTCGGCGCTCAAACCACTAATCTTAAAGAAACATAAGTGTAAATGATCAGAACACGCAACCCGGGGGTCCAAAATCAGAAATAAGGATCTGATCGGCATGCCGTTCACTCCGACACGACCGGATGGGTCAAAGTGACGTGTAGGAACTGACGGAATCCTAATCGGATTCCCGATTTGGGTTCGGCGCTCAAACCACTAATCTTAAAAAAAAACCTAAATGAAAAGGATCAGAACACGCAACCCGAGAGTCCAAAATTAGAAATAGGGATCCGATCGGCGTGCCGTTTAGTCTGACACGACCGGGTGGGTGAGAGTGATGTGTGGGAACTGACGGAATCCTAATCGGATTCTCAGTTTGGGTTCGGCGCTCAAATCACTAATCTTAAAAAAAACTAAATGAAAAGGATTAGAACACGCAACCCGGGGGTTCAAAATTAGAAAGAGGGATCCGATCGACGTGTCGTTTACTCCGACATGACCGAGTGGGTGAGAGTGACGTGTAGGAACTGACAGAATCCTAATCGGATTCCGGTTTTGGTTCTGTGCTCAAATCACTAATCTTAAAAAAACCTAAATTAAAATGATCAGAACACGCAACCCGGGGGTCCAAAATCAGAAATAGGGATCCGATCGGCATGCCGTTCGCTCCAACACGACCGGGTGGGTGAGAGTGACATGTGAAAACTGACAGAATTCTATTTGGATTTCCGGTTTGGGTTCGGCGCTCAAACCAATAATCTTAAAAAAACCTAAGTGTAAATGATCAGAGCACGCAACCCAGGGGTCCAAAATCAGAAATAGGTATCCGATCGGCGTGTCATTCACTCAGACACGACCGGTAGGTGAGAGTGACGTTGGGGAACTGACAGAATCCTAATCGAATTCTCGTTTTGGGTTCGGCGCTCAAACCACTAATCTAAAAAAAAACTAAATGAAAGGATCAGAACATGCAACCCAGGGTCCAAAATCAGAAATAGAGATCCGATCGTCGTGTCGTTCAGTCCGACACGATTGTGTGGTGAGAGTGACATATGGGAACTGACAAAATCCTAATCGGATTCCCGGTTTGGGTTTGGTGCTCAAATCACTAATCTTAAAAAAACCTAAATGAAAGGATCAGAACACACAACACGGGGGGTCCAAAATCAGAAATAGGGATCCGATCGGGTGTTGTTCACTCTGACTACATGACCGGGTGGGTTGAGAGTGATGTGTGAGAACAGGCGGAAATCTATTCGGATTTTCGGTTTGAGTTCGGCGCTCAAACCACTAATCTAAAAAATATTAAGTGTAAATGATCAGAACACGCAATCTGGGGATCCAAAATCAGAAATAGGGATCCGATTAGTGTGTCGTTCACTCCGACACGACCGGGTGGGGAGAGTGACGTGTGGAAACTGACGGAATCCTAATCGGATTCTCGGTTTGGGTTCGGCGCTCAATCACTAATCTAAAAAAAACTAAATGAAAAGGATCAAAACACGCAACCCAAGAGTCCAAATCAGAAATAGAGATCCGATCGGCGTGCCATTCACTCCGACACAACCGATGGGTGAGAGTGATGTGTGGGGAACTGACGGAATCCTAATCGGATTTCTCGGTTTGGGGTTCGGCACTCAAATCACTAATCTAAAAAAAAACCTAAATGAAATGGATTAGATCACGCAACCCGGGAGTCCAAAATTAGAAATAGGGATCCGATCGGCATGCCGTTTGCTCCGACCGATCGGGTGGGTGAGAGTGACATGTGGGAACTGACGGAATCCTAATCGGATTCCCGGTTGGGTTTGCGCTCAAATCACTAATCTAAAAAAACCTAAATGAAAAGGATCAGAACACGCAACCTTGGGGTCCAAATCAGAAATAGGGATCCGATCGTCGTGTCGTTCGGTCCGACACGATCGTGTGGGTGAGAGTGACGTATGAGAACTGACAGAATTCTATTTGGATTTCCGGCTTGGGTTCGGCGCTCAAACCACTAATCTTAAAAAAACCTAAGTGTAAATGATCAGAACATGCAACCCAGGGTCCAAAATCAGAAATAGGTATCCGATTGGCGTGTCATTCACTCAAACACGACCGGGTGGGTGAGAGTGACGTATGGGAACTGACAGAATCCTAATCGAATTCTCGTTTTGGGTTCGGCGCTCAAACCACTAATCTAAAAAAAACCTAAATGAAAAGGATCAGAACATGCAACCCAGGGTCCAAAATCAGAAATAGAGATCTGATCGTCGTGTCGTTCGGTCCGACACGATCGTGTGGGTGAGAGTGACATATGGGAACTGACAAAATCCTAATCGGATTCTCGGTTTGGGTTTGGTGCTCAAATCACTAATCTTAAAAAAATCTAAATGAAAGGATCAGAACACACAACACGGGGGGTCCAAAATCAGAAATAGGGATCCGATCGGTGTGTTGTTCACTCCGACATGACCGGGTGGGTGAGAGTGATGTGCGAGAACTAACGGAATTCTATTCGGATTTTCAGTTTGAGTTCGGCGCTCAAACCACTAATCTTAAAAAAACTTAGGTATAAATGATCAGAACACGCAATCCGGGGATCCAAAATCAGAAATAGGGATCCGATCAGTGTGTCGTTCACTCCGACACGACCGGATGGGTGAGAGTGACGTGTGGAAACTGACGGAATCCTAATCGGATTCTCGGTTTTGGTTCGACGCTCAAATCACTAATCTAAAAAAAACCTAAATGAAAAGGATCATAACACACAACCCGAGGGTCCAAAATCAGAAATAGAGATCCGATCGGCATGCCGTTCACTCTGACACAACCAGATGGGTGAGAGTGATGTGTGGGAACTGACGGAATCCTAATCGGATTCTCGTTTTGGGTTTGGTGCTCAATCACTAATCTAAAAAAAACTAAATGAAAAGGATCAGAACACACAACACGGGGGGTCCAAAATCAGAATAGGGATCCGATCGTGTGTTGTTCACTCCGACATGACCGGGTGGTGAGAGTGACGTGTGGAAACTGACGGAATCCTAATCGGATTCTCGTTTTGGGTTCGGCGCTCAAACCACTAATCTTAAAAAAACTTAGGTATAAATGATCAGAACACGCAATCCGGGGATCCAAAATCAGAAATAGGGATCCGATCAGTGTGTCGTTCACTCCGACACGACCGGATGGGTGAGAGTGACGTGTGGAAACTGACGGAATCCTAATCGGATTCTCGGTTTTGGTTCGACGCTCAAATCACTAATCTAAAAAAAACCTAATGAAAGGATCAGAACACACAACACGGGGGGTCCAAAATCAGAATAGGGATCCGATCGGCATGCCGTTCACTCTGACACAACCAGATGGGTGAGAGTGATGTGTGGGAACTGACGGAATCCTAATCGGATTCTCGGTTTGGGTTCGGCACTCAAATCACTAATCTAAAAAAAACCTAAATGAAATGGATCAGATCACGCAACCCGGGAGTCCAAAATCAGAAATAGGGATCCGATCGGCATGCCGTTTGCTCCGACACGATCGGTGGGTGAGAGTGACATGTGGGAACTGACGGAATCCTAATCGGATTCCCGTTTGGGTTCTGCGCTCAAATCACTAATCTAAAAAAAACCTAAATGAAAAGGATCAGAACACGCAACCTTGGGGTCCAAAATCAGAAATAGGGAACCGATCGGCGTGTCATTCACTCCGACACGACTGGGTGGGTGAGAGTGACGTGTGAGAACTGATGAAATTCTATTTGGATTTTCGGTTTGGATTCGGCGCTTAAACCACTAATCTTAAAAAAAAATCAAGTGTAAAAGATCAGAAATAGTATCTAATTAAACTTAGTGAATATTCATATGTTTTAAATTTAAATTTTTGAAAATTAATGTTTGTTTATTATTATTTATTTATGTTTCTAATATTTATTTATTTTTAATATAGGATCCTCCAGCACCTGACGATCATGAGGCAGGGAGAGCGGATTATCTAGCAGATCTTTCTTGATTTTTATTTCTTATTATTATGTATGTTTCATATTTATTGTGATTCATGATTTTATGTTAATTGTTATTTATTGTGGATGTTCATATGAATATTATTTTTAGCAGATTCTTTAATTTATCATTGTTATTTAATTATATTTTAAAAAATATTATGAAGGCAATTTCTGACGGATTTTCTGACGGACCTTATCCGTCGGAAATAACATCGGCACACATGACTGTCGACAGAATTTATCCGTCAGTAAAACCGTCAGAGTAAAACTGTCAGATTTTCCGACGGTTTACCGACGAAAATTTCCGTCGGAAGCTACCTACTATCGACGGTTATTTTCGTCGACGAATCTGTCGAAAGTTCCGGCGGATTTTCTGACCGAATTATTCGTCAAAATTTACCGACAGATTTATGTCGTCAGTAAATTGGTCGGAATCTTTATTTTTTCGACAGATGTTTCCGATGAATATTTCTGTCAGAAATACTGACGGATTTCTGATTGATTTTTTTACCGTTGGTAATTTCTGTCGCTTTTTTCCGACGGACTCTTTCCGACAGTTGTTCACCGGAAAGTTGTCAGAAGGCATGTTTTCTGGCGGATTTCCGACGGAATCATTCTGTTAGGAAAATTGCTTTTTCTTGTTGTGGTAGGAGCACCCTTGATGTGTTCGAACCTCTTTAAAAATCTCGTGCCTCATCTATGGTATGGTTATTTTCTTCTATCTCTTTCCACTTTTACATGTTTGTTTGCATCTGTCTTTGGGTAACAAAATAGTGTTGACACCCAATCACCCCCACCCCCCTTTTGGGTGTGATCCATATCATTGAACTTTCATAAGGGACTTCTAATTGAACTCCCTCTGATGGAAAGCTTATTCTTGTGAGCTCAGTGCATTGTGATAGTATGACCATAGTTGCTAAGGTCATGAGTTCGAAGTATAACCAAAAATAGAGGAGACATGTCCAAGTCAGATTAAAATCTATAAGGGAACTTGTGTCTCAAGGTGTGATTGTTGTTGACTTTATGGTACCAAAGATAATACAATATATCCACTTATAAAGTGACTTGATAGAAATCATGTTCAAAAATCTAGAATGGGGATGGGACTGAAAGTCATTGAGAATTCTTCTATGGTGGTAACCCAACCTAACTAAGTGAAGATCCCACAAAGTAGATTCAATGTGATAACAACAAATCATACGAAGAATTAAATAACATTTTAAATAAAGTTGATACGTATGTATCTGAGTCTATCCCCTGGAATTCTATTCTAACTGCAAGAGAAGGAAGAGTGTGAAGAAACTCTAAATGGATTCGAGTCTATATTTGCAGAATGTTGAGTAGTGCATTCTTGGAGAAATCCATCTATGTGAGTGTGATTGTGATGCTGCAATTAAGAAGAAGTGGGTTCTTTCTTAAATAACACTTATGAATCAAGATAAGGGTGCATGGCCAAAATAACACCAACCCTGAAGATTATGACTAGAACCATTATCATGTTGTTTCCAATCAACATATTCACAATAAGGATCAAGTTTAAGACATAGTTCATCTTGGTTTTGTGGAGATAAATAGTTGGTAACTTAGGTAAGGGTTCAAACTCGAAAGATATCTTTATTGAAAGCATGATATGTGTTGACCATCATCTATGTTGTTCTTCCACATTCAAACATTAAATTTACAGGGGAATGTTAGAAATGAGAGATAACATGATTGGGAAATCCATTGTTTGTGTGTGTTATTAATGTTCTTTAGTCTGGTGTGGGGCTTTTGTCCCATATTAAAAAATTAAAGTTGTTGATATGACTTAAATATGAGATGATTTCTAGTTTCTTGTTCCTAAGAACAAGAGAAAGCCATGCCAGCCCACACTACACACATGTGCACGTTGGTCGAATACACGCATAGTGTTTCTTTTTGTTGCATAGAGTTTTTAAGAACTTATGTTAAATCGGGAAGTGGGTTTATGGGTGCTCCAATTATAGATGCGTCCCTTTATCTGTAGGAGGTATTTTTTGGTAGCTAGGAGGTGTTAACCCTAGCCTTCGAGAAAATCGAGGTTTATTAAGATTCTATTACTTTGAGGTCGCGATTGTAGGCGACGACTTTCTTGCTCTCGCTCTGTCTCTTTCTCTCTTGTTTCTCTGCACACATAGATTTGTAAGTGACAAGTTCCTAAGGTCATCTTTGAGGTGCATGCAGACTCTTGTGCAAACACATTCACTATAGCTATTCTATCTTGAGGGAAGGACTTCATCGCCCTAGTATGACGAGGGTGATATCTTCTCTAAAGACACTCTTTTTAGGCGGCTCAACTAAGTTCTCTAATCTTTTATTTTTCTTTCTTTGTTGCGTATCTAGACATGTGAGATGGTGCGAGAACTAAATTATATTTTCTCAAGTAATTCTTATTTTTTATTAGATGGGTATAATAAGTCCCTAATGTATTGGCTAATAAGGAGATTAAAGTGCACACACACACACATTTTCTTGTTCTCATTATATGGAGAAAAGTTTTCTACACTTCTGTATTGGATGAATAGTATGTGTTGATCAATAAAAAAAATCAAAATATATGAAAAAATGCAATTCTAAATTACATAAGATTTTCTCTATCACATGTGCGGTGGTGCGAGAACTGAATTATATTTTTTCATGTATTTCTTATTTTATATTGGATGGATATAATAAGTCCCCAATGTATTGGTTAATAAGGAGATTAAAGTGTATGAAAAAATATAATTCTCAAGTATAATAATTTTTTGTCAGATGAAATAATATAATAAAAAACTCCAATGTCCATGCCTTGGAATCAAGCATTTCCCATTCATGAGCTCGGAAAGGCTTCACCAGGCTGGCCGCGGTCCACCGAAACGGGCATCCTTCCCTTGTCATCGGGACGAAAAGGACGTGATCCCGCCCTCCCCCGGAAACATTGCCTGACTTGGACCACAACATCACACTTGGTACACATCCTTTGTCTTTTTAAAGAATTTGAACTCAAGGTGAATAAGATTTAAAAAAAATACTTATTACTTAGATAATAGGGTAGAAGCTTCTAGTTACTTAGGATCACCGTGTACAATGGTCAAAAAAAAAAAAAAAAAATCACCGTGTACAATGTTATTAAGCCACTTACGGGTCCATCTTTTTCTCCTCTTTTCTATATACATATTCACTTGTCCAATGCAAAAAATATAATTATCTCTGTTAGATGATTATTTGTCACGCTTAATTGATTATTTGTCATCTAATGAATGATAAATAATAAGTTAAATATGATAAAATAATTTTATGTGGAATAACATAGAATATTTAATGTTGTTGTTAGGATAATATAAAAATATTTAAGAAGTATTAAATACTCATGTTAAGTGAGATTTGTACAAATAGTTATTTCTCAACAAATTATTTGTCTCTTTTACTTAATTATTTATAATGGTTAAATAATCATGATGGACGTAAAAATTTTGTTCAATAGGATCACTCGAATTATTTTTTAATATTTATATAATTTAATATTATATATAATATAATATAAATAATTTTAAATATATATTTAGAATAAAAAGAAATATTTCAATAAAAATAGACTCTTAGGGCTGAGCACCGCTGATTTCAGTGGGGTCACCCCTATGTAAAAACCCCTCAAAATCCACAGCTTAAATGGTCATTTCTTTAAAAAAAAAAAATTATTCGTCTATGTAACTAATTATTTGTCACCCTTAGTTTGTTATTTATCACTCTTGACAATAATACAAGAATATTTAAGAAATATTTAATACTCATATTGAGTGATTTATTTATCTCCGACCTATTTGTCACTTTTAACTAATTATTTGTCATCTTTCATTTATTATATATCACTCGTAGTATTAATGATAATAGTGATGCAAGAATTTTTAAGAAATATTTAATACTCGTATTTTTTAAGTTATTTATCTCTATTATCTAATTATTCATCATTCTTAATTAATTATCCATCACTCTTAATATATATTAATAATGACATTGGTGTATGGGCATCTAAGAAGTATTTAGCACTTTTATTGGGTAGAACTCATGCATCAATATATACATGGATCAATAACTTGCTCAACAAATAATTTTTCTACCGATTCATACGCGCAACTAGTATTTTTCATTTTTTTAATGATGAAAGGTGTATTACAACAGTGTTCAAATTTTCGAATTTGTGCGGGTTCGAGAGATCTGGGTTAATTAATCTCCCATTTATAACATGTATTTTCCAATGCCACCAAAGATCAAACTCACGTTTCTCAAAATTAAATATGAACCAAATAACCAAAGAGAGACGTACCCAGAGAAGTGTTATAAAGTCGGTTAGGGAAAGAGTGGTAGGGTAATTCAAATTTTTGTTTTCTTTTTAATGATGAGATGCGAACTTTGGAATAACCAATTTCAATAAAATATTAAAATTAACTGCAAGACCCTTACTTCGGGTACCACAACAGTATCTTAAGCGACCTATCAAGTCAGGTTAAGAATTGACCCAACGAATAAAGATCAGGTCTTACCAGATCTCACCTAAGTGGTCCTATATTATTATTTGCTCTCAGCTGCGTAGGGCCACCCACATGCAGATGCAGTGGCCCCGCACTTAAAAGAAGGATCAGGTTTCGTAGTGGCATATCTTAGATGCACAATAAATTTACACAATACTCTCCTCTCATTTGGCCACCTAAATCTTATGAAATTTTGAGGTCAAGAAAAGACCAGAATAACAATATGGTTAGCACATTCAACACAAAATTAATTGGAAATGAGTAAGGAGGCTTATCTTCTTATAAACATAAAATTGAGCTCGTCAATATCTCATGCTCGACTTAACGTATACGATTAGCTCCTTCCGGCCGAATTAATGTCCAGCCCAACATGGTATAAGATTGGCACGTACGTACGTAGTAAGATCCGATGAAAATACTCTCAGATCATAATTAGATTTATGCGGGATAAATCCAACTAAACTACCCGTATTTACCAAAAGTTAATTTCAACTATATATCTACCTGATAAAACAGATTATATTCTCCCCACGGCCAGTTATTGTGGAGGCCATTTCTAACCTCCTAGGCCTGTGGGCCTGTCGCGGCCCATCACGGCCCGTCACGACTCAGTGAGACGCCTAGGCTCCGCCCATCGAGTCACGTGTCTTTGGGTACAGCCCAAGACTTTCGAACACACACTAGCCACCAAGCGTCCAAGGGCCCCCAAGGGCTGTCTCCGGAGACCCTGCAACCTATTCGAGCAGGGCACAATCTACCACCAAGAGTCCCGCGATGCTTCCGAGCACTGGACACCGAGCAACCTGCCCGATAACCAAATAGGCTTCTGCTCGGTACTTTTAGACCAGAGGCTCCAGGGCAGCCCTTCACCTCCTGGATGCAGTTATTGCGATGGCACGACATGCGCCCCCTGGTAAAAAGTATTAAACAAATAGGATGCCAATAGGCGCCTCAAACGGACAATTCCTCGCCTGGGAACCTGAACCGACGCGCCCCTCCAGTCATCATTGGGGCGGATAGCGTCCGGACCTTGCATCTCCTTCGCCTATAAAAGGCACAGGTAATCCCCATGCAAAGGTGCGCAACATATTCTATACACACTCGCTCACGTGCGATCACACACCGGAGAACCTTCCTTTCCCACCTCTTTACACAGTCCAATCTGACTTGAGCGTCGGAGAGGGTTCCCCCTGGTCCTTCAACCGGGTTGCCCTGATTCGTTCTGGATTTTGCAAGTAATCGTCCGCACCGGCAACCGTCTTCCCTCTTCTCTTAGTGGAGGCCCGTTCGGCCCAGGCCCGAACAAGAAATCACGTCCACATTTTTGGCACCGTCTATGGGAACGACAGCAGCCATGGCTCGTGGATGATCCTCGCATCAGAATCCCGACAGTAAGGTGACGCAGTCTCGCCAGTCGCACGCAGACTCGTGTGACCAAGACCCTCCTGCCGACGACAACACTCCCCCTGCCAGAGCGATTGATAATGGCCATGTCGCCAGAACCCCCGCGACAGCCCAGAAGGCAACAGAACTTCGGGGCTAGGTGCAGCAGCTTGTGGAGGTCTGCCAAGGCCTCCAGGCTCAACTGGCCAGACAGCCAGCCCTGCCAGTTCCCCCGCCTCCGGAACAACAGGCGGATCGTCACGACGGCGACCCCCTGCTCCATCAGCTCGGTAAGAGCAGCGTGAGGAATCGGCCTGGAGCTCACGTAGAGCTCCGTCGGGTCGCCGAACCCCGGAACAGTAGGAGGACACTCCTCGCCGATCCGCAGTGGTACCACCCCCTCTGCGCTCCGTCGTCGCCGCCAACTCCCATGGGTCCAAGCGCGAAGGCTCTGTACACTCTGACCAGGAGTTAGCCAGACGCCTCCACCACGTCGTCGACCTTGAACGCCGCATGGATGCTATGGTCCAGAGGGTAGAAGGTAGAACTCCGGGGGATGACGACCTGGACTTCCGCTCCCCGTTCACTGCGGAGATCTGGAGGCCTGGGTCTCCCGAAAGCTGCCCCTGCCTACCATCACGCCCTACGATGGCACCTCCGACCCGGCGGATCACATTCACAGGTTTGAGTCGCACATGGTGTTCCACGGAGCATCAGATGCGGCCAAGTGCGGTGCTTTTCTGGCCACGCTGAAGGAGACTGTGCGGGCCTGGTTCGAAACTCTTCCCGCGGGCTCCATCTCCTCCTTCCACGAGTTGAAGAAGTTTCTCTGGGACAACTTCCTGGGCGGAAAATCGCAGCCGCGTACAGCGCTTCACTTTTGTCTGTTCGGAAGAAGAAGGGTGAAGCGCTCTGGGACTACATCAAACAGTTTCGGACTGAAGCGCTTCACATCCCTCGCCTGGACGTCCCATTACCCACCAGTGCCCTCATCCAGGGCACTCGCGATGGCTTCCTCCAGAGGACGCTGGGAGTGCAACTGCCCACCACTCTGGCCGACCTGCTCTCCACTGCTCAACGCCATGTTGCGAGCGAGGAGACCTTGGTAGCCGGCCGAGCAGAGAGGGCATCAAGCGGAAAGGAAGAGGCCTTCCGACAATGGTTCTGACTGCGAATGAAAGAAAGGCCCGTGCAACGGGGACTCACCGCGCCAACCACGCCCCTTCACCAAATACACCCCTCTCACAGTGGCCCCCGAATAGATCCTGGCCGAAATTTAGGTGGCCGCCCAGGATGCGCTATGATCCCTGTAATGCCCTCAAATTTTAAATACCATGATTTGCTTAGAAATTCTTATTTATGCAAACCGATTAGGTTTAAATTGTGATATTTAAGATTAAGGGTATGTTTAAGACATTTTATCATACTCAGGTACTACTTTCGGTCGTACGCACCCCGACAGGGCGAAACTGGAAAACTGTAACGAAATAAAAATCCGAGAACATCATAATTTCCAGAAAAATTGGAGAAGTCAGAAATGTAATTATCTGAATTTTTCGACGTACGGATTTCGAGATTAAGTCGATGCACCATTTTTCGGTGAATTTTCACCTGCTGTAAAATAAAATCTAAAAATTAAACTAAAAACTACAATTTGTAAAACCATCACATTATGTTATGGTTGAAATTTGAACTCAAATGGACACCATTTAGATGTGTTTGCATAGTGATCATTGGACCAATTGAATTATGGGTCAATTACGGTAAGCAATTCTTGGATTTTCTAGTGGGATACGTGTAAGGCTCTTAAAGAGCCACCACACTTGGGAAATGGTTATAATTACTACCGTATGCGTGTAGCCATGGTAAATATGCATGGGCTACGTGTTAAAACATGGGTAAAGAATTCTTACCAAGACACGTTAGCTGCCAACGTGTTGTTGTGCATGAAGATTTCTAGGGTTATAAGTACACCTCAAGACCCTTCGTATCTATCTTTCTGAACCCTTCTACTGTTATGTTGGTGCTATTGCATTGGGTGATCTCAGGTTAGGAGGTGGTTTTGAGTGCTAAACCTTGTGCAGAAGCAGCTTTGGTGTGAACTGCTGTCTCTCTCTTTCATGCAACTAGTTCCTGTTCAAGTTTTTACTGGAACTATTGCTAAGGAACAACTGGAAAATCATATTGGAGGTTGTTGCTGCTACAATAACAAGCTCTACTTGCTTGATCCTTCACTTACAGTCATTTCTTCTTCTTGGTTAAGCTAGGTAGGATTCAATTCCTAACTCTCTTCCTTTCCACCCTTGGATTAATTGAAGCTTACCTTGTATCTGTTACTCTGTAGTTTTGAGAGTATGTTCATAATAGAACTATATTCTCCATCATGTTTTAGTTAGTTTTTAATCCATGAAAGTCACAGTTTGTTCATTCTTTCTTCAACTTGATCCAAAAATCTGAAGTTATATCAAGTCTTTTGTGTAGTGTAGGCAGAACCATGATGGTTCTTTCTTCTTTGTGAAATTGAAATACTGAAAGATTATGGAAGTTTTAAATGAGTAAACTTGATAAGTGTTTAGTGGAAAAAGAGTAGAGAGTCTAAGAGAAAGACTTTCCATTCGATTTTCCTTTAACTTTCCTTTCAATTTGCCTTCTTGAAAGATCAACCATATGAACCACATTTCATGTCTTTATCTTTCATTCTCTTGTCATGATAGCTTCATGTTTGAGGCTAAGATTATGTTTGGATTAAGTTCTAATCATGTTAGGAATGATAGAAGAGTTTCTTAGTATCATTTATAGTTGGTTTAGAACCATTTCTGAAAGTTTGCACAAGACCTGTCGACAGATGAACTCCTTGCTGTCGACAGGAACCTATTTCCAGAAACCAGAAAACCATCACTGTGTGTTGCTTTCGACAAGCCCATAGCTTGCTGTCGACAGGAACACATAGAACTGAAATTCCAGTTCCGGAAACCAGCCCCTGCCAACAGCAAGCTCTTGCCTGTCGACAGGTGCTGACAGTATCATGTTTCCAGCACTTGTTTTGCTTCGTTTCTTGTTATAAATCTTACCCAATTATTCCAACCAATGGACCACTTAAATTTTGTGGTTTTTACCACCTAAACACCTACAAGAATCAGTCATGTTACTTTTCTTCCACCATAAACCATTCCTTCAAAGTTCCGAACAAGATTGTTCTTGTGAGATTCTCAAATTCTGAAATTAGTAAAGGAACAAAGTTCCTTAATTATTGTGTGTGAACCTTGAGTAAATCCTTGTGTACCTTGATTCATTACAAGGATGAGTGTGTGATGATGACCATTATGGATCTTCATTTTCTTTTGGATTCTTATATGATTCAAATTTTCTGAAGTTATTGGCTTGAGTCATAACCCTGTCTCAGCCAATTGTCTTTCTTATACTCTGAACTCTGAGCTACTTTGTCACTAAGATATTTGTATTAATTCTCAACCAAAACTACTTTTGGATTTCCCATTTCCGTTATTCTCATGAAAGGAAGTTATGATCTGATGATAGTGCTCTCTTCAAAAGAGGGTTTAGGATCACTTGTAGTAGCACCCGCTACTTGTGATCGGCTGAGGGCGACAGTTTGTACGTATGTAAATCCAAGTCAATGGACTGACGATGGTGGGTAATAAAAAAATTATACCCCGTTCTTGCGCAATGAACAAGATCCAAGGTGCTGTAATCGCCTAGGCACGGAGGATGTAATTACGATTATATAGTAACCTCTTGAGAGCAGTGATGCCTATCAAGTTTGTTCCGAAATCAAGTCATGATATGAATTTTGAAAGACAAATATGACTTTTGTTCTGATATTCGTTTGAGCCCGTCATGAAATTAACTTGGGCTATATATTTATGTTAAGTATGAAATTCATGAGCAATTATGTTTTGATCCACGTATGCATTATTTGAATATTCATTCAGTTCTGCAAATAAAACTTCTACGCTATGTTTACTTATACCTACTGAGTCCTTTCGACTCATGCCTTTGTTTCCTCCAACCCTTTCAGATTGAAGGTGTGTATAATCTCAGCTACATGTGAAACCTAATTCCGCTGCGGACGATGAAGAGATGAAGAAGAATAATGTAGCTTTAGTAGTTTCTTTTAGTTGATGATGTATTAAGTTAGAGAGAGAAAGTTGTTTTTTGTAAATAATGAGTATTAATACTTTGTTACCTTGTGAAGTATAACATGTTCAAATATACCTTTGTGGAATGGTTTGCTAATGATTGAGCATTACACGGATTTATCTACCCATAACGAAAGTTTGTCAGCGTAACCCCTCTTCCGATCAAAGGTTATGTATGTATTTGTGTGATGTCGGAGGAGGGTGTTACAATCCCCGCAGGCGCAACGAAGACAAGTACTGTCGCTTTCACCGTGACAACGCCACGACACCTCTGAATGCCGCCAACTCAAGGACAAGATCGAGTCCTTGATCAAGCGCGGGTGCTATGTGCGCCAGAATGATGACCGCCCAAGACGCCAGAACGCACCCCCGTGCAGCCCATCAACAACAAACCAAATGGGCAGGAGATCAACATGATCGCGGGAGGATTCGGCGCAGGCGGAGAGAACAACCAAAGCCGACGTGACTATGCTCGTTGGGTGCACCAGGTCGAACGGCCCCCAGCGCCACGACCAACCCCTTATCCCAGTCCGGCACACGCATGTTCCGAGGAGGCTATCTCCTTCTCGGACAATGATCTTGTAGGAGTTACGACTCCCCACACTGATGCGCTGGTCATCGCGGCCACCATCAATTATTGTACTGTGTGATGTATACTGGTTGATAATGGGAGTGCTCCAGACGTGTTGGCTTACGATTGTTTTCTCATGATGGGCTTGAAAGCCGACCAGCTCACCCCAGTAGTATCGCGTCTGTTCAGCTTCTCTGGGGTCTCGATGCATCCCATGGGTCGAATTAACCTTCCAATCACCCTAGGAACAGCGCCAAAAAATATAACCAAAATGGTGGATTTTCTAGTAATCAGAAGCATGTCAGGGTACAACGCCATCCTCGGAGGCCTGATCGGCCGCATCCCAGCAGTACCCTCTTCTTTACACCAGAAAATGAAGTTCCTTACTCCGCAGGACATCGAAGAAGTGCTTGGCAGCCAACAAGAGTCACGACGGTGCTATGTGCTCTCCTTGCATGACAAACGGCCCGTGGTAGACCCAGGACTGCCCGCACCGACCAGCGAGCCCTCCTCCAGTTGAGCAACCCCTGCCAAAGATCTGCTACCAGTACGGGTGGACGACGACCCCAAGCACGTCCTTTACATTGGTGCACTCTTGCCGGAAGCCGAACACCAATGCTACAAGGCTTTCCTCTTCGCCAATTTGGACGCCTTCGCATGGTCGGACAACGAGCTGCCCGACATCCCTCCCGAGGTGATGACCCATCATCTCAACCTTGATCCGAGGGTGCCACTTGTTCAGCAGAGGCGGCGACCAGTTAACCAAGAACGGCAAACCGTGATCCATGATCACGTTGTCACAAGCCGAGCAATTGGGCTCCTCCGGGAAGCCCAGTACCCGAGGTGGATCTCCAATGTGGTCCTCGTACACAAAGCCAATGGCAAATGGCGCGTATGCATGAACTACAAGGATCTCAACAAAGCAACGCCCAAGGACAACTTCCCGCTGTCGCACATCGACCAGCTGGTAGACACCACTTCCGGCACGAGCTCCTCAGCTTCCTGGATGCATACTCTGGCTATCACCATATCAGTATGCATCCCCCTGACCAGGACGTCACGACATTTGTCACCGACCTCGGCCTCTACTGTTTCACCAGAATGTCGTTCGGTCTAAAGAACGCAGGCATGACCTACCAGCGATTGGTCAACCAGAATGTCGTTCGTCTTTATCCACATCTAAGCCTATCTAGACTCCACCTAGGACTCTTAAACCTACCCTATTACAACTCTAACACCTAGGTATGGGAATTGTATGGACTTGCTACCTTAGAGCTCTATAAATAGGGCTGTAGGGGACCCAAATTCGCATCCTTCTCTCTCTTTCTTCCTCTCTCTCAATTTTCTCTCTCTCTTTAGCCATGAAGAGAGCTTTCTCCACCCTCCAGGCATATTCCCAACCCTATGGGGGCCCTAAGGCAGCCAGAGAATCCCATGCCAAGCTGCTGCAACTGTCCTCCGCGCCCGGACACATTTGCATACGGCCGGGTCTTCAAGGCAACCTTCTCTCTCTTATATCTCTCTTTTCTCCCTTCTAGTTCTTCTTTTCCTGCTTCTATCAACCTTCTCTCTCTTCTCTATTCTTTTCCAGATCCTCCGGGGCCATAGAAGGTTTTCCAAGGTCCCGTGGTTGGCGCCCCTGGTAGAGATGCTTCCTGTGGCGTCAATCCATCATCTGCATGAATGGGGGCTATCGACTGTGCTCGTGCTGGCGAAGCAATATCATAAGATCGTGCACGTGTGGGATAGCCTTACTGCGCTGACGGAGCTGTGGCACCCATAGACACATACCTTCATCTTCTTCGGATTCGAAGCCACCATACTGGTAGAAGAGCTGGAACTGATGCTGGGGCTTCCGAAGTACAAGAGGGGAGAAGAGTATGCCCTTTCCTACACCGTGGCTCCTATCGACGCATGGGGCATACTCGGGGAGATCACCACCAAAAAGATGGATCTCTACACCATGACAAGCTGGAGCCATATTCATCTTTTCCCTATCTCTCAGTTGATCGTTTCCCAGTGCAAGCGCAAGACTGGGAACTACCTCGCCATAGCAAAGGCCGCCGCCATCTGCATCTGTGGCATTATTCTTTTCCCAACGGAAGACGGTCTCCTCTCGGTCCCCAACCTAAGCATCATCGACTACATATCTACTACATATCGGAAGGTATGAGCATTGCACAGGCTGTCCTTGGTTATTTATACGCTGGTCTCTCCTTTGCAGCCACCGGAGGGCCTTTCTTCGGCTCCGTCATCATCCTCGAGCTCTGGATGGGGATGCATATTCAATTTCGGGCAATGGACAACCTCTCCACTCAGTGCAAGAGCATGTTTCACCATCCGCTGGCCTTCGTCGGTGCACCACTCTACATGACACCACAAGCATGGTGTAAGACCACACAGGTAAAGGGGCTGAAGGAATGGCGCAACTATTTCAAGACAATGACGGTGGCGAAAATCGACATGCGCCCATGCTTCCTCCATCACACGATGGTCCGTCTCCCTCAGCGCACCGGGCTGGCTTTACGGCTCATAGGCAACGAGGCATTGGTCCTGTACAACCCGGATCGCTGCCACCTTCAGTGCGGGGCTGCACGCACGGTGATGCCACTTCTCTCTCACTTCCCACCCATTCAAGCACGGAAGCGGAACGATGATCAAGATCAACGTGACGTGCGGAGCGCCATCGTTCACTGGGAGGGGTGTGCTACGAGCCTCCTTCAGGCTAAGGTGATGGAGGATGAGGACGTGACCCGCGAGTACCTCGAGGCATTGAAGAGGGTTCATCCAGTTGAGGCTGCTTGAGACAGGTTAGATCTGATGTATGCACGGTATCAGGTGGTAATTAGGGCAGGAAAGAGCAATTGATTGATTGAAGGGGTGATTAAGTAATGAATGAATGATTTGAATCAATACAATGAGACTTTTATTCAGACTGTGCATGCCCTGTTTATATAGCAACCCCTACAGACGTCGCCTAAAGGTCACAACGGGGCGGCGGGGCGCGACATTAATTGTCGTGGCCTATCTAGCTGTCGCGACATTAACGCGACGTTAAAGGTGACGTGACATTAACCGATAGTTCAAAAATGCAGAAACCCCTCTTTCTCCCTCTCACGCATTCAAACCTCTCCAACAATTCCCCTTTCTGGCGATTTCCTCCACTCTCTGCATTCTTTCTCTCTCTTTCCCACTCTCAATCTCTCACTCAATCTCCCCTAAACGGCGATGGAGGGAAGCAGCCATGGAGGTGATGGTGGTGGCGGTTCGCCCGGCGACGGGAGGAGGAAGAGGCCGGTGATGCGGGGGTGCTCTCGGCAGCGGGAGGAGGCGCCTCCGGTGGAGGAGGTGATGCCGAACACGGAGATGGAAGAAGGGGAGGTGCCCGCGGTCGACGTCCAGGTGGCGGCAAGGGCTCGCGAGCAAGCGATGCAAAAGGTATGTATTCGAGACTCTTACTCATGATTTGTGAATGTGGATGCATAGAGAAGTCCCTAGAGGGCCCAATGTAGGGAGTGACGCCCCGGAAAAGGGCCACCGAACAAGGGAAGTTCCGGTCGGTCTACGTCTGAGAATGTGACGGGACGACCCGTCACGACACCAGATGTCGCGACAGGACCGGGGGCCGCGACCATGTCGCGTCGGCAAAGGCCGTCGCTACAAGGTCACGGTCCACAAAGGGGGGCGCGACTATGTAATGTCGCTTATTTTCGGATCCTTTTGGATCGTGTGTGTTGTGGTTGTGATGACCGTTGTGAGGCCAGTGTGGTGTAGACGCATGGTGTGTGCAGGCGTGGTGCAGGTTAGGTCCCGAAATGAAATAGAACCTGCTGCAGTTGAGAAGGAGTTGGCGGCTAGGGGTGGTCGTTGACTTGTTGGCGTCCAGGTAAGTTGTCGTTGACTGCATGATCTTGGCGGCAGGGGATATGGACGTTTATGGTGGCGATAGCCTTAAACGGCAAAGGGGTTGACGCCAACCTGTGCCATCTACAGGTTATAGGGTCACCCGAGAGCAAGTTTTTCACCGGGTTCTCTCTCTCCCTTGCTCTAGCTTCACGCCCCCGTATCCCTAAAGCTTCCAACAGTCACAGGAGAGTGATTGGAAGATCGTGGAACGTGTGGCGTTGTCGAATCGAACAAGGAAACGCCGTGGCGTGGTGTAATCTTCGTCCGAGCTCACGGAGGACTCGGCGTGAACCAGGGATCTTTAGGTGTTTTTAAGCGTGTTCAGAGGTAGGGGACGATCCCATTAGCGTTTCTAAACTGTTAAAACATGCATAGGAAACATGTAAAAGCCTGTTAATTGAGTTTTTGGGTAAAGGTTCTTCATGCGGGGTTTTAAGGGTGGTTGATGGAAGTTAAAGGTTAATTATGTAGTTCTAATTGTAAAATGATGCATGCTTGACTTGGGAAAGAGTTTTGTTGTGTTTCCCCGCGGTTTCAATAGTTGTAAACCCTGTAAAATCGATCTAGGGTTTCTGTAGGAACAGTGGCTGAAGATCTTGGCGTCAATATCGACTGTCGCCAAGCTCATCAGCCGGATATAGACGGCCATATACCTTGCCGTCTACTTCTGTAGGCGGCAGTCGATGTTGTCGCCAACATGTGTATAAGTAGAAATGGCTGATATGGTATTTATCGATAATGAGTGGTGCGTTGGCACCTGTGGTGCACTGAGTGCACATGGTTTCTGTGTTTAGCATACGGGTATGCAGTTAGTTACTCACTTTCGAGGCTGCGTGTTGTTCACGCGAGTACAGTTGGGTTCACGTGTAGTGGACCGTTGTTACCTGAGGTTTACGTGATGTTTCACGTGGTTTGTGTGTGTCGTGCACGTAGTTTTGTGTACGTGGCAAGTAGTACGACGCCTACCGTGGTTACCTCTCCAGTTGGGTGCCCCAGGTTCTTTGTGAGCCAGGCTGTTAGCTCGGGGCTTTGTCCCGGTACTTGTGTTGTACCGTCGAGGTCTGTGTCGTCTGACCTGGACACCCTCACTCTTGTGTTTGAGTTGCACGTCCGGCTGAGGGAAAGACGACAGTGGGACAGTGACACTTGTGTTTGTTTTCAGTCACTTGTAGTGCGCTAGTAGTTGGGGGTACGGACACCAGTAGACGTACTGGACCCCAGCTAGTCCTTTTCCAGTGCCTCACTCTAGAGAGTTTCGGGCCAGGATCTCTAGAGGTGTCAGGCATGGGCCTGCGACCGTGTGGTCTGCAGGTGGTGGTGTTTAGTTGGTCTCCACAGTTGCTTGACCTTTTCACGTGGAGCTGCAGCTGGACCTTTCGTCCGTGGCTGCGAGACTGAGAGGTAGACCTGTGTTAGCTTGTCCGAGTCAATTTCTGGTGTCGCGAACCAGTTCACGTGGCTCGTGTTTGGCTGTCTCTACTTTAGCTTGTACACCTGTACTGATTTGCCGTTTAATTATTACAGTTGTTTTTCGTAGTCGGCAGTCGGTGAGTACTTTTACAGCTTTCATATCATGCTTAGCTGTTCTATAAATTGTTAGTACTGCTTATTGCTTTTGTACCTTGTGGTTTTGGTTTGCTCGGTTTTGGGGGAGTTCCCTACTGAGCCAGTGACTAGCGAGGCTCACCCCTACCCCCACAGGTGAGAGCGAGGAGGACGTTTCACGACTGTCGTCCAGTTCAGAGCGCGCCGTAGCGTAGCGGTGCAGGGTCGGTACCTCCAGCTGTGTAGTAGCAGCTCCAGCAGTGTAGTGTAGTTAGTTGTTATTTTCTTCAGTTGTACCTCGGGGTATGCCCCAGGCTCTTGTACTTCTTTTCAGTTTGTGGAAATATGGCTATGTAACTTGTGAAATATATAAAATGTGGTGTGTTCCTTTGTGTTTACACGGACTGGTTTGGTATCCCTTGCGAGGCTTCGGCCCGTTCGCGGGAGGCGGACTCGGATCAAGTACGTTATCGGTTTAACGGGCTTGGCCGAGGCGTTCCGTCACAGTTGGTATCAGAGAAAGGTCCGTGTTAATATAAAGAAACTAGAAAGATACATAGCCTTATTTCGGTCTTTGTACACTGCTGGTAGGGACCTGGTTCTGGTTTTTGATAATTTGTTGTTTTGATTTTTGCTTGGTGTTTTGTTTACGAGATATTTCTGGAATGGCTGATAGAAGAGATTGGGGTGGTGGAGGAGATGATCCGGAGGAAAGTACTCAGCGTATGATAGAAAGGATCTGGGAAAGCCTCACGGATATTCGGGCAAGGATGGATCAGCAGGCGCCGGTACCACCAGTTGCAGTGCCACCTGGGGATGGAGAGATTGTACCTATTGCTCCAGTCCGCCAAGAGTAGAGGTGCCTTTTGTAGCACCTGTGCCACCACCACCACCAGTGTATTAGCAGAGGAACCAGTGATGCAGGTGGAGAAATTTCTGAGATTGCAGCCGCCTACTTATTCAGGAGGTCCGAATCTAGATACAGCGGAGCACTGGGTTCATGAGATCGAAAGAGTCTTTGCAACTATGAGGTGTCCGGCAGCAGATAAAGTTGTGTTAGCTACTTATCAGTTGAGAGGTTTTGCATTAGAATGGTGGCGACTGAAGATGCAGACCACCTTTGCAGGCAGGACAGAAGAGGCTATTACCTGGTCGGAATTTCTTGATGTATTTAACGATACATTCTTTCCGATTCAAGTGCAGCAAGTGAAAAGAGAGCAGCTTCGGACACTCCAGCAAGGTAACTCTTCAGTTTTAGAGTACCAGATGAGGTTTATGGCACTTAGCCGTTATGCACCTTATGTAGTATCAGATAATAATATGATGGTTGAGTATTTTATTAGAGGTTTGAGAGTGGAGTTGCAGGATGCAATAGTACCTCTCATGTGTAAGACATTGGAAGAAGCAGCTCAGAGGGCAGCTACGTTAGAGAGGTCTATTCGGACTCGTCAGTTGGGCGAATCAGGCTCAGGTAGTTTTCGGCTACCGCAGCAATCAGTAGGTGCAAGTAAGGGTAAAGCACCAGCAGGACCTTCTTCATCAGGCTTTGGGAAATGGGGCCAGAAATTGAAGCAAGCATTTAAAGGCAAAGGAAGAGGATGGGGAGTTCGTCAGCAAATTCAGCAAGGCCGAGGTAGGCCTGAGGTGGAGGAGTCGCAATAGAGTACTGCCAGGCAGCCCATTACTCCACCAGGATATAGATGTTATAATTGCAATCAGCCGGAGCATTTGATCCGCAATTTCCCCTATCTGAGAGAATATGGGTATGGAAGAGGTGTGCAGCAGCAGCAGCAGCCTCAGCAGTTTCAGCAGCCACAAGTAGGTCGTGGCAGAGGAGCACCGCAGCAGCGAGGAAGAGGCCGGGTTATGGCTTACCCCAGCCAGGCAGAGGCATCGAATATGATAGAAGGTACTTTACCTCTTTATGATTATTCAGCAAGAGTCTTATTTGATTCGGGTGTCTCTCATTCTTTCATTTCCGAAGAATTTCTGGATTGTATAGCTCATCCTTTAGAAGAAAAGTCTTGTGAGTTAGTAGTGGAGGTTCCTTCGGGTGAGTTCCTACTCACTTCGAGCTATATAGATGAAGCTCCTGTTATGATTGAAGGGAACCATATGCCGGGTCGGTTGTATGCCCTGCAGTTGTCAGATTATGATATTATTCTGGGTATGGATTGGCTTGAGACTTATGAGCAATGTTAGATTGCAGAAAGAAAAGGATTAGGTTTTGTCATCCTAATGGTGCAGTATTTGAATATCAAGGTATGCCTTTAATACCTCTAAGTTTCTAATTTCTGCAATTAGAGCTAGAAAGTTGATAAATGATGGTGTGTGGCTTATTTAGCCCGGTAAGTCTCGTAGGAGCTAGTCAGCCAGTGGAAGCAATTCCCGTGGTTAGGGAATTTGCTGATGTTTTTCCTGAGGATTTGCCTGGTTTAGCTCCACATAGAGAGGTGGACTTTACCATTGAGTTGCTGCCAGGTACCATGCCGATTTCTAAAGCTCCATATCGGATGGCACCAGCAGAACTTAAAGAATTGAAAAAGCAATTAGAAGAGCTGTTGCAGAAAGGGTTTATTAGACCGAGTCATTCCCGTGGGGAGCGCCGGTTTTATTTTGTGAAAAAGAAAGATGGAAGTTTTCGAATGTGTATTGATTATAGAAAGTTGAATGATGTGACTATTAAGAATAAGTACCCGTTGCCAAGAATAGATGATCTGTTTGATCAGTTGCAATCGGCAAAAGTATTCTCTAAAATTGATTTGAGGTCCGGTACCATCAGTTGAGAATTAAAGAGGAGAATATAGATAAACAGCTTTTAGAACTAGATATGGTCACTATGAGTTTGTGGTTATGCCATTTGGGTTGACCAATGCTCCTGCAGGTTTTATGGATCTGATGATAGAATTTTTCATCCATATTTAGACCAATTCATTGTGGTCTTTATTGATGATATTCTAATTTATTCAGCATCTGAAGAGGAGCATGCAGCTCATTTGAGGTTTACTCTGCAGTTGTTAAGAGAGATAACCAGTTGTTTGCTAAATTCAATAAGTGTGAATTTTGGTTGAAAGAAATTCAGTTTCTGGGTCATGTTATCTCAGCTAAAGGAGTAGCAGTGGACCCAAGTAAAGTGGAAGCAGTGATGAGATGGGATGTGCCTAAGACAATAACCGAGATTAGAAGTTTTTGGGATTAGCAGGTTATTATAGGCGCTTTATTCAAGATTTTTCTAAGATTGTAGCACCTATGACTAAATGACTAGAAAAGGTGTGCCTTTTGTGTGGTCCGGTGAATGTCAGAAAAGTTTTATGGAATTAAAGAAAGACTTACATAAGCACCTATATTGACATTACCGGCAGGGAGGAGTGGTGGTTTTGTGTTGTATACTGATGCTTCAAGGAGAGGACTTGGAGCAGTGCTTATGCAGTATGGCAAGGTGATAGCTTATGCATCCAGACAATTGAAGCCAGCAGAGGAGAATTACCCCACTCATGATTTGGAATTGGCAGCAGTTGTATTTGCTTTGAAAATGTGGAGGCATTATCTGTATGGCGAGAGATTTGAGATCTTTACAGATCATAAAAGCTTGAAGTATATCTTCTCGCAGAAAGATTTGAACCTTTGCCAGCGTAGATGGATTGAATATTTAAAGGATTATGATTTCAGTTTGGCTTACCATCCGGTAAGGCCAATGTTGTAGATGATGCCTTGAGTAGAAAGGCATATGTAAGTTTGATGATGATTAAAGAATGGAAGTTGTATGAAGAGGTAGTGGAGAACTCCTTGTATGTGCCCAGTAGTCAGCGACGGGCAGTACTAGCTGCTAGTGCTGTAGAGCCGTCTTTGTATTGGCAGATTATTGAGGCTCAGAGAGCAGATGTAAGTTTAGCTGAAATTGTGAAAATGGAAGGAGTTACCATTGATGATAATTGTGTGGTTAGGCTCAGAGGCAGGTTGTTTGTTCCAGCTGAAAGAGAGGTAAAGCAGCGAGTGTTGGAAGAGGCTCATAAATCTAGGTACACTATCCATCCGGGTAGTACTAAAATGTACCATGATTTGAGAAAGCATTTCTGGTGGCCTCATATGAAAAAGGAAATAGCAGAGTTTGTTGCAAGGTGTGCTATCTGTCAACAGATTAAAGCAGAACATCAGAAGCCTGGAGGTTTGTTACAACCGTTGCCCATTCCACAGTGGAAATGGGAAGATATTGCTATGGACTTTGTGGCAGGTTTACCAAGATCGAGTTCCGGGCATAATGGAATATGGGTATTTGTTGACAGATTAACCAAGGTGTGCAGATTAGTGGCCGTAAGTATGTCTTGGACAGTGGATAAATTAGTAAAAGTTTATGTTGAAAGAATTGTTCCATTGCATGGTATTCCGAAGACTATTGTGTCTGATAGAGATCCAAGATTTACTTCTGGTTTTTGGAGAAGTCTATAGAAAGTAATTGGTACTGAGCTGAGATATAGCTCCGCTTATCATCCCCAAACAGATGGTCAGACAGAGAGGACTATCAGACGATTGAAGATATGTTGCGGGCTTGTTGTTTAGTTTGGGGAGGTAGCTGGGAGCATCATTGGGAATGGTTGAGTTTGCATATAATAATAGTTATCATACCAGTCTTGGGATGGCACCATATGAAGCTTTATATGGAAGGCCATGTAGAACCCCAATGAACTGGCATGAAGTGGGAGGAGAAAGGCAATTAGTGGGTCCTGAATTGATTCAAGAAACCACAGAAATAGTGAAGCTTATTAAAGAAAAATTGCAGGCAGCTCAAAGCAGGCAAAAGAGTTATGCAGATATCCGGAGGAGACCACTTCAGTTTGAAGTGGGAGATTTTGTTTTCTTGAGAGTTTCCCCGAGTAAAGGTATTATGAGGTTTGGTAAGACTGGAAAGTTGAGTCCAAGGTATGGGGGACCTTTCCAGGTGATTGAGAGAATTGGGGAAACAGCTTATAGGGGATTTGCCAGCAGATTTTGCGGATGTTCATGATATATTTCATGTTTCTATGTTAAGAAAGTGTATTGAAGATCCAGCTCAAATAATCAGATATCAAGGTGGTGACCTGAGGCCGGATATGACTATGCCAGAGTATCCGGTGCAGATCACAGATCGAAAGATAAAGAAGCTGAGAAATAAAGAAATGAGTTGGTTAAAGTGAGATGGGAAAATAGGTTAGGTGGTGAGGATACCTGGGAGTTAGCCGAGGAAATGGCTAAAGGGTATCCCTATCTGTTTGAATAAGCTTTGTACTTCTTTTTAGATGATAGTATTTGTAAAAGTGTGTATGCTTAAAGTTTATCTTTGAGTTGTATTATGAATTTCGAGGTCGAAATTTTCTTTTTAGATGATAGTAATGTAACGTCGCTTATTTTCGGATCCTTTTGGATCGTGTGTGTTGTGGTTGTGATGGCCGTTGTGAGGCCAGTGTGGTGTAGACGCATGGTGTGTGCAGGTGTGGGCAGGTTAGGTCCCGAAATGAAATAGGACCTGCTGCAGTTGAGAAGAGTTGGCGGCCAGGGGTGGTCGTTGACTTGTTGGCGTCCAGGTAAGTTGTCGTTGACTGCATGATCTTGGCGGCAGGGGATATGGACGTTATGGTGGCGGTTGCCTTAAACGGCAGAGGGGTGACGCCAACCTGTGCAATCTGCAGGTTATAGGGTCACCGAGAGCAAGTTTTTCACCGGGTTCTCTCTCTCCCTTGCTCTAGCTTCACGCCCCCGTATCCCTAAAGCTTCCAACAGTCACAGGAGAGTGATTGGAGGATCGTGGAACGTGTGGCGTTGTCGAATCGAACAAGGAAACGCCGTGGCGTGGTAATCTTCGTCGAGCTCACGAGGACTCGGCGTGAACCAGGGATCTTTAGGTGTTTTTAAGCGTGTTCAGAGGTAGGGGACGATCCCATTAGAGTTTCTAAACTGTTAAAACATGCATAGGAAACATGTAAAAGCCTGTTAATTGAATTTTTGGGTAAAGGTTCTTCATGCGGGGGTTTAAGGGTGGTTTGATGGAATTTAAAGGTTAATTATGTAGTTCTAATTGTAAAATGATGCATGCTTGACTTGGGAAAGAGTTTTGTTATGTTCCCCGCGGTTTCAATAGTTGTAAACCTGTAAAATCGATCTAGGGTTTCTGTAGGAACAGTGGCTGAAGAACTTGGCGTCAATATCGACTGTCGCCAAGCTCATCAGCCGGGATATAGACGGCCATATACCTTGCCGTCTACTTCCTGTAGGCGGCAGTCGATGTTGTCGCCAACATGTGTATAAGTAGAAATGGCTGATAATGGTATTTATCGATAATGAGTGGTGCGTTGGCACCTGTGTGCACTGAGTGCACATGGTTTCTGTGTTTAGCATACGGGTATGCAGTTAGTACTCACTTTCGAGGCTGCGTGTTGTTCACGCGAGTACAGTTGGGTTCACGTGTAGTGGACCGTTGTACTGAGGTTTACGTGATGTTTCACGTGGTTTGTGTGTGTCGTGCACGTGGTTTTGTGTACGTGGCAAGTAGTACGACGCCTACCGTGGTTACCTCTCCAGTGGGTGCCCCAAGTTCTTTGTGAGCCAGGCTGTTAGCTCGGGGCTTTGTCCCGGTACTTGTGTTGTACCGTCGAGGTCTATGTCGTCTGACCTGGATACCCTCACTCTTGTGTTTGAGTTGCACGTCCGGCTGAGGGAAAGACGACAGTGGGACAGTGACACTTGTGTTTGTTTTTAGTCACTTGTAGCGCGCCCGTAGTTGGGGGTACGGACACCAGTAGACTGTACTGGACCCCAGCTAGTCCTTTTCCAGTGCCTCACTCTAGAGAGTTTCGGGCCAGGATCTCTAGAGGTGTCAGGCATGGGCCTGCGACCGTGTGGTCTGCAGGGTGGTGTTTAGTTGTCTCCACAGTTGCTTGACCTTTTCACGTGGAGCGGCAGCTGGACCTTTCGTCCGTGGCTGCGAGACTGAGAGGTAGACCTGTGTTAGCTTGTCCGAGTCAGTTTCTGGTGTCGCGAACCAGTTCATGTGGCTCGTGTTTGGCTATCTCTACTTTAGCTTGTGCACTGTACTGATTTGCCGTTTAATTATTACAGTTGTTTTTCGTAGTCGGCAGCGGTGAGTACTTTTACAGCTTTCATATACTGCTTAGCTGTTCTATAAATTGTTGTACTGTTATTGCTTTTGTACTGTGGTTTTGGTTTGCTCGATTTGGGGGAGTTCCCTACTGAGCCAGTGACTAGCGAGGCTCACCCCTACCCCCACAGGTGAGAGCGAGGAGGACGTTTCACGACCGTCGTCCAGTTCAGAGCCGCGTCATAGCGGTGCAGGGTCGGTACCTCCAGCTGTGTAGTAGCAGCTCCAGCAGTGTAGTAGTTAGTTGTTTATTTTCTTCAGTTGTACCTCGGGTATGCCCCAGGCTCTTGTACTTCTTTTCAGTTTTGTGGAAATATGGCTATGTAACTTGTGAAATATATATAAAATGTGGTGTTCCTTTGTGTTTACACGGACTGTGGTTTGGTATCCCTTGCGAGGCTTCGGCCTGTTCGCGGGAGGCGGACTCGGATCAAGTACGTTATCGGTTTAACGGGCTTGGCCGAGGCGTTCCATCACAGACTATGTCGCGGCCCATCGGGTGTCACGACAAGGTCGCGGCCTTCCTGGCCGGTGCAACCTTAGCCGAGAGACCAAACCAAAACATGAATAAACTGATTAATGGACTGATTTTTGCTTGCATGGAGAAATGAGGGCCCGGGTTTCCTGGATTCTTGTTTTAGCAGTGTACTTGGCATTCCCTGGGTTCCAGAGAGATAGGATAGATGAAATGGTATTCGGTGAGGTGCTGAGAATGGAGTGGATGAGGGCAGATGCTCCTCTCACCCAGGCCCTGCGCAGCAGGTGGGACGCGGAGGTGACTACTTTCGTGCTTCCATGGGGACATATGATCCCCAACCTGGAGGATGTGAGTAGGATCACCAGCCTGCGGGTGTACGGGCGTCCGGTGAGCGGCCACACCTACCCCTGCTATAGAGAGCTAGCCCATAGGCTGCTAGGCTTGACCGTAGGGCAGAGGTCCTCCCTCCTCTCTAGGGTTGAGTTACAAGAGAGTTTAGGACTATTTGAGACTGGGAGGAGGGTAGCCGAGTCTGTGGATGAACAGTTGTAGAGATTGACAAAGGGCTGTAGAGAGAGTCTAGCTAGTGAGCGAGGGGCTCAGGCAGACCTAGACCTACGTCGCTTCCTCACCTTCTTCCTCGGCAGACTCTTGTTTGCCACGAGGGGTGACCCGGTTCACTGCCAGTTCTTGCCACTGCTAGAGGACCTAGGGCAGGTAGGGAGCTATGCGTGGGGAGCAGTGTTCCTGGCGCATCAGTTCGAGAGCCTGGGTTCTTCAGACCGGTAGACTACTATCAGCAGCTTCTATCCCTTCCTCCAGGTACATTCTACTTCCTCTTGCCCCTTTTACTTAAACTGCCATTTGATATTAATTGTGAACTAATAGCGCCTTCATGTTCTTGCAGGTCTGGGCCTACCTCCACCTCCCTGGCCTGAGGAGGGGGATCTTGGAGCGACCGGGCGTCGTGCCCGTAGCTCGGCACTGGGTGTCGTGCCGTGACACGCACCCGCTAGAGGACCAGCTGGTGTCCCCTCAAGATGCCATCGATCTCTACCCTCAGTTAGATGTAAGTGTTCTAACCCCTCTCTGAGTTCAATTTGATTTGCTTTACTTACTCGGCTACAGACAAGATGTGCTTGATGTGCAAGTGGTGTGGCAGCCATATCTAGGGGAGGCAGATGAGGGACAGCCCAGGTTGGAGTCGGCCCGCCACTACTTCGGTAGGACGGTGTCGATCCATGCTCTCAACCTCGTGCTACCTCTTCACCACTATCTGACTCAGAGGTCTCTCGGCCTACGTCAGAGTGCCGTGGAGTTTCCCAGCCAAGACCGACCCCTATGCCGGGTCGGTGCTTCCGGGGACCCCATGACACGATTGACTGGCGCGTGAGGGCCCGTGAGCAGATAGATGACTGGGAGCATAGAGGCCGACGGGTCAGGTCCGAGGCGGTGTCGGACGACACGTACCTGTAGGCATTCACCTTGAAGTACGTGGCGAGGGTCTACAAGGGCGCGAGGTGACAGGTAGATCTCTGAACTCAAACCCTATGAATTGTTTCTTATTGAATCGAGCTAACAGTTTTGAAATGAATTGCAGGTGGACGTGACTGGGGAGATTGCTTCACTCCGGGCCTTGCTGCACTCGGCGGTGCAGGACCGGAGGTAGCGCAGAGGGAGACGAGCAGCTGGTAAGTACTTTGTAGTACCCCGAAAATCCATTAATTAAAAATTATGGATAATTGAAATTTTATCAATTAATAAATTCATTAGTTTAAAATGTACGCATCATTATTGCATGCGTATAAACCCCTATAAAAATTTCGTAAAATAATAGTTATACTTAAATAATGTTCTCTAATGACCCATCATGAAATTTGGGCACAGAAAAATCATTTAGATCAAGTTTAAGAATTTATGCGACTTATTAGCATAATTAAGGAATAAGTCGAAGGACCAATTATTTTATGAGCCAAAGTGGATTATAAATAAAAATAAACATGTGGGTAGACTTTAAATAATATGAGATGATAGTCCATTATGATATTTGGACCAATGGACAATCTTGGCCCATGATAAATTCTTTAATGAAAAGGATAATTAAAAACCCTTAAGTAAAGTAAGACATGGGTTCTACAATTAGGCTCACATGTTATTGGGCCAGAGTAAGAGCCCAAACGATGAAGGTTAAGAATATTGACATAATAATATAATTGAATTAAAATAGGAAATTAATTGAATAAGTATGATAAATAGATTTAATAAGAATAGAGGGTGAATAATGGAATTAAATCAATACACATTAAGTTAAATTAGTAATGGGTTTTATTAATGGTCCTAACATGGATTGTTGGGCCAAAATATGAGAGCCCACCATGAGATGGGAGTTGAAATTAAATGAAATTCGTAGTAAATAGTAATAATTGAAAAGGATTAGATAAATACTAAATGGCATATAAATCCCTATAAAGAGTCCTAGACTTATCCTAACTTATTACCCCCGAAATTAGATCTCTCCTCAAGCCAATTAGTGGATAAATGCTAGAATAGGGGAGATAAATGTGGAAATTCGAATTAATTAATAAATAAATTAAATAAGGGTAAGAAAATAGTAAAAAAAGGGTTATAAATGTCCTAAAGAGTCCTAACCTTATCCAAACCCTTTACCCACGAAATTAGCCTCTCATCTATCCTATTAGGTGGGATAATGCAAGAAATAAGGGGATAATAAGGAAAAATTAAGAGTTTGAAGGAAGAGAAGTTTTAAGAAAGTAGAACTCTTAAACCAAGCCATACACACCCTAATTCGACCCTACCACCCGATAGATCATTGCTGAAGCTCTAGGGGACGAAGAGAGGAGTTGAGGACGAGAGGAGCAAGAAGGAAGGAGTTTGGAGCAAGAGGATTTCATCTTCTACCTCATCTTCAAGCCCTAGGATTTCTTAAATGCATGAAAGGTAGGCAATCTCTCAAGCCAAATTCGTGTAAAAATTACCCTAGGAAGACTTTATGATCCTGAGCAAATGCCCTTTGGATTCACTCCATTTCGATCTTCCATGAGGGAGAATTAATTCCTTGAAGTTCTGTGAGATCCATGTTCCTGACCCTTCATGATTGCTTTCAAACCTTGTGTATACTTGCTCTCTTACCATGATAAAATTATCATATATACTAGATCGTATTAGCTTTCAAACGCCCCTAGTTTCGCTCCATTTCAATCTCCCATGAGGGAGAATTAATTCTTTGAATCTCTGTCAGATCCATGCACCCAACCCTTCATGTTTGCTTATGAACCTAGTGCATTCTTAGCTTCATACAATGAGATAAATTCTATTAAATACTACATCATGTTAGCTTTCGAACGCCCCTAGTTTCTAAATTTTTCATCATGTATCCATTGTTAATTAATTCGTTGAACCTTAACTGCGCATGTTTAGGTCATAGAAATGTCACCCGATCAAAGCATACCTAAACCTTGTCTATTTTCAAATTAACTATATAGGTTGATAGATCTATGTGTCTATTTTCATTTAACACTGATTTTGTGATTTTTGGATCATCGTGCGATTTTATATTGAATTTAAAAGTACCCTGTATCAAACAGGATCCGCCCTAGAAAAATAGAAAAAAGGGTCGGACCCTTCTGATATCGCGACGGCGCGACCCGCCGCGATATCAGCCGGGTTGCGCCCCGTTGTCACGTCGCGTTAAGAACACGGCGGTCTAAGCCGCCGCGATTCCCACCCTGAACCGGGCCAGACTAGCCGTTCACCTGACGCGTCCGACCGCCCCCGTCGCGATCTGAATCGCAACTAGGTCCCTCGCCGCGATTTAAGGATTTCGGCCAGAACTTAAAATTGTGCATATGTCCCTACTTTATATGTCATTTAACCCTTGTACAAGTTAAACCATGTACTGTTAGCTTAATAATCGACCTGAATATTTTTATTTAATAATATTTAAATAATTCTTATTATTTAAAAGCTGTGAGTACGACTTGTCATATTCTCATGATTTCTTTACACGTGCACGCACTAAACATTGTTTATTGCCATTTGACCCTATTAAATTATGCAATAATGTATCTGGTAATTAAGTGAAATTAATTATCTAATTTTCCTATTATTTAAATGACACTTGTCTTCGTTTTATTCGCGTGATTTGTACACTGTTACCGTTTTCCCTTAGCCTTCGAGCACTCGAGGCACGACGGACCCGTTTAACACACACTTTCTCTTGACTTGGACCACCTCTCCATCAGGAATACTCTCGAATGGGCCAGGGACTCCTTGTCAAGGCCTCCGTAAGTCTTCTTGGCTTTGGCGCACGTCCATTACCGACGAGCTGGTTGTACCCTTAAAACCCATTACACCTTTAGGGATCAGTACGATCCAAACGGCCTTAGTGAGTTCTCTCTTATCTTGTGATCACACCGGACCATCTAGCCAGTGTTCATAGCACGGCTAGTGGGCGGTGGTGACTTCTACCAGACTGTCGGCCCGCTAGGGTGTGCCGTGCAACTGTGACTATCGTCGTTTCTCATGTTTTTACGATTATACCCTTATCTCATCTACTATCCTTGTACCCTCATCTATTCACGTTCACTCTACTATCTCGTCTATTCATCTAGTACTCTCTTAAGACTCTTGAGCTGTTGCGGCTCCCATTGCTTGTACTATACATGACTGTCTAGTGCCATAATATGGGTCTGGTGACCCTACTGACTCGAATGCATACAGTGCACGGCACGGAGAGTGTCCGAGGGGCTCCAATCTAGTCGTGGGGGCAGAGAGCCACCCGAAAATACCTGCAGGGGCTATTGACGGTGTTCTACATTGCACCGGTTCTGACTATACTATTTTGTCTAGACATCTAACATTATAACAGTAGTCTGAGGAGTTCAGACGTACTTACTATCGTGAAATGGCTACTGTCCCAAAGTGACTATTTCCGTACTCGACTAGTGCACCTTGGTGCAACATACATATTATCTCATTACATGTTATCTGTCACGCCCCGACGCGGAAATCGGAGCGCGAATGCAGTTGCAAGAAAAGGTATAGAGCGTATACTAGACATCAAACCATTGCACACTGAAATATTAAAGCAAATCTTTCTCATTATTATTTTCCAAATGTCTAGTTACAACCACTAATATCAGAGCCATTCTATAGGGCCCAATTACATTGCATTAGAAGGAAATAACTAACTACAACTCTAAGATAACATAACGACTCGAGGGTACTCCTGGCTTCACTCTTGGTCATTCCCTTCCTCGTGAGTGTATGTGTCATCCTCGTCTCACCTGAGAACACAACATTAAATAACGTAGGTGAGCGATAACGCCCAGTAGGACTTAAATCTCAGGCTCAAGCAGGCTTTAAATAATTAATGCATTTAATGGCAGAGTATCTAAAGATAGCTGGTACAAGAGAGTCAAAATATAGCAAGAGATAGAACAATAGCACGAGAGCGAGTATAGTTTCCAAAAAGAGCACAAGTATCGAGTATAGCACGAATAGCAGGATGGCCATAGCACAACTAGCACAAGTATAGTAATAGCATGACGAGTATAGCACTTGTTTGTCATTCTAGACATCGAGAGAGTATAGCACGTTTTGTGTTTTTGATTGTCATATAGATAGTCAGATAGATAGCACTTGAGTGTAATGCCAAACACTCTGATCATTTAACTCCCAGGGCACTAGCACTTTCGGCGCACATCCCAGGACCAGATCGGGCCCTTTATTTATTGTCAGGCATTGGTTATATTGTTTATCTTTAGACAATCAGTCATAGCCAATATAGAGTACCAAGAAGTAGATGAGAGCACTAGATGAATAGACGAGATAGTAGAGTGAACGTGAATAGACGAGCGAGTAGAGTATAGATAAGAGCTAGTGGACATTGCACGTAATGCGACGAGTAAACAGGCGATAGTAACAGTTGCACAACACGCGCACTTGGTGTTAGCAGTCAGGTGGAACTCACGACCCTACCACTGGCCTTGTTATGCACAGGTCCAGAGGTCCGGCGTGATTTAAGATGAGAGTGAATCTTCTAATAGCCGTTTGGATCATATAGATCCCTAAAGGGTATCATAGGTATTAGGGTACAACCGCTCGTCGACCATGTGGGAATCCATGATCAGAGGAGACTTACGGAGGCCTTGTGCAAGGGTTCACTAGTCCGGCGAAGGAATATCCGACGGAGAGTTCACCACAGCCAAGAAAAGTGTGTATATAAAATAGGTGCTCGACGTTCTAGAGGAATTCTAGGACAGTGGAGCGTCAATATCGGTATATAAACAACACAAGAAAACGAATGCAAGTCCTTTAAAATAGGGCAGTTAATATGCTTTATTGTAATACATTATGAGATATTTTCTGTAAGATTTCAGCCATAAATGGATGGTTCAAGTGTGTGCAAGTGCAAGAGAAATCATAGATAGAAATAAGTCGTGAACATGTATTTTAAATCATTCAATATAGCATCCTTTTTAAGTAGGGTTTTTACTAGGGGTATAACGGTAAGAAGGCGTAAGGATTATTTATAAAGTGACAAAAATATTTTATTTTATTTTTTTATGGTTTTTCATCAAAACTTGTGAAGGCGACATACCCCTGTACTGGTCGCGACAGGTCAGGACAGAACGCGACAGGGCCTAAAAGGGTCGCGACAGGGCATGCAAATCGGGTACTGAGAACGCGACGGCTCACATGTCGCCTTCTTGGTCGCGACAGGGTGGTTGTCGCAATCAGGCCCCAGAAAACGACATATCGAGGTGTCCCCTTCTGGTTGTCTGCGCCTGACTCCGACAGGAGTCAAACCAGGCATTGGATTGCGGGCCAGAACATTGAAATTTCGATACAGGGTCGTTCAGGAAATCATAACTAATTATATAGTCAACGAAAAATCATGAAACCAGTTGCAATTAAACTAGACAGTAAGGGTACTTTCAATAAATCGGAATTAGAGAGAGAGCATGGTTTGAACATGGTTTGAGAACGAACAAGAACAAGTAACATAGAACATGATACAGGGAGCAAGATCGATTTAATTCGAGTAACATGCTCAATAGAAATTAGGGCTTTTAGGGGCAAAAGATGCCTATCATGCATCAGTATCTCATTAAAATTTGGAGGCATGAGATAGAGTATTCAAGGAGATATGAATTAAGCATGAAGGTTCGGGGTCCATAAGAACTGCAGAACTTTGAAAATTCAGAAGAAAAGATTTGATCGCTGGAAAATTTAAAATTTGAGGGTTTTGTTCCAGAGGGTAGAAGATCCTACAGAAAAAGTTTCACGGTTTATGCTTGTGAGAATGCCTACCTTGACTCGATTTCCTCTTCTAGGGCTAGAACTTGAAGAACGGGGTTGAGAGCTTGAAAGGTTCTTCTCCCCACGAAATCTCCTCCTCCTTGGCCTCTCCTTCTGTCCAGGAATCCTTTGGCACGAGCTTGGGTCGGCCATGAGGGTTTTAGGAGAGTATTTAAGCTTCTCCTCTTTCTATTTCCTAATAGGACTCTAATTCCTCTTTATTCCGAAATTTCCTTACTTCCTCCTTCCTTCCTTGCTTTCCAATCTCTATTTAGACTAGGAAGAGATCCAAATTCGTGCTAACCCATATGGGGTAGGTTAGGAATCCTATTATAACTCAAACTAGCTATTTAATGCATTAAATACCCCTTTTCTATTTAGGTAATATTTAGTTACGAATTTAGAATATTTTCCTATTATTCTCCCTTTGTAAATTCATATTTTTGACCCAATAAATTCTAGAAGATCCATTAAGCAAATCCCATTACTCTTTTCTATCTAATGAGTTTTATTTAATGCTCTATTTAAATATCCATTTAGCTAGGTTTTAAATTCTTTATTTAAATTTTTATTTTTCGTAAAAATTTAGGTTGCTACATTATCTCTTTACACACTATCTCTTTACATGCAATCTCATTACACGCTATCTTGATACAAGCTATCTCCTTACATGCCACCTTGATACAAGCTATCCTATTACAGTCCTTTTGATACATGCTATTTGTTATACACTATCTTGTTACACGCTATCTCGTTATGTTGTCATCCTAATTTTGCAATACTCTTGAGAAATGTATTATTGTTCACTTGTTATCTTATACTATTACTCTCTTGACTATACTGATCGTTCTCTCTAGTTAACCTGCATTACAAGACATAATCACTTAAAGCATGCTTTTTACATGAGATATTAAGTCCTACTGAGCGTTATCGCTCACCCTTCGTTATTTGTTATTGTGTTTTCAGATAAGTCAAGTGATGACCTTACACACAACAACGGGAATGGACTGGAGTGATGAGCATCCTGAGTCATAGCGATGGATTGTCCCTAGTACCTTAGAGTTAGTTTAGTTAGTTGCTTAGTTCCATTTTCAAATGTAATGAAGTCATTGAGCCCTATGTTTTGGCTCTGAATTAGTGGTTTAATAGTTTAGAATGAATTATCATAAAATGATGAGTTTTATTATAATTATTGTTCATTAGTTGCTCTGATATTTGTGAATGTATGCGCAATTACGTTACCATACACTTTGTTCATGCCTCCCGATTTATTCCGTGCTAAATTGGCGGGGCATGACAGTTTGTATCAGAGCTTAGAATGTCCTTAATAAGATATTTTAAGTCTAGATGTTCTAGGTGAACTGCACTGACACGTGTCTAAGTCAACCACCATACCTATGTGAGAATTAGGTAGAACCATGGTTAAGATCTAAATACATTTATAAATATATATGTGTCAACACAGTAACATCTTAGCACCCAAAGTCTAAAAAGAAATAAATTAAGTGTTATTGCTCGCAGGAGATTAGTGGAGATGGCTGGTGAGCATGCACAAATGCGGGACTTGCAAAGGACCGTACAGGGGTTAACTCAAGCCCTTAACAACGTGATTCAAGCAGGAGCAAGAAAAGGGGCAGGAGACTTATACGGGAACTTTCAACGAATGAATCCACCTAGGTTTAATGGAACTCCGGATCCTGACAAAGCTGAAAATTTTGTGAAGGCAATGGAACGAATCTTTAGAGTTATGCAATGTTCAGAGCAGGAGAAAGTCCTTCTGGCAACCTTCCAATGGACCATGATGCTTGGTGGGAAGCGGCCAGTCGACAATTACCCGACATCAACATAGAGTGGGATGAATTTTTAGAACTCTTCACACCAAATATTTTTCCGAAAGGATTCGTGAGAAGAAGGCAAAGGAATTTACAGAGTTAAACAACGAATGATGTCTGTAGCCGAATATGAAGCACAATTTGAAAGACTAGCACAATATGCACCACATTTGGTGAGCACGGAAAAGATGAAGGCAAAGAGATTCTTAGAAGGGTTGAGACTTGTGTTCTGGGAAAAGTTGGCTCCACTAGACCTTGTAGTATATGGACATGGTATCGAGAGCTCAAATAATAGAGGACACCATGGGACTTTCTTGAAAAGATCCATAAGAAGAAGGCGTTGAAAAGGGAACATGCTATCCATTCCAATGATAATAAAGGAAGAAATACAGTAGATAGCAAGAGAATGAAAGGGGAAGTGAAGCAGAAGGAATTCTGTAAATTTTGTAAAAGGTCAGGACATCAGATTGATAACTGTTGGAAGAAATTGGGCAGATGTTTGCGTTGTGAAAGTCAACAACACCGAGTCATCGATTGTCCAATAAAGAAGAATCAAACTCCACCCCAAAGACGATTACAAGTCCTTGTTGATACGCCAAATGCCAATAAAGGTAGACAAGGTACCAGTACTAAACCCTTAGTTCAAGTTCATATTATTTTCTCGATAGCAAAGCCCTAAGTGGGGGAGATGATGGAATGAAATATTCTGAGTAAATTGATAGTCTTATCATATCATATGAATTTGGAGACCAAATTCTATTTAAGTGGGAGAGGATGTAGTACCCCGGAAAATCCATTAATTAAAAATTATGGATAAATTGAAATTTTATCAATTAATAAATTTAATTAGTTAAAAAGGTACGCATCATTATTGCATGCGTATAAACCCCTATAAACATTTCGTAAAAATAATAGTTATACTTTAAATAATGTTCTCTAATGACCCATCATGAAATTTGGGCACAGAAAAATCATTTAGATTAGTTTAAGAATTTATGCGATTTATTAGCATAATTAAGGAATGTCGAAGGACCAATTATTTTATGAGCAAAGTGGATTATAAATAAAAATAAACATGTGGGTAGACTTTAAATAATATGGATGATAGTCCATTATGATATTTGGATCAATGGACATCTTGGCCCCTGAATAAATTCTTTAATGAAAAGGATAATAAAACCCATTAAGTAAAGTAAGAATGGGTTCTACAATTAGGCTCACATGAGTTATTGGGCCTAGAGTAAGAGCCCAAACGATGAAGGTTAAGAATATTGACATAAATAATATAATTGAATTAAAATAGAAAATTAATTGAATAAGTATGATAAATAGATTTAAATAAGAATAGAGGGTGAATAATTAGAATTAAATCAATACATATTAAGTTAAATTAGTAATGGTTTTATTAATGGTCCTAACATGGATTGTTGGGCCCAAAATATGAAGAGCCCACCATGAGATGGGAGTTAATTAAGTGAAATTCGGATTAAATATAGTAATAATTAGAAAAGAGATTAGATAAATACTAAATGGCATATATAAATCCCTATAAAGAGTCTTAGACTTATCCTAACTTATTACCCACGAATTAGATCTCTCTCTCTCAAGCCAATTAGTGGATAATGCTAGAATAGGGGGATAAATGTGGAATTCGGAATTAATTAATAAATAAGTTAAATAAGGGTAAGATAAATACTAAAAAGGTTATAAATGTCCTAAAAAGAGTCCTAACCTTATCCAAACCCTTTACCCACGAAATTAGCCTCTCATCTATCCTATTAGGTGGGATAATGTAAGAAATAAGAGGATAAATAAGGAAAAATTAAGAGTTGAAGGGAAAGAGGAGTTTTAAGAAAGTAGGACTCTTAAACCAAGCCATACACACCCTAAATCGACCCTACCACTGCATAGATCATTGCTGAAGCTCTAGGGGACGAAGAGAGGAGTTGAGGACGAGAGGAGCAAGAAGGAAGGAGCTAGGAGCAAGAGGATTTCATCTTCTACCTCATCTTCAAGCCCTAGGATTTCTTAAACGCATGAAAGGTAGGCAATCTCTCAAGCCAAATTTGTGTAAAAATTACCCTAGGAAGACTTTATGATCCCGAGCAAAACCTTTGGTTTCGCTCCATTTTGATCTTCCATGAGGGAGAATTAATTCCTTGAAGTTTTGTCAGATCCATGTTCCCGACCCTTCATGATTGCTTTCAAACCTCATGTATACTTGCTCTATTACCATGATAAAATTCTCATATATACTAGATCATATTAGCTTTCAAACGCCTCTAGTTTTGCTCTATTTGATCTCCCATGAGGGAGAATTAATTCTTTGAATCTCTATCAGATCCATGCACCCGACCCTTTATGTTTGCTGATGAACCTCGTGCATTCTTAGCTTCATACCATGAGAAAATTCTCTTAAATACTACATCATGTTAGCTTTCGAAGGCCCCTAGTTTCTAAATTTTTCATCATGTATCCATTGTTAATTAATTCGTTGAACCTTAACTATGCATATTTAGGTCACAAAAATGTCACCTGATCAAAGCATACATAAACCTTGTCTATTTTCAAATTAACTATACAGGTTGATAGATCTATGTGTCTAATTTCATTTAAAACTAATTTCGTGATTTTTGGATCATCGTGCGATTTTATATTGAATTTACAAGTACCCTGTATCAAACAAGATCCACCCTGGAAAAATAGAAAAAAGGGTCGGACCCTTCTGATATCGCGACGGCGTGACCCGGCTGTCACGTCGCGTTAAGAACACGGCGGTCTAAGCCGCCGCGATTCCCACCCCGAACCGGGCCAGACCAGCCGGTTCACCTGACGCGTCCGGCCGCCCCGTCGCGATCTGAATCGCAACTAGGTCCCCCGCCGCGATTTAAGGATTTCGGCCAGAACTTAAAATTGTGCATATGTCCCTACTTTATATGTCATTTAACCCTTGTACAAGTTAAACCATGTACTGTTAAGCTTAATAATCGACCTGAATATTTTTATTTAATAATATTTAAATAATTCTTATTAATTTAAAAGCCGTGAGCACGACTTGTCATATTCTCATGATTTCTTTACACGTGCACGCACTAAACATTGTTTACTGCCATTTGACCCTATTAAATTATGCAATAATGTATCTGGTAATTAAGTGAAATTAATTACCTAATTTCCCTATTATTTAAATGACACTTGTCTTCGTTTTATTCGCGTGATTTGTACACCGTTACCGTTTTCCCTTGGCCTTCGAGCACTCGAGGCACGACGGACCCGTTTAACACACACTTTCTCTTGACTTGGACCACCTCTCCATCGGGAATACTCTCAACTGGGCCAGGGACTCCTTGTCAAGGCCTCCATAAGTCTTCTTGGCTTTGGCGCACGTCCATTGCCGACGAGCTGGTTGTACCCTTAAAAATCGTTACACATTTAGGGATCAGTACGATCCAAACGGCCTTAGTGAGTTCTCTCTTATCTTGTGATCACACCGGACCATCTAGCCAATGTTCATAGCATGGCTAATAGGCGGTGGTGACTTCTACCAGACTGTCGGCCCACTAGGGTGTGCTGTGCAACTGTGACTATCGTCGTTTCTCGTATTTTTACGATTATACCCTTATCTCATCTACTATCCTTGTACCCTCATCTATTCACGTTCACTCTACTATTTCGTCTATTCATCTAGTACTCTCTTGAGACTCTTGAGCTGTTGCGGCTCCCATTGCTTGTACTAACATGACTGTCAGCTAGCTAATATGGGTCCGGTGACCCTACTGACTCGAATGCATACACTGCAGGGCACGGAGAGTGTCCGAGGGGCTCCAATCTAATCCTGGGGCAGAGAGCCACCCAAAAATACCTGCAGGGGCTATTGACGGTGTTCTGTATTGCACCGGTTCTGACTATACTATTTTTGGCTAGACATCTAACTGTTATAACAGTAGTCTGAGGAGTTCAGACGTACTTTACTATCGTGAAACGGCTACTGTCCCAAAGTGACTATTGCCGTACTCGACTAGTGCACCGTGGTGCAACCATACATATTATCTCATTACATGTTATCTCTTTACACGCTATCTCTTTACATGCAATCTCGTTACATGCTATCTTGATATACAAGCTATCTCGTTACACGCCACCTTGATACAAGCTATCTTATTACATGTCATTTTGATACACGTTATCTTGTTATACACTATCTTGTTACACTCTATCTCGTTATGTTGTCATCCTAATTTTACAATACTCTTGGGAAATGTATTATCGTTCACTTATTATCTTGTACTATTACTCTCTTGACTATACATAATCGTTCTCTCCAGTTAACCTAAGTTACAAGACATTAATCACTTAAAGCATGCTTGTTTACACGAGATATTAAGTCCTACTGAGCGTTATCGCTCACCCTTCGTTAGTTGTTATTGTGTTTTCAGATAAGTCAAGTGATGACCTTACACACAACAACGGGAATGGACTGGAGTGATGAGCGTCCTGGAGTCATAGCAATGGATTGTCCCTAGTACCTTAGAGTTAGTTTAGTTAGTTGCTTAGTTATCATTTTCAAATGTAATGAAGTCATTGAGCCCTATGTTTTGGCTCTGAATTAGTGGTTGTAATAGTTTAGATGAATTATCAATAAAATGATGAGTTTTATTGTAATTATTGTTCATTAGTTGCTCTGATATTTGCGAATGTATGCGCAATTTACGTTACCATACACGTTGTTCATGCCTCCCTGATTTATTCCGCTGCTAAATTGGCGGGGCATGACATACTTACTCATACTTCGGTAGCTTACCAATTTTTTAGCTGATTGGGAAACTAACAAGTGTTGCATGTGCAGCGTGCGGAGCTAAACAAGGTGAGGAGGGCACAGATCGGTGCTTCATCCTCCAGGGCAGCAGAGAGCTCCCAGTCGGATCTAGAGGACCGACTGGCGGACGCGGTCAGGAGGGCCGAGGAGACACAGGATGAGCTGACAACACGGATAAGTAAGATAGTGATTTGAATCAAACTTGACTTATACTTGTCACTGACTTGAAATTTTATAGGTGGCTGAGCTGAGGACCGCCACCGACTGGGCGGCCCAGTTGCCGGGGCAGGTTGACGCCGTAACGGGAGAGAGGGATGAGCTGCGCATCCAGGCGGAGGCAGCTGAGTCACGTGCGGCAGAGGCGGCGAGGGAGCTGGCGACGCTGCGAGTGCAGGGGCTGTCGGTGGACCAGGCGGAGCTGACTCGCCTACGTACTGAGACCGTCGCGCAGCAAGGCCGGATCGAGGAGCTTCGGGGCTTCATGGCGATGATGAGCCAGGCGGTTCGGAGCAGGAGCAGGAGTGGCACGAGCAGTGCGAGCGGCGCCTCAATTCGCCAGTACTTAGCAGGTTCCTCCAGTCGTAGGAGGAACGAGGAGGAGGAGAGACGCCGCGGGGGTGAGGTGAGCGCCCGGAGTGGTAAGGGTGGTGGTGAGATGCCGCCACCACCAGAGAGGCAGGAGAGATCTGGGGAGAGTGGTGGTGGACAGTGAGGAGTTTGTGAACCACCTCCCCCTTATCTTTATACATGATGTTTATCTTTTAGTGGATCTTTTATTTCTATGTCAATGCTTATATATAATAAATGAATGAATTTCAATTGACACGAGTGTGAAACGAGATCCGAATGAGGGAGAGAGAAAGAGAGGGTACACTGAGTACACCGTTGTGCTTGTTCCAGAGTTCCATGTCCCTGCACACTTAGCAAAACAGGTTAGATCTGTTCTTTGGCTCAGCCCCTTGCGCCAAGTAAGGAGTGATTTTATCTTTGTAATTGTCAAGGGGCTGAGCCTTATTCAAATAGGCGACAAATAAATGAAAATAATACATGCTAAAAGAAAGCGATATGTACACACATTTTTTTGAATTTTTGAAGTTTTTGAATTTTGTTGGTTTTTTGGGGATTTTTATTTTTTTATTTTTTGGATTTCTGATTTTTTTTAATTTTTTAGATTTACTGGTTTTTTTATTTCTGAGATTTTCTATTTTTTGTTTTTTTTTTAGATTTTCTAATTTTTTGGGGGATTTTTTTTATTTTTTTATTTTTTTTTGAGATTTTCTAATAACGACACCTTCTGCACTTGACTGATTGGCTATGAATCTCACTCCCATCTCAGGTTTGTCAAATATCCTCTAAATGCAGTGTGCACTCATTCTTGGCTTCCCTAAGGCTGGTTGCCCCTAGTTGCTAGTGTTCCTACACAGACCAGGTGCGGGGAATCTCAGGTCATTAGTGGGGATAGGAAGACTTAAGGGGGGGGGATAAGACTTGGTGTTTGGTGCTTGGGGACACTGGCTTGTTTGACTTGTGAGGGTGTATCTCATGTGGAATCCATCTGTTGTCCAGAGACTTTGTGGTCATTGCTTTTGTTTGGGGCATGCGTACGACCGGGCTCAAAGGCGTCCCGCGGGGAACTGTACTGCCACTCTTTGACATGCCCCTATTCTTTTTCTTTCTTCTTTTGCTTATTTATCATTTTTATCATTTTTCTTTTCTTTTGAACTGACCGTCTCTCTTTGAGACTTCATACGCATGATCTACACCTACCCTTGTCTACAATCCAGAATCCTTTTGCCCCTAGACCTTGTCCGAGTAAGAAGAGAATTGACCCTCGCTTCCCTACACTAGGGCTTAGCAGGAACTTCATTAACTAAGGGGAATTAGCCTTGGGTTGCTGTGTTGTGTGTGTGACTAAACATAGGGGTTATTTGACGACAAACGAAAGGAAGTGAGACCAATGGCTACTAATCATTCTTTTGCAAATCGATGTCTCTATTGAAAATCTTTTATTAAGGGTAGAATCTCTTAAGATATAACCCATTCCACGGGTGAGAGAGCTCCTCACCATCAGCATTGACTAGTCTATACGTGTTCCTAGGGTACACTTCCTTGATGATGTACGGCCCTTCCCAATTTTCTTGCAATTTTGACCTAGGACCTCCAGGCTTTATGAAAATTCGCTTCAAAACCATGTCTCATTCTTGGAATTTGCATTCAATCACTTTCTTTTGAAAAGATCTTGAGAGTCTATTTTAATATGAGAGTATGTGATCTATTATGGCCAGACGTCGTTCGTCTAGGAGTTCCAGCTGTGTAAGTAACGCCTCTCGATGCTCATCAGGATTAAGTTCTTTGTCCAGCTGGACTCTTAGCGAAGGAATGAGGATCTCATGTGGACATACCACCTCCATCCCATAAGTAAGAGAAAAGGGAGTTTTCCCAGTAAGCGTGCGGACGGAGGTATGGTAGGCCCATAGAGCTTCGATCAACTTCTCAGGCCAATCAGCGAACTTATGAGACTCACAATTTTTCTTTAAAATTTTCAAAAGTGTTTTATTTGTGGCTTCGGCTTGACCGTTGCCCTGCGGATAGTATGGAGACGAATGATGCAGAGAAATGTTGAATTTCTTACACAAGTCCTCAAGCTCTTGTGATATGAACTGGGGCCCGTTGTCGGTGACGATGCCGCTCGGCACTCCGAACCGTGAGATGATGTTCTTCATGATGAATCTGCACACGGTTGAACCTTTGATTTATGCAAATGCTTCCTCTTCAGCCCATTTGGTCAAATACTCAGTAGCAGTAAGGATGAAAGATTTTTGTTTTACTTGAGCATTAGGATTACCAAGAGGCCCGATGATATCAAAGGTCCACATGGAGAATGACCAAGGGGAAGATAGTGGATGTAAAGAAGAGGATGGAGCATGGATCTTATCGGCATGGAGCTGGCACTTGACACACCTACGGACATAGATGGCACAGTCTTCTTCTAAGGTTGGCCAGTAATAGCCCTGCCTAAGGATTTTCTTTGCAAGCATTTGGCTATTCACATGCCCTCCACATTCACTAGAGTGGGCTCCTTCCACTACCTTCCAAGCTTCTTCGTCAGACAGGCATCTGAGGAGCATCCCATTTAGAGCGCGCCTATATAATACTTCTCCAACAATGGTATATCTTAGTGTCGCTCTACGAATGGCCCTTCTATCCTCAACCTCAGCTTCTTCTGGGAAGGTATCGTCTTTGCAGTACTGCTCAATCTCGTGGTACCATGGCCTTTCTTCCTACATCATTTCTCCTAATTCCATAAGCATTATTTCCTTCGCTTCTCTCCTCTCTGCCTTCAAAACTAAAGAGCTCCTGAGGTTATTGAACCAAGGATCCTAAGTAGAAGGTGCTTCTAACCTCTGGATAGTGATAGTCTCAGCGCTGCGGCTGAGAGGGAAAGAGAGAGACGAGGCCAGGGATGCCAAGGCATCGGCCAGGATATTCTGAGAGCGAGGAGTATGAATGTAGATGAGTTTGCGGAATTTCTTGGCTAGGAGTGTGACCAGATCTTGATAAGGCTTGAGCTTTGGGTCACGAGTGCGGTAGGTAGAAAGGACCTACCGAAGAATGAGTTGAGAGTCTCTTATGATCTTGAGGTGACGCACACCTAGGAGATAGGCAAGCTTTAGACCAGCTAGGAGAGCCTCATACTCGAAGACATTATTGGTGGCAGGGAACTGAAGTTGATATGCGAGCGGAATGGTAATCCCTTCTGGGGTGAGTAGAACAGCACCTATGCCCCGTCCCCTAGAATTGAGAGCTCCATCAAAGTGGAGCGACCAGAAGGGATCGCGAGAGATGAGTAACAGGTTTTCATTAGGGAAATCCTCTTGAACCGTGTCACTATGAGGAAGAGGAAGGTGAGCGAGGTGCTCAGTGATGGCATACCCTTTTATAGTCTTCTAGACTACAAAGGTGATATCGAATTGAGATAAGAAGCTTTGCCAGTGTGCCAATCTGTCGACGATGACTGGCTTCTCTAGGAGATACCTAATAGGATCCATTCTAGAAATCAAACTCACCTTATGGGCTAGGAAGTAGTGCTTCAATTTCTGCACCATCCATACTAGTGCTGCACACATTTTCTCCATTGTGGTGAGCTTGAGCTTGGAATGATTGAAAAGCCTAGATAGGTAATAGACTACCCTCTCTTTACCAAAATCATCATGTTGAGCAAGGACAGCTCATAGGGAGTCCTCGATAGTTGACAGATAAAGGATAAGGGGTTTCCCGGGGACAAGTGCCTGCAACACAGGCGGATTCATCAAATAACTTTTGAGCTCATCAAAGGCTTCTTGGCACTTAGCGTTCCATTCAAATTTGGCTCCTCCTTTCAACAGTTCATATAAAGGACGGCATCTTTGAGAGTGCTGAGATATGAATCTCCTTATGAATTGTAGTCGACCAATCAAACCTCAAAGTTCAAATATGTTCTTAGGAGGGGGCATTTCATTTATCGCCTTGGCCTTGTTTGGGTCTATTTGAATCCCCCTTTTGCTGACTATGAAACCTAGTAATTTGCCCGAAGAAACCCCAAACACGCACTTTTTCGGATTCATCTTCAATTGATACTCTTGTGCACGGCAGAACACTTTGGCAAGCACGGAGGAGTGTTCTCTTCGAGTCTGAGACTTCACCACAATATCATCCACATAAACCTCAACATCAATATGAATCATATCGTGGAAGATAGCTAACATTACCCTTGATAAGTGGCTCGGCATTCTTAACCCAAACGGCATGACCACATAGCAATAAGTTCCCCAGGGCGTGGTGAAGGAGGTTTTCTCTTGTCCTCCAGGGCTAGACGAATTTGATTATATCCTAAGTAACCATCCATGAATGAAAGGGTTTCATACCAGCGGTGTTATCAATTAAGACATCCAAATGAGGTAACGAGAAATTGTCCTTTGGACATGCCCTATTTAAGTCTCGGAAGTCTATGCAGATTCGCACTCTTCCATCCTTTTTCATTACCGGGACTATATTAGCCACCCACAAAGGATAGAGGACTACACGGATGAACTTAGCTTTGTGTAGTTTAACAATCTCCTCTTTCATCTTCAAAGCAATGTGGGGGAGGAATCGTCTCAATTTTTGTTTAACGGCAATTGCCCCTGGCTTCAAGATCAACCTATGTTCCACTAATTCGGGGTCAATGTCGGGCATGTCGTCGTATGACCAGGTGAAAGAATCCTTGAATTCCCTTAAAATTTCTATAAGCACCTCTTCTTCCTCGGGAGGGAGGCTGGAAGCTATGGTCAGGAGCCTGGGATCTTCTTCTGTTCCAATATACTCTTTGTGTGGTCGTCTACTGCAATGTAGGCTCGTCAAATCTCCTCATGCCACTTGCATACATCTCGGCACCGTCCTCTATTTCACCATCTTCTTCATTCACTAGGTCCTCCTCAGCTAAGATCTTATATACCCCAAATCCATCGTCTAGCCCTTCATCTTCGTGTTGAGCTTCTATGTTCAGAATTACAGCTTCCTGGACGAACTCCTCAACAGCTAGAACAGCGCCACACCTTTACACCAGATCCATCAAATACCTACGGGGTATGCCACTACCCTTACTTTTCCTAGACGGGGACGGGAACTTACTAGATTCTACCCTTGAACCTAAATCAAGATTGATATATACAGAAGGCTCTGGAGAGGTGTCCAGAGGTTTACTGGAAGGGAAAGAAACAGGTGAAGCGGGGCCGCAAAGGTCCTCCAATAGGTCTGGAGGTGGAGGCGGGCCACCAGAGCTCAGGGTGCCTTGCAGCAGAATTGGGATGTAGGGGAACAGAAGGCCCCTCACCCAGATCGCCCAGAGTGACCATGATGGTCGGTGAGCGAGAATCACAACTCAAGCAGAAGGAGGAGAAAGGCGGGGATCGCCGCCAAGGCAGGAGGAGGGAGTGATGGGGATCGCCATCAAGAGGAAGGAGGAATGCGTGGGTGACGGGGATCGCCGTCGAAAGCAGGTGAACGTTGAGACGGGAATCGCCGTCCGAGTGTTGAAAGCGAGGGGGTGACGGGGATCGCCGTCAAAAGCAAGGATTGCAGCGGAAAGCTAAAAGCGGGGAGTGACGGGGATCACCGTCAGGAGCTGGGATTGCGAAAATGGGAATGGGAAAGTTGGTGCTTGAAAAAAAAGGGGAAGGACGGGGATCGCCGTCCGATGAAGGAGGAAGGGAAAGATGGGGATCACCGTCTGAAGAAATGGGAGAAAGATAGGGATCGTCGTCCGATTGCTGGGGAGAAAGAGGGGGAGAATGCATTTTTTTGTTTTTTTTTTTTTTTTTTTTTTTTGTTTTTTTTTGACACATTAAATTAAGGAAATAAATAAAATATCTACATGCAGAGGTGTCAGGAGAAGGACAAAATCGAGCCATCAAAGGAAATAGTGAAAAGGGATGAAGAAACGTTAACGCTTCGAGAGCGTCAGGAGAGAATTGGAGAATAAGAGGAGGAGAAGAAGGGATGAAGGTGAATTTATAAATAATGATGGAAAACACAGAATGACTGAGAGGCCGGGAATATCCTGGCCAGAACTCCTTTGTTGGGTTGATGGGGTTTATGACTTCAAAATCCTCACCAGGTCTAAGCAACTGTCGCTTGGTGGTGGCTGCCGATGCTGACTGTGCCGATGCTGGAGGCTGTGTAGTGCTATCTTCTCTAAATAACAGGCTAACTGCTACCACTAGGTCTTCAAGATCTTGTTCTTATGCCTCTGCTGCCTGGGGTTGTACGACGCTATCCTCCTTGAATAAAGAGCTGACTGCCGATACTAAATCTTCAAGGTCTGGTTCTTCTGGCCCTGTTTCTTCAGGCTTCCTCTTTTTACTGGGCCGTTGGGCCTCTAGAGCTTGATATGGTGACAATAGTGCTTCTATCATGACAGTATTGTAGCCTGGCTGCACGGGCCCTCTGACAAAATGATCATATAGAGTCCAGGTGAGAGGCTCTTGTTCTGACTTCGATGTAGATGAATGTGCTGCCCACAGCTTAAATCTCTCTTGGTATCCAAGCCCCCGATTTGTGAATTTCTTGGGATCATTGATAATCTGAGTCCTCCCCTGAAGGTGAGAGCCAAGACCCTTTCCCAGATGATACCCAATTCTAACCATAATGTTCCAGCCCTTGGTGTTCGTCAATGTGCCCTTCTTAACAGCGGCCACTGATGGGGATACAATTTGGTGGTTACTGGAAAATGTGTAAGCCCAAGGATAATTCACATCGAGTACTGAGATGATGGGCATGTTCGATGGCCAGACCGACGGCATGATTTTCTCAATGGCCTCCACGTGTGAGTAGTTGCTGCACTCTTGACTTTAACTATTCGCCCTTGGAAGGGAATTTCAAACACTGATGAGCGGTAGAAGGCACTGCCCCTAATGCTTCAATCCAAGGGCGGCCCAGAATGGCCTTGAAAGTGGGATCAATGTCAAGCACATAAAAATCTATGGTCATTACAAGTGGGCCCAATTCTGCTTGTAAAGAAATGATGTCATGGCAGGCCTGCCGGGAATTGTCATAGGCCGCTATGGTTGTAGGAGTGGGCTGCAAGCGGCGCTCGGAAATATTGCAGGACCATAAAGTGCTCAGCGGGCACACATTTATAGAAGCTCCAGTATCGACCAATGCGGCATCAACAGCCACTTTGTTTATGGTCAGGGTGACACATAAAGGCATCTCCTGGCCTCTGGGGGAGCCAACTCACCGTCTGTAAAAGTAATGGTTGGCCCCTTGTTCACGATGGAGAGAACGGATGGCAAATTATCTGGGTTCATATCTTCATTCACCATGACCCTTTGCAGAAAGGCTCTCAGGGCATCTTGGTGGGTCGGTGACCTTTTGATCAATTCGAGGATTGATATTTTTGCTGGAGTCTGATCCAAATGCTTCAAAATATCATATTAGGTCCCCGGGACTGGATCTATCTTCTTGATGTCTTGTTGTTGCTGCTGATTGTTATTGTTGGATGGCTGGGCCTACTGACCTGGCATAGACACGGATGCATTTGGGTACATCCAGTAGAACATACGCCCGCTCCGTGGGGCGAGGTTGTGGTGGAGTGGGGGTGGAGTGGTGTCAATGATGGAGGGGTTAGCTAATATGGGTACAGGCACAGGGGGGAATGGGATGTTAAGGGGTGATGGAGCGAGCGAGGTGGCAAGATGAGGGTGTCATAGAATGGCGAGGTGATGGTGGCAATGATGGGCGTGGTGGAGGTAGATGTGGTGGTAGTAGGCGTGGTGGAAGTAGGTGTGGCATGGAAATAGCCAAAAGCTGGCCTACTTCGTGCTCGTCGTCGTAGGCCCACGCGGCTGCTGGTGGTGGATGGTGGATGACGGGGTTAACTTTGAGCGGGTGAAGGAGGTGGTGGAGCAGGTGAGGGTTCGGAGCGGGCTGATGCTACGGTATAGGATTGTGAAATATGCCGAGGTCATTTGCCGGTTGTTGTGGTTGTTTTGGATGTTGTTGTTGCTGGTATTGCTGCTGGAACAGTTGTTGTTGCTGAAATGGTTGTTGTTGCTGCTGGAATTGCTGCTGTTGTTGATGTGGCTGCTGTCGCCTTTGCTGCTGCTGCTGCTGCCTCTGACTCTGTTGGTCTCTCAGTGTCTGGATCAACCTCTTCATCTCGGCCTAATCAATTTGATTCTGCTCATAGAGATCATATATAATGTCCCGAAATTGGAAGCAATCTGACACATTGTGGCCCGGATGGCGATGGTACACACAATACTTTGTTTGGTCTGCTGCCATGTTCCAATTTAGTTTCTCGAGAGGGAGCCTAAGAGCATTTAAAGACAAGAGGGCCGCAAAGATATCAGCAAGACTTTCTGGAAGAGGAGGGTATTGCGCCCTCTTGGGCCATTGGGCTTTCGAGGAGCATAGCCATTTTGGGTGGAGGGACCTAGTTGTATTGGCAATGGTCTTGCTGGGGATTTTGGGTCTGAGGAGGTTGTCTATTGTTCCATGGTTGTTGAGGCTGTTGATTAAGGAGGAATTACCTATCGGGCCTTGGGGATTATTGACTACACCTACCTGTCGTTGGTTTGGACTCCCTCAGTGATAGGACCTTGAGGTTTCTTAGGATAGCGGGATTTAGGGGTCTCAAACATAGAATGGATAGGCGAGTCTTAAGTTGGGTCTGGATGAAACGGGCTCGACTATACAACTGGTGCATGGAGGTGATGTTGTTTATGGCTAGGATGGCTCGGTAGGTTGGTGTGGCATTGGAGATCAACAATTTAACTTTCTCCTCCTCTGGCATGGAGCAGCGGACCTTAGCAGCCAGGGCACGCCATCTGTCGGCGTAGACAGCAAACTTCTCATCGAGCTTCATTTTCTCGGCCACTAGATCAACAAAAGAATACTCGGGTCCAACCCGATCTTGAAACTGCTGCAGGAATCTCTCTTGGACCACTTGGAAATCTTCGGCTTCCTCGGGAGGTAGAGAATAAAACCATTCGTACTTGTGGGGAGCAGACTCATAGACAAAATCTTTCAAGTGCACATAAGGGTCACCTACCCCAGATTATCGTCTGTAGCCCAGGAGTTCTGACTGCGATGGGACCCGGAGGTGTTGAAAGGACGGAAGTGGGATATCGACGTCCTTCCAGGGGTCTAACCGTCTTTGGAGGTCATGAAGTTCCCTCTTCATTGAGGTCCACTCCGCAAGGAAATCGGAGAGGGACGTGGCGTGATGAGTGGGAATGAGGGAGCGGGATTGCTCCAAAGAGTAGGACCTCTCGCGGGGAAGGGGAGCAGGTTCAGCCTAATAGAAGGAGGACATTGGAGGGGATTTGGGTTGAACCTCCCGCGCCGGAAGGTAGCTGGGCTCGGAAAAATGAATAGCCTACGGACGGAGGGGTGTAAGATCTGCCATGGTGGAACGTATCTATGGTGCTGAGTCAGCAGGGGCAGAGGAGGCCACCTACTGGGCTGAGCTATGAGAGGGGGGAGATAAGGGGCGTTTGCCCTTTGCAGCGGCCAAAAATTCACGGACTTGGTCCGGACTCAGATGAGGGAGAAGCTGACTAAACTGAGAGTGTGGGTCATCCTCCCCAGGAGGAGGAGGGCAGGACTGGCCACCAGTGACAAGAGGGGGCTGGATGTGCTCGGAGAGGACGGCCGCGGAGGGTTGGGCCACATCCTCCAGAAACCCAGTGGGCAAGGTATCGTCGGCAAGGACCCGAAATTGGTCCATACCGAACAAGGGGTTATAGTATAATACAAAAAATGGAGGGGACTGACTCGATCGACCTAAACAATGATGCATGCACCGCCCCTAAGCAATTAGGGGAGATGACACTAGCACCAAACAAATCCTACACTCTATCACAACAAGAAGGACGGTGGGATGAGAAGGGGTGCACCCAAACAAGCACTCAAGTTATCATGATTACCATCCAAATTTTAGGGTTCTCACTTGACCTTTAATGAATTGATTTATGTGATTGGTCTCGATCAATAAGTACCCTAAATAGGTATGAACTCAAGTACTCTGGTGTAGCTAGGGGTGACACACAACTCACGCGGGAAAATGACTCGAACTAGGGTGCGACGGGTACAACTAGGCCGGTGGACCACAACGTGCGTACGGTCACGAGGACTTACGGAGGCCCTCGGCAGGCAGCCGTGGTCAGCCCACGAGTGCTCGCAGGTGAGAGGACCCACTCAACCAAGGAGGAAAACCTAACCAGTACAGATCAAAAGTGTATGCACGGGCCTAAGTGCCCCAAAGTGTATGCAATATCTAACTAATGCCAAAACAGAGTGGCTAACAGGCCTCGGGTAAAGTCGCGGTGGCCAGATACGCTGCGACCCTATCGCGATCGGAAGCCCAGCCGCGATATCAGCAAAATGTTGAGGACTATAGTCACACGTAAATAAGTGGCAAACAGACTATCCTAAAGCGCAGTACAAGCATGGAAGGAAGTAAACAACATAACATAACAATCTAGACAGACAGAAACTGATGCATGGGCGGAAAATAGTAACATACACAGTGTACTTTTGATAGTGTCCACCAATGTCGTCGCGACCAAGTCGCGTTCCCCACCAACGTCGCGACCAGAACTGAAAACTTACAGTAAAAATAAAAGGGAAAACCGGACCCTAACAGGATTCTAACAGAGAGAAATGCGAACATACATGGAATATGAACATGGAGATGGACATAAATGTACCCTCAGAGTAGGAATCAGTGCATGGAAAAGAGGAAGAACATGTACCATGCATCGCGTCCTCCTGGGCGGACGTGATCCGGTCGCGGTCGCAAGATATGCCGTGTTAACAGAAGAACGCAAACAGACAGAAGCAGGACAGAAAATGGACTAAACAGGGTTCTAAAACATGCTTAAAGGGATCAACAAGGTAGGCAAGCAAGCAAAGGTCACGAGGCTAGCACTGAAGGTCCCACCGTGATCACCAAAAGGTATAATCACGGGGAATGTACACCCCCAAAACACGCAACAATATATTAAATCTAAAAGAATGGAAATAAGGAATGTGATCGCCACCTAGGTAGCTGCCTAATGAGAATGAAAAGGGGTTAACTACTCTAGGAAAAGGAGGTGAGAACGTTGGACTTACTGAGATCGCGACGGGTTTTCCCGTCGCGATGAGCCTGATGTCGTGACACCCGTGTAGGGCGCATCTCTTTTATCGTGTCACCATTCTCTACCGCGTTCTCTGCAGTGCGGAAGAAACGTGAATGGACCTTCTTCCTGTCCTCCGGCCGGCCAGTGGACAAGAGCTGCTCTTAGATCTTCGCTTGGGTGCCTGCCAAAACAACGAAAAATAAGAAGAAAACTCTGTTAAAACAAGTTAAGTGTAGTAGCTATTCGTAAATGAAAGGAAAGATAAGAGCATGGGGGGAACGAACCTGGGGATGGCTTTTAAACCCCTTGAGTGCATGGAAAACGTGGGAAGAGAATAGAAATGCATCCTATCTAAAAGAAATAGAAAAATGCATGGAAGAGAAAAAAGAAAGGGGTGAAGAAAGAGCCCCAAAGGGGTGACTCCCTGGCGTTCAGATGTTGTCCTTCGGTGTTGTAGAAGCCGTGGAAGAAGGAAGGAGTCGCCCTTCTCACACGCCAAGCTCCATAGATGAAGAGATACGCAAGGCTTGATATGGAGAATGTGAGGAAATGAGAGGAATGGGAAGGCTGCGGGCTAAGTACAGATCACAGAAAATTTCGGCAGCCCTTCGGGGTGAAAAATAGGGCTCTCTCTTCACTAAAGGGAAGGGCCTTGCTTATATAGACAATGAGAGAGAATATCCCATTTTTAGGTGATAATGACCCAAATGAGAGATAAATCCAAGTGGAATTCGGATGGGAGAGTCCTAAGGAGTCCCCAAAGAGACCCACAACCCCAAACCGCGGCTAGGAGGGTTGGGAGGTTGCATGGGATGAGGATAAGGCCATTGGAGGATAAAGTGGAGGTGGTTGCGGAGGTCAGCACACGCGGCTGTTGTCGCGACAGATCGTAAGGGCGCGACAGAGATGAACGCGACAGCTAAGAGGGGCGCGACAGTGAAGCCACGTGCCGGGATATGCATGGGCTATCGCAACGGCCACCCGGGGCGCGATAAGATTAACGCGGTTCCCCAATCTGTCGCATTAAGGAAAATCGAATATTGTTAATAATTAGGCCAATCAAATGGGAGAATAATGGGCATTTAAGCTTGTGGACTCTTTTAAAAGATAATGGACGGGATATGAAAAAAAATTGGCCTATTAATGGGCTCAAAGCAAGGCTAATAGTGGGCTCAAGGTGAGTGACCAACTTGGGGCTCGATAAGATAACAAGAAATATGGTTCAACTTGTAGGCCAGAATCGGGTGTCTACAGACGTGTTTCAAATCAGAGACGCGTCGGACCGTGCCGACGTGATTAGGCCCTAGGCCCCAAAAGTCGTCCCACTCGAGCGCCCGTACCTTGGAATCATGCAAAATCTCTGAATCGTGTCCGAGCAGGCCGACGCGATTAGGTCCTCCACCGTACCCCTAGGCCCCCGGAAGTCGTCGCATTTATGGCCCACATGCCCTAAACGAAGTCGCGGTGGGGTAGGTCGACGCGTTTCAATAATGCGGTGGTCATCCCCGACGCGATTCTGAACGTGGCCGCCATACTGCAATCATCGCACCCATTGTCAAATCAAGGGCTTCTTAATCGCGGCACACCAGTCGGATGCGATTCAACATTATAGTCACGTCCCCTGTGGCCGACACGATTCAAGGATCTGTTGCCTATAAATAGACCCCCGAGGGTCATTTGTAAGGGGGATTCGAAGAAAGCGGCGAAGCCCTACCGGATTCCCGCCTCGCCAGGGGTCCACTCACTATGGCAAAGCCCTGCCGGATTCCCGTCTCGACTTCTGGCCCAGGGGGACCTCCTACGCCAAGCTACGTTCCCGTTCCTCGGAGTTCAGAGCCGCATCCCCGTCGTCTTCCTCCATGGTGCACCGGAGTGGAGCGAGACGAAGCGTCTTCCTTCTTCCTTCCTCCTCCAACCGGCAGCGCCACCGCGCCATCTACTGTTTGGGGAAGTACCCCCTCCCCTTTCTCCCCTTTTAATTTACATTTCATCTCCTCCGGGCCCCATGTGGCTCTTTCATTTACCTCCTCCAGGCCCCACGCGGCCTCTATACTCTTTTTTCATACACACACACATGCATGCATACACACACACACCTACATTTTTAGGGGTTTAAAAGCCACCACACGGTAAGTCGTTCCCATACCCTTCATTTCATTTATTCTTTATTTTTTAGAATTGTATACTACACACGTGGATAATCTCCGTTTCTCTTCTTTTTCCTTTTCTTTTTCTTTGTCAGGGTAATCAAACGAGGAAAATGCCATCTACCACGGTCGGCCGTGCTCGTAGAGGAAGAAAGGACCCACATCCCCCGCGCAACCTCCCCACGCTCCAAAAGGTAACATCCGCGATCACTTCTTCCACCCGCACCCCTATTCATGCACCTCCATTCGACACCCTCGCGTGCCTGGCGATCACGATCCATCTCTCACCCCATCACCCCCCCCCCCCTTTGTGGACGCTTGAGTTCCCGACAAACTCAAAGCGACATCTACAAATTGGCGATCACGGTGGGACCTCTTTTTGTATTTTCCTTTTGATTACCCCCTCCTTCGTGCCCCACGTGGCACTCTTCTTTTTATTTGATTTATACCCTGTAAACATGCTGGTGTTTGATTTTATTTTTTGTTTTTTGTCTTCTTTTTATACATATCATGTTGTTTCCTGCATTTTTTTCGTTTCTCGGTTGGCCTTCTGGAATCGTGTCCAACACAGAGGACGCAATTCTGTATGAGAACGCGGTAGGTTTACCGGACGCGTCTCTGCCTCGTGTCACGGCGGCTAAGGCTGACGCGTCACTATTTTCTTGTAATGGCGGCCTGAGCTGACGCATTTTTGTTGTCGCGGCGGCTAAGGCCGACGTGTCTCTGTACATCTTCCATGTTATTTCCTGTGCATTTTCCCTACTTCCTGCTTTCTATTTTTGTTCCCGGGAGCCTATTTGGAATCGCGTCCCAAACAGGGGACGCGATTCACTGCTTGGTAACGCATCCGCCGTACCGAACACGTTTTACTTCTTGTCGCGGCGGCAAAGGCCAACGCGTTCTTGTCAGCAGCCCGTCCACAGGGACTAGGCGCGGCCCTGACAGCCTTCTAGGGCTCTCAGTTCCGCGTCCAGGTGACTGGATGCGACTTTGAAGTCGCGGCGTCTGTACCCGCAGCGATTCAACCTACTGAGAGAACGCGCCCCTTTTGCCATTTTTGCTATAAACTGTTGCATACAAGGCATATTGCATCGGTCGGGGAACCTCCTTCCCTCATATCTTAGGTTCCACACACCCTTCCAGTGAAGGCAAGCTCTCCATTGGGCATTCCATCCTTTTGGACTAGAGAACCTTCTCCCGGAACGCCATAAGTCTCTGTACCCCATGGATTCCCTCACGGCGGACCGAGCTAGTTGTACCCCTACGTTGACCCGGGTTAGATATCCATTGCGTGGTGAGAGGTGATTCTAGTTGTACACCGAAGTTCTATACTCTACCCAACTAGGATCTCACCTAGAGTGTCACTGATTTTTCAATCCATTAATTAATTGTGAAACTCCTAAAAACAACGTAATCATCATAACTTGTTTGAACCATATTGCTTGATTAATCTTTGTTCAACCTTGTCTGATTGCTCGCATTGTTAAAAATGGACCCATGCTATCTTGCTAATTTCTATATGGACTATGAGGATAATTCAGATAGCCAATCTTTCCAGTCCCATGTCCGTCCATTTCACCACTGTGAGAGACAGCCTTCCACTTCCTATGGTTATGTGCGTACACCTCGCACTGACCGATTTGATGTCCCTTCACACTTACCTCCGATCAGAACCCGGCAAGAGCCTTCCCCCCACCATGATCCCACTATGCAGACTGTCATGCATGCCCTGGATCATCTCACCCCTCAACAGCTTAATCTGATTCAATCTTTAGTTGAGGGTGCGACTCCTCCTCCCTCTCCTTCTCCCAGGCACCCGCCTTTGTATATTCTGGCGACTTCGCCACATACCCCTGTACATTCTCCATCACCTCGGCCCCCTGGCCAATTGCACTCCCGTGCTCCGATCCGTACAGACCACCCCTTGGGAAGGCCCATTAATTCGAGGCCACCCCCATGTACTCCCTCATATGCCCAGCAGCAACCCACTCCACTCCAACATGCTCTTCTCCAAAAATTGAATAATTTGGATAATCAAATCAATAAGCTTTCCAATCCCATGGGTGACCCCGTCGCCGCCATACCGGCTCTCCCTCAAATTTATATACATCCTTCGGAGATACCAATGTACCGATTGTACAATGGCACGGGCAATCCCTACCTTCATGTCAAGGAGTTTCTCTATGAGTCCTCTCGTTGGCAACGAGACCCAATCACCTTGGCATATCTTTTTAGAAAATCCTTTGACGGCCCTGCACTCGAATGGTTCTACTCCCTAGAGTCAAGTGAGGCAGGGGACTTCCGCCCCCTTCATAAAAAATTCCTTCAGAGGTACAAAGACCACGTCAGACCCTATCTCTCTATCACGGATCTAGCATCTGAGAAGATGAGGGCCAACGAGGAATTTGTACAATTTGCTGACCGATGGAGGTCAATGGCCACTCGCTTGCAGCATGAACTCTCAGAGTCAGAGCAAGTCAAGATTATCATTTCCAACTCTACTCCGAGGTTCAGGCACATCCTGGCCATGAACCAAATCACCTCCATAGAGGAGCTCTATGAGCGGGGACGCTACGTCTAGACCCATTTAATGGACTCCCCGATCGTAGATCTATTTGATCAAATTAATCTGAGAAAGAACGGATCAGTGGACGCCATCCACCTCACCATCATACAACACCCATTTCATATACACCCCCACAAACTCCCATTTACCACAACATGCTTCCACCCAAGCGTCCAATGATTCGTCCTCCTCGGACCCAACAACCTCCAACTGGGCCCTACGATGCCCCAATTTATGAAGAAGCTCATGTGTCCTACATTGCACCTGCTACAGCTCCCATGCCGATTCCCATACCCCCCCAGCTCCAGCTTCCGTACCTCCACCACAGCCTGTTGCTCGGGCCGAGGTTCCCAACAGCCAACCCATCTGCGAAACCACTTGGTGTTACGACGATGAACCTTCCGAGGTCATGTTAGTGCGCCATTTACCTACACCTCCTACATTGCCATCCACTACCATTAAGCCTTCCATAATTAAGCCTCCACCCACCATTACACCAATCATTACATCTCCCACTATGTCGACACCCTTGGCAACCGAACCCGAGCTAATCTTCCCCTTCATAACCATCACATCTCCACCGGCCATACAGCCTTCCATTACACCCACCATATCCACCCCCATCCGACGGAGCGGGTGCACCCCTTTAAAGAGCAACAAGCAAGGTCAGCAGAAGGAAGCCCCAGGACCGGGCATGCTGTTCAAAATACAAGATTGTATTCCTCGCATGTCGGTCATTGTCAAAATACCGGGCACATTTACCGAGCGGAAGTCCTCCCCTCCGATCATGGCCGTCAAGAGGCCTAATAATTATATGCCAATCATTCCGGTTGCCAACCGAGCACATTTTAAAATACTCATAGGGAACCTCTCCCTCCAAGCTCGCATGACCCCTCACACCATTGTTGTGAACCTTCCCACTCTAGTGAAGGGGTCAACCATTCAACTTGTCCTGACACATTCAAAGGTCAAATCCTTGGCACAATCTATTACCTAGGGCTGCAAACGGGTCGGGTTCGAAACTGGAAACACAGATTCCGATTCCGATAACCGAAATATAGTTCCGATTCCGATAAAATCGGAATGGTTAATTCCGATTCCGATAACATTACCGAAACCGAAATTCTGATAAGCTAAGGTGTTTACCATAGTTTTATCTTTTGAGTTTATGATAATTTATCGGAATAACCGATACCGATTCTGATTCCGATAGCTTATCAGAATATCCGATATCGATTCCGATAAGCTATCGGTATCATTTTCCGATTCTGAAACTGATAATTTTTATCAGAATCGGGTCGGAATATTAGAATATCGGGTTCCGTTTACACCCCTATTATTACCCGAGGGGTCGTGCCCCTTTCCATATCACACGCTATACAATCTTTGGGCACGGTCCCCTCTTTGTTGCTTCCAACTCTATCAGTGGAACTCCCCACTCCTTCTTTCAGCTATATTCCTAGGGAGTTGCCACTGTTGCTTGAAAATCCAACGGAAGTCAACAATTCACTCATTGAGAGCCGTTCAATCTCTGTGAGAAGAGCAAGACCATCTGCCCGCTGGGTAAAATTTATAAGGAAGTACCTGAGGGTCAAAACACTGATTCCCATGCGGAAGCCTAAACGCCAGGCAAGGCAAAAGACTAGGGGGCCTCCATCTCCTCTTTCTTTTTTCAATCACCTTTCGTGCTCCTTAGCACCTTCCCGTGGGTTCTCCACCTTCCCTCCCCACGGGAGGCATTTTATTTTCATCTTTTTTACAATTCATTTTCTTGCACCGGGCATCGCGCCCTTTTTATAATCCTTACTCTCCCCTCCGTGCCCCACATGGCACAACTCCTTCTCGTGCCCCACGAGGCACATCTCCTTCCTGTGCCCCACGAGGCACATCTCCTTCTTGTGCCCCACGCGGCACCTCTCCATCTGGCGCCCCACGCAGCGCACCTCCCTATTTGGCCCCTCGCGGCCCGCTTTTTCTTTTCTCTCCTCCGGCCCCGCCGGATTCTTTTCCTCTCACAGAGCATCATGCCCTCCTTCTTCTCCAAGTCCCTCCGGCCCTGCCAGAGTCTCCAAATTCTTCCCGCAATTCTCTTCTTGCCATTTTCAATCAAGTCATCTGACCTTTCTCTCACTCTTTTCGGGGTTTTAGCCCCCACTTGTCTTTTTAATTTCTAAATAAAATTGTAAATTCTTGTAGACCCTGGAGTCTCGCCCTGACGCAGGGCATTCGTCCTCTCTTTACCCTCTTTCGAGGCTTCAGTCCCCATGTAACCCTTTAATTTCTGAATAAAATTGTAAATTCTTCTAGACCTTTGAGTCTCGCCCCAGCGCAGGGCATTCGTCCTTCATTTATCCTCCGAACTCTTACTATATTTATCAGTGTCAAAAATCCATAAAAAGATGGATATTCAACATTGACATGCTATCGTAGCATTTCTATTATGAAAACTCCGCGCCAGGAGTCCAAAATTCCCTCCCGAGTCATTAAGGCTTGCCCTTAACATGAGCACTACACACACTCACGGCACCCAAAGCCGATTGCTCCCGGAAGACACCATCGCTGTCACAGCCATGTTTGAAAGGCACAAAAGTCTGTTTCTCCTCCTATTCAGCCAAAGTATGGGTAGTAGTGGTAGTCGGGGCAAGGCAACCAACCAAAGCACTCTGTCATGAGAGGATGTCTCGAAAATGGGCAAATCAAATGACTAATAAAAATCAAAGACAAATGCATGTCAAGAGCGGCAAAGTCCCCGCAGGGATCCAAATGGACCTGGACGTACGCATGCAAAAATCAAAAACCAAATCAATCATAATAGGGCATGGCAAAGAGTGGCAAAGTCCCCACAGAGATACAAATGGACCCGGTCGTACGCATGTCCCTAACAAACAAATGGTCATAAATTAATTCCAAAGCCCCAGTGCTTAAATGAGACTGAATCTTCTGACGGCTGTGCCAAGGAAGCAAGTCAAACCCAAACTCTTCAAGCATCCATACAAAGCTTATCTCTAAATTCTCTTCCCTTCTCCCTGTCAGACCCAGTTGCCTTTTTCAGGCATGGCTTTGGTAGTGCCACCATCAACCAAGTGCAATTAGCCCGTGGGCGCCACGTTAAAACGCACGCCCTACTCTGGGCATTCCTTAAATGAAACGGGAGGTAACAAAGACCCCTCACCAGTCACTTTTTATAACTCTAACGCCACCATGGCATGGAATGTTCCAAAATCACAAAAAAAAAAACAAATATTTCCAAAAATTCCAAAAAAAATTGAATATTCCAAAATCCACACAAAAATCAAATACTTCTAAAATCTAAAAAAATTCAAATATTTCCAAAAATCACAAAAAATCAAATGCTTTCAAAACCAAAAAAAAACAAATATTTCCAAAATCCACAAAATTTTCAAATATCTCCAAAATCCAAAAAAAATTGAATATTCCCAAAATCCACACAAAAATCAAATGCTTTCAAAACCAAAAAAAAACCAAATATTCTCAAACCCACAAAAATTCAAATATTTCCAAAATCCACAAAATTTTCAAATATCTCCAAAATCCAAAAAAAAATCATGATGGTGTTGCACATGGAAAGCACATTGCATCATGTCTGCGTCAAATCGATGCAATTCTTCCCCTTCATGGGTTCCTCCCATCTTGAACTCCCAACTCCTTGGCCAAAAGGACACTTATCCTCATGGTTTAATAAATAAAATTGTTTGAGCTGTGTTTGTTGTTGACTACTTTATACATGCTCCATGCTATACATGTTGTTTTCCATGATATCTATGTTTTCTTGGCTAACGAGTTTCGAGCGCAGGATTTGAGTTACCTCATCTGGCGCTACGTCAAGCTGCAGCTGCTGCCCCCACCATCAGTTATCTATATGTATACCTTTAGAGCACACCAAGGACCTTGTGGCTCTGAGGAATCTGGGATTTGAGTTCTCCTTTATCAAAAACAATGATTATCTCAAAGGATCTTAGCCGCACGGATAGGCCGTTACGCTTGGCACCTAAGGACGACGGACCCATGCATACCCCCCGGTCCTGACTCAACACCATCATAACAATATTATCCTTGGTTATTTCCTACTCCTTTTAACCTATTTTTCTTTTAGCCCAGCATACATGCATATTGAAATCATAGTGGAAAACCACTCTTCCAATGCAATTTAAGAGCCATCCGCGCTCCAAAGCCAAGCAATTTGAAATACTCCATTCCGGGTCTAGTACCCAACTCCCTTTGTTGTCGCCTTCGGGCTGATTTCCTTAAGAACCTTTGTTTGGATTTATCCCTCTTCATTCGTCTTTACTCCCTTAGATCCACCTACAGCAGTGGCAAACGCCCCCAATGGTGCAACCTAACGGATCGTGTCCTTAGGTACTTCCCCTTCGTTGGAAGTTGATCTCTCCCGTAGATCCACCTAAGGCAATGGCAGACGCCCCCGATGGTGCAACCTAACGGATCATGTCCTTAGGTACTTCCCCTTCGCTGGAAGTTGATCTCTCCTTCGTGCCCCATGTGGCACTTTCCTTCATGTACCCCGTACACATCTCCAGTCGTGCCTCTCGTGCGCACACTTTACTTTCTTCTGATCCAAACACTTGTTTCTTTAGGTCTTCTTCCTGGTGGTGACTTCCTTGGGTGTTGGTGAAAGACTCTTATCAGGTGGTAGTCACCGACGATCATGCGTGTCTATTTTTCACCTTGGCGTCTACTTTTCAGTCCGCTTTCGCTTCACTCCACTTCGCTACACTTCATTTCCTTTCATTTCATTACACTCCATTCACTCCATTACATTCCACTTCGTGTCCCTTCGCTTCGCTCCCCTGCAAAGTAGACGCCAAGGCGTGGCAACTGTACACATGCGATTTTGACTCCACCGCGGACAAATTTCATATTGCGCCATAATGCCACAAATGGCCCTCATTTTGCCTTACAAGAGTGTTTTCCCAATAATTCTGGGTCTCACCCATTCTTCCCTGGTGCTTCCCCCCTATCCTCAGGGTCTATTTAATGGCATAGGCATTCATTTCAAGTCACGACGGGCCTTCAGGGCGCGTTCATGCAGTTGCGTCAGGTCTGGGGGACGCGTTCAGAAATGCATCGGCAAGGCAGACGCGATTCCATTATCACGCTGGGCATCTAGGGCGCGACAAGGCCAAGGGTCCTTATCGCGGTGGCCTTATGCGATGCGATAAGGAATTTGCTTATTTTATTTACGAGACTACCCATTGCCACTTCATGAGTGCATCCTCTATAGGCAACGCGATTCCAATGTCGATTTTGGCAGGATTTTCATAAATAAAATATGGAAATGCTTTATCGCGTCCTGCAGTACCGACGTGTTTCAAATCAGAGACGCGTCGGACCGTGCTGACGCGATTAGGCCCTAGGCCCCAAAAGTCATCCCACTCGAGTGCCCGTACCTCAGAATCACGCAAAATCTCTAAATCGCGTCAGAGTAGGCCGACGCGATTAGGTCCTGCACCATACCCCTAGGCCCCCGGAAGTCGTCGCATTTATGGCCCACGTGCCCAAAACGAAGTCGCGGTGGGGTAGGTCGATGCGTTTCAATAACGCGGTGGTCATCTCCGATGTGATTCTGAACGTGGCCGCCATACCGCAATCATCGCACCTGTTGTCAAATCAAGGGCTTCTTAATCGCGGTGCGCAGGTCGGTTGCGATTTAACCTTATAGTCGCGTCCCCTGTGGCCGACGCGATTCAAGGATCTGTTGCCTATAAATAGACCCCTGAGGGTCATTTGTAAGGGGGGTTCGAAGAAAGCGATGAAGCCCTGCCGGATTCCCGCCTCGCCGGGGGGTCCACTCACTGCGGCGAAGCCCTGCCGGATTCCCGCCTCGACTTCCGGCCCAGGGGGTCCTTCTACGCCAAGCTACATTCCCGTTCCTCGGAGTTCGGAGCCGTATCCCCGTAGTCTTCCTCCACGTGCACCAGAGCGAAGCGAGGCGGAAGCGTCTTCCCCTTCTTCCTCCGTCCAACCGGCAGCACCACCGCACCATCTACCGTTTGGGGAAGTACCCCCTCCCCTTTCTCTCTTTTAATTTATATTTCATCTCCTTCGGGCCCCATGTGGCTCTTTTCATTTACCTCCTCCGGGCCCCACGCGGCCCCTATACTCCTTTTTCATACACACACACATGCATGCATACACACACACCTACATTTTTAGGGTTTTAAAAGCCACCACATGGTAAGTCATTCCCCATGCCCTTCATTTCATTTATTCTTTATTTTTTAGAATTGTATACTACACACGTGGCTAATCCCCTTTTCTCTTCTTTGTCCTTTTCTTTTTCTTTGTCAGGATAATCAAACGAGGAAAATGCCATCTACCACGGTCGGCCGTGCTCGTAGAGGAAGAAAGGACCCACATCCCCCGCGCAACCTCCCCACGCTCTGAAATGTAACATCCACGATCACTTCTTCCACCTGCACCCCTCGTCGTGCAGCTCCATTCGGCACCCTCGCATGCCTGGCGATCACGATCCATCTCTCACCCCATCACCCCCCCTCTTTGTGGACGCTTGGAGTTCCCGATGAACTCAAAGCGGTATCTACAATTAGATGCTCTGATTTTTGTGACTGTATGCGCAATTTACGTTACCATATACTTTGCTCACGTTCCCCTGATTTATTCCGCTGCTAAATTGGTGGGGCATGACACCCTCCTCGGCTCCGGTCGGTGCAGAGAGCTCCATCGCCCTCTCCGCGGCGACCCCCGTGGTTGCCACCTCCAGGGTCTTTTCAGGCACCAATGCCAGCCAGGAGGTAGTTCCTTTGTCCGCCCCCACAGGATTCGACGAACCCGCAGCGCCTCCTTCCTCGTGGCCCTGAGCAAGGCCCAAGAGCGTCGTGTAACGCCCCGACGCAGAATATCGGAGTGATGTTACAGTTATTAAATAGTACAGAGCGAGAAATAAATAACAAATTATTGCACAATGGGAATAATATCAAAAAACTCAAATTTCATTAATAATCCATCCAATATCTATTACATCCATCTAGCAGAACCAAAACTAGGGCCCATAGTACTTTATTGAAATCCAAACTAATACATACTGACTAAATGACTACTAATCTAACTATCTACTACGCCATGATAGCTGATCGGGTCACTCCTGAGCAACATCATCATCAGTCTCATCCTCATGAGTGTGGTTGTCTCCATCAGACTCACCTGAACACATGTAATAAATGCGTAGGATGAGCGAATAACGCCCAGTAGGACTTAATATCTCATGAGAACAAGCATGCTTTAAATAATTAATGTGTTAAATGGCAGGGTAACTAAAGAGTATAGTCATGTAGAGCAAGTAACGATAACAAGAGATTAATAGCACTGGTACAGTGAAAATAGCACAACGAGAACGATAATGGAATGGCCATGTAACGACAATAGTATGTAACGATAGCACTTGTATAGCACTCGAATAGATAGCACTTTGATTGTCAATGAATAATTGTTATAGTATTAAATGGCGTTGGATGCATGCCGTACACATCCTGATCAAGTAACCCTCGCGAGAAAATGGCACTCTTCGGGCGCTCTCCCTAGGACCAGACCGGGCCCTATTACACTGGCATATAGCACTGTTTGTTATTTTAGACAATCAATTGTATGGCCAAATATAGTACCAGAAGAGATAAGAGTAATAGACGAACTAGATGAGAGTATAGAGTGAAAGTGAACAGATGAGAGTAACGAAATAGTAGATGAGATAGGGGTATAATCGTAAAACGGCGTTAAACCACGATAGTAACAGTTGCACGGCATCAGGTCGGGTACCGACAGTCTGGTAGAAGTCACCACCGCCCACTAGCCGTGCTACGAACACAGGCTAGATGATTCGGCGTGATCACAAGATAAGAAAGAACACACTAAGGCCATTTAGATCACTGATTCCTAAGGGTGTAATGGGTTTTAAGGGTACAACAAGCTCATCGGCTAAGGGCGTGCGCCAAAGCCAAGAACACTTACGGAGGCCTTGACAAGGAGTCCCTGGTCCAGTCGAGAGTATTCCCGATGGAGAGGTGGTCCATACCAAGAGAGTGTGTAGAAAACTAAGGTCTGTCGTACCTCGAGTGCTCGAAGGCCGAGGGAAGCGGTAACGGTGTATAAAACGCACGATTAAAATGAAGACAAGTGTAATTATTTAAATAGATAATTTAGTAATTTATTTCACTAAATTACCAGATACATTATTGAGTAAATTAATAAGGTCTCATGGCATACATTTATGTTTAGTGTGTGCAAGTGTAGATGAATCAAGGGAACATGTATGATTGTGCACATAACTTTTAAATAATTAATTTCATGTAATATTGCCCATTATTAAATAACAAATCAAAATTATACATGACAGTTTTATTCAAAACTAAACAGAGTTGAGTTGACATAATTAGCAGGTTAAGTGCAAATTCAGATTCTGGCCGCTCTGTTAAGGTCACGACGTAGGGGTCTGTCGCGTTCAGGTCGCGACATAGGGTCCGGTCGAGTTCAATATAGTCGCGTCAGGGTTAGTTGTCGCGTTCAGGTCGCGACATATGATCCAGTCGCATTTCGTTGAATCGGCCTCTGGGTTTGAACTGGGGAAAGGTCGCGACATGTCGCCCCGTCGCATTAAGAACGCGACGGTTCTCCTTATCGCGACCCCCTCCTGAGGTCGCGATGGGTCGGGCTATCGCGATCTCAAAAGGTGGCCCGAGCCCAGAAAAGAGCTTTTGCCCCTTTTCCAGGAGGGTTCCATTCCTCATATCTCACTTCAAAAATCGACATAAAATCACAGAAAGCTCCAAAATTCATGAAATCAATTTTAAACGAAACTAGACATGGAGATCTATCATTGGGCATGATGAATTAGAAAACACACACGTTAAGGATATACTTTGATTAGGTTATTTTTTGGTGACCTAAACATGCATAGTCATGGATCAACGAATTAATTAACAATGGATACATGATGAAAATTAGGCAAACTATGGGCGTTTGAAAGCCAACAACATGTAGTATTTATGAGAATATTCGCATGGCATGGGATCATGTACATGCATGGATTGAAGGCAATAATGTAGGTTGGTACATGGAGGTAACAAGGTTTCACAGAATTAATTCTCCCTCATTGATGAACAAAAAGTAGCAAGACTAAAGGGCTTTCAAAGAGGATCATGAGGGCTACCTAGGGTTAAAGTTTCACGATTTGTGCTTGAGAGATTGCCTACTTTTCATTGCAATGATGAAAACCCTAAGTTTGGTGACGGAGAAGAGAAATCCCCCCTTAGATCCTAGCCTTCCCTCCTTGCTCCTTCGTCTTCCAGTCCTTGCCTTCGTCTCCTAGAACTCCAGAAGCAAACTATGGGTTGCTAGGGCCGAGTTTAGGGTGTTTTGTTGGTTTAAGAGAGTCCTCTCCTTCTACAACTCTTCCTTTCCCAAAAATTCGAATTTTCCTTATTTATCTCCTTCCCCCATTGCATTTATCTCCTACTTTGGATGGAGGAGAGGTAAATTTCATGGATCAAGAGTTAAGGTAAGTGTAGGACTCTTTTTGGGATAGTTTTGAGCTATTTAATAATTATTTAACCACTTTTCTTATTTATCAATTATTTAGGTACGAAATTCACTTAATTAAATCTCATCTCATGATGGGCGCTTCACAATTGGGCCCATTCTATCATGCATGGGCCATTTATATAACCCATTTTTAATTTAGCTTAATGAGTATTGATTTAGTTCACTTTATTCCCTCTTTATTCTAATTAAATCTATTTATATCATTTATTAAATTAAAATTTTATTTTATTTGGGATTTAAAATCCAGGTGCTACATCCTCCCCCTCTTAAAAAGAATTTGGTCCCCAAATTCATATGATCGTAAGAGGAAGAGAGACTTACTGAATAATTCTGGGTAATTTCGTCGCATTAATGCTTCGGGCTTTCACGTGGCTTCTTCGACTTCATGATTTCTCCAGAGTATCTTGACCATGGGTATAGCTCGATTCTGAAGTTGTTGCATCTTCTTGTCCAAGATCTTCACTGGCCTTTCTTCATAGGTCATATCTTTGTTCAAAATGATACCATCATAGCTGATTACATGTGACGGGTTATACACGTACTTCCTCAGCATTGACACATGGAAAACATTGTGGACTGTAGAGAACTGAGGAGGTAGTGCCAAACGATACACCACCTCGCCAACTCTATCCAACACTTCAAATGGACTTATGAATCTTGATCTCAACTTGTCTTTCATCCCAAACCTTTGAAACCCTCGGGTCGGGGATACTTTAAGCATCACATGGTCTCCGACTTGAAATTCTAAATCCCTTCTTCTTTTATCAGCATAGCTCTTCTGCCTGGACTGAGCTATCTTAATCATGTCTCGGATAATCTGTATGTTAGCATATCTTCCACTATCTGATTGGTTCTTTCCGTCTGCCCATCCGTTTGTGGGTGAAAAGCAATACTAAAGTTGAGTTTTGTGCCTAAGGCTGTCTGAAGTCCCTTCCAGAACCTAGATATGAACCTAGGGTCTCGATCTGAGACAATAGACATGGGGACTCCATGTAATCTAACAATTTCCTTCACATATAAAGCTGCTAACACATCCACACTCCAAGTGCTTTTAATTGCCAAGAAATGTGCGGACTTCGTTAATCGGTCCACAATGACCCAGATAGCATCGAGTCCACCACGAGTTCGGGGTAACCCATGATGAAATCCATTCTGATGCTTTCCCACTTCCATTCCGGTATATCTAGGGGTCTAAGTACACCCGCAGGATGACGGTGTTCTACTTTTACCTGCTGACAGGTGAGGCAGTGCGCGGCATGCTCAACCACCTCACGCTTCATGTTGGGCCACCAAAATGACCTTTTCATGTCTTGGTACATCTTGGTTGCACCTGGGTGAATAGTATACTTGGTCTTGTGGGCTTCATCCATCAGCTTCCTCTTTAACTCTTCGTTGTCAGGCACACACGTCCTGGCTTGGAATAATATCCTCCCATCTTCAGTGACAGAGAAATCAGGCATGTCTGCTATGGTCTCCCTGACTCAGACCAAGAATGGGTCATTAGTCTGTTGTTCCCTGATCTCGACAAAGATGTCAGGTTGAGCTCTAAGGTTAGCAAGTAACATCTTATCACTTCTCTGCTCAATATTCAGATCCAGATTGGCAAATTGCTCTAGCAATTGCATCTCGCCCATGACTAGACAAGATAAAGAAGCTACTGCTTCCTACTAAGTGCATCAGCTACTACATTACCTTTGCCTGGGTGATATTGAATGTTGAAATCAAAATCCTTCAAGTACTCCAGCCATCTCCTTTGTCGCATATTAAGTTCCTTCTGAGAAAATAGGTACTTCAGACTCTTGTGGTCGGAGTAGACAATAAATTGCTCACCATAAAGATAATGCCTCCATATCTTGAGTGCAAATACCACAGCAGCTAATTCTAAGTCATGGACAGGATAATTGACTTCATGAGGCTTCAATTGTCTTGATGAATATGCTATCACATTCTCGTTCTGCATCAACACGCAGCCTAGACCGATTCCAGATGCATCAGTGTAGACTGAGAATCCTTCGCCCTCGACTGGCAATGCGAGGACAGGTGCAGATGTCAAGAGTTGCTTCAGGGTCTGAAAGCTCTTCTCGCACTCCTTGCTCCAGACATAGGGGTTCTCTTTTTGAGTAAGGCGAGTAAGAGGTACATCTATCTTGGAGAAGTCTTTTATGAACCGTCTGTAATAACCAGCCAGTCCAAGAAAGCTTCTGATCTCATAACATAGTCGGTCTCTCCCAATTTAGCACAGCTTCAACCTTGGAAGGATCGACAGCGATACCATCATTGGATATAACGTGGCCTAGAAATGACACCTCCATGAGCCAGAATTCACACTTGCTCAATTTTACGTAGAGCTTGTTGTCCCGCAAGATCTGCAGAGCGATCCTCAGATGCTCTTCCTTGGTCTTGGAATATATGATAATATCATCAATAAACACCACAACGAACTTGTCGAGGTATGGCCGATAGATGCTGTTCATTAGTTGCATGAAAGCTGCAGGAGCATTGGTTAGTCCAAAAGGCATGACTACAAATTCATAGTGACCGTACCTGCTCCTGAAAGCTGTATTGTAAATGTCTACATCTTTAATCCTCATCTGATGATATCCCGATCTAAGGTCAATCTTAGATATACTCAGCTCCTGAGATTTGATCAAATAACTCATCACACGAGGCAGAGGGTATTTATTCTTGATAGTGAGATTATTCAACTGCTGTGGTCGATGCATAGCCTCATGGATCCGTCCTTCTTCTTGACAAACAGAACTGGTGCTCCGCAAGGAGAAGTACTTGGCCTGATAAATCTCTCTTCCAATAGTTCCATCAATTGTTCTTTCAATTCTTTCAATTCAGCCGAGGGCATTCTGTAGGGTTGGCGTGATACCGGTGCAGCTCCAGGTATGAGATCAATTGAGAAATTTACGTCTCTTTCTAGTGGAATGTCTGGTAGCTCAACGGGAAACACATCGGGGTATTCTTGTACTATATGGATATCTGATATCTTAGATGTTTTCTTCTCAACAACTATGGCGGCAAGAAATGCCACACATCCATTTCTTATCATATTCTGTGCTTTGATAGTAGAGACGAGAGACAAGTGCCTCTTGTGTCTACGTCCCATGAAGATCAATTTAGGGAATTCACTAAAGGATATCTTCCCTTTTTTACAATCCACGATAGCCCCATAAGTGGATAGCCAATCGGCTCCCAGAATGACATCGTAGCCCTCCATGGGCATATAGATCAAGTCAGCTCTCAGATTGAGATCACCAATCTTAACATCATCTAATGGAAAGTATTTATTTATTGAGCTTTTTCTCCCAATGGTGTAGTGACATGCAATTCAAATTCCTTGGATGTAGATTTTTTATTTAATGTATCAGCAAATGCTTGTGGTATAATGAATGTGTCGCACCAGTGTCAAATAAAACAAATGCTGATGAGAAAAGACCGGTAGAGTACCTTCTGTTGAACCACTCCTATATTTTACCATTTTATTTTGGTGATAATAAAATTTATGTTTAATCAATTATATTAAAATATTTATATTATGTTTTCTTAAAATATAAATTTACATGATTAATTGAATATTAAATATATTTATTACCATGATTTTCTAATAATAAATTAAATATCATGATTTTCTAATAAATATAATTTTATGACATTATTCTATAATGATTTGCACTAAACAGATAATGGATTCCATTCAATATATATATAGATTTCAGTTCAAAGTGCCACATCGATTTGGTCTCATAACGATTTGATAAGTGTAACTCATAAGGATTCCTTTGTACTCACACAGACTCCTTTGTACTCATAAGGATTCACTCTCTTAAGGAATCGATCTCATAAGGATTTGCTCTCTTAAGAATCGATCTCATAAGGATTTGCTCTCTTAAGGAATCGATCTCATAAGGATTCGCTCTCAGGATTCGCTCTCTTAAGGAATCGATCTCATAAGGATTCGCTCTCAAGGATTCGCTCTCTTAAGGAATCGATCTCATAAGGATTCGCTCTCATAAGGATTCACTCTCTTAAGGAATCGATCTTATAAGGATTCGCTCTCTTAAGTAATCGATCTCATAAGGATTCGCTCTCAAGGATTCGCTCTCTAAGGAATCGATCTCATAAGGATTCGCTCTCATAAGGATTCACTCTCTTAAGGAATCGATCTCATAAGGATTCGCTCTCTTAGGAATCGATCTCATAAGGATTCGCTCTCATGGATTCCTTTGTAACTCTCACATGGATTCCTTTGTAACTCTCATAAGGATTTGCTCTCACATGGATTTCTTTGTAAAACATGGATTTCATTTAAACATAGATTTCCTTTATATTCCAAAATATTTTTTGGCATCTAGTGAAAAAGTCAAATATTCTTGATTTGCGTAATCCTCTATCTTTCTGACAGGAGATCTTTTTGCTTATCTCTCTAAATCTTTTCTTTCCTGCCAACAAAAAGAGGATTACTTACCACTTCTGGGTGGCATCAGGAAACATAAAGGTATGAGCCTTTTTGACAGAAACCACTCTTTTATCTAAACAACTTTTTCTATGCTTGCAGACCTCGTAGACCACAAATTATCAGAAGAAAGAGAAGATGAGCAACGGCTAGAACTCCAACGGATTTATTCAAATTGCTCATATAAAAGATGAGCAAGGCTGAAGAAGAAGTATGAGCTTTCCTGAAGATTTTTTCAAGAGTGTACATCCGGAGACCTCAACTCCACATACACTCAAAGGAAAGAGAGAAAGAGCCTGAGCCCAGAAGAAGTGTTCAAGCATCTGAAGCCCTCAAGCTTCAAGCTCCTTCTCCTCTCTTCACTCTCTCTGTGTGCATCTTTGTAATCTGGGAGAGAGTCTTTTTGCTGAGAGTTCTTTTAGTTGGTTTTCATTTGTTCCAACTCTCAGCTTTGTTCTTTCTTTTCTAAGAAAGACTTCTGTCCAGCTGTAGGACTGTATACAGTGTAGAACCTAGCTAGGGGTTTGTGTCTAGCAGAACCGCACTGGGGTTTGTACCAGGAGGTTGGCTTCTTTACCTGTAAGAGAAGTGGGTTGGCCTTCTTGCCCGAGAAAGAGAAGAAACCAGCTGGGGTGCTGGGTGTTGTAGTGTCCTTAAGGGGGACTGTACCCTTGGTTAGTGAAATCCCAAGAGTTTGCTTGGGACGGACGTAGGACTTCCATGTGGGAAGGGCCGAACCAGGATAAATCTCTTGTGTTATTTGTGTGATTGTTTATTTGCTTCCGCACTGCTACTCTTTATCACACTAACTAACCAAACTTCTTCAAGTGTTATTCTGTGTTTAAGTATTCTATTTCGATTTCAGAAAAACCTATTCACCCCCCCTCTAGGTTAGCTTGCTGCCGTACCAAAAGGGCCAACACCTTCCACAACTCCACCTTCCTCGGTGGTTTCCACCTCTTGTAGGGCCTGCAGTCGGCCGAGTTTTCTCTGGCCCGCCGGACGCTTCTCATTCTCCTTAAGCAGAGGGCAGTTGGGTATACGGTGCTCTCGACTCCCACAACGTAGGCATGCGCCTACCTTTCTCCAGCACTCTTCTGTCGTGTGACCTAGCTTGTCACAATGCTTGCATCTTGGTTTGTTGTTTGGAGCAGTAGGGGTGGGGACTTTGGGCTTCCGCTCTTGGCTTGGCCCGTCAGTGATACTTAACGGCCTTTTCTTGCCGTTAGTGGCTTGCTTAGTACTCCGGATGTTTGTTCCTTCTTTACCATTCTACCTTTGATGCGCTCGGTGAGGTCGGTCGCATCCTCCAGCAACTGGGCTTTCTTGACCATCTCTGGATAAGTTTGAATGTCCAGAGGTGCAAGTTGAGTGATGTGTGCGGGCCTGAGCCCATTAAAAAAGCACTTGGCCTTCATTCTTTCTGTGCCGACTAGATGATTGGCATATCGTGCCAACCGTGAGAATTGAGCTTCATACTCGGCAATAGTAAGATTCCTCTGCTTGAGTGCTGCAAATTCAGAGGCTTTCCTTTCTTGGACTCTTTTTGAAAAATACTTGGAGTTGAAATGCTCCTTGAACTCATCCCATGTGAATTGTGCATCGGCCCTGGTGGCCTCCATAGACTCCCACCACGCACGGGCGTCTCGTTCCAGCTGGAAAGTTGCTAGTAACAGCTTATCTCCATCCGCGCATTGCATAACACGGAAGATGCATTCAATCTCCTTCAACCAGTTCTCTGCTTCATCGGGATCAGTAGTCCCACTGAATCGAGGCGGGTTCAAATTGCGAAAATTCCTGTGTAATTCTCCTGCTCCTAGGTTATTATTATTATTCGCTCCAGCAGCCTGAAGTAAAGCCTGGGTAAGCTGCTGGATGGTGTGTTGCATGTCACGAAGTTGAGCACGCTCTGCTGCCATTGCTAGTGTTTAAGTTCCTTCAAAAGAGAATTTAAATGTAAGTCATTGAGGTTGCACTAAGTTTGTGCGTGTGTGAGTTTATTTTATCTTATTACCCTTGGTTCTACCCATCTCACATAGGTATGGAATTTAGACTCTAAGTCAAGGCAGGTCAAACCTAGATCATCCTATACTTAAGAATAACCTAGGCTCTGATACCACAAAACTGTAATGCCCCGACGCGGAATTAGAGCGATGTTACAGTTATTAAATAATACATAGTAAGAAATAAATAACAAACCATTGCACAATGAGAATAATATCAAATAACTCTATTTCATTAATAATCCATCCAATATCTATTACATCCATCTATCAGAGCCAAAACTAGGGCCCAGAGTACTTTATTGAAATCCAAACTAATACATACTGACTAAATGACTACTAATCTAACTATCTACTATGCCATGATAGCTGATCGGGTCACTCCTGAGCAACATCCTCATCAGTCCCATCCTCGTGAGTGTGGTTGTCTCCATCAGACTCACCAGAACACAAGTAATAAATACGCAGGATGAGCGAATAACGCTCAGTAAGACTTAATATCTCATGAGAACAAGCATGCTTTAAATAATTAATATGTTAAATGGCAGGGTAACTAAAGAGTATAGTCATGTAGAGCAAGTAACGATAACAAGAGATTAATAGCACTGGTACAGTGAAAATAACACAACGAGAACAATAATGGAATGGCCATGTAACGACAATAGTATGTAACGATAGCACTTGTATAGCACTCGAATAGATAGCACTTTGATTGTCAACGATTAATTGTTATAGTATTAAATGGCGTTGGATGCATGTCGTACACATCCTGATCAAGTAACCCTCACGAGAAAATGGCACTCTTCGGAGCTCTCCCTAGCTAGGACCAGACCGGGCCCTATTGCATTGGCATATAGCACTGTTTGTTATTTTAGACAATCAATTGTATGGCCAAATAGAGTACCAAGAAGAGATGAGAGTAATAGATGAACTAGATGAGAGTATAGAGTGAAAGTGAACAGATGAGAGTAACGAGATAGTAGATGAGATAGGGGTATAATCGTAAAACATCGTTAAACCATGATAGTAACAGTTGCACGACACTAGGTCGAGTACCGGCAGTCTTGTAGAAGTCACCACCGCCCACTAGCCGTGCTACGAACACAGGCTAGATGGTTCGGCATGATCACAAGGTAAGAAAGAACACACTAAGGCCGTTTGGATCATACTGATCCCTAAGGGTGTAACGGGTTTTAAGGGTAAAACCAGCTCATCGACTAAGGACGTGTGCCAAAGCCAAGAAGAATTACGGAGGCCTTGACAAGGAGTCCCTGGTCCAGTCGAGAGTATTCCCGATGGAGAGGTGATCCATGCCAAGAGAGTGTGTAGAAAACTAGGGTCCGTTGTGCCTCGAGTGCTCGAAGGCCGAGGGAAGTGGTAACGGTGTATAAAACGTGCGAGTAAAATGAAGACAAGTGTAATTATTTAAATAGGGAATTTAGTAATTTATTTCACTAAATTACCAGATACATTATTGAGTAAATTAATAGGGTCTCATGGCATACATTTATGTTTAGTGTGTGCAAATGTAGATGAATCAAGGGAGCATGTATGATTGTGCACATAACTTTTAAATTAATTAATTTCATGTAATATTGACCATTATTAAATAATAAATCAAAATTATACATGACAGTGTTTATTTAAAACTAAACAGGGTTGAATTGACATAATTAGCAGGGGTGTAAGTGCAAATTCAGATTATGGTCGTTCTGTTAAGGTCGCGACGTAGGGGTCTATCGCATTCAGGTCACGACATAGGGTCCAGTCGCGTTCAATATAGTCGCGACAGGGTTAGCTGTCGCGTTCAGGTCACGACATATGATCCGGTCGCGTTCCGTTGAACCGGCCTCCAGGGTTTGAACTGGGGAAAGGTCGCGACATGTTGCCCCGTCGCATTAAGAACACGACGGTTCTCCTTGTCGCAACTCCCTCCTGAGGTCGCGACGGGTCGGGCTGTCACGATCTCAGAAGGTGGCCCGAGCCCAGAAAAGAGCTTTTGCCCCTTTTCCAGGTGGGTTCCATTCCTCATAGCTCACTTCAAAAATCAACATAAAATCACAGGAAGCTCCAAAATTCATGAAATCAATTTTAAATGAAACTAGACATGGAGATCTATCACTGGGCACGATGAATTAGAAAACAAACATGTGTAGGACATGTTTTAATTAGGTTACTTTTCGGTGACCTAAACATGTATAGTCATGGATCAACGAATTAATTAGCAATGGATACATGATGAAAATTAGGGAAACTAGGAGCGTTTGAAAGCCAACAACATGTAGTATTTATGAGAATATTCGCATGGCATGGGATTATGTACATGCATGGATTGAAGGCAATAATGTAGGTTTGGGTACATGGAGGTAACAGGGATTCACATAATTAATTCTCCCTCAGGATGAACGAAAAGTAGCAATACGAAAGGGCTTTCGAAGAGGATCATGAGGGCTACCTAGGGTTAAAGTTTCATGATTTATGCTTGAAAGATTGCCTACCTTTCGTTACAGTGATGAAAACCCTAAGTTTGGTGATGAAGAAGAGAAATCCCCCCTTAGATCCAAGCCTTCCCTCCTTGCTCCTTCGTCTTCCAGTCCTTGCCTTCGTCTCCTAGAACTCCAGAAGCAAACTATGGGTTGCTAGGGTCGAGTTTAGGGTGTTTTGTTGGTTTAAGAGAGTCCTCTCCTACTATAACTCTTCCTTTCCTAAAAATTCAAATTTTCCTTATTTATCTCCTTCCCCCCTTGCATTTATCTCCTACTTTGGATGGAGGAGAGATAAATTTCGTGGGTCAAGAGTTAAGGTAAGTGTAGGACTCTTTTTGGGATAGTTTTGACCTATTTAATAATTATTTAACCCTTTTTCTTATTTATCAATTATTTAGGTACGAAATTCACTTAATTAAATCTCATCCCATGATGGGCGCTTCACAATTGGGCCCATTCTATCATGCATGGGTCATTTATATAACCCATTTCTAGTTTAACTTAATCGGTATTGATTTAATTCACTTTATTCCCTCTTTATTCTAATTAAATCTAGTTATCTCATTTATTAAATTAAAATTTTTATTTTATTTGGGATTTAAAAATCTAGGGTGCTACACGTCGAGTCTTCGACCTCCTCTTCGGCGTGGTCTCCTCCCTGAGGGGACGTCTACGCTCGGGTCTCCTCCCCGGTAGATTCATTGCTTGACGGGTCGCTGACGATGACCACGTCCTCGCCTCCAAGCTCGAGCTCCGAGATCACCCCCTCTACTGTCAGGGGCCTTGTCTCGATCACGATTTGCGGCCTCTCTTGTTCGGCCATCTTCACCAACTTCCTCCTCTTCCAGAGTTGGAGCGGGGGGACATCATCCCCCTCTTCTTCGACCTCCTCTTCGGTCTCCCGTCGTGTGGCCTTCGTCCCCTTCAGAGATGCACTCTCCTTCCGGAGACTGATCTTCAAGGACCGCTTCTCAGTAGCCCACTTTCCAGCAGGGCAGCTTTCTTCGTGTTCTGCCGTGGGGGCGCTCTCGCCCAGATACGTCACATAGGAAGTGACGATCATCTGCTCGGCATAGGCTTCCATACCCTCCTGGTCCCGACCAGCGGCCAGTTCGGTAACGCCTGCACAAGGAGAGGAGATCAGAAGACAGCTCCTAATAGGCCCAAAAATTGGACGAAATCGAATATTTACTCCACGGTCGGCTCAGCCCATACTGGACGAGTTGAAACTCCGTCAAGTAGTATTCCGTGTTTCTCACGAGCGCCGTGCTCAGGCTATCCGAGGCCTTTGCCTCCTCCCAAACCAGAAAGTGCACCTGGTCCTTCCGAGGATCACGGACCCGAGTAGGGAATCCCCACTCTAGCGCCCCAGCTCCTTGGCGGCGGCCGACGAAGAAGACGCGGTGCATCCATCCCTTGTTATTCGAGTGTTTGCTCGAAAACAAGATCTGCATCTTGTTCGGGCGATGCTTGGTGTACAGCATGCTAAGCCCCGACTACGGCGAGGATGTGAGGCTGAAGTGCCCCCGGAAGATGTCCACGGTGGCTTGCACCCCATGCAGCTTGCAGATGATGCAGAACACGCAGATGGTCCTCCACGAGTTTGGGGTCAGCTGGATAGGCACAATTCTCCACGCGTTCAGCAGGTTCCTCGCCACCTCCGGCAACGGCATCTGGAATCCCGCCTCAAGGAGGTCGAGGGAAAGAGAGAAATAGCCCGGCTTATCTACCAGGTATGACTCCTCCACCTTGGCAAGGATAATGTCATACTCCTCACCGATGCGGTAGCGCTCGCGAAGACCCTAAAAATAGTGGTACTTTGGCCCTCTCATCGCCTCTGGCGCCACCCCACTCGCTCTGGCAGCGGCGATCTCCTTTCCTTCCCTCTATGACATTACTACCGGCGAACGAAGGAGTAAGAGAAGAGGTGGCGACGAGGCGAAGAAACGGGAAGACGGCGATGAACAGTAGCAAAAACAAGAAAGACCTAAAGAAGGAAGGCATGAGCCCCGCCTTCTCCCCTCCTCTTCCTTATAAGGAAGGGAGAGCGAAATTCAAAGCTAAAAGTGGCGGTTTCCCCACTTCCAACGGCCCGTTCAAATATGTCGTTCTGCGCCCTCAGAGCGACACGTCCTCTAGGCCATCATGAAACTCCGTCCCCGAGGAGAGCTTCAAACGGCGTCGTTCTGAAGCCATTTGCACCGCCGAGGTCGATATCGTATTTAATGCGAGTGACGTTCGAGCGGACCTTCGCTCTCAAGTGCTACGGTACCCGAGTCAGCTTGAGAGCGTGGGGGGCAAGTGTGGAGGCCATTTCTAACCTCCTAGGCCTGTGGGCCTGTCGCGGCCCATCACGGCCCGTCACAACCCAGTAAGACGCCTGGACTCCGCCCGTCGAGCCACGTGTCTTCAGGTATAGCCTAAGGCTTCTGAACACGCTCTGGACACCAAGCATCCAAGGGCCCCCAAGGGCTGTCTCCGGAGAGCCTGCAACCTATTCGAGCACGGCACAATCTACCACCAAGAGTCCCGCGATGCTTCCGAACACCGGGCACCGAGCAGCTTGCCCAGTAACCAAACAGGCTTCTGCTCGGTACCTTTAGACCAAGGGTCCAGGACAACCCTTCGTCTCCTCGGTGCAGTTATTGCGACGGCGTGACACGCGCCCCCTGGTAAAAGGCATTAAACGAACAGGATCCCAACAGGCGCCTCAAATGGACAATTCCTCACCTGGGAACATGAACCTACGCTCCCCTCCAGTCATCATTGGGGCGGATAGCGTCCGGACCTTGCATCTCCTTCGTCTATAAAAGGCACAGGTAATCCCCATGCAAAGGTATGCAACCTGTTCTATACACACTCGCCACGCGCGATCACACACCGGAGAACCTTCCTTTCCCGCCTCTTTACACAGTCCAATCTGACTTGAGCGTCAGAGGGTTTTCCCCGGTCCTTCAACCGTGTCTCCCTGATCCCTTCTGGGTTTTGCAGGTAATTGTCTACACCGGCGACCGTCTTCCCTTTTCTCTTAGTAGAGGCCCGTTCGGCCCAGGTCCGAACAGAAAATTACGTCCACAATTATCAAACCAAGAAGAAATGTCATAGGGCAACTGATCACCCTTCAAATGGCTTTGTAACACCATATATATAGACACTTCAGTCCTACGCGGCATGCCCCACCTCACCTTCTACATACACATCATTAATACTTTGGGGAAGAAAACACCAATAGCTAGAGTCCCCCTTCCTTCTTTGCTAGCTAGCCTTCCCGTTTCAAGCGGCCGACGCCTTCCTGAGATCGCCAAGATCTCTCTCTCTCTCTTCAGTTCCATGTTCAAGGCCAACCTCGCTATCCCTCCGCCACATGCAGCGTATATGAAGCAACAAAAAGCCACAGCGAGGGCTTGGCAGCGAGAATGGCCACGAGAGATGGTACGTACATGTCCACGAGAAGAAGAAACTAGCAAAGAGTAGTAGTGCCGCCACATGGCGTACGTGTGTCCATATATGCGCGCGGAGCCATCAACGTCGTCCCCAACGATTGATGGAGAACCCATACAAGCAATTAGGGAAGGGGATACAACAATCCCACATGAAAGGATGGGACATGTTTGGCCAATGGGGGGATCCGGTACTTCTGACGCGCATGCAGTTAACTTGGGTCTTGCATGCAGGATTTACGGTGATCAGCATGCATTATTGATCATTAGGCCATCATCCCCAAGAATCCCCCTATCCCACCTCATTGGCGCGAAGTGAAGGATATCTTGGTATGGTCCACATCCTCCATCACATTATCACATAGGATGGGATCGAGGAGGCTCCATCCGATCCCATCACATTCCAGCTACAAGGTAACATAGCAGAGACCTTACTTAATTGGAGACACTGTTGTGAGAGGGATAGATCTGCTACAAGATCCCCTGGGTCTCTCTCTCTCTCTCTCTCTCTCTCTCTCTCTCTCTCTCTCTCTCTCTCTCTCTCTCTGGACGGCGATGGGTTTAAAGGTTGGGTGCATGCCACATTGAAGGGGTCAGGTGTGTGAAACGCGCCCAAGGTCAGGCCAAGCACCTTCTTGGTAAACAGTGATGGAGACGTAGGGAAGCCAAAAACTACTAAGTTTGCAGTGGGAGCACAATTTTAAAACGTTCATGGGATTATAGGCATTTGGTTAATATAAGGGCATCGGTTTAAAAAAAAAAACCCGAAAACTAAAAATTGGAAGAATTAAATATCTTACAGACATGAGACATAAGATGTTTATGTATCTTGGATAGTTTTCAACTTTCAAATGCACAAAGGGGAGGAGTTTACATAAAGGCCGGGTCAGGTGATGGAGACGTGAAACGCGCCTAAGGCCAGGCCAAGCATCCTTTTGGTAAACAGTGATGGAGACGTAGGGTAGCCAAAAACTAGAGTAACGTTTGCAGTGGGAGCACAATAATTTTAAAACGTTCACGGGGTTATAGGCATTCGATTACTATAAGGGCATCGGTAAAAAAAAAAACCGAAACCTGAAAATTGGAAGCATTAAATATCTTCCAAACAGGAGACATACGACGTTTATGTATCTTGGATACTTTTCAACTTTCAAATGCACAAAGGGGAGGAGCTTACATAAATTCCTTCCCTTTGTTATGCCTCGAGAGCTATTATATTACACCTCGTAAATCATTTTACACGTAAAGATTTCAGCGTTCCTTCCATCAAACACAGTCGTCATCTTCTAAGACCGATGACCTCATTTTTAAGTAATCTTGAGATCGATGAATTTAGAGAAATATTTATTACACTTTTACATTATACTTTAAGTATAATGTGATTAGATAACAAATTTATGTAGCATCCAACAATTATATTATCATTTTATCACTCCTCATATGAGAAGTGCCACATAAATTATTATCTAATCACATTGTACTTAAAATAAAATATGCAAGCTCATGAATTTAATATCCAGGCGTTCAAAAAGACGGGTTATTGGAAAACGGGCGCCTCTGACCATTCAGTTGAAAACTTAGGAGGCTATTCCTATGTAGTTCGACGTGGAATACAGCTAAGTCTTTGCAGAACACCGTTCTGAAGTATATAAAACATGACATTTTTTTAATGTTTGTGACCAATCTAAATGACTTTTTGTTGGATTCGGATGTGAGTGCCATGTGTTGGGTCCACGTTCTTTTTCTTTTTTTTTCGCCATCGTTGGTAGAGCCCATGGATCGTGAGAGGACTCAAACTTGTGGGGTTTTTTCAAATGGCCCATTACAAATCCAACTGCCTGATCCTTTTGGCCCACTTTCTGTTGTACAGCGGAATTAATACTGACTATTACGTATAGCTCAGGATAATACAATACTTACTGCTAAGTATAAGTTTTGCTTGTTCGATCATAAAATATTATAAAATTCTGTATTTAATCTATTTATACTCTTTTTCTTATGTATTTTCATACAATAGTGTATATAATATCACTTTATTTATTTAGTACCAAGATTCTCCTAATTCGGTTTATGGTCTATACCCACCTGAAACTGAAATTGGAGAAAAACAGTTTGAAACTAAAAAAAATCAAATATGTTTTTTTTATTTTGTTTTACTGTCATCACAGTATAAAAATCACAAAAGATATATATGCTTAGTTCTAACCCCACTAATTCCAAAATCAGAGGATTACATCATTTTAGGGCTCACAATCTCCACGAACTCAGTCGTACACTTTTTGTTTTAGCTGTTTTATGGGGTCTGTTTAATGCCTTTATCTACCACTTTTGGTATTCTACAACTAATGGTTAAAGTTAGGTATTTTGTCATTATCTATCGTTTTTCTTAACCTTCATATGTCATGAGATTGTACCACTCTAAAAAGAGTAACATAATTAAGTTAGACCTTACATTAGAATTGATATAATTCAGGCCTCAAGGAGGTTAGGATTATATATGCGTCCTCTTCGTTCTCTCTAGTACTTTAAACTTCAAAAAGATTAACGCAAAATACAGAAATTTATCATTAATTCTGATGTCATCTCGATAATTGTTTAGTCTTTTACTCTTAAATTTCACATGTTTACATATGGCTTTGTTTCGTCGCAAAGCTTAGTGATGATCCTGGCCTCTAGGGCCCATCTATTAATTAGAGCTTCTTGCAATTTTAAGATATTGGATTAATTACATGCATTTATAAGGTGATGCAAATTAGGCTCCCGAGAGGTGTTCTGAACAAAAATATTAGTAATATTGTGAAACAACTTCATTTGTTAATTGACAAATTAGGTTGTGATGAGATGCGAGAGAGATTCTACTTTTAGGACACTGAAAATTGGTTTTGACACTCGTAATTAAGAACAATAAGATACTTTTTTGTTTAATGATTAGATGTTTGATCTAATAATTAGATGTTTCACTTTGTTGCAATAAATAAGAGAGGACCATTCTTGAAATTTTGGATGTGCTATATGGTGTATATCCAGAACTTGTGCTAGTAAATTAGATTCTGGAGAGTTTTACAAGTCTTATTTGTTTCAAAAGAACTACAAATATTGGGTCCAACCCATGTGCATCTTCATATGATCAGATGGAAGGCTAAAAATTAATGAGATAATTTTTATTAAAACAAATTTAAAAATTTCATGCTGCATCGCACCCTTCACGTAAACCCTTCATAGTCATAGCTTGGACTCATGAATTAATTTAGAACTTATTGAATTGACAAATCTACTCAGTTCGAATGGTTTGGCGGACGGTGGAGCTGGAAAAATCAAACAAAGTTGTCCAAAAAAAAAATTAATCGTGGATTCGGACCATAATTGGAAGCACGAGTTTCCAAGAGATGTCCACATGCAAGATCGATATAAGTAGCTTTTGACAAGCACAAGTTAGGCGAAGCTGCCGACCCCCCCACCCCAAAACTTGAAGACGCGTCTACGGTGAGATGGACCATGAACCTGTTCTTACAATGGCGTCCACAATACTAGTGTTTTTTTTTTTTTTTACTTTTATTTGCTCGATTAGTTTGTAACCTTACGCTTATATATTACTTATAACCTTATATATATATATGCTTTTTATAAAAAAAAATTGACGCGGTTCAAAGCATCTGAATCAAGCCCTCATCACCCAACAGTTGGTTGTATCTTGTCCTCCTTCTACTCGGTCAAGAGTAAGACATGGGACGATCACAAACATTTAAACAGAGTTCCGTCTAATTCGAACAACGCCGCCAACAATGACCAAAAAGGAGCTGCAATTGGAATGGACCTCCACCTGCATTCGGAGGGAGGGAGGGAATAACCCATGCCAGGGCATCCCATGGCCGCAAACTAAACAAGATTAGACATCAACATCTTCTTATTTGTCATATTTGTATACGATCATCATCATGGCCATACTAGCAAAATGTTTGTATGGTTTTTTTGGCATATATGCCCTTGTTAAAAGACTAGTTACATGAGATGAGAATTCCTTTTGGATTTGTATTTGTAAATATACTCCAATATAAAATGGTCTCAGAGATCTGGCCATGTTCTACCATGATGAAGTCAAGTACATTTTTGAAAGAAAAAAAATTTGACCATCAGTTTTAGATGCAAAAGTGAAGTTACATTTGAAATATATTCTTGACTTCCGTCACGGTAAGATTCTTGAGAGCATTTTATATCTAAAGGAAAGGTAGACATGCAAATCTATGAAAAATTGTCAGGCGCCAAATTAATGTAGTTTAAGAAGAAAAAAAACTTTTTAATATGAGGATCTTCTCATGCAAATTCCAAGTGGAGGGAGCAACGAGGGTGGGGTAGTAGTGACGTTGTGGCGATTTTTACCACCCATGTAAGACGCATCATATATACAAACAACTATGGATTGGTGGACGCTCCATCGTGATCACCCAACCCTACTTGTTATTGCCATCTGAAAGCCTCCAATATATAATTCAGACTGTAGAAAGAGCACAGGTAGTAGAACAGTGGCTTCCTTGGAGCAACTCAGGATCCCATCACTTCAAGAAGCTTTTTTACACGTGCTCAACAGCAACGGTGCGTCTTTATGTATAGGGATGGCGAGGTTCGAACCCACTCGTGTAAGAGACAGTGCCATTCCCCTCCTATTCGTCTCTATAAAAAGTAATTAAAAAAGTGTTTACTACCCATCTTAAAAAGATAGTAAAAAGATCCATTCAAAATCTATTTGTCATCCTAGAGTATGCATTCACGATCTACTTTTTTACTAACCCATTTCTCTTGGTTTTACCAACGTGTAAGAGAGGGACTATTTTTTTAAGAGTTAAAAGTTGTGTTGATAAAGACCGAGTCAAATTACACAGAGCTGATGCCGTCGCAGAAAGATACGTGAGAACTCAACTTATTACGGACCTTTTTTCCAATCAGGCTTTTCGCATCTTCCACACCCACCAAACACCACACAAAAGTAGGAAGAACAACAGCAAAAGAAATTGGTGGGGGGAGGAGGGGACGCCCCTTTCTGAAATAGGACCAATAATACTTTTTCACTTTGACCATTGCGGGCGTCTTTATAGTGGCAACATCTTTGAAAATTTTTCTCACAAAATAATAAAAATTAACACAAACAAACAAAATAATTGTAATATTTGCAGACCTCAGAAAATTATAGAGATGAGAAGACATAAATAGGACTCAAATTTGAAGATTTAAAAAAATAAAAAAATAAAAATATATAATCTAATTTGAAAACAGAGGAGACGAAGCCACGCATGAAGTAAGAACCCACTTAAATTCCAATTGGCCTAGTTTAGATCAAAACAACATGTTGAAGGCCATCTTCCAAGAGAGAACAAGGTTAGGAGTCCACAGAAAACAGAAGATCAGTTCCTTGGCCAACTTTGGAGATCAATAGCAAGAAAGAAAAAGAAAGAGCCAAAGCCCAAAGAGATCCACCTGCAGCAACAGAAGAAAAAAAAACTACCCAGAAAAATCTCTCTCTCACATCAATCAATATAACCTGAAGAAACTAAAGAGCAGTTATTAGCAAAAGATGGAATCAAAAAAGGGGAGAGAGCTCATCCATCACAAGTGAAATTTCACCCACAACATAAGCAAGGAAACAGAGCAAACATGATCAACAGATAGAATCTAAGATAACAACATGGCATGAACATGAGAACATGGCGAATTGGCCACAAGCTTAAACAAGAAGAGCAGCTTCTTCTTGGCAGACCCGAGAAACGACTTGTTTCTACATGCTAGCACGCTGCAAAGTTGTGAACAAAGCTGCAACAGATTTTGGCTGCATCAACGTAATAGACCATACAAAGTTCGATGAGCTCACAGAAAAAGATCTTGAAGAAAGGGAGGGAGAAAGGGGAATGAGGCAGGGCAGCAAGGAGGCCCTTCAGATTTTGATGATCTTGGCAGCTCTGATCAGAGGATTCGCCTTCGAGATCGCCTCCCGTCCGGCGGCCTTGTAGTCGAAGGAACAGTCGTGGGTGTCGGAGTACCGGTGGAGGGCGCAGAAGAGGTCGCCGCACCGGCACCGGAAGCCGGTCAGCCCCACCCTCCTATGGCAGCTCGAGCACCTGTTCGCGGACCGACCCAGCGTCTCGGACTCCCCTTCCTTATGGGAGGGCTTCTTCTCCTCCGGGCCGCTGGGGGTGGCGACACCGGGAACTGCGGCGGAGGTCTCCGGCCTCTCGGGCCTCTGAATTGGCAGTTCCTGTGGGGGTTTGTGGAACAGGGAAGCCGGGGATGTGGCCGGAGGAACCGCCGGAGGGGTGGGGGAAGACGAAGAAGAAGAAGAGGAGGGCTTCAGGATCTCCGCTTCCTCCTTGTCAAGATTACAGCTTTTTTCCCGCGCCATCCCAGATTTGCGGAGAAAAGAAGGGCAAACAGAGAACAAAATTACAAAACAGGTAGAGAAGAAGGATCGGACTTGTTGCGAATACCAAAACGAGAGAGGAGCAGGAGGAGGGGGAGAACGCAAAAGGGAAACCACAGGGGATCCCCGACGGGCCTGCGAAAGAAACAAAGAAACCCAGGAAGCAGCAGGGAAGGGACCAGCAGCAACAGAGGAGGAAGCTTAGCTATGTAGAGAAGCCCGATCAAGAGAGGCGTGGAAGAACCAGGAAGACCCCCCGGAGACGGCAATTGCTAAATAAAAATCTCTCCTTTTTCCTTTGCTTCCTTTAGAATATGGAAAGCACCAGCGGCGGAGGAGGAGAAGAAGATGCGCGCGGGGTTGGGGGAGGGAGAAGGAACAGTGCGAGAACTCGTAGTGATGGTGGAAAGCAACAGGAAAAGGCTGCAGAAGAGGCAGAAACCACAGGAAAGAGATGAAGAAAAGAGAGAGAAGTCAGAATTGTTTTTCCAAGTTTTTTTTCTTGGGCAGTCAAGACCAAGAACAGAAATTTTATACCTCTTTTTTTTTCCTGAGAAAACCAAACCAGGCAGCCGGGGTTATGTCATGATGTGTACACCCGCACACACGCCATGTTGATCGGGGGTGTTGTTAGGCCGAGGGACCACCACACAGGACACCTCTCTCTCTCTCTCTCTCTCTCGCTTCCCCACGCGGCTGTTCTTCCTGCTCCTCCCCCTCGGATGCTTCCATGGACGGAACAGCCGAATCAGCTGGACTGGGAAAGGCTTTCTTTTCCGAGCCGCTCAAAGAAGACTATTTCTTTTCTTTTTATTCGCTGCCAAGCATCACGCGTGCTGTGGGTGCTGATTTAAGGTTTCGGCGCAAGAGAAAGACTTACTGTATTTTAAAAAAGTGTAGTAAATGTAATTCATTTAGGATGGCAATTCATGTGGCGTCACATGAGTTGTCATATGATTTTTTTTTTTTTGAAATCTAATTTTATTTTTGAGTCTAACTCATCTATTTAGGAGTCCAACTCATCTATTTTGGAGCCCAATTTTTTATTTTAGAGTCTAACTTATCTTTTATTTTAGAACCAAACTATTTTTTAAACTCTAAAATAAAAAGTTAAGCTCCAAAATAGATGAGTTGGGCTCCAAAATAGATAGGTTAGGCTCCAAAAAAAAAGTTAGATTTCAAAAAAAAAAAATCACAATCCATGTGACGTCACATGAGCTGTCATCTTAAATGTATTGCACTTACTGCACTTTCCTAAAATATAATAAATCTTTCTCTCGGCGCAAAAACCCATCATATCACATTCTGCTCTAGAGCCAATTAGATAGAAATACCTAAGAAATATTTATTGTAAACTTAATTCTGTAATAATAATGTGCAAGTTGTAAGAACAATTTTATTTAGTCAAAATTAATAGATGTTTCTCCTTTTTGTCTCTAACTAATAACAATGGGTAGACCGTCCTTTTCTCAAATTATAATTTGATATTTTTATAAGTTTGTTTCGACTATTTTATTGTGTTGCGTTGCTTTTTTCCTATCATCTCGTTTGGAAATTCATTTGGCAAAAAGGAGACAAAAAAAATTGATCGTCCACAAATTAACAAAACATTCGAGAAAAGGCCGAGGCCAGAGAATTGAGGGGGGCAGCGCCTGGAGCTCCCGTGAGAGTGTGGGGTTGGGGTCGGAGGGGCATCATCGTCGTCGAGCACCGCGAAAAAGTGAGCCTGCGCCAGTCTGCTGCGGACGGTCCGGGCGCCTTTTCACAAGCCTGAGACTGGCTCTACAGCTACTCTTTAAAAGAAAGAATGGCTAATCTTTCTTTGGTGGGGCGTTGGGGGGAGGGACCAGAGAGAGAGAGAGAGAGAGAGAAAAGGACTTTTAATTCAGAATTTATTGACATGAAACGTCGTCAGAACGATGGCCCTGAGATGTTAAGATCCGAGCACAGATTTAAGGAACTGAAAAAACCCATTCTTTATGTAAATAAATGGAGGGGGGTTTCACAGTTTCCACATTTCTCTTTTCTTCACGAGAAATGACTCTATCTTTGGACAGAAATTTTCTTTTCTTTTTTTTTTGGTTGGCACCGGGGCGGGACTTCCTTTTTCCCACCCTACCCGGGTGTCCATCTCAACGCTATGGACAAAATTGGCCTATATGCAAAAGGTGCACAGATCCCCACTCAATCTAGGCACCATCTCTTTTATCCTTCCCCCCAAACAAATCTATTTGTCCGCACATCAGAAGTGACTCGATTAGTTATACATTCCATCATACACCAAGTGAAAAGAGTTTAATACTCGAATCTATCAAGTTTCTCAAGATTTGTAATTAGTTAAAATTTAATTGCATATCTTGAATCTCAACAATTCAAGAGATTAGACCAACCGATCAAACACATTTAAAAAAAAAAATCTATTTATCCACTTTAATAAGTTTAAATTTGACAAATATACTTGTTTGGGAAATAGTGTGGAGAGTCATGACCAGGCTGGGTGAAACCCGACCACCACCTACACAGACCGATCTCGTCACAGGTAGTCAGCATTTCTTTTTCTTGACATTGAGAAGGGGAACAGCCACGCCATTGAAGAGCCTGTTCTTGATATACGATAGGTAAAAACATATTTTATGTCCGTAAAATTCTCTAGAGCATTCATGGAAAAGTTCTGAGAAACTATGTGGGGTAGTCTAAACTTGCATTAACTTGGTGTGCGCTGGATCAGATGAAATAAGCTAGTTGTATGTGGAGTATATTTTGCTGGCACAAGACCAAACCATTAATAAGAGATTTTTCAAATGATGCAGTAGCATAGTGTGAATCCAAGGCAAAATCACACATTGTGCCTGCATGCATACAAGTGGATCAAGACTTTTAATTTGTGCCACATGCCTCGTAAAGGAAAAGCCATACCAACAACCACTGGAGTAGAATTGATAAGAACACATGCCAGCCTTCCAGTGTATACGTTTCCTTGACAGAATAGCTATCACTGTTCCCCACAAACAAATAAGACTAAACCAGAGGGTAAGAGGCGTGGGCGAACCAGCTGCCTGGTATCAACATTGAGGCGGCACCATTTGCAGCGGGCAGATAAACACAATGAATAGATAATGGACAGACACTCTTTTATCTGTTTTATAGTCACATCTCAAACAACATTAGATGCAATTTGCACGAAATGAATCCACATGCAGCTCGGAACAGCTGGTTTGTGTGACCCAGATGTGCAGCCAGTTCAGGGGAAGGCTATTCTACTGAACGACATGGCGAAGCATCAACAGAAGGGAGAGGGATCACCAGAAGCTACCTTTTCTGCTATGTATGGCAAGGCAAAAACTTACACCCCCTTGTTTCTGGAGTCTATTCGTTCTTCGGCCTACTGGGGGCTACTTTGGCAGGCGTCGAGCGCTCGGCCTGGGAGAAGAGGATGAAGACCTGCATGAGGACAGTCACCAGTAGCAAACCTGAGGCAGTGATAGCCACTCCTTTCCAAGTCGATAGAAGAGACGACGACTTGAAGAATCTGAAGGCAGTGAATACCAGAAGACAAGACCAAGACACTACCACCTGAGGCAAAATGACGGTAGGAAATTCAGATCAAACAACAGGAAGAACACAACATCTATTCCAATTCAGTCATCTTCTCATCGAAGCCATGATAAATTGCAGAACTCATCTCCCATGTTTGTGTAACAGACAAATTAGATTTTGATTTTGTTGTCACATGGAGCAGGCATACACAGAAAAATCTCTTATATGATGACAAAGGGTTACACAAATCACCATCAATAAGAGAGTTCAACTCAGAACGTGCTGATGCACAAGCCATTGAGGTGCACGGCTTTGCTCATCAGAAAATGTAACGTGGTAAAATGACAAGTCGCTGTCTAATGAGGCATCAAGGAAATGTTGCCCTCTGTCTGTATTGTAAATATAATATCATCACCAATTTTCCTAGAAACAAACAAATCTGAACTTATAAAAGCCAGGGAACTGAAACCTCAAAAAAATCTGTGAGATGTGCTATATATCCATTATTTTACAATATATTTTACTGATTGTAATGGAAATGTTATACATACCCAAGGCAACAATTTTTGCAATAAGATACAGATGAATGCTGAGTAATTTAATAATATGTAATACATGCTTGATACTCGTTCACTTTTGGAACTGGGTTTTAAGTTTACCTTTTTTATTTCCAAACTATGAACCAAATCAGAAGCTTGATTAAGTTCCATTTTTTTTATTCAGTTTGAACCAAAGAAATGTATCATGTTTTTTTTTAAAGAAAAAGACTCAAGCCACAGGCAAACACCCTGCTTGGATGCAAATAGGGGTGTCAATGGGTGGGCTTGGGCTGGCCCAATTCAAACCCAGTTCAACCCAACACTAAAATAACCCAACCCAAGTCCAACCCAAATTTAATGGATCAAAGTAAAACAAACCCATGCTAGCTCATTGGGACCCGTTTCAGCCCATCAAGCTAATATGTAAATAGTTTCACTACTTTAATTTAAGCATGTTTTAATTTAGAGAGAACTATTGGTGTGGTAGAAACCGGTTTTTTTATTTAAGCATGTTTTTAATGCATGTGTAGGTATGGTGGTTATTGATAGGTACGGTGGTTATTGATGTCTCTTAGCCCAATGGGCTAACCCGAGTCCAACCCATCAAGTGATGGGTTTGACAAATGGGCTTCAAAAGAGATCCATGGGCTAACCCAAGTCCAACCCAAATTGAGTCTGGAGTGGACTGCCCATTGGGCTTCAAACTAACCCAGCCCATTGACACCCCTAGATGCAAACCCCCAATCCCCCTCCCCCGTCCCACCCAATACCCATCCCGCCTACAAGTAGGGAAACAAGAAATGTATCATGTGAAAAACAAAATGTCAACAGGCTTCTGCACTATGCTTGTTTCATTCAGCTAGGTCACATTCTGCTCAGCTTAAGTTTGTTTAGTTGTGCTCAGAACAGTGATTTTGCTGGGGCAGTCCTTTAACAACCACCACCAACAGCCTGCGTATAAAATATTACCGGATCGTTCAAAATTTGTGCACTTGCCACACATGAAAATAGTCCAGCTTTCCATTGAATTGTTCAGAGAATCATACCAACAATGACTTTTTTGGGCGACCGAGTGGTATATGCAACTCATTGTCATAAGTTCCCTCGGCAACATGTTTGTCAAGTAAAGCATCCTGTTGAAAGCAAGAAAAAGTGACAGCAGAGCAACTAGGATGAAATCAAAAGTCGACCATTTGTGCAAGCTATAGAAGATATATGCCACAAGAAAAGCCTTTTAAACCAGTGACTTGAGTACATGCCTTTGCTACAAATATGTCTTTACACCATTGTGCCACTCCAACTTCTGTTTGAGGCAATTCTTCCATAGAATGTCGCTTCATGTGGACATGAAGCTGCAGAAGACAAAAATCAAAACAAGAATGGAGAGAACTCAAGGAAGAATCATCCTCGTCAAATTGATTTTATCATAAAATCAGTCAGATATAGGCTAGAAGTAATGACATAAGCAGAGTTTTATACTTGGCATGCTATATCATTGCTCTTAGCTCCTGAAGGATAAGACTTCAAAACATAAGTAAATAAATTAAAACCAAAGCTGCTATCCTTACCACCGAAGATTGCCCTTTGAAAATTCTGAGCATTGTAGGTGGAGGAGAAGTTTTAGGAACAGCAACTGTTACATCATATATTGCTGGAACAAATGATCGCATATTGCTCACAGCTGATACAAAACCCTGGAGGCAAAAGGATCAAAGAAAACATATTTTAATAAAATAGCATTGAATAATAAGCCACCCTCAGTCTAGTCAGATGTCTAGCAATAACTTCACAAAACAGATGTAGGAGAAATTGCAGAAATGGTGAGGAACATCCATGTTTCATTAGCATTACCATAAGCATTGTCCCTTCAACTTGGATTATCTAGATAAAATGATACATCCAAGGACCTAAAATTATTACAGCCACCTGCTTGACAGACATCAATCACGGCAAGGGGGGGATGTACATGGACAAGACAATTTGTCAGAACAGAAGACAGCCTACAGAGAAGCCACACGAGGCTAGCTGATGAATGGAAGACTGGTCCTCGCTTGTTAAAGCTCATATAACCAATCAACTCTCAAAGACACACAATGTAGAGTGAGAACCACAAGGAACAAAAGTGACTTTGTGATGGGGACCGTGACTCGTGACGGACGCAGAACGAGACTCGAGACTGCAGACGACTGGCGATATATTGACATCAATTTTATTTTATTATGTAATTTTTATTTTAGTGGAGTTTGATTTAGTCAGGTAGAATTAAGAGTCTAAATTTAAGGTAAGAAAGGTTTATTAGCAAGTGAGGGACAAGTTTGTTATTTTGTGGTTTGTTTGAAGGTTGTTTTAGTCTTTTTCTGGTCTGTCTTTTGGCCTTTCAGTTTGGCCTTTATATGTAGCAGTCTTTTGTGAACGAAGGTAATGAGGAATGCTTTTGAAAATCGAACAGTTGCTTTTGAAAATGGGAGCGGTTTCTGAGTTGCAGAGAACTCTGCGTATGTGTGTGCTTGGAGATCCCGTGAAGGGAGGGTGAGAAGCCCCACCGCCCCTGTTCTTCCCCATCTCTTCTTCCCGTCCTTCCCCCAATCTTCTTCGTCTCCTGTTCTTTCCCTTCCTCTCTTGCTGTCCCGCATCACTTTGGCATAGGGATACATGATCTTCCTTCGGGAGCAACTAACCACAGGACAAATTGAAGCACAATCCACACATGGGCAATCCCTGTTTATTGGTCTGAAGTCCCTCCTAATCTTACAGTTCTTGCATATAGCCACTTCTCCCCTGGGAAGAGGTAACATATGCTTCATGCATGTGCTAGAAAAGCCTAGAACTACTAATTTGCGTGTAACAAGAGAACGTCATGTTGTACTTTTCATCAAGCAGAAGATGTAAAGGCGGGGAAGAAAAGAAAAGATAATGATTTTTAGTTAACCTTCGTACGAGGAATCAGAACATTTTTAGGAATTGGCAATCCTTGTGCTGCTGCATATTCTTGAGCTGCTAAAAGCTTAGCCTGGGTAAACCGAGTCCCCTCCACGAAAAGAGCCAGCCAGAATGGACGAGGGAAATCCTTCAGCCGTTGCAGACCTGACTGCACAATATGGCATATGTAATGTCCAATACAAATAATGCTATAGTTGAAGAAAATATGTATCACCCCTATGTAGATACCTTCAGTGTTTTTTCATCCTTGGCCCAGCTTCTCTCAAGAAAGAGATATTCAGTGAACCACATTGACCATCCAATGACCTGCATACATTCACAGCATTCACATTTATTGGGGAAAAGGCAGTAACTATACTATCAATGTAAAGAGAAGCTGACCGTTTAAAGTTGAATCAGACAAAAACATAGCATCTAGTCATTTAGAGACTTAGAGTTTGGAAGTATAAGATGATGTCACTAGCACTGCTGACTGCTATAAACTAATCTGCTACCATACTGAATGGATCAGCAAAAGGTGAACAAGCATCAAAGCATGATGAGAATTGAGAACAGCATCCAAACACCAAAACCCTTTCCCCTAAGCAAGTAAAGGTGTCTCACACACTTCATTAGAAAATAAAGCAAAAAATTGTACTAAATTGCCAGTCATTTCAGCCACAAATGGGGAATTCAGTATTGACGTGCTCCACAGTTTACCACATTCCAATCCGTACAGTGTTTAGTCACCCAGCAATCAAGCCTACTACTTGTTCTGGCTGCTCCATTGTGCCATGACAAGAGCCAACTTCAATTCAGGCACCACACGGAAGCCATGCTGCAGGGCAGTCAAGCCACAACTGATAGCATAGTCAACCAAGCTGTTGGACAAAATGGCATGCAACCTGGGATTGTATTTTGTGGATGCAGGACTTAGTTTGCCTCCACAGACCTATAATTGGCAAAATAACTGGCAGTTTTATCCAAAATGGTCATCCCAAAGTGATGTTGCAACTGTTCATTAGCCAGAAAGAATGTCTGAGTCAGACCAGACTTGATCGAACCAGACCAGAATCTGATCCTGGTACATGGCAGTTCTGGCATGGCTTTCATCCAATTCCTAGTCCTGGAAGAAACAATCAGCCAATTTGACTTGGAATTGCTAGGTGGCAAGCCAAGTCAAGGGGGTAGCGACCCATAATTTTAAAAAAATGGGTTAATTACCTATATACCCCTAAAAGAACCACAAATTACCACAACATCCCTACCCTTATGAAATCTACATGTATATCCCTAAAAACCCTTAACCAGTGTTACCACACCCCTGAAGTTAATCACCCCGTTGATGGAACTAACGACCAAACTGTTTGGATGGTTTTATCGCGAAAAAAATGCATGTTTGTTCTCTGTTTCTTCTTTCTCCTCCTCCTGTTTGTTCTCTTCTTCCTCTTACCACCAGCCGTCGCCACTGCCGTCGGCGGCCGACCCTTCCATCTCTGCTCCCGGCACCGGCGCCCAAACCCCTATGCTCCTCAACCCACCCACCCCCTCACCCCCCGTCGTCCCCGCCCTTCTCTCTGCCTCCAACATGCCGGAGAGAGTCTAGGGGTGAACACGGTTCGGTTCGGTTCGGTCCGGGTTGGCTCATTTTTTGGCCAAACCGAACCGAACCGAATCCCAAGGCCAAACCGAACCGAACTGAACCGGTTCGGTTCGGTTTAAACCGAAGTTTAATATCTTTTATATCAGAAACTCACGCATGCCTCAGTGGCTAAGGCGCGCACGCTTCGTCTCGGCGGTTAAGGGTTCGAATCCCTGCTCCGCCATCTTTTGTTACAGAATTTCTCAATTTTTGACAAAAAAGCGCGCCGCGGGAGATGAGTTTCGAACCCGCGCCAGCGCAAGCGGCCTTGTTCCATGCGCTAGCCAACCGCTCTATGGTTCGTTTGAGTATATATTATATTTATAATATATATATATATATATATATATATATATATTCGGTTATTCGGTTTCAGAAACTGAAACCGAACTGAATTGTGTAGGATCCCAAACCGAACCGAACCGAACCGGTCAGTTCGGTTCGGTTTTTCGATTTGAACCGAATTCTGAACAGCCCTACCGGAGACAATATCATCACAGTGTGCGTGTGTGTGAGGATTTTGAGGCCCGCAAAAGTTAGGAGGGTTTTGAGGCAGGAACAATGCAGAAAGATGGTCCATCACCCTCCACGGCCACCGACTCTCGCCGTTTTTACCGTCACTAACCACTCCGGGGTCCAGGAATGACAGGCTTCCCACTTGGGAGTGGACAGCACTGCAGCAGAGATCTGCAGCAGCTTGGGCCGCCGTTGGCCGCTTCAGTATGTGGGTCGAGGTGGGGGTTGGCAGAGAGCAGCTCCAGTCAGGGCTAGAGAGAAGGGTGGCAAATCTGATCGTCTGGTGGCCAGGGGAGAAGAGACCAGCCGGAGCTGGGTGAAGGGAAATGGGGGGGGTTAATATGCCGGCTGCATCGCCGCTCTCTTTGTTTCTTCATCTAATCGATCTTCCCATTGGAAACACCATAAATATGGGCTGCGTATGTTAAATATGTCATGATCAGCTGCAAGCTCCAGTGGCGAACCCAATCCTCTTCTCCACTAAATCATATATCACCTCCGCCGTCTTCTGCTGGATGTTCCTGATGATGCCCAGGTCCTCGGGGCTTCCATTCCCGAAGAACACCAGGCACACCAGCGATATGTATGCTCGCCACAAAGATCCCCGGGCCCTGCAGCGGCAGGTCCACCCCTTCTCTCACATGTTGCAGGAGGGCAGAGCCCTGAGCCGCAGGCCTCTCTCTCTCTGTCACACACACACACACTGCCAAAGCCGGAGGGGGAGACCTCTCTAGTATTGTCTGGTTAGCTCAACTATAGTTTAGGGATAGGTTAGTCTTTTCCACCTTCAGGTTAGAAACCCAGTTAGTGACAGTGACGGACAGTCGACAGGAGGCATACAAATGAGAGTTGTTTGAGTTTTTAGAGATATACAGGTAGATTCCATAAAGGCAGGAGTATTGTGGTAATTCATGATTTTTTAGGGATATACAGGTAATTAACTGTTGGCCGTAAAAATTCTCTGTCTGTGGAAATTAACAGACATTTATTTTTACCATGAAAGCCAATCCTCCGTGGACAAACAATATAGAACCGCATCCACGTGAGGCAAAGGGAAATGGCCCCAAACCAAGCCAAAAACCCACAAGCCCTCAATCCCCAGAAATGGCCCAAAACTCCAGAAACGGCCCAAAACCCCCAAACCCCCAAGAATCCGGAGAAGTCACAAAAGGCCAAATCCCGGAAGATGCCATCAAGAACCCAAAATACCCAAAGTCCCAAACATGCCACAAAAGGCCAAAAAAACCCAAAGATCCATCAAAAATCCTTGGAACAAATTCAGAAATTGCCCCACATAAACCCCAACTCCACAAAATTTAAAAAAAAAATCCACCCACATCCCCAAATTACAACCAAACAATTCCCCAAAATCCACCCAAACCCCCAAATCCCAACCAAACAATTCCCGAAAATCCACCAAACCCACCAAATTATACAAAAAAACATGAAATACCCACCTTTTACAAAAAATACCTCAGAAATTTTCCCTTTGAAAAAATGCCCCCGAGAAATCCAAAAATACCCCCCCCCCCTGTGCTTGGGATGGAGGTGGGGCATGAGGGCCCCCCCCCTTCCTTTTATAGAGGGAGGAGGGGCCCCTCCCCCCCCCCAACCTCCGGTTGAGCCCAACCGGAGGCACCCCCCCCCCCTCCGGTCTGTCCTAACCGAAGGGTCCGGTGCCCCCCCCCACCTCCAACCGGAGGTGTTGTGGGGGCTCCGGTTACCCCCCTCCCATACCCCCTCCAATCCACTGGAGGTGGGTATCTCAGGTCCAAAGGGCCAAACTGGAGGTACCCCACCTCCGGTTCCCTTCCTACCTCCCCCTATCCAATTTCTATAAAAGGGAGGGGAGGGGTCCCTCCAAGGGGCATCAACCCATTGAGGAGTTCTTGCACTTCTGCCCATTTGCCTTCCACCCATTGGCCCTTAAGAGTTCCTACTTGAAAAGGGGTTGGTTGGTCTCCAAGTGGTTCAAGCCCTCCAAGCTCTTCAAGCTTCTCAAGTGCATCAAGCCCAAGCCTTGAAGACCTACTGTGGAAGACTGCTCCAGGTGAAGAAGGCAGTGCCATGTTGCGGCCTCAACCCCGGGCAATTTTATAAGAAAATCCCTCCTTTATTTATAAATTGTAAACTTGGGGTCAAGGTTCGACGCATCGGAGAATCGGGGCGAATCGGGTTTTTCCTGATCCGCCACGATTCGCCTGAATCGGGCCGATTCGCATGGGAATCGGTCCGATTCGATGGGAATCGGGCGAATCGGGTTTCTCCTGATTCGATCCAATTCGGCCGAATCGGACCGATTCGATCCGGCACGCCAAACCATGCTTGGGGTAAAATGTGATATATAAACCCCAAAGTGCCATGTGACCCATGTCTTATAAAAATCATGTACCATGAGAAAATAAATATTCTCATAGACTATTTCTGTCTGTATTTTTGTAAATTGCAATTATACCAAGAAATGTTGGGAAATTGTCTTTGTGCCCACAAAAAAGATCCAAGGTGTAAATGTCATATTTGTACCCCCTCCACCAAGCCAAATTGGATTAAAGGGGAATATTCAAAACAAATCCCCATGTGGGGTAAATGTTACAAAAATGTCTTGTTCCTGGGTCAATGTTGTCAAGTGATGTACGTTGAAAGCGAGGCTGAAACGACATGGTATCAAAGGTGTTCGAGTTATGCTCGATGTAAATAAACGATGACTGCGGTCAGCAGGGAACGGTCCAGCACAAGATACCCCAATCGTCTGATGAAATTGTGCGGAATAAATACTGTCAAATTAATGGACGAGCAAATACCCGCATTAAGCAAATTTTAAAATTGTCTATTTTTACAAACTGGCACGCTCGCAATATATATGTTCGTGAGTATACACGGCGGCGGTATGCTGCGTATCTATCCCGTGAGGAAAGATACCGACCACGACGTATTTCGTCGTCATCCATACAACAAAGAAGAAACAAAAAGGGGGAAATCTTTATCTCTCACATACCTCTTCCAATTTATTCCGCGTCCCACATTAACCCTTCAAAAATTATAGCCACAACAGCCAAAATCAGTCAACCTTGCCAATCCCAGATTCCACCATTCAAAAAAAAAAAAAATCCTGCCAGATCAGGCTGAACCGACCTGGATCAGCCCAATCCAGCTAGATGGCTATAGTATCATCTGGATCAGGCCAATGCTGTAGCAACTGTTAAGGTATACCTTATTCCCAGCCCCCACCCCCACCCCGGTCAGTGTGTGCCCCCAACAGGCCAATCCTGACCCCATTTCTTCTTTGCCCTTCCCTGAGCTCCAAGCCATTGCACATGCAGCCACCAAACTCAGACGCCCCAGCAGTCATGCCCGCTGCTGCAGGTAACCTCCCCGAGGCCCACCTCCACTCCCTTTCCTGGTCCCCACCAGGGTTTGACAAGGCGGGGCGAATCGGTCCGATTCGCCCGAAGCGGAGCGAATCAGGGCCGGCCCGATGAGTGATCCGCATGGATCCGCCGCCCGGCCGCGGACCGGGCGAATCGACCGGATTCGATTCGATCCGGCCCGATTCGCCGGATCCGCCACGATCCGATACGCCCCAGCCCTTAAGATTCGCCCGACGCCATGCGAATCGAGACTGTGTAGTCTCGATTCGCAGGTGTCTCGCCGCCAGCCCCTTTCTCCTCCATTTTCCCCCCTTCTCCCTCAAGGAAACCCCAGATCTACACCCTAGGTGACCCAAGGAGGCTTCCTACGTGGGATTGAAGGTGCTTGGAGGCGTTCTTGGGCTTCTCTCATCCCTCTCTTCATCCATTTCACTGTTTTGAAGGTAACTCTCCATGTATCTTCCATTTTTTGTTGATTTATGGGAAGTATATTCTTGAGAAATGATGTTGCAAGTGATTAATGTTCACTTGCAACCATTTCTCCCTTGAATCTTCAATTCTTTTACATAGATTTGCTCATTTCCTTCTAATTTCGAATTTCTGTAATTATTTAAAAAAAAAACAACAAATTTCAAACATGATGGCCAAGTGTTTAGTGTTCACTTTCCACCATTTCTCCCTTTGATTCTACATTTTTTACACATACGTTTGGCCATGTTCTTCCATTTTTTATTTTCTGAAATTATTAAAAAAACAGGGATTGCAATGAAATTATTTTTTAAAAAATCAGAATTTGCAACCATGATGTTGCAAGTGATTAATGTTCACTTGCAACCATTTCTCCCTTGAATCTACAAAATTTTCATATAGATTTGGTCATTTTCTTCAATTTCTATATTTCTGAAATTATTAAAAAAAATTACAGAAATTGGAATCATGATGTTCCAAGTGTTTAGTGTTCACTAACAATGTCTAATGTGTTGTTAAAAATTGTTCGTATGTGAAACCAACATAAAATGTTTTTTTTCCCTGAAAGTTAATGAATATTTATTTTATGTAGATGGCACCGAAGAAAGCCGCTAGTGAGGACATTGGTGGCAGCATGGGACTGCAATGGGCAGTAGGCACAATTACAAGTGCAACTACTGCGGCCATACGGGACAAGGAGGTGGCATCTCTCGCCTAAAGAAGCACCTTGCAGATGGGCGGCTTGCAGGGTACCATGATGTCCAAGGTTGTAAATCGGTGCCTTCTAAAGTGAAGCGGCTCATGATTGAACACTTGAAGGGTGTTCGGGCCGAGACGCAAAAAAAGAAGGCGGATAGGGAGATGCAGGAGAGGATCATCTCGGGAAGGCAACGAGATGAAGACGACGATGATGAGCCACAAATTCATGCAGAGTATGTGCCTGATGTCCCTGAGCAGAGAGGGAGTTTTGAGGTTGGCAGTGGTAGTGGAGGCAGTGTGTCCAGAGTTGGGGTAGAGGCGCAGTCCCGTCGGTTTTCCAATGTGGGTGATTACTTCACTCATATTTCAACCGACATCCCAATCCCAGACCAACATCAAGGGCAAAGGAAGAGATCCACAGGTGTAACCTTAGAAGAGGTGGATCCTAATATATATTCTCGAGAGCATGGAAAGCAAACCAGAATTGATGATGCATACATCCAGCAAGGGCCTAGATATAAAGTGGGTCGTGCAGTGGCAAAATGGTGGCATCATTCGGGCATTTCATTCAATGCAGCTACCAGCCCATATTACAAATCTATGATCCAGGAGGTACAACAATAAGGGCTTCATGTGCAACCACCCTCCTCAAGAGACTTGGCAGGGAGATATCTAGATGAAGAAGTGCAGGAGATCAAGTCATATATCCAAAGCTTCAAAAAAAATGGGAGAAATATGGTTGCACATTGATGTGTGATGGTTGGTCGGGTACCACCAGAAGCAGCCTTATAAACTTCCTTGTTTATTGTGATAGACAGGTGTTCTACCACAAATCTGTTGATGCATCCGATAGAGTGCACAATGCTGAGTACATTTTGAGTTTGATGCGGGAGGTTATGGATGAGATAGGAGAGCAATATATTGTGCAGGTGGTGACCGATAATGGCTCTGCATACAAGAAGGCAGGGGAGGAGTTGATGCTTCTTTATCCCCATCTTTACTGGACTCCTTGTGCAGCACACTGTGTAGATTTGATGTTGAAAGAGATTGGCACATTGCAACTTGTCAGAACTGTGGTGGAGGCTGGGCAGAAAATCACAAGGTACATTTATAATCATCATGTTGTGTTGGCGTGGATGAGAGAGTCCACAGGTGGAGAGTTGTTGCGGCCGGCTATCACCCGCTTTGCAACTAATTTCATTGCTTTACAAAGTCTCCTAAAGCACAAAGATGGTCTAAAACGCATGTTTAGGACAGACAGATGGATGCACAGCACTTTTGCAGGGACTTCTGATGGTAAAGAGGTAGAAGGGATCGTCTGCAGCGCTAATTTCTAGGAGACCAACCATAGGGTTGGTTTATTCAAAAATTGAAGCTGCGAAGAACAAGATCCGTGCAGTGTCCCCTCGCTATGCACACTTGGTGTTGGACGTTGTTGAGGATCGATGATGGAGATGGGGGAGGGGGTGGGGGTGAGAGTGGACAGGGAGGGGGCAGCGGTGGTGGGATAGATTTCACAGCGGAGCAGGATTTTGGTGGCCATTGCACCCAAGATACCGATCATGGCGGCCCAGTGCAGTACAATAGAAGGCGGAAGTTTAGGGAAGGTGGTCGTGCAGAAAGTTCAGCAATGGATAGTGATAGCTATAACACTATGATATCTGATTTTGAAAGAATGAGCACACATTAGTCTGTGGGATCCTATGGCTATGGGAGACATAGTTATCAGCCAGAGTCCGACACAGGCTACTCCAGTGGCTATAGTGGCTACGCCACCACAGGCTACCCTACACCATATTTTCATCCAGGTCTGTCTATTCATGTTCATGTTCCTGTTCAGCAGATTTATGCTTCTGCAGATGATGTACAAATGGCGAGTTTGAGGATAGTCCGTCCTGGATGCGAGGTGTGGGACCACTTTGTGAGGCAGTTTCGGACCAGATACAACACCATGATGACTTGGGATGAGTTTCGTACATTTGTGTCTCAAACCAAAAGTTATCATCTTATTGGGGAGCTTCCCTCAGAGTCAGATGAGTCTGTCCAGCCACAGTGAGGTACATATGATCCATATCAACAGGGATATTGGGGCTACTAGACTCATTGTATTTTGTATTTAGATTTGAGTTTGATGTTTGAACTTTTACGAGTCTCATTGAATTTTTCATTTAGAAATGACTGTCATGTTTGTACTTTATACTTTGTATTCAATTTCAAATAAAATTGAATGACAATGGATGTTTGTGTAGTATTACATGGCATAAATATCATCAATTTTACTTGAAATTCTTCACAGGAGGTTTTAAACTGAGAATCAGCCAAAGAAACATCAAATCCATGTGAATCTGGCCAAACCTGGGGCTGTAGGGCAGAACCAACACTGCTTGGGCCGGATCCACCCGAATCGACCCGATTCGATTCGATTCGGGCCGAATCGGATCGCATCAGGGCGAATCCGATTCGCCCCGAATCGGCGCTCCAGCAAACCATGGTCCCCACTATCTGGACAAATCTCCCTGCCTCTTCTTGCTCCACACCCCACCTTCCGACACAAGCCTCCCAGCTTCTTCTGTCACCAGCCCCCTCTTTTTCAGACTTTTTAACAATTTTCTTAATCAGGTCAGAATTCTATGGATTATCTAAAGGCATTTTGCCCATGATCAACACAGAATAGTGAATATACACATAGCCCGAGCCATGGAAAGGACAAATGTCTCTCAGACCCTGGAACCCCTTTGGCAGGTAATATGTCAGTGATGTTGGACCCTATGTGAACCCTGGGTTGGTAACCATCCGGCATTTATGTCTCGATAGGAGTTGATACCGCAAACCTTACGGTTACCTGTGGAGGGCCAGCTATGTAAGCGAAAAGAAACATGTTGACCAACAAGATAAGAACATCCAAGTTTGTGCTCATCAAAGTTTATGAACTTTTATTTGATACCTTCAGCTTCGGACATCTTAAAACCGTCATAGTTATATTAATTGAAGAATCAAAACAAATCTGCTAATGATGGATTCAAGAATAATCTTTCTTCAAGAGTAGAGGCTTCCATGACTCATCTAGCAAAAAACAGTGAGAACCGATTTTATGCAAGCAAAGAACCTAGCACTTCCACAATCTGTAACTCACATAACAGTTCAAACCAGTAATTTATTATCATCTAATGAACTCATATATATGAAAGATTAACCAATAATGGTCAGAAACCGTATAGATCCATTACTGGAAGTGCATCGTACTATGATTCCTTTTTCAAGATCAGACAGGATAGGATCCCTCCATCCTTCATTTTTCTCAAAACCTTGGAGGATTATGGTTGATTAATTATATATTGCCCATATACATTCTCATACTGGTAACTGCACCAAAATTAGTATGTACAAGGAAAGAGGGGAGTTAGCAAAGTTGATTAACACAAGGACAATAATCAGTTCAAATAACTCGTATCAAGAAGGTAAAAACATTCCAAGGGACTCTTGAGAGTTGAGATGTTAAAAGCTCAAGGAGGAAATCAAGGCTTCAAATCACATAATAGGAGATTGTACAGCATATCATGAATCTGCACAAGTCTAGACATATATCCAGTCCTGCAAACACAAATTAAATTGTGCCCTTCTCATATACAATGAATAAGTTGATCCCTTCCTAGCTAAAAACAATAGGTGTGACCTCATATACAATGAATAGACTGATACTAGTCTAATCCTGCAGTTAAAATCCCACCAAATAAAAGATGGGAAAACTAAAGGCACTAAGCAATATCACATGCCAGAAAAAATACAAGAAAGCCAAATTTTCAATCTCATGCAAGATGAAAATGTACCGAACAAAAAAAAAAGAGAAGTTGATGAATGTGGAACATACTGGAAGGAACTTTGATGATTTCTTCATCACAGCTAGTGTGCTACCAAGACAACCTGAGCGCTGAGACAATTTGGTCACGTGTAAATATAAAAATCCACAAGCATAGACCAGCAAGAAAGAATATGCAATCAGCATTCCCATTTTTTTTAATATGCAAATAAGCAACACGAAACTACACACAGCAACATGTACTATATAGTAGCAATCTGTACCTGAGCCAAAACCCATCCAACAAGCCAATCGATATCACTTCTGTGATTAGAAATGATTAGTGCATGTTCTTTGCCTGTAAAAGTTCAGTAAGGTAAGCTTAGAGAGATGCGACATGATGTCTTAAATTTTCCTCCAAAGGAAAATATCATTAACATTTATAACAGAAATATGGACTCTACAAACCCATGGATTGATAAGTTTCAGAATCCGCAAAAAATTCCACCTGCAACATACAAATTATCATATGAGTACGTTTTACGCAGAAAAGAAAAAAGAATGCAAGCTGAATCCTATGTAGTCAGAGGCAAGAGGCAGCCGGGGTGACCAAGAGGACACCACAGTCCAAATGCCAATGCAAAATGGCCTAGGTGATATATTATTAAGTAATATATATAGTTTGGAAGTATCATATATATAAATATCACATAAATGGATGCACAAAACACGTGTATTTCACATAACTATTCATTCCTATGTGCCAAATTATTGTATATCTAACTAAATCCATTCATTCTTATATATAAAGTTTAACAAACTGAATTGCATGTAAACAATTCACACTTATGCATATAAATCATGGTTGTCATGGCGGGGCGAATCGGCCGATTCCCCCGAATCGGAGCGGATCAGGGGAAACCCGATCCCTGATTCGCCTGATTCGCCCGATTCCCTTTATATATAATATAAATATATATATAATATTATATCTATATGTAATACATATAATATATCTGCAATATATATATATCATATTATATATATTATATAATATACCCATGCGAATCGGTCCGATTCGGACCGATTCGGGGGAATCGGAGCGAATCAAGAGCAACCCGATTCGCCTTCCGATTCCGACTCGGCAAACCATGATATAAATACACTAAATGATAAAAGAAGGTGAACATTACTGGCTTAAATGGAACATTACTGGCTTAAATGGACCTTTTGTGGGTCAATTTGTGGGGAGGAGAGGGACAAAGAAGGTGGCAACTGAGACCTGGGTTTGCTGAGGCGACATGGGCCTGAGCAAGGTGACCTAGGGCAGCCTTGCCTGACCTCAAGGCCAAGGTGACCACTTCAGTCGCCTTTGATAACATAGGCTGAATCAGAAGTCCATAGTATTCTCTTTTTAAAATTAACAGAAGTCTGCCTATTGCTCAGAAGTGATCTCTGCAAGTAGGGCTGGCAGTGAGCCAAGGCACCTCATGAGCACTTGACCTCAACTCAGTTCATGGACAAGTCAAGCTCAAGCATAGTCCCACCAGAAGTTTAATCGATCCTGGATCAGCCAAAAAAAATGTTTTTTGGGAAAAACACAGGGAAAATCATAAAATTCTGGAAAATCAGGAAAAAAAAATCATATGCACTCATATGTGTCAGAGCATATATGATTGGAGACATGTGCCAAAGCAAATTATTAGAGATGAGAAGATGTTTGCACACTAAATCTGTATATACATTATTGCATATACAGAATATAATCATATACATGTACATATAAATAATATGTAAATTAATTTATACAATCATATATTATATATTATATACAATATAAACAATATTTAAATATATATTTATGATATATATAATCAGATACATATGTATTATATATGTACATGTATATATATGACAACGAATACAGACATATACATAATACATATATATATGTATATCACATATGATATAACACATATATCATAGGTCTTATATATATATAATATATATATATATGTATGTATATGTGTGTGTGTGTGTGCACGACGTGTTTGTACATATATACATATATATACAATAATATGTATACATGTTGATTTATGTACACCAATATATGCAAAGGAATTAATGTTATTGAGTCTTTTTTTTTTTTTTGTTTAGGAAGATTACCGGATGGGCCTGAGATCAGCTGATCCAGGCCAATCCAGACCGATCCAAATCTTTCAGCCAGAATTTGGTCAATCTAGAGGCCTACCCCGAAATTGGTTGCCCTAGGCTGATCTGACTAGGAATCAGTGGATCCGGATCAGTCGATTCTGCATACTTTGCCTCCTCCTTCCTCCTCTTCTTCCCCTTTTGTTTTTCATCTGCGTCTTCTTCTCCAACCATAGTTGTCAATGCGACAAAGCGACCAAAGCGTTTTTGGACCTCCTCCAGCAGAACGCCCACTACACCATGCACGAGCTTATCCAGATGGTCTTCTCTTGCTTGCCGGAGATCAATGACGATGTCAACAGTGGCGAGGGTCACTTGGATTCGAACTCAGAGGACAATGGGCGGGCACTATCCAGCGGAAGCCGCCTGAAAGGTGGGTATGGCACCCGATGCATGGTGAACATATTCCAGTTCTTGTGTTCACTCCTGAACATGGTGGAGGTAGTGGACTTGGCAGATCCAAATGTGGGAAGAAAAAAGGACAATGCATTTATTGTTAATGCATACCATAATCCTAGGTCATTTAGGCTCCAACTCAAGGCATTCTTCATCTTCGTGCTCCTGAGGACATTGGCGGGGACCTTCAGGGTCCATCTCCAGGAAGTTGCCATCGAAGGGCTCATCAGCTTCTGCAGGCTGCCCACCTTTGTGATCGAGATGTACATGAACTACGACTACAACCTGGTCTGCTCCAACATCTTCGAGGAGATCATGAGGCTCCTTTGCAAGACCCCCTGGGCCAAATGCAGGTTCAGGCCTTCAAGGGCTTGACAGCCATGATCACTGCCATCGTTGAGAACATAGACTTCAATCAGAGCCTAGAGGGGGAATTCCATCAGAAGTAGATCTCCGAATTCACCCCTTCTGGATGGAGCACTGCGATGTCGGCGGCGACAACCACGAGGCTTGGGTCGACTTTGTCCGGACCAGGAAGTTTAAGAAGAAGAAGGTGATGATGGCGGTGAACCACTTCAACGAGGATGAGAAGAAAGGCAAGTATCTCAGGATCTCCCACCTGGTGACCGATCCCCCCAATACCAAGATCCTCACCTGCTTCCATCGCTATACTCCCAACCTGGACAAGAACAAGATTGGGGACTACCTGTGGGCGCCCTATGAATTCAACATCCAGGTGCTCCACGAGTTCACAGCGACATTCGACTTTGCCAGCATGATCCTAGACATGGCCCTCAGGACCTTTTTGAAGACGTTTCAGTTGCCTGGTGAGTCCCAGACGATACAGAGGATCTTGGAAGCCTTCTCGTAGAGGTTTTACGACCAGCAGTCGGCGGACATCTTCACCAGCAAGGACGCCATGTTCATCCTCTGCTACTCCCTCATCATGCTCAACAGAGAGGACATAGGGAACGGTTGGGGAGAGGGACAGGGGACAATCGGGGAGAGGGAGTGAGAGAGGAGAGAGGTAGACAATGCAGATCATAAAAAAGGGGGGGCATAAACAGACATTGACCGAGGGTAAAACGGTCAACAGATATGTTCCGTTACTTCCGTTTCCCCTACCTTTACCCAAGAGGCATGAGGGCTTTAATTAATACATTTTAGCTGTATTACAGTAATTTCCATAAAAGTCGGGTTATAGCGGTAATTTGACAACATTTCAGGGGTATATAGATAATTTTCCCTAAAATAAAATATAAATATCCAAGCCCCCAACGTTAACATGAAACTGAAAAATGAATAAGCCCAAGCGACCATGGAAGGCAGGATCGGAATCGGGATCGACCAGGCTCGATCCGATCCTGGATCAGATCGGATCGCAAGATCCCATGGATCCAAGGGAAGTCTGGCCGATCCTGGATCGGCCAGTTTATAAAATGGTTTTTTTGGGGAAAAATTCAGGAAAATTCAGGAAAATTAAAAAAAAAACAGCAAAAATGAGGGAAAATCTGATAAATTGAAAGAACTAATATTTGCATAAAAAACCAATCATACATGCATTCATAATATATGAAACATAAGATTTTGTGTATTATTACTACTATAATAATACAAGAAAAGTATAAAATATTAAAGACTTGGTGTATTATTAACCTAAATACCATTTAAGTAAATGTTAAAATTTGTAGTTTCATTTATTTAAGATATTACATGTAAATAAGGAAATATCCCCCATTTGAATCCAATAAAAATATTAAAAAAATCACATCTCTTACTAATAAAAAGTCAACTCTCCCATCCAAGAAGAAAATCGCAATTTTTGTGATTTTATCAAAGTAGCAACTTTCTAATCTCTCATAATTTGACATATTTAAAATTTTATAATTCAAATAAGTCTAATAAAATACTAAAAATCTAAAGTCCAACAAAAAAAATCAAACGTGCATATGACTTCTCCAAGAAGCCGCTCTCTTACTGACAGCACTAAGTCTACTTGAGACCTCTTAGGATTTGGTCAAACTAAGCTATCATCACCCAAACTCATGAGTGTCATGAGTTGGGTCATGGTAGCTCAATTTGACCAAATTCTAAGAGGTTTGGATGATGATAACTTAAGTTTGACCAAATCCTGAGAGGTCTCAAGCAGACTAAGTGCTGTCAGTAGGAGAGTGGCTCCATTGGAGAAGTCACATGCACGTTTGACTTTTTTTACCGGACTTTGAATTTTTAGTGTTCCATGTGGTTTATTTGAATTATCAAATTTTTAGATAAACTAAATTACGAGAGATTAGAAAGTTAGCATTTCGCTAAAATCACCAAAATCGCGATTTTCTTCTCGATGGGAGAGTTGACTTTTTATTGGTAAGAGATGATTTTTTTGATATTTTTATTAGATTCAAATGGGGGGTACTTCCTTATTTACATGTAATATCTTAAGTAAATGAAACTACAAATACTAACATTTACTTAAATGATATTCAGGTAAATAAGGAGATCCTGACAACCCTGCCTGAAGAGGATCCTGAAGGTAGCCTGAGGGAATCGACCTGGATCAGTCTGGATCGACTGAATCGAGCCGGGATCGATCGATCCCGGTTCGACTCGAGCGATCCAACTCAGATCCTACTGAGTTGGGTCGATCCAGCCGGAAATGTGGGGTTTTGGGGGGCTTCAAGGGGGAATCGGTCCTTGGGGGGTCGATCCGATCCGGGATCGAGCGATTCTGGCTCGATCCCGGCGATTCTTCCTTCCATGCAAGCGACATATCATCACTGCCCCAGTTCTGTGATCCTACAATCAAGGTAACTCTGTGATCATGAAAGAACCCTTCTTACTCACAGATACAGCTTCTTTCCTGAAACTAATGTACAGGCAACCTATAAACCTTTTTGAATCAGATAGTTACCAGTTTTTATTTTAGCAGAGGATGCCATTCAACTAACCTTTGCACTCCAGTATAAAATATCTCCACACAATAAGTACAATCAGTGGCTAACCAACCAACATGGCTTCCTTTCTGCCTCTCTAATTGACTAGATTTTGTCTTGAAACTTGTGTATCCATGACTCTTTGTTCATCCAACACCTCAAAAGATCTGGGTAAGCCCTATGCAGACAAAATTTCCAGAAACCATAGATCATATAGTGCTGAAGGAATTTGACAAGCTAATGTGGTACTTCTCAGCAAAGGGTGGGCCTGGAGAGTGGAGAGTACCTGAGGTGGATGAACTGTTTTTAACAACCTTGACAAGCTAAATATGCACTTCTCAGAGAATGGTTTTGATGCCTAAGAAAGCGGGAAGGAGATATTATGGCTATGGTGGTGTAATAAAGAGAGCTACCAGAGTGGAAACTTAGGGAAATCTGGCCATCAACACAAAATCTCTCACATGAACAGACCCATTATCCATGAACTAACGAAGATCATCAGGATTACGACAAATATCAAGAGAGAACATGATGAAAGTACTAAATTGTGGTTCTAGGATGGTTAAATTCCCATGGAAGATGTTTTTTTGAAAATTACACCAGGATATGCAATATAGGGGCAAGGACAAAGGACTATAGTGATGGTTCTTTAGCAAAGATTCATATGCAACTTCAATTCTGAATTGAACTGAAACCATGAGCACTATTCTACTTAGATTTCCACAACTTGACAATGAAAAATTGCTAACAAGATTCTTCTATGTTTAAAATGATGAATGTCTAAGGTTGAAAATCTTGCATCCACAAGTTCCCAAGGGATTATTGAATGTCTATTTCTGTTTTGAAAAAATATTGAAATCATCTATGAGCATCCTCTGACTATAAAGTAGTTGTTATCAGCTCGAAGACAGACATTTATGTTGGATGGCACCACCCTTCGATGGGAGGAGTGAGCTGCCATCATCTTGAAAGGATAGGAGGCCATTTTTAGGTGGAAGGTTATATGGCTATGGCACTGGTTCAACAAGGAATCTTTTTTAACTAAATCTGCTTGCTTAGATGTCTGTTTATATATATATTAATTTGGTACCAGTTTGAGGACTTGCACTTTAATGTTTAAATCCCGAGTTGGGGGTTAGTTAAACCACTTTTAATTTTTATTTTCTTGTCTTCTTTTTTCCTTGCATGTACCAGGTGGATGAACATTATGGACAAGTTGCTACCTTTGTGATGCTAACGCAAGACCTACTAAGCATCTACACTTGACCCTCCCCTCTCTGTCCACAGTTGTGAGAATTTGTTTTATGCATCCATTCATACATCTATGGGAACCTTTGAGTGCCTCCTAGAAGGATGCAGTAGAGGCATTGTATAAAACTAAAAAGAAGTGTACTGTCTTACATAACACATCATAGGGTATATAGATGATGGAAAAGGAATGATATTATTTTTGTAGCACCCCTGGTTTTCGGATTTTAGTTCGCGGGCTTCGCGTTGGACCTGGGCCCTTGAGTGAGGGCTCAAGGGTGCCATTTGACCTAGCCGGGACCTTTCCGAGGGGTTTCCAAGAGTTTTTACGCTCCGAGTGTTGTCGCGGTCACCATGGGCGGCATGACTGTTGTCGCGGCCAAGTAGTGTGGTGTGGGGCGACTCAGGTTTTGGCCATTTTCGGGCCTCGATGTGCATGACAGGCTGCCAGGGTTTGACCAGGGGTGCCACATGGCGCTCTACATGTTCCTAGTTGTGTGTGGTCTGGGTGCCGCACCTAAGAAGTGCACAGGTCAGCACTGGGGGCCACCTATGTGTGCCAGGTGTCTGGCTTCTATAAGTGTAGGTGTGGTTGGTGAGTGGCACATTTTGAGAAGTGGTCATCAATCCTAGCCCATCTATGGTTTCTGTCGTGGTAGGTGTGTGTGGCGTGTTTTGAGTCATGCCTAGTCGCTCAGGCTCGTTTCTATCTCCAAGGGTCTATATATGTTGACCCTCTCCCATATGACCCAGCCTTTTTCTCCCCTTCACCCTCCTCTGAGCTTCCTCCGAGCTTCCTCTCCTCCTTCGTCCAACGGCCAACAAGGGATTAGAGATGCAGCAGCGGTGTGGTGGCGCTCGTCCTCAGTTTGTGAGGGCGTGCTCGTGGCGGGATGGCAAGGAGGAGGCGGCCAACATATGCAATGACCTCAACAGGTTGGCGTCGGCTTTCCAGAAGTAGGTTGACGATCTGTGGCTCCTCTCTCGTGCTTCTCGGTGTTTAGAGCGTCATGGGCCTTCATGAACATGAGATTGGGGTGGTTTCAATGTGTTTGGTGGGGTTTTCCATGCAAGGGGAGTGAGGTCGTTTTTGAGTTTGAAGGTGATTTAATCACTGGTTTGGGGGATTGAATGCATGGTTTTTGGGCTCTGGGAGTCTTTCTAGTCCTCCCCCTCTCTTGTTCCGTAGTTTTCCCATCATTTTGGGGCTTGGAATGGCCCTTTTGGATGGTCTGGGTTACACACAACATGTTGTGTTGTCGGGCACAAAGGCGCATTTTGAGATGCGATAGTGCACTAAGGCGCGACCGGGTTTTCCCTATTGTGGTCGGGTAGGCCGCCACGACTTGAGTCGCGGTGGGTGTACCCACCCCGACTCCAGGGAGACCTTTGTCTTGGTTTTCACAAGGCCTCGGCCAATAGGGCAGTGTTCAAGTGGGTGTTCGGGGTCCCCCGAGTAGGGTGTGACCTTCAATTGTAGTGTGTGTCCTGTGTGGCATTCGAATGCCTCGAATTTTAGGCCGAAACGTGATCCTTTGCATGGATGGCAAAGTCGGCCGATCCGGATCGGAATCGGCCGACTAGGGCCGAAGTCGGCCTATGGCGACCCGATTTGAGGGGGAAACGACGACTGTTTTAACACGCGAGATTTTCGTTTCAAAAATCTTTTTATCTTTTGTAGGGAAAAGATAGATTTCGATGTTTATCTATTTTGCGGGCGTGCCAGTCTGTTAAAACAGACATTTCATTCATGTATCAGGCGATTTGGGTGTCGTGTGCTGGACCCTTCCCCGTCGATAATTCGACGTTTCGTTTACATCGAGGAAAACTCGAATACCTTTGATACATGGCTAGACCTGGCTATTGAAAACATATTATGAGCGAGAAAAATTCCATTCACATCGGGTTCATCTTCCCGTGTGGGATTACAACCATTTCATCAATATATGTATTCACATTGGGGGCTGTTTTAGAAACCCTTGCCGAAACGGGAACATATTTATCATGTTTTCCCATTTTTTTGGAACTGTTTCATAAAGATGCCCCATTCAATGGGGGCTGATTAACCTTATCCTTCATGAATTGAGGGCTAATCAGTAATTTCGCCCTGAACATGTGGACTGATTCGTTATTCCCTTCATTTCTAGGGACTGATTTGCATTTACACCTTGAGAATGAGGGCTGATTCATCGTTTTCATCCCAAAATACAGACTGATTTGTCGTTTCCCGCGTTTCTTGGGACTGATTTGCAATTTTGTTCCAAAATGATGGGTTGATTTATCATTCCCCTCATTTCTGGGGCCTGATTTATTATTTTGCCTCAAAGTAGTGGACTGATTTGTATTTTAAACCCAAAAGTGGACTGATTTGCAAAATCTCTCCCTAAAACATGGACTGATTCACAATTTTCCATAGTTTAAGGACTGATTTAGAAATTTCCCTCATGTCTATGGACTGATTTATAAATTTTTGGTCATATGAGGGTCATTTTGTAATTTTTGTGATGGGTAGGGGTGATTTTGTAATCTTTTCTGTGTTCCACCCCGTAATACCTTACTTCTGGATTTTTCAGAATTTTTTAGAGACGATCTAAGCACCTGTTTATGTTCAGGGAATATTAAATCCAGAATTTTTCTCTATTTGGACATTTATGTAAATAAAACAGATACAGGGTTCTTTTGTAATTTTTTTCATGCAGAAATATTAATATATCCCCCATACTTTACGTGAATCATCTTATACATTTGTTTCCTTTTTAGAACAGTCCATAGGATTTTCTTTCTAAACTTGTGAGGACTGGTTTACAATAACTTGTACTTGCCTTAAACAGAAAATGGCAAGTTTCCAGTTTTCAGCCTTGTATAATACAAGGCAAGGCAGCAGCGCACAGGACAGAACAGTTCAAAAAAGGATTTCTGAACTCTGGCTTCTCTCTTCTCCTTGCTGAACCTTTCTTCCAGAACTTCTTGGACTTGGTTTTTCCGATTTCCCCTCCTCCTTTTCTTGGAGCATTGGGTCCCCTTTTATAGGGGTTGAGCAAGGAGTGGATATCCCACCGGGGTTTTGTCCCACCGGAGTCGGAGCCCACCGGAGACGGAGCCTACCGGAGAGGAGCCCACCGGAGACGGAGCCCATCGGGTATGCATTTATTTCTGTCATGCATATATTTTTTTCTCTTTTTTCTGAAACAGAGCACCGGTGGGAGCCCCACCGGGGATGCGGGACCCACAAGGGCACCGGTGGGACTCCCACCGGGCACACAACCCCGGTGGGGTTCCCACAGGCCGCGCGGCCCCGGTGGGAGTCCCACCGGGTGCGCGCACCCCGGTGGGACCTCCACCAGGTGCGCAGCACCGGTGGTGTCCCCACCGGGTGCGCGCGGCCCCTGGTGGGGTCTCCACCGGGTGTGCGCAGCCCTGGTGGGGGTCCCACCGGGTGTGTCAGCCCCGGGCGGCTCCGATGGGGCCTCCACCGGGGTCGATACCCCGTAAAACCTGATGGGAGTCCCATCGGGGCATCTCAGCGGGAGATTTCTTTATAAACTCCTGACCACGTGTCATTTCATCACGTGGGGCTTTTTTCTTCGTCGTGTGAGGAGGTGGATTTCGGCCACGTCACTTTGATTGCTGACATGGGTATTTGACCGGACCCCCGCACATTTAAAAATGAACGCCACGTAGGGCGCCTTCCACCGGGATATCTCGGGCCATTAAATTTCGTTCGCCCGACATTGGTTCTGATTTCGGACACGCCGGAAACGTGGGGTTGACTGATTTCTGTTTTGGGTCAACCCCGAGGACTTTTTTCTCCGACATTTTGGGATGTGCAGAAATATTTCTTTTTCTGCATTAATTTATTCCGAAAATCCAGAATAAATGATTTCGTTTCATTTATTCATCCTGAAAATTCTGAATAAATAACTTCAAGGGTCATCCTTTACCCGGGACGCCGGATAAATATTCTCCTTTTCGTGCACTTGTTCCCGACATTTGAATGAAGTTCTCAGGGGTATTTTATTCCGAAAACACTGGGGGTTATAAGGTTTCAGCCCCAATTTAATACGGAATGGCCCTGTTCACAATTCAGAGATGTGCAGCAGATATTTCTGTTTTCTGCTGTTTATTTATTCCGAAAATCCAGAATAAATGCCTTCTTGTCTTTCCTTCATTCATTCTGAAAAATTCTGAATAAGTGGATTTGGGGATTACTTTTGTCCGGAACCCGTACAAATATTTTCCTTCTCATACACTTGCTCTATGTATTTAAAACAAGTGTTTGTGGCATGAGAACAATTTTTTCATTCAACAACGACCCACCCACCATGTAAGGCGGGATCGGGGTGGATCGAGCAGAATCGGACGGAATCGGACTGGATCGGGCCGATCCAGTCCGATTCCACCTCGATTCCATATGATGTAGCCCGATTCCCTCAGCTTACCTTAACTACGTCTGATCCCCTCCACTTACCTTATTTACCTAAACAACATTTAAGTAAATGTTATATTTGTAGTTTCATTTACTTAAGATATTATATGTAAATAAGGAAGTACCCCCCATTTGAATCCAATAAAAATACCAAAAAATCCTCTCTCTTACAAATAAAAAGTCAACTCTCTCATCCAAGAAGAAAATCATGATTTCGGTGGTTCTATCAAAATAGCGACTTTCTAATCTTTCATAATTTGACATATCTAAAAATTTCATAATTCAAATAAATCCAATAGAATAATAAAAGTCTAAAATCCGATAAAAAAAGTCAAACGTGCATGTGACTTCTCCAAGGAAGCCACTCTCCTACTGACAGTACTTAGTCTACTTGAGACCTCTCAAGATTTGGTCAAACCTAAACTATCATCACCTAAACTCACGAGAACTTTCACTTTCTAATTGAAAAGAAACTAGAAAGTGAATTCTCATGAATTTGGGTGATGATAGTTTAGATTTGACTAAATCCTGATAAGTCTCAAGCAGACTAAGTGTTGTTAGTAGGAAAGTGGCTCCCTTGGAGAAGTCATAAACACGTTTGACTTTTTTTACCGGACTTTAGATTTTTAGTATTCTATTAAGTTTATTTGAATTATGAAATTTTTAGATATGTCAAATTATGAAATATTAGAAAGTCATATTTGATAGAACCACCGAAATCGCGATTTTCTTCTTAGATGGGAGAGTTGACTTTTTATTTGTTAGAGATACGATTTTTTTGATATTTTTATTGGATTCAAATGGAGGGTACTTCCTTATTTACATGTAATATCTTAAGTAAATGAAACTACAAATATAACATTTACTTAAATGATGTTCAGGTAAATAAGGTATCATAATTATCGTTGCTCTATATTGTAATATGAACATATATGCAACTAGACTATGGATATACCCAAAATATTCTATTATTATATGTTTTTAAAAAAAATCTCTGATTTTTCCTGATTTTTTTCTTCATTTTTTAACTTGGTCGATCCAGGATCGGCCAGATTCCCATGGAATTGGGCGGATCCTGCGATCCAACCCGACTCGGATCGGGGTCGGCTGGGTCCGATCCAACACCCCAATCCGACTCTGTCATCCATGATCCTTTGTGGGTGTCACTTTCAAGACGGGAACAGCAATGTGTGGTGTTGTGTGTTGCCGCCTTGGGGGCATAGGCTGCCCTGTGTTTGCTCGTGCAGTTAAGGGAAATGCTCTTCGCACGGCATAGGCAATGATTATGCTTCTGAGGGTGTCCTCGGAAGTTGTGCCTAGTGTTCCCGAGCTTTCCACAAATTGGCCTTTGTGGCTGTGGTCCCGTGTAGAGAATCATTTTCTAGTCTCTCGATGGCCGTGGAGGGATCGGTGTGCAACTGGCTTGTTGTCCCAGTGCGCTTGTGGTCAATGGTTGGTCGACCAGAGGGCCCGATGTAGTGGCGGTGTTTTGCATAGCACGCTCAGAGTGGAGACCGTGTGTAGGGTGTCGTGTCCATGGAACAATGGTGGTGGTCCTTATATCTCTGCGAGTCATGGTCGTATGTGTGTGATTCTTAGCATGGCGTTCACTAGTCAGGTACCGCGGATGTTGGGCACCATGACCTCAAGGGTCACAAGCTTGGAGTTTCGTGCCTAGGCTACAGTGAAGGTTTCGTCGTCTTCCCAACTCCCCCTTCTATATGCCAAATTATAAAATTCGTGTTAATTATATATTCGATAATAAAAAAAGATTAGTTAAGATAAATATGGAAAATATAGACCATAAATCGTGATCAAATCCAATTGAGAATTCTGAATCTGCTCTCTAGAACTAACTAGCTAGGAATGAACTTGTACGGAAACAACTTCCATGGAAGTTCTGAACATGATAGGACTTCTACTAAGAGTTTAGAAAAACTACAAACTTGGAAATTTCACTATCATTAGACTTCCATATTAACTCAAATCCGTGCCCCATCAAGAGAGAGTTTCCTAAAGGCTTCCTAATCCAATTGAGACGGGAATCCTTCAGTTATGGAACGGATTAAGCTAAAGCCGCAACTCCACTTTCCTAGTTACAATAGAACTCGTGACAACTCTAAATCTACAAATACTCGTCATAAGTCCTTGGGGACGAGTTGCCAACTTGTTGGACTTGTGAAAGACTAGCTAGGGTACCAGAGGAGGAGGAGATCGCCCAACCGGAGCTTTCTTCTCCAAACACCGTTTTACTTCGTTCTGCAGAAACACTTTTTAGGAACGCCGCAATCTCTCAAACAAAAAATCTAATTAATCTCGCTCATAGATAGTCCATGATACCGTTAACAAAAGCTCTATGTTTTCCCAAATTTTATCCATCAAGTTATGAGATTTTCGTGCTCAAATTTCTATTATTCCATGTATCCGTGACCTCTTGTTTGCTCTTGTTCTCCGTGAAATCTTTGTCAAAATCCTTGATTTCTTTTGAGTATATCTTGTTAAAAATCGTATTAGTTTTATTTTATATTGGTTCCATAATTTTTTTATATGTTTTATACATCGAGATCTAAATTTTTCCCCTAACCCTAAAACCCCAAGTTTCTGAACCATCATGCTATAATATCATGTTGAGTTTGTCGTTAAGTACTTGTAAATACTATAACACAATATCAAGTGATATTAAGGTTAAACCATGCTAATTTCTCTATCTAAGAGACATGTGCACGATCTTATTTCACCATCTCTGATTCTTCTCCACATGCACACACTAAAAAGAAGAAAAGGAATCCAAACTTTCTGCCAGTACCGACCGTGTGTTGTGCAACTGATACTATCGTTGGTATTACCGTTGTTTTACGTGTATAACCTGTAGTTCTCTCTATAATTTCATCTATTCAAATTTTCTCTACGCTCTCATCTATTTCTTCTTGCTCTCGTTCATTCTTGATAGTCTATTGACTATTGATTGATTATCTAAAGATAATAAACATGATCAATGTCTGGCAATATTATAAGGGGCCCAGTCTAGTCCTGAGAGGTGCGTCCAAAAGTGCTAGTGCCCGCGGGAGTTTATTGACCAAAGTGTTTTGACATTACACTTAAGTGCTATCTATCTCGACTATCTATTGACAATCAAAATGTTATACTATTCTTGACTCGTTGTGCTATATGTTATCACGAACTGTGTGGTGCTATTCATGCTATGGTCATCTTGCTCTTGTGCTATACTTGAAACACGTGCTACCTATACCATGTTATTTGTGCTATTACTCTCTCGACATTACATGACTTTCTCCATCATTAGTTTCTCTGCTCTTTAATACACTTAATCACTTAAAGCATACTTGTTTTACGAGATATTAAGTCCTATTGAGCGTTATCTCTCACCCTACGTAATTGTGATATGTCTTCAGGTGAATATAATGATGATGAGGACCACACTCAAGAACATGGGGATGAACAGGATCAAGAGTGACCCGGGTGTCGTCCTGTTCTTTTAAAGTTTAGCATAGTTAGTTGTTTTTATTTAAGTATGATGAAGTTCTCTAGGCCCATAGTTATGACTCTGAATTAGTAACTGTAATAGATACGGTGGAAGAAATAATGAAATACAGTTGGTTTCGTATTATTTAAACTGTGTAGTGGTTTGATATTTATTTCACTCTATACTCGCACTATATTAACTGCTCACGTCCCGATATTCCGCATCAGGGCGTGACAGTTCCAAAGCCTGTAGGGGATGGGAAGGCGCGAGAGGGATTGTAGTGAGTAGGTTGCAGTCTCAGCCAATGGTGTGGCGTTTGCTTCACTTGCCTCACTCAACGTATTGAGGTGGAGGTGTGGAGCGACAGTCAGAAGGTTGAGACGCCAATGGACACCTTGACTGTGAGACTGGTAGTTGGAATTGTGGTGTTTGCCTAGTGAGTCTTGGGTGGTTATCTCGGCTCAGCGGGCGCCAACTGGCCTGTCAGGGTGCCTGTGTGTGGTGTAGCATGTGGCTGCACGTCGTGTTGGCAAGTCCTTGTTGAGGCTAGGGTTGTAGTCTTGTTGCTACTGTTGTTGAGTTGTTTCCATAATGCGGTGCAAGTTGCAACACGACTAGCTGTCGAGACATGATGGAGTCCCATGGCAATATTCGTGGAGGCGTGCTCAAGCGTGGAGCGGTGCTGCGAAGCCGTGCATCAAGGCGTAGCTAGCGAGTCTTGGTAGATCAGTAGGTGGTGGAGCTACCCCTGTTTGTTGTGGACATGGGGTCATGTCCCGTGCTTTGTCGCGCTTCGTGAATTGGAGTTTTTCGCGTATAGTCTAGTGGTGTTTGGTAATTATTTTCTTGTTAATTCATGTATTTATATTTTTATCTACTCTGACGTTGTTTGACTGTGTGTGTGGATCGGAGGATCCCTACTAAGCCTCTTGCTTCGTAAGTCTCATTCCCTTATCTTTTCAAGTTGCAAACTTGCAAGGAGCACAATTTACCTTGGACTGGGCGTGAAGGCCATACTAGCAATTACCTTATCGTGCTTCTTTGGGGTGTGTCCCCCTTCAAATGTGTACTTGAGTTATAATTTGGGAATATGCAATATTATTGTTGCAATTTGTTGTTAGTTTTAGTAATTTAGTCACTTGTTCATCCCTCTAGACCGTTTATAACCCTTCCAAGTTTTCAAGTTTGTGGGTGGCGATGCAGAATTCGGTTATCTTCTGGGTCTCAGATACTGTGTCCTTACAATTTTGTAGGCTATTCACATTATACATGTGAATAAGAAGAATGCGGCTAAGTTTAGAAGGTACGCTAGGGTACCTAGAAGCATCAACCATTTCAGAAATGTCATTACTTTCTTTATAACCAAATAAAAAGCGGGAGGTGAAGACGAGGGAGAATGGCAAATCAAAGCTCATATGCTCATGACTAGGACAGATATTCTAATTTACAATATTTTTATAATGAATCTTTCTGTCAATTGACCATATACATACCACAACGACTTTCTAGAAGGATATCCATGTATGCTCATTACACTAAATTGCTTGATCAATACAACCTTACTTTTATCGATTACTCAATGAAATGGATTATGGCTATACAATGCTCCTCAAAACTCATAGACAAATCGCCTGGCTGATGATTCATCCACACTAGCTGTGATGTAGCCCACACAGAATGGAACAATAGCATTGTAAAAGAATATGATTTCATCCTACCAAACTGTGTCTCGCCACTCTACCTTACAAACTAAGGGTAGAAAGGGAAAATAGTTCATTGCTTACAAGAAGCCGGATCATGCAATCACTTATAAAGTCATCATCCCACAGATCAATGGCATAATGCCACAAGCATTAATGAAGCATGAAGACAATGACATAACATATTTAGCATACAGTTTCAACAATACCAATCAATGGCAATCATTCTTTGCAGCCTCATTTGTGGACGATGATACAAATCAAACATGATGAAAAAAAAAACATATGAACTACAATTATGAAGAAGAGGTGTGTTAAAATAGACGAAATGGGCTAAAAGTTGATGTATTTTCGCAGCAGCAGCAGCCAATCTGAAACTTCAGCAGTCAATATGGTCATAATAGTGAAAGATAGAAGAGGGATGCACCAAATATGTATAGTTCGCTACTTATTCCTCCGGAAAATGAGATCCAAGCATTCACGCAAAGGAAAAGATATGGGGAAAAAAGGCTAAGCCCGTAATACGCAACCCATATATTCCTTCGGCGCACGAAACTAATATTTAAAATGATAAAAACTTGAAATCTTCATGCGCACATTGTATCAAGGGTAAGAACAGGACAAAAAGAAGTACCCGGACACCTGCCCACCAATCGAAGAGCCAAACAAGCTGGAGCCACAATAATTCGGCGACTACTCTGTTGATCCTCCGGTACATGCTCTTCGAGAAAGGCCTAATTGTAATAAAAAACGTAGCCTGAAAAAAAAGGAATCGAACACAAATAATGTCCCTAAATACACATTTCACCGAGGAAACGGCAACTGGACAACCGGATCTAGTAAAAAGCAGTGAAAATATACTAAAAATAAGAATTATATGCAGGATAAAAGAAATCGTCAATTCCAACACTGAAATTACGGCAAAGCGACCCGCAAGAGCTATAAAGAGAACCTTAAGAAAATTTAAAGAGCAGGAGGCGCCACAAGAATGCGCAAATCTAAAGATGGAATGCTTCCACCCCGCAAGATTTACTACCTTCACAGAGTAGAAAATGGGAAGGGCAAGACGATTTACGAACCGAGCAGAGACCCAGACAGGATAGACACCGGGAAACACAAAAGGAAGCATTTTTAACCCGAAGAGCAAGGAACCCTAGCAGCACCCCGCAAGAACTGAACCCCATGGAAACAATCCAAGCACCGAAAACCAGACGCCTCATTGGCCATCTTCTAACCTGGATAAGATTGACGATGAGCCCTGAAAGGAGGAAAAGGAGACCCAGTGGAACCACCACCAGTGCCGCTGGGATCGCCATGCTCCGCTGGATGCGCGGACACAGGAGAGAGAGAGAGAGAGAGAGAGAGGGCTTTCTTGCCGAAGCGAAGCAACTCCCGTGGCACACAGATGGATTCTCTTCTACCCAGCGGGGTGGGGAGCCCTCCAATTTCTCTGTATTTTCCCCTTTTTCTTTTTGCCGCTATTCTTTCGTAACGTACTGGCTGACTCCTAGGGGAACGCCAAATTGGACTCCAAGCCTGATTGGCTTATAAGCTAGTAAATGACGGTGCAGGGAGTTTTCCCAAAAATCGCTGGGTCGAAGTCCATTTTGGAGTCCTCTGGCTCTGAGGGGGTGAGCCAATTAGTTTTCCGTATTAACTAAGTTTAAATGCTTGTCGGTGGGACCCCAATCGGGCGGCCACCATGCGCCTCTTTTACTCTAATTTTCCTTTTTTTTGTTAAATACTAGAAAAAATGTTGACGCACACCACATGAAGATGTACCCGCACACTCCAGAGTGTGATTAGGTGCCCATCATCTAATGGGGCACCCAATCACCCATGGATCTTGGTATGCAGTAAGTCTTCCTCTAAATGTTATTAGTATTACCTCAAATATCAATGCCAAATTTGCGCCTCACGGAAGGGAGTAGAGGTTTTAATGGGTCGGGTCTGGTTTTCTAAAAGTCGGTTCGGATCTGGCCCAGGTCCGGGGATAGGTTCGGTATGGGTGGTCCGACTCGGCTCAGGAAAAATTCGGTTAAACCCGGTCTGGCCCGAAAAATATAAGAAAATTATTATTCTTATCTATATTATATATAATTTTAATATATCTATTATAATATATCTATAAAAAATAATATATATTTTACTTATATCTATATTAACATTTAATTTATAAAAGATTATATTTTTTAGTAGATTTATTGTAGAAAAAATAAATATAATCATATTTCTAAGTATAAATTTTATATTTAATATAAAATATATTTATATTTAAAATTTTTAGGTCGGGCGACCCAGACCTCACAAAGCCCAAGCCCGGCCCTATTCTTTTCCAGGCCGGGCCAAAAAATTTGAACTGGCTAATTTTTTAGGCCCAAATCTGGTTAAAACTGGACCGGGCTTTCGGGCCTCCGGGCGGGCTTCCGAGCCTCCGGGTCAGCCCGGTCCAATTGACACCCCTAGAAGGGAGTTGGTGGAGCTGCTCTAGTGGCTCAAGTTACCATATGGTTGAGCTTGCATTTTCACATGTAAGGTTGGCCACATCGCTTAACTAGAGCAGACATATGTCATGTGATATGTTATAGACCGGCATACCATATTATATCACACTGATTCAAACAATCTAACCCAAACAATGGGAGATAGTCGATAGATATTCATGCTCCAGTTGTTGAACGACCTCAACAAATTGCAAAGGCCCTCAAATCAATAGCCTCCATACACCTCCGCCATAGCTCTCCTCCCGACCCCGCTCTAGCAAAGATCCCCATGTGTTTACCAACTCGCCCCCACATCTTGTCCAACTCCCTGTAAGAAGTCTTTCCTATAGATATATGAGTAATGCTATATGTTTTCGGTTAGTCGGGAGCATAGCATGATGTGGAGGTGTTGTTCCTCTCCACAACGTGTCGTGTGGAGGGACGCGGCCCCAGATGTATTTAATACGTCATTTTTTTTAACCTCAAACAATGTATATAAATACTCATTTAGTGCACACAATATCCATTTAATGTACACAAATATTACAAATAATAGTGTGCATTCTTATACTGTTTGTATACATTATCGTGCTATTTATATGCACTAAATCACTATTTGTGTGCACTAATTAATATGGATATTTGTGTACACTAAATGAATATTTATATGTATTGTTTGAGAATTAAAAAAAATTAAATCATATATTAAATACATCTAGAGTCGTGCCCCTCCACATGATACGTTATGCTATGCTCCCAACTAATCAAAAATATATCATTTCTCATAGATATATACAAGCGTGAGACATGTCTTTACAGACAAAGCAGCTGAGCAAATAGAAGGATCAACATTTAAGCCAGTTGATCACCCACTCCTCTGCCTTCTTGCAGTTTCTCCATCTCTTCCTTGCCTAAGCTTCTCGTGAGCAGTTGCCACTGGTACTTGACTGTCTTCTTCTAGTTCCTCCTCCCCATGGCGATGATCGAACTTTGTACATGTAAACCATCTCCACGTACGTCAATGCCACCTGCATGGCCAGCTCCATGACCTTTTCATCATGTCGTGCCACCCACCCTAAAATGTGCCCTCATATAGCTGACAAGGTGATCGAGGGCCCAGACCACCACCACCTGTTGTTCTAGGTGGAATATATATAATAGCTCCCTAGGCACATCCCCCTCTGGACATCCTTGACCACGTCCTATGTATAACACCTCCACTTCTTCCTTTCGCCAAGGCCATCGTGTACTGGTGGAGTGATCCTTTTAGAAAGACTTAGCGATGCCTTCCTTCTTAACTCCGATAATAGGGGGTGCTACTATAGTTGCATCAGGAGGGGGCGTCAGTCCATGGGAAGAGCTGGTTCAGGGGGTGCTCGTGTCGACTTTGTCTAGGCCTCCAAACACGGTGCAACACGGACTTATCATATCAGTACAGTCAACCCTATTTTCATAGGAGATGATATGATTTATTTTAAAAAATATTTATTATATTTGTCAAATATATTTTTAGTGCATTTTGGCCTTCCCATTGGCCGATGGGTTCGATCGCATATTATGTCTGGCCAATTAAAAGTAAGAAGTAATTACATTTTTTTATTTTAGATTTATATTTATGCATATATCCCTCTTATAGATGCAAAATTGCCTTCAAAGACCTATTGATCAACGTCAAGAAGATACTTGAAATAATCCTTTCACTTTTATATATATACCCCCACTAAAATGGCAGTGAAGAAATATTTGGAACATATTCTTAGCTTCCATCACAGAAGGTCATGAGAGAGTCTTTAAAATAAGGTTGGCCAAACTGTTGTACTGCTTCAATCGGGTTTTGCTATACCAGTCTCGTTTGGCCCCGGTTCAACCTAATAAAATCTTAATTTTTTATTGTAAAAAAATATTATTTACACCGAACCATGATAAGACCAAAACATATATATCTAACCATGCTCTAAAAACATTGTGTATTCGTATACGTGCAAATACAAATATAAGATTGATTCTCACACAATTAATCTTCTAAGAGAGATAGGTAAAAAAAAAAAACTCTTATTTTGACAAAAAACTTGGCTCAATTTTAATGGCCGGGTCATTTTGTGTATATTATTCTTTTTAGACTATCTACACTGATTGAATATAATTACGAAGTTGTCCCTCGGATGGTATGTGAGTGCTCCATGTTATTATCCTTCTAACACATGGGCCTACAAGATCTGATGATTATTTCCGTCATATACAGAAGATGATTGATTTGTTTATTAGATGCAAAGAGATGAGATCCGGGTGGGTTCTTGATCCAATCGATTATTTTATTTAATACCATAAAAGAGAGAGATCAGAGAGAGAGATTTTGGGGGGTGGGTGTTGGAGAAAAATGGTCTTCTTACAGGTGTGTGTGTCCCCTGTGATGTCGATAACCTGCTTGGGAGGTGGTCATGACTGGCGTACTGTCCACCATTTAGATTAATGAGGCGTTAAGTGCGGGCTCATGATGACATGTCTATGTTTTGATGTTTATTATAAACAAATCGCATACGTCTCTTTGGTTGCAATTGTTAATAACATTATTTGATAACACATTAAAATAATACATCAATTAAAATATATCATAATTTTATTATTTATGAGATGTTTTTCATTTTTTTTATTTTAATTATTGATGTAACATAATTTTAATGATGATGTTACCAAATAATATTACCAAATAGTGTTACAAAACTATTTCTCTTGTACGCACCACCTAAAGTTATTAGGGAAACTGTTTAATAACACTGGTTTTTGAACGCTCTAAATTAGCACAATTAATGGCATCTTTGTTAGCTTACCCTCCTCTCTCTCTCTCTCTCTCTTGCTCCGTCACCACCCACGTTTCATCTCCCATCTTTTTTTTAAAAAAAATCCTCTTTCCTTCTTTAGCAACTCTAATATCTTCTTTCCTCTCTTTTTTCAAGAAATATTTTCTACCTACGGGCTGAGCATCGACACCTAACTAATGAGGTGATGTCCCAAGAAATCCACTTCTGTTTTTTTACTCGATCGGTTGGGTGTTAAATATTTCTCCTTTTTTTTTTCTTTCTCAAAGTGGAGTATCCCCCGTGGGCACTACTCTCACCACTCGGCAGCTTATTTACCACCATGTGAAAAAAAAAATTGCTACCCCACATTCATTGTTTCCTTGATAAAAGATAATTATTTTTATTAAAATAATTATTATTATTAAATTTTATGTCTTTAGCTCCTTAAAAGTTTTGCTACTTCTCATTCTTTAATATTAAATAATTATTATTAACTTTTAAATTTTGATTAGAGCCTTAATGATTATTCTAAAATTAGTATTTGTTGTTGGAAATCATAATAAAATACGACTAATAATTAATTAAAAATAAAGACATGTATGTAAATAGGGTTTTTGACATTTTATGGTTGGTATATGGTTGGTATAAGTGTTTACATTTTCTTTATTTTTTAAAATATATTTAAAAATGTGAATTAGTATGCGTTTTTTGTACAAATCATATTTTTAAATATAAATCTAATATAATGTAGTGATATATATAATTGTATTTATATGTGATATATATTGGGTAGGTGGGCTATTGGGAATATTAGGCAAAAAAAAGAAAAGAGGATACTTTAAAAAAAAAAGGGGGAGATGAAGGGTCTGTGGTGACGGAGAAAGAGAGAGACTAGGGTGAGTTGGCATGACCAATCGAGTGTTATTAAAACGTTGTCTAAGGCACTGTTTGGGAGTAAAGTTTGAGTCGCTTTTGGCCCTGCCAAAACTCTGACAACTCCGAAGCAGAAACAAATTAAACGTTTCTAGCCGTTGTGGGAGTTCGTGCATCTCGGTTTTTAAAATAAGAGAGAGATAGACACTGATTTTTTTTTCCTGTACTGTGGTGGAAGCGGGTGACGAGCCACTTTTGCAGATTCCAGTCAAGTTTGTGTCTTGCATGGATTTTTTTTTCAACTTTTTTTTGTCATTTCACCATGTTCACATGTCAGAAGAACACTGCGGTGGAAAAGCGGCACAGATGACAAAGTGAAAAGTAAAATCGATTTTTACCATTTTAACTTTTCTCAAAGTCAATCCAAATAGTGCCTAAATTATTGTGCATGCATACTCCAATTTGTCCTTTCACTTGGGGAACCATCTGAGCTTGCAGCTAATCAGTACCAGCTGTAATATTGGGTTCAAGATTGAATACTGCCAACGGGATATAACTGAATGGTTCTGTGAACAAATCTTAGATTTATGTCTAATCTTGTATTTGCATTGTGAGAAATATGTGAAAATAATTAAGAGTTTGATTAACTTCTTGAACGAGCAAAGTACACATCATTTGAACGATGATAAGCTTTTGTGCAAGTACAATTAAGATAGTTTATCTGGAAAGTCTCAACGCATATTTTGACGGGGCGGTGTGCGTTCACACTATCTCCACATTATTTTGTTTATCATATTGACATAATAGATAATCAGTGGAACGACAGTATACACGTACACCACCCCGGCCCCTCCTGTGAGCACCAATCACTTCTCTAGTTAAAAAAGTTGATGCTTCTTGAAACGTACTTTCTCATCTCAAAGAAAAGTTGAAAATCAATAAAATATTACAAAAAGATTTCTCAGCATATATGTAAATATGTATATGAGTCAATTAATTAAGAGTTTTTTTATTAGATATTTGGTTTATTTTTTTAATTTTTAATAGAATTATAACTTATTACAATAAATATTATCACATATTACAATATAAGTTAAGTCTTATCACATAAAGAATTTTTCTATTACAATCAATGACTCATAATTAATTTACTATATATATATTTAAGAGAAATACTCTAAAGAGACGGCAATTTGTTTTGCACTAATAAGGTTGGAAGGGGAATCTTCGAACATGATAACAATATATATCATGCACGTGATAGAGGAAGCTTCGTTCGAAGAGAAGAACAAGGGCTGAGAAAAATGTTAGAACGACGAGAGGCTAATCCATCCCTTCCTGATCTCTACATGCAAGCATGAATCGATCTGGATTTTTGGCATTTTTCCTTTCCCGTACGTCTTGCCACTTCTTGGCCTTTTTTAGCACAGAAAAAAACATGTCAAAATCAAAAGGTGGCTAGGAATGTTGGAAGAAACATAAAGTGGGGAAAAGAAAGATCCCGTTGCTTTCCCTTAATGATATACACCTATCCTTCCTTCACTGTCGCATCTCTCACTTCCGATGTTTTTTTTTTATGCACACTATAAATATTCAGATTTATCTTAAACATATTTTATATTTAGTTTTTTTTTATGATGAAAAATGTAGCACAATAGTATTCGTACTTGCAGGGAATCTAAGATATTTAGTACTATTTTGAAAAAGGGTTGGGGTTAATCCAACTCAACTCCATGCACAATTTTACACTGAGTTAAAGTATAGTTTGATTTAGTAATGTAAAAGTTAATCCTATAGGTTAAAGTGGGTTAACCTATTTTATATTTTTGTGGTTTAGTAGGTTAAAGTGACTAAACCCTCTACTTTTGTATTATCTTTCATAAAATACCTTATCATCTACCCTCCATTACTTTTCTTTATTACTTTTTTATTATATTATGTGCTACCATCTATGTTTTACTATGTAAATGCTACTATCATATTAATTATTATAAAATATAATGAGGTTATGAAATATAATATTCATCATTAATTTTTTTTACTATATGGTTCCATCATATTTATTTTATTATACTTTATGCTACTTTTTTGTTATATATCTTGTGCTACCATATTTTTGTTATAAATTATCATATATATCTATGTTTTGCTATGTAGATGCACATGAAGATTAAATAAATGATATTATGACTACACTATATGCTACCATCATATTAATTTTATTACGAAATATAATGAGGTTATGAATTATAATATTCATCATTAATTTTTTTAATACTATATGCTAGCATCATATTTATGTTATTATACTTTATGCTACCATATTATTGTTAATTATATTTTGTGCTACTGTATTTTTGTTATATATTATCATATATATTATTCATTATTATTTTCCTATTGGATAAGTATTTTGTTAATAACTTAAATTCTACACGTTTAAATAATAGATCCTTCCCGATTTGCATAATCATCCATCACTTAATTATAAACTATCATATACAACTTTTTAAATTGAACGATCTACTGTCACAAATTCAAAAAATATCAACTTATATTATATAATTTCACATCACGTGACGATGCACATAATTTGAAAAAAAATGTCAACCATATGTTCTTTTTTTAAAATACTAACTTTGTAAGTTTAAAATTAAATAAAATATTCATATTTTTCTGGAAACAAACAGACATCATTTCCTCTATTTTACGTCATTTAAGTCCTGTAAATTTAACACATCTATGAGAATATAAAAGCTAAAAATGATTCTATATCTTTCAAACATTCATTTCATAAAATTACCACACATAACTTAATTTACATAAACTTCACATCATCATATACAACAGAAGTATTTTATTTACATCAATTTCACATCATCATTCTACATATAATGAGTCTGAATGTACAACAAGAGTCACAATCTGCCCATGATATACAAAACATGAGAATATGATGTCTCTTATAAGTCTTCCATTTAATTCTTGTCTCCCGATTGAACAACAATACATCCCTGCAATTGTAAAAAAAAAAAATCAATATATGTAACCTACAAGGAATAAAATCAAAATTGATGTACAATAACATTAATTGATTACTTGTGTCAACGATTCTTCCTTTAATATAACCATAGACTATGCGAGTTCCTGTACAAAAAATACTGAAAGTAATGGTTTAAGTTTGTAGTTTTTGGGCTCAGAATTTCAAATCCTCATTTTCAACAGGGTTGCCTATTTCACCATCCAACTATTGAATTAGATAAAATAATTCACTCATCATTGCCTAGTGCCCACACATTGTCACAAATGAAGTCACCTACTACACTACTATGATACATTTGTAAATGCATGCACATATATGGGGTTGCATCATTCATGCCATTCCTACCAAATATAATGCAGGTACTGACAAAAGATATTATAGTACGAGGATAACTTGTCATTTGTGAAATATGTGGGTTAGAATCAGAACACCTGTATATAATCAACATTTGTATGACATAAGAAAATTTGTTAAGTCTCAAAATAACTAAGTAGATAAATACTTCAATGCACTATTACATGGGATTAAGGATGTGAAAAACAACACTAATATGATAGCATAAAAGCAGAATAATAAAGCACATGAAAAGGTAACTTAACATGGATCCAACCATAGCATATGCTAATCATACAAGTAATATGGTTACAATGCTAGCCACTCTCTAAACAAACGTGTGAGATCAGTATGAATGGTGAGTGCATGGCCTTTGAACCACACAGCCAGAGGGTTTAACTGCAACATAATTATGCAGTTAGAAATATACAAGGAACATCATTAACTAACCGAGTTAAGATAGAGGTGGAGGATTGCAACCTCAAAATATTGCTGCCAAACTAGCTCAGATACAATTATTTACGTAGCATTCTCATCCCACTGGAATCCGGCAACATTAGTTAGGTTCTCAATAATGAGATAATAAGTTTTGTAGAAAGTAAAACGATGATAGAAGTAACACAGTGGCCAATTCAACCCAAATTCTTCATTGAACAAGTACTGGACCATTTCCCATCCAACACTGTTGAGAGTTTCCCCCACTACTTTGTGTAGGTTATATTATTCTCCAATGAGGTATATTAGGAGAAAATCTTTCTCGTCATCCCACAATGCACATGAGTTGAATTATGCATAAGGATATCAGTTTTCAAAGTAGATAAGAAGTAAAGGAACATTACGAACGTGTCAAACAAAGCGTGCTGACAATAAGTAGATAGAATGACAAATAAAGGATGATAAGAACATAGCAATGTAGACATTAGCTTGACATCTTGGTCGTGTAAGACCTAATTGTTCACCCATATTTTGTGTAGCAATTTGTGTGCGTAGAATCTCCCCAGCTTGCATGTCAGGAGGAGTAACCACAAGGATAGGGTCGTCCGGAGGATCATCCTCCTCCTCAACATTATCCATTTGGCGTAGGTTGAAGTAGTAGTCCTCCCCATGTTCGCGTTAGATGAAGTTGTGGACAACGCAACATGCAAGAACAATCAACACTCGTACGCGAAAAGGATAACAATTGCCCTCCTTCAAAGTCTGAAATCTATTCTTAAGCACCCCAAAACAACGTTCCATACAGTTGCGAAGTTGGGCACGGAGATGGTTGAACTTGTCGCGCATATTCTTGTATGGGGCATTACCACAATTTTGGTATTCTAAGATATGGTATCGTTCGCCATGATAAGGTGCCAAGAATTGTCCAGCATTTCTATATCCTGAATCCACTAAGTAGTACTTTTCTATTATTAAATAAGGAATGTGTTAGTCAGGAGCCTTATGAGCTAGTATGTATGTAGTACATGTGGACGATATGGTATTGTCATACCTTGTGGTACTGTAAAACCACCTACGTCGATGGCTCATCTAAGGACCGTCATATTTGCAGCCGCTCCTTCAAACCCGACACCGACATAATGAAAGATGAGATCAAAACCACATACGCCCATCACATTTTGGCTTATCACATTTTTCCTATTTTTGTAACGTGCTTGTTTGTCTTTCAGTACGTGTGCTGGAATGTATGTTCCATCAATTGCACCTATGGCATCCTAGATAATATGACAAATATTAAAAATGAACACATGTGCTTAAAATGAAAAAGATCATTTGATAAGATGGGACAATTACTTTGAAGTATGGGTAGAACCGGTCATCATGGCTAATGCGAGGGTGTACTGGATCAGTCCCATTTGGAAGCACGATGTATGTGAATCTAAGTAATGCAATCGCCTTAATGACATGGTTGACATAATAACTGATAGTCTCTTACGAGTGTTGGAAGTGTTCACACATGGCACCTATTGCAACACCATGTCCTATAGGATACAAAAACATTGCTAGCTACTCAGATGTTGTCACATAACGAGAATCTCATATGAGTTCCCTCTCCACAAGGATGTCCCTTAATTTTAGAAACATGGACGGGTGCATCCGAAACTTGTTGTAGCAACGACGTTCATGACCGTGTAGTACTTCGTGGACCCATACATGTCCTATGTGACGACTGGTATGCATGGGTCTATGGATTGGAGTAGTGTCTTCCTCATCCTCATCCATTATAGAGGACATTAGCATTTCCCCTATTGCCAAAAACATAGCATTCTCCTCCAATATTGCCTCCCTCATAAGTGCGTCTAAGTCTGAATACGTTTGTCTGAGTTAGTTTTGTATAACGTGATTCAAAGTATGTGACTTGAATAAATGTTTCATCATCGAATTAACTAATACTTAACATAACAACGTAGAATAGGTTACAATGTTCTCTAAACAACGTAAAAGTGATTACAATGTACTCATAACACGTAGAAGATGGAACAAGATAGATAAGACTACATCCTCGTTTAATAACCCATAACTATGAAAATGAGGCCCACAAATATCAGCAAAAGGAGTAATAAAATCATCAGCAAGATAACAAGGACTACATCCCGATACACAACACGTTCCTCAGCCTCCCTGGGTTGTGTTTCATGCACAACAGACGGTGCCTAGAAGGGCACCGTATCATTTGCACTTGAAGTTTGTCTCATGATGATCCCCCTAAACGCCATGTTCCCTTCCTCAACGATTGCAAATCCCTTATATCTTGCCCCAGGATAATCATTCACCTGTTCAAAACATTCAGACCAAGTGTAGTACACGCCCGGTCGACGACCCCCCACACTACATAGCATTTATATCGAGCCATGTCTAGTTTCACAGGCAGCCTGCAAAACCATAATAGCAGTGTTCAAAGCTAAAAGAAACAATCCATCAATACACGACAAGAAAAACATGATACCCATAATATATATCAATAGCAACAACTGCTTTAAACATGAGTAGTACATAGAGGGATTACACTAAAATATAAAGATGAAACCCAAAACATAGAAGGAGAACTGCTCTAAATATGAGCACTACAAAGAGAATGACATCGACTACAACCTACACCATAAGAACAACATCGACTAAGAAGATGGACACACACATCATACAAACAAATCCTAAGTGTTGGTAATGATCCAAACCATAGCATCCTCCTCATCTAGGGACATGAAAACCACCCTTTTAGATGGTAACTCAAACAGAAGCAAAGCCCTCATCAACAACTCCTATGAGTATCTGACCATTGTCTTCAATCGCGACACACACTCCCTTATAGTGTATTCGTAACGTCGCGTGTTTTTCAGATCCTTGTGGATCCCTTGTTTTGTGGTTGTGGTGGCCGGTGTGTGGCCAATGTGGCATGTTACAGGTGCGTACACAAGTTTTTGGGGCTTAGTGGGCCGGCAGGTTGGGCCCATAGCACCCGTTGGTTCACTGGTTGTGAACGCGACAGGGGTGTGCATCGCGTTCTTAACGCGACGGCCCTGGTGGTCGTGTTCTGCTTGTCGACCGAGATGCAGTCTTTTTCTTCATGCACGCCGCGTGTCGCGCACTGGGCGGCATGCTGACGTCGGCCTTGAGAATGCGACGCCCTACTCCGTCACATTCAGGTCGCAACGGAGGGGTACATCGCGTTTTTAACTGCAAACAGTTCATAACCCAGGTCGGCCAGACAGAGCTGAGAGAGCTCTGTTTGGCCAGGGGGAAGAGCTGCTGCGGGGATCTCGGGCGATTTGGCTTTTGGGAATTGTTATCGGCGTGGTCTCGCCACGAGGACGTCGCACGGAGCGGGGGAGACGCCGGGTTGCGTTTGATTTTCGCATTCTTTGAGAAGGTAGGGAGATTCTTCCCATTTTCATGTTGTGAATCGCATGTGACACATGTATGGCTTGTTAATCGCTTAAAGAACATTATATATCATGCTAGGGCACTGAGTAAAGCATGAAAAATGGATTTAAATGTGGTTTTGCATGGTTTGTGGTGGTGATCCGATGAGAGCATCCAGGATTAGGGTTCCTACCTGTGAAGGCGATGGAGCCCCCTGTCGCGTTCTGAATGCGACAAGCCGACCCATCGCGTTCAGTTATGAACACGACATATCGCGGTGTCACGTTCAGAAGGCAACACTTCCCTCTGTCGTGACCACAGCCGAGAGAACTTGTTGTGTATGTTTTAGTGGTATGATTATCTGATTATCGTTAAAATGATGTGTATGGCAATGGTAAGCTGTGCATTGGCACCTGTAGTGCTCCATGAGCATGTTGTTACGTGGTTGGCGTGTTGTTCACGCAGTTAGTGTGTTGTACACACGGTTAGTGTGCGGTTCACGTGTTGTTGACATGGTGTTCACGTGGTTTGTGTGTGCTTGGCGAGTAGTACTATGCCTATCGTGGTTACCTCTTCAGTTGAGTGCCCTAGTTCTGTGTGAGCCAAGCACGTGTGTTTGTGCTCGGGGCTTGTCCCGGTACTTGTGTACCGTTGAGGTCTGTGTCATATGTCCTGGACACTCTCACTCCTATGTTTGAGTTGTACATCCGGCTGAGGGAAAGACGACAATGGGACAACAACTTGTGAGAGTTTGTTGTTTTGTCCCTTGTAGCGCGCTCGTGGTTGGGGGTACGGACACCAGTAGACGTACTGGGCCTCAGCTAGTTCTATTTTTCAGTGCCTCACTCTAGGGAGCTCGGGCTAGAGTCCCTAAAGGTGCCAAGCATGGGCTTGCGGCAGTGTGGTCTGCAGGTGTGGTGTTGGTTGGACTCCACTGTTGTTTGGCTTGTTCTAGTGGAGCGGCAGCTGGACCTTTCGTCCGTGGCTGCGAGGCTGAGAGGTAGACCTGTGTGATTTGTCCGAGTCAGTGCTGGTGTCGCAAACCAGTCTACGTGACTCGAGTGTGGCGGTCTCTACTTTAGCACGTACACCGAGTTGTGGTTGTCGTTTAATTATTAAAGTTGGTTTATGTTATCGACAAATAGTAAGTGATATGTATAGCTTAAATATCCTACTCAGTTTACTCTATAAATGCTAGCGTAGCTTCCTGCTTTCGTATTTGAGTTGGTTTGCTCATTTTTTGGGAGAGTTTCCCTACTGAGCCAGTGACTTGCGAGGCTCACCCCTACTCTTTACAGGTGAAGGAGAGCGGGAGGTTTCTCTTCTGTCTTCTAGTTCGAAGCCTCATCGCAGCGATATTGGGCCGACGCCTCCAGCAGTGTAGACTACTCTTCTATTGTACCTCGGGGTATGCCCCAGGCTTGTGTACTTTAGTTTGCCTTTTGTTAAAATTTGGCTATGTAAATCCATCATAAATATATGGGGATTGTGCATCTTATATATATATATATCAGTGTGTTCCTTTGTGTTTCCACGGACATGTGTGTGATATCCCTTGCGAGGCTACGACTCGTTCGCGGGAGGCAGAGTCAGATCAAGCTCGTTATTAGGTTAACGAGTTTGAACGACGCAGACCGTCACAGTTGGTATCAGAGCAAGGTCCATGTAAATATAAAGGAATTGGAAAATTACATAGCCTTATTTCTACATTAGTCCACTGCTGATAGCTGACCCTGGTTTTGTAATGATTTGTTGGCATGTATGTGGTTGGAATGTTGTTTGTGCAAGAATCTGAGATGGCTGATAGGAGAGATTGGGGAGGTGGTGGAGATGAGCAGGAGGAGTCTACTCAGCGAATGATAGAGAGAATATGGGAAAGCCTCACTGATATCCGAATGAGGATGGACCAGCAGGCACCGGTACAGCCGGCAGTAGCAGTACCACCAGCTGCAGGAGGGGCCGTGCCAATAGCACCAGTTCCACCACCACCAGGTGTGGAGGTACCTCTTGTGGTACCTGTGTACCACCACCACCAGTAAGGGTAGTGGAAGAGTCGACTTTGTAGGTTGATGATTTTTGAGATTGCAGTCGCCTACCTACACAGAGGGACCTAATCTAGATACAACTGAGCACTGGATTCATGAGATCGAGCGAGTTTTTATGACTATGAGGTGTCCACCAGCAGACAGAGTGGTTTTGGCTACCTATCAATTGCAAAGTTTTACGCAAGAATGGTGGAGATTGAAGATGCAGACCACTTTTGCAGGCAGGACAGAGGAGACTATGACATGGCCAGAATTTCTAGAAGTGTTTAATGATACATTGTTCCCAATACTAGTGTAGCAAGCAAAAAGGGAGCAATTCCAGACTCTTCAGCAAGGGAATTCTTCTGTTTTAGAATATCATATGAGGTTTATGGCACTCAACAGATATGCGTCATATGTTGTATCAAATAATGCTATGATGGTCGAGTATTTCATTTGTGGGTTGAGGACTGAGCTGCAGAATGCGGTGATACCACTTATGTGCAGGACTGTAGAGGAGGCAGCCCAGAGAGCAGCAATACTGGAGAGGTCTGTTCGAGCTCGTCAGTAGGGGGAAACAGGTTCAGGTAGTTTTTGGTTATCGCAGCAATCTTTCGGGATCAGTAAAGGAAAGGCGCCAGCGGGACCATCTTCCTCAGGTTTCAGCAAGTGGGGCCCAGCAAAAAGAGAAGTAAAGCAAAGGGTACTAGAAGAAGCCCATAAATCTAGATATACCATTCATCCAGACAGCACTAAAATGTATCAAGATCTGAAGAAGTATTTTTGGTGGCCACATATGAAGAGAGAAATAGCAGAATTCATTGCAAGGTGTTCAGTTTGTCAGCAGATAAAGGCAGAGCATCAGAAGCCTGGAGGTCTACTACAGCCATTACCAATTCCACAGTGGAAATGGGATGACATTGCTATGGATTTTGTGGCAGAACTACCAAAGACAGTTACAGGGCACAATGGTATATGGGTATTTGTTGACAGATTAACCAAAGTATGCAGATTGGTAGCAGTAAGTATGTCCTAGACAGTGGACAGATTTAGCAAGAATTTATGTTGACAGAATTGTACTGTTGCATGGTATCTCGAAAATAATTATTTTTGACAGGGATCCAAGATTTACTTCTGGTTTCTGGAGGAGTTTGCAGAGAGTTATTGGTACAAAGTTGAGATACAGTTCAGCCTATCACCCACAGACAGATGGTCAGACAGAAAGAACCATTCAGACAATTGAAGACATGTTACGAGCTTGTTGCTTAGTGTGGGGAGGCAGTTGGGAGCACCATCTGGGCATGGTAGAATTTGCTTACAATAACAGTTATCACACCAGTATTGAAATGGCACCTTATGAGGCCTTGTATGGCAGGCCATGTAGAACACCACTGAACTGACATGAAGTTGGAGAGAGACGGCTAATGGGTCCTGAATTAATTCAGCAGACTATAGAAATGGTCAGATTTATTAAGGAAAAGTTGCAGACAGCCCAAAGCCGGCAGAAAAGCTATGCAGACACTCGACGCCGACCACTACAGTTTGAGGTTGGCGATTTTGTTTTTCTGAGAGTTTCTCCTACAAAGGGTGTCTTAATATTTAACAAGAAAGGTAAATTGAGCCCAAGGTATGTAGGCCCCTTCAAAGTGTTGGAAAGAATTAGAGAAACAACATACATAATTGATTTGCCAGCGGATTTCACAGATGCCCATGATGTTTTTCATGTCTCCATGTTGAGGAAATGCATTGAGGATCCATCACAGATAGTCAGTTATCAGCGTGATGATTTGAAACTATACATGTCTATGCCAGAATACCCAGTGCAGATCACAGGCCGCAGAACACAAAAGTTGAGGAATAAGGAAATTGATTTGGTAAAAGTCAGATGGGAAAATAGGCAAGGAGGAGAGGATATCTGGGAGTTGGTAGAGGAAATGGCGAAAGCGTATCCTTATCTATTTGATTAAGCTTTTAATTCTTTTTAGATGATAATACATGTTGTGGTGTTTCAACTTTTATGTGCTTAAGTTGCTTCTTGAATTTCGAGGTCGAAATTTCTTTTTAGATGATAGTAATGTAACATCGCGCATTTTTCGGCTCCTTGTGGATCCCTTGTTTTGTGGTTGTGGTGGCCGGTGTGTGGCCAATGTGGTGTGTTACAGGTGTGTACGCAGGTTTTTGGGGCTTAGTGGGCTGACAGGTTAGGCCCATAGCACATGTTGGTTCACTGGTTGTGAACGCAATAGAGGTGTGCGTCGCGTTCTTAACGCGATGGCCCTGGTGGTCACGTTCTACTTGCCGACCGAGATGCTGTCTTCGTCTGCATGCACGCCGCGTGTCACGTGCTGGGTGGCATGCTAACATCGGCCTTGAGAAGGCGACGCCCTACTCCGTCGCATTCAAGTCGCAACGGAGGGGTACATCGCGTTCTTAACCGCAAACAGTTCATAACCCAGGTCAGCCAGACAAAGCTGAGCGAGCTCTGTTTGGCCAGAGGGAAGAACTGCTGTGGGGATCTCAGGCGATTTGGCATTTGGGAATCATTTTCGGCGTGGTCTCACCACGAGGACGTCGCACGGAGCGGAGGAGACGTCGGATTGCGTTTGATTTTTGCGTTCTTCATGAAGGTAGGGAGACTCTGCCCGTTTTCATGTTGTGAATCGCATGTGACGCATGCATGGCTTGTTAATCACTTAAAGAACATTAGATATCATGCTAGGGCACTGAGTAAAGCATGAAAAATGGATTTAAATGTGGTTTTGCATGGTTTGTGGTGGTGATCCGGGGAGAGCATCCCGGATTAGGGTTCCTGTCTGTGAAGGCGACGGAGCCCCCTGTCGCGTTCTGAACGCGATAGGCAGACCCGTCGCATTCAGGTATGAACGCGATATATTGGGGTGTCGCGTTGAGAAGGCGACACTTCCCTCTGTCGTGACCACAGCCGAGAGAACTTGTTGCGTATGTTTTAGTGGTATGATTATCTGATTATCGTTAAAATGATGTGTATGGCAATGGTAAGTGGTGCATTGGCACCTGTAGCGCTCCATGAGCGTGTTGTTACGTGGTTGGCGTGTTGTTCACGCAGTTAGTGTGTTGTACACGCGGTTAGCGTGCGGTTCACGTGTTGTTGACATAGTGTTCACGTGGTTTGTATGATGTGCACATGGTTAGTGTGTGCGTGGCGAGTAGTACAACACCTACCGTGGTTACCTCTTTAGTTGGATTCCCCAGGTTCTGTGTGAGCCAAGCACATGTGTTTGTGCTCGGGGCTTATCCCGGTACTTGTGTACCATTGAGGTCTGTGCTGTCTGTCCAGGACACCCTCACTCCTGTGTTTGAGTTGTACGTCCGACTGAGGGAAAGACAGTGGGACATCGACTTGTGAGAGTTTGTTGTTTTGTCGCTTGTAGTGCGCTCGTGGTTGGGGGTACGGACACCAGTAGATGTACTGCGCCCCAGCTAGTCCTGTTTTCCAGTGCCCCACTCTAGGGAGCTCAGACTAGAGTCCCTAAAGGTGCCAGGTATGGGCTTGCGGCAGTGTGGTCTGCAGGTGTGGTGTTGGTTGGACTCCACAGTTGTTTGACTTGTTCTAGTGGAGCGGCAGCTAGACCTTTCGTCCGTGGCTGCGAGGCTGAGAGGTAGACCTGTGTGGTTTGTCTGAGTCAGTTGTTGGTGTCGCGAACCAGTCTACGTGACTCGAGTGTGGCGGTCTCTACTTTACCACGTACACCGAGTTGTGGATTGCCGTTTAATTATTAAAGTTGGTTTATGTTATCGGCAAATAGTAAGTGATATGTATAGCTTAAATATCCTGCTCAGTTTGCTCTATAAATTGCTAGCGTAGCTTCCTGCTGTCGTATTTGAGTTGGTTTGCTCGTTTTTTTTTTTTTGGAGTTTCCCTATTGAGCTAGTGACTTGCGAGGTTCACCCCTACTCCTTACAGGTGAAGGAGAGCAGGAGATTTCTCTTCCATCTTCTAGTTCGGAGCCGCATCGCAGCGGTATTGGGCCGACGCCTCCAGCAGTGTAGACTACTCTTCTATTGTACCTCGGGGTATGCGTGAGGCTTGTGTACTTTAGTTTGACTTTTGTTGAAATTTGGCTATGTAAATCCATCATAAATATATGTGGGATTGTGCATCTTATATATATATTAGTGTGTTCCTTTGTGTTTCCACGGACATGTGTGTGATATCCCTTGCGAGGCGACGGCTCGTTCGCGGGAGGCAGAGTCGGATCAAGCTTGTTATTAGGTTAACGGGTTTGAATGACGCAATCGGTCACAGTATTGCTCTTCATCCTTGGATGTTGTAGATGAAGAAGTCCCAGTGAATAATGATTTTGTCAGCTTCATCCGTTGATCGTTTAACTGGCAATATTGAGCTAGGGTCCACAGTTCTGAAGACTTCTTGCTTCGCCTTTTTGTAGTCTGGGATGACTGGGCTTGTATGGTTCATCTCTTGTCGGGGGATGTTGCCTCATCCTCAATTGAAGTATTTTGTGTCTGAGTGTTTTCATAATTTGGATTGCTTGGAGGAGGTTGAGACAAAGGAGGAAAATCAAAAGGATTGAAATTGTCATCATCAATGGACTGTACTTGTTGCGAGTCCAATCCCATCGCACTAAACTTGTCTTGTCGAATTGTCATCATCACCAACAAACCACCGCGAATCAACATCTACATCTTGGGTAGAGCCAAGGAAATGAGAACCCCTAATTGTGGTCTTCCCGCATAAGATATCCATTTGTTGCTTATAAGGGAATGGTTTGTCGATAAGTTTTGCGAGATCTGAATTTGTCTGTTGCAATGGATAAAGCATAATGGTGGGTAACTTAAGATATTGTGAATAAACCGTAAAATGTTAAATTATAAATGAAACCTTACCGCTATGGCTGTTTGGATACTCTCCTCATCCAGGGCAATTGGAACATTTCTTTGTTCATCCCACCCCCAACCACTTCTCGTGCGCAACGATTCATATAGATGATATAACTTCTTCAATTTTTTCCAACGGTATTGCAAGTCACTCCTCTCTCTTTTAACCCCCGCCTCTCGATTATAGAGCACCAAAATATCATTGAACACATGACTTTTAAAAGTGCCTTGGTGTGCATAGTTTCTAAGGTACTCATCAGTCAGTATGTCTAATAGAATCTTGTCTTGTCTGAATGACCAATTAGGGATACACGGCTTGGAAGAGGAGCCGGTCCCAATCTCATCTAAACATATGCACAATGGACAATCAGTAGATTAACAGACAACAAAAATTATGCTTATATGAAGTTCTAAAATGGGAGTTTTCTAAAACACATTAACACATACATAGTGGTCCAAGCACTACTATGTTAACGTACAACAACAAATATGTGATTCATAATAGTTCATGAAGGACCCTCCCACTCACTAAATAATTGAATTATGTCATTGAGGAAAGGTAAGCTTCTCTCCTTTAACGACAACACCAATGGATTGAACTGCAAAGGGAATATGAAGAAAATAAGGTACAATGATAAAAATTGGGGCATTTTAATCTACATTAGGAGGTAGTACCAACCTCAACATAGGCATTCTAGGAAATGTCCTTTCCGAGTACTTGATTGGTGCCTTTATCCCACTTGAAACCTCTATTTTCTAGCAGGTTTTTAGTGATCAAGTAAATACTTTTGTAAAAAATCAGTCTACTTTGTAATTAACAAATAGTTTCATTGACCTCATATTGGTCAATGAATATCTCAACTATGAACTGTGAGGTATGGTTCGGGACAAAATCTCCACTCACTAACTCCTCCCTAAGTAGACGTATAAGCCTTTGATCCATGGTCCATATATAACCTAATTTGTTGTTTAAAAACACACATGCTCATCAACATAGTATCTTAAACAAACAAAGGTAAACATAAAATTGAGACATGTCTTGGTAGTTAGTATCAAGTAATATGTCAAAGGTTCATAAGGATTAAAATCTTGATAAAAATTATGTTTCCCTCCATGAAAGAATGTGCAGAACTACTTATGACAAGAAATGAAAGATGGTAGCAAGCTGTGAGGCAAAAGTAAGAAACATTTTGTTCAATAATATATTAATTTATAGATAAGATGAAATGTTGAATGAGAAGATAACTGTGACCTATCTTAAGATGCAAATGGGTTTATGAGTAATTCTGGGATAAGGTATCAACTTTAATTGAACAAGCCATCTTGTGCACAGATAAGCAACAGCCAACTCAGTTTTGGCAGGTAAAAGATGGATTGGGAGATGGTAATTAAAAAGAACATGCACAAATAAAAACATGCACAAAGCATTTTTTAATAGTTCCCAGGAAGAAGATGGTAATTACTCATTTTAAACTAAATATCACAATGCTACACAAAGTCATGATCACTAAACAACGGTAAGCATAAAAAATTGAATTCACAAATAAATTGACGTACCTGGCTGAGACATCCTTCAAATTTTCACTGCTAAAAGCACCTCAAAACCTTAAAACATGGGTCCACAATTAGATATATATTATACTGTGACAAATGAAGATATAATGAAATCGGTGTGAAACACATTTAAGGCATTCAAATAAACACTAGGAACCAGTAAATTAATATATACTGGTAGTCAAATAAACACTAGGCAGTCAAAGAAACACATTGAACTACATAAAAACCAGAAATCACACTAGGAACCAGTACAGAAATAAGATAGATAGAACTACACATTCATGGCAGGAGGATAATAACAAGAAAGCAGGACAGATATAATTGTTAATTTATGGTAAATAGAGTCATTAACCTTCATTAACTGAAATATATGTTTACATAACTACATTCAAAAAACACTAGGAACCAGTAAATTAATATATACTGGTAGTCAAATAAACACTAGGCAGTCAAAGAAACACATTGAACTACATAAAAACCAGAAATCACACTAGGAACCAGTACAGAAATAAGATAGATAGAACTACACATTCATGGCAGGAGGATAAATAACAAGAAAGCAGGACAGATATAATTGTTAATTTATGGTAAATAGAGTCATTAACCTTCATTAACTGAAAATAATATGTTTACATAACTACATTCAAATAAACACTAGGAACCAGTAAATTAATATATACTAATAGTCAAATAAACACTATAAACACTAGGCAGTCAAAGAAACACATTGAACTACATAAAAACCAGAAATCACACTAGGAACCAGTACATAAATAGGATAGATAGAACTACACATTCATGGCAGAAGGATAAATAACAGGAAAGCGGGACAGATATAATTGTTAATTTATGGTAAACAGAGTCATTAACTTTCATTAACTGAAAACAATATGTTTACATAACTACATTCAAATAAACACTAGGAACCAGTAAGCATTCATTAAAGTTTGACAAACCAAAGAAAGAAAATCAAGTTTCTAGGTATATAAAAAATCAGGCAATCAGTAGCATTCATTAAACTTTGGCAAAACAAGAAGGGTGACATTAATTAAGAGATGATGGAATGTGCTACCAAGATAGATGTCTATGGTTGGGGGTTGTGAAATGGCCAAAGAAAACCAAAACCTGAACAGATCTGCATGATCACATCTACATGAATAGCACATGGATCTACATGTATGTATCTAATTCATGGCAGGAGGATTAATCAAAGAACTACATAAAAACCAGTTCATGGCATGAGGATAAACAACTACACATTTTATGTTGTGATTAATAACAGGAAAGCAGGATGATAAATAGAACTACACATTCATGGCAAGAGGATTATTATGTTGTGATTATTAACAACAAAGCAGGAGTATAAATAGAACTACACATTCATGGCAAGAGGATAAATAATCACAGACTGAAATGAAGATAATATGACAGAAATCACACTAGGAACCAGTACATAAGCACAAGATAATAATCACATATGGCGGATATAGGGCAAAAACAGAAGGATAAATAATCACATACTGGAATGAACATAATATGACAGAAATCACACTAGGAACTAGTACATAAGCACAAGATAATAATCACAGATGGCGGATATAAGGCAAAAACAGGAAGGGTAACATTAATTAAGAGATGATGGAATGAGCTACCAGGACAGATGTCTATGGTTGGGGGTGTTGAACCACTCCTATATTTTACCCTTTTATTTTGGTGATAACAAAATATATGTTTAATTAATTATTAATAAAAATATTTAATATCATGTTTTTCTTAATAAATATAATTTTATGTGATAATTGAATATTAAATATATTTAATACCATGATTTTTCTAATAATAAAATTAAATATCATGATTTTCTAATAAATATAAATTTATGACATTATTGCCATGTGATTTGCACTAAAACAATAAATCGATGTACATTCAATATACATCGATTTCAGTTCAAAGTGCCATAAGGATTTGCTCTCATAAGGATTCACTGCCATAAGGATTCGCTCTCATAAGGATTCGCTCTCATAACGATTTGCTCTCATAAGGATTCACTCTCATAAGGATTCGATAAGTGACTCTCATAACGATTCACTCTCATAAGGATTCGCTCTCATAAGGATTTGATAAGTGACTCTCATAACAATTCGCTCTCATAAGGATTCGCTCTCATAAGGATTCGATAAGTGACTCTCGTAACGATTCGCTCTCATAAGGATTCGATAAGTGACTCTCATAAGGATTCGCTATCATAAGGATTTGCTCTCATAAGGATTTGCTCTCACATGGATTCATTTGTAAAACATGGATTCCTTTGTAACTCTCATAAGGATTTGATAAGTGAAACATGGATTCCTTTGTAACTCTCATAAGGATTTGATAAGTGAAACATGGATTCCTTTGTAAAACATGGATTCCTTTGTAAAACATGGACTTCTTTGTAAAAACATAGATTTCCTTTATATTTCAAAGTGCCTTTTGGCATCTAGTGAAAAAGTCAATATTCTTGATTGTGTAATCTCTATCTTTCTGACAGGAGATCTTTTTGCTTATCTTTCTAGATCTCTTCTCTCCTGCCAACAAAAGAGAGATTACTTACCACTTCTAGGTGGCAACAGGAAGCATAGAGGTATGAGCCTTTTTTGACAGAAACACTCTTTTATCTAAACACTTTTTTCTATGCTTGCAGACCTCGTAGACCACAAATTATCAGAAGAAAGAGAAGATGAGCAACGGCTAGAACTCCAACGGATTTATTCAAATCTGCTCATATAAAAGATGAAATATGGCTGAAGAACAAAAAGAGAGCTTTTCCTGAAGATTTTTCAAGAGTGTACATCCGGGAAGAACCTCAACTTCACATACACTCAAAGGAAAAGAGAGAAAGAGCCTGAGCCCAAGAAGAAGTGTTCAAGCATCTGAAGCCTCAAGCTTCAAGCTCCTTCTCCTCTCTTCACTCTCTCTGTGTGCATCTTTGTAATCTGGGGAGAGAGTCTTTTTGCTGAGAGTTCTTTTAGTTTGTTTTCATTTGTTCCAACTCTCAGCTTTGTTCTTTCTTTTCAAGAAAGACTTCTGTCCAACTGTAGGACTGTATACAGTGTAGAACCTAGCTAGGGGTTTGTGTCTAGCAGAACCGCACTGGGGTTTGTACCAGGAGGTTGGCTTCTTTACCTGTAAGAGAAGTGGGTTGCCTTCTTTCCCGGGAAGGAGAAGAAGACCAGCTAGGGTGCTGGGTGTTGTAGTGTCCTTAAGGGGGACTGTACCCTTGGTTAGTAAAATCCCAAGAGGTTGCTTGGGGACTGGATGTAGGACTTCCATGTGGGAAGGGCCGAACCAGGATAAATCCCTTGTGTTATTTGTGTGATTGTTTACTTGCTTCCGCACTGCTACTCTTTATCACACTAAACTAATCAAACTTTCAAGTGTTAATTTCTGTGTTTAAGTTTCTATTTCAGATTTCAGAAAAACCTATTCCCCCCCCCCCCCCTCTAGGTGAGCTTGCTGCCGTACCAAAAGGGCCAACAGGGGGTTGTGAAATGGCCAAAGAAAACCAAAACCTGAACAGATCTACATGATCACATCTACATGAATAACACATGGATCTACATGTCTGTATCTAATTCATGGCAAGAGGATTAACTAAAAGAGAACTACATAAAAACCAGTTCATAGCAGGAGGATAAATAACTACACATTTTATGTTGTGATTAATCACAAGAAAGCAGGATGATAAATAGAACTACATATTCATGGCAGGAGGATTATTATGTTGTGATTATTAATAGCAAAGCATGAGTATAAATAGAACTACACATTCATGGCAAGAGGATAAATAATCACATACTGAAATGAAGATAATATGACAGAAATCACACTAGGAACCAGTACATAAGCACAAGATAGATAATAATAGATGGGGATATAGGGCAAAAATAGGAGGATAAATAATCACAAACTGAAATGAACATAATATGACAGAAATCACACTAGGAACCAGTACATAAGCATAAGAAAATAATCACAGATGGCGGATATAGGGCAAAAACAAGAAGGGTAACATTAATTAAGAGATGTTGGAATGAGCTACCAGGACATATGTCTATGGTTGGGGGTTGTGATATGGCCAAAGAAAACCAAAACCTGAATAGATCTACATGATCACCTACATGAATAGCACATGGATCTACATGTCAGTATCTAATTCATGGCAGGAGGATTAATCAAAGGAGAACTACATAAAATAGGAGGATAAATAATCACAGACTGAAATGAACATAATATGACAGAAATCATACTAGGACAGGAACCAGCAAAAACAGGAGGATAAATAATCACAGACTGAAATGAACATAATATGATAGAAATCACACTAGGATAGGAACCAGAAAAAACAGGAGGATAAATAATCACAGACTGAAATGAACATAATATGACAAAAATCACACTAGGATAGGAACCAGAAATCACCACAAGAAAAAACGCCGTTACTGACGGAATTTTCCGACGGAAATACATCCGTCGGAAAAGCTGTCGACATTTCTTTTCCTCGAAAATATCAGTCGGGTTTTCCGACAGACTATATTCTGTCGGAAAATCCGTCGATATTTCCAACGGAATATTTCCGTCGGACAATTCCGTCGGTAGGACTGACGAATTTTTCGACAGAAATATGTTCCGTCGGAAAGCCAAAATTTCACCCCCACCAGCCTTTCGCGCCCCCCGCGCTTCTCTTCTCTCCTCTCTCTCTCTCTCTCTCTCTCTCTCTCCTCTCTCTCTCTCTCTCTCTCTCTCTCTCTCTCTCTCTCTCCTCGTTCGTCTCCGGCACTCTCTCTCTCTCTCATCTCGACTCTAGTGTGCTGCCGCGCTGCCTCCGCCTTCGCGAGCCTTGCACTCGCCACCGATAACCGCGACTCGCCCCCGCGCCCCGCCCTGCTATCCGGCCCCGCCAGGCTTCCGCTCGCGTCGCCGCCGCTACCCGGCCCGGTCCCGTCACCCTGCCGCCGTCCACCTCGCTCTAACGCCGGAGGTATGCCACCTCTCCCCCCTTTGCCACCACCCTTCCCCCCTCCCTTGCCACCCCCTCCCCCCCCCCCCCCCCCACCCCCTCCCCTCCTGCTGCCCCTCTCTCCCGGACCCTCCCATCCGGCCGGCCGACCGCCCCGGCACCCACTTGTTGCCCCTCTCTCCCCCTCCCATCCGGGCCGGCGACCGCCCCTCCTCCTGCTGCCCCTCTCTCCCCCTCCCCTCCGGGCTACCACTCCCCGGTTCCTTCCCACACTCCCCCTCCCCCTCCTGCTGCCCCCCCCCCCCTCCCCCCTCCCCTCCGACTGGACCCCCCCTCCCCCTCCTGCTGCCCCTCTGTCCCCCTCCCCTCCGGGCGACCACTCCAGCCCCCCACAGTCCCCCCTCCCCTCCGGGTGACCCCCCCCCCTTTCCCCCCACAGCCCCCCCCTCCCCCTCCTGCTGCCCCCCTCCCCTTCGGGGACCCCCCCCCCCCCCCCCCCCCTCTTTCCCCCCCCCCACCCCAACCCCCCTCCCCCTCATGTTGCCCCCCTCTCCCCCTCCCCTCCGGGCGACCCCCCCCCTCCCCCTCCTGCTGCCCCTCTCTCCCTCACCCCTCCGGTGAACCCCCCCCCCCCCCCCAGGCCAAAACTTCAATTAAACTTGTTCATATGTCCATATCCATGTCTCAAATATGATTGACATATTTTCCCAAACTTATATCATGCATAGGACACGAATTAAGTATCAATATATCTAATTTCATGTTCTTGCAAGTCACATGTTCTAGCATTCGCGCCTTTTGATCCACCCAACCATATGTCAATTGGCTTCTGCTATAATGTCACCAACATGTCTACATTATTTTCAAATAATTTCTCCAAATTTTATGTCTTAGTTTGCATGTATTAAGCATTTATGTTCATGCTATGATTTAGGATTTTCTATTCATGAAATAACGATTTCTGAGTGCATAGACCAAATTGATCCCAATAAAATATGTAAAAATATTTATATCTTGTTTACAATAAATTTCATGTTGGAAGTTTTGGCCAAAACCAATTAGAACGCATGATTATAGGGCATTGCACAAAATCGTATGGATAGTTATGAGAGTTTTTATTACGGCTTTATCGGCTAAAAGGGCGCAGCTCTTTCTTTTCTGTTAGCAAAAATCTTGTGAACGAATTTGCTTCTTTCAGGTACACTTACCCGCTTGCACAATTATGCAACCCTTCTGATGATTTAAAACCTCTCTGATTGGATATTCCTTTTAGTGGACTAGGGACATTTTCGTTAAGACCTCCATAAATCTCCGTACTCGTGGGATTCTCTCACGGTGATTGAGTGGGTTATACTATGAAGTACCCTGAAGATAATGAACACTCTCGTTCTAATATACGTTCTAACATATGTCATAAATCTTGTCAAAACACTAAATGGTTATGAAACTAAAATGCAACTAAATGTTATACTGCCTGATCAAAACCTTGTTATCGAACTGTGATGATGTCGGATTGAAGCTTCATGTAATCCATTTAAGGGTGAGACATTCTCACCTAAGGAGTTCATAGAACCCCTAACATGCATAACCTGGCCCGTTGGAAGGAAGAAGCTCTCGCGAACTCCTCTCTAGCGGTATCTACTAGTTATGAGTTCCCTACAAGCCAATTCATATTAGTGATGGCACTTGCAATCTTGTACCAATCTGTTTTGGTAATTAAATGAGGTGTGTTGCATTGCTTCTGTTTATTTGTAGTCATTTGATTGATTCTTTCATATTTACCATATTATGATTTAATTTCATATTTAAATTACTCATGAATAAATTGTTATAAATTTTTTTCTAATTAGTGATGAGAGTTCGCGATTGGAAATTAGACTCAAAGAATAACAAATGTCCAACGTATCAAAGTACGTGTTTGTTTGAACGAAAGATATTACCGATGGATATTCGAAGATTGCATGATGGTTTGCTTTTGGTGAAAGAGAAGATGAAGAAAAAATCATAAAGATTATTCGGAAAGAAGAAGACAAAGTTTAGAAAATAAAGTGGATTATCTGTTATTGTTCAAGATGAAAAAGGACTGCGATATTCTGTAATCTTACGACGTAGTTGGTGTGGTAGTATGTACATATTTAGTGGAAAAGGCTGGTCAAAATTTGTGGAAAATAATTGTGTCAAAGAGCTTGACATTCTGAAAGTTATGTCTTCCCATTATGTACGAAGAGATGTATTTAGTAAACTATATTTAGGGATATCAGTGGTTAGTTCAAAACCTAGGAAATCTAATAAGAAGCTGGTGAATAAAGAGCGATCAAGTGGTGGTGGCCTAATATGAAGACATCACGGTTTGTATGAACAAATAGTCTTTGTGTTCTTTTTAATGTTCAATACATTAAGTATTTATATAGTGCTCAAATTTATTTGATATTCATGTATGCTTACTCTTCATTTATCTTTACGTCAATGCTTTGTTTCACCATTAGCTCTGGGACTCTCTATAACGTATGTATCATATGTATGGTACTTGAACGATGTGAGGGTGTGTTGGATTTTAACTCGTGACATGACATTTAATCTGTGTAGGAAAAATGTCTTATGAGAATCGGTCATGGTCATGATGTACCGTGGAATAGTGAATGGAGTTGTGACGAGGAGTTTAAAGATGGAATGTGACAGTTTTATTGAGTTTGCATTGAGTAATCATCAGTAGCAGTTGATCCGATGGGTAACATCCGATGTCCGTGTTCGGCTTGTAGAACAGAAAGTGGATATCGACATGGGATGTGCAGCATCATTTGTATACGAGAGGATTTGTTGCCCATTATGAGTTATGGTCGTCTCATGGTGAGTTGAATATTCAGTCGTCTGCACCAGCTAATTACTTTGCCTCCACAAGTACGTACGTAGACATGGTTGTCGATGCTGCTGGTCCAGAGTTCAATATTCATGAAGATCAAACAAATGAAGAAGTCCCGAATGATACAGCTCAGAGATTTTATCAGTTACTTCGAGATGCTGATGAGCCATTATGGGATGGTTGTGAGAAGCATACACGGTTGTCTGCAGTGTCGCAGCTACTGAATTTGAAATCTGAATTTCATATGAGCGAGAGTTGTTTTGACCGGCTTCTCTTACTCGTCAAGAGCATGCTTCCTCAATCAGAGAGGTTACCTACTGACTTTTACTGTGCGAAGAAGATGGTGAATGATCTGGGGCTTGGTTTTATGAAAATTGATTCATGTTCGAATCACTGTATGCTGTACTACAAAGATGATGCAGATAAGACATCATGCTGTATTTGTAAGCATGATAGATTCAAGCCCAAGAGAGGGGACAAGTCAAAGTAGAAGGATGTTCCGTATAAGTCATTGCGGTACTTTCCGATCACACCCAGATTGCAGCGGTTGTTCATGTCCTCGAAGACAGCTGGACATATGACTTGGCATGCGGAAAGAGTCCGTCGTGACGAAGGTGAAATGAATCATCCTGCCGATGGTGAAGCTTGGGCTCATTTTAGTTGTACTCATCCTTACTTCTCAAGGGATCCACGCAACGTGCGGCTGGGTTTATGCACAGACGGTTTCAATCCATTCGGAGGCTCGGTGGCATCTTACTGATGTTGGCCAGTATTCCTAACACCGTATAACCTTCCGCCAGGCATGTGCATGAAGCGTGAGGATCTGTTCCTTTCATTGCTGATTCGGGTCCAAAAGTCCAGGAAAAAATATAGACATATATCTTAGACCGTTGATTGATGTGCTGAAATTGTTATGGTCAGATGGGGTTCTCTCTTATGATGCATCCAGAAAACAGAATTTCAATTTGAAGGCTGCATTAATGTGGACAATAAGTGACTTTCCAGCGTACGACATGTATCTGGCTGGAGCACACATGGGAGGTTGGCATGTCCTTATTGCATGGAGGATTCTAAATCATTTGTGTTGAAATCTGGGGGAAAATTATGTTGGTTCGATTGTCATCGTCGGTTTCTACCGAGTGACCATCCTTTCCGAAAGCAAAAAGATTCTTTTATGAAAAATACAAGTGATGGAGGAGGTAGATATGGAACGGGTGTCTGGTGGAAAAATGGCGAGGCGGGTCCAAAACTTACCGACTGTAACACAACTAGCTGGTAGTACCCGACAAATCCCTGGCTTTGGGAAGGATCACAATTGGGTGTGAAGCAAAACATCTTTTGGGAATGCTTATTGGTCAACACTTTTGATACGACATAACCTAGACGTCATGCATATAGAGAAGAATGTTTTGATAATGTGTTCAACACAGTTATGGATGTCAAAGGCAAAACGAAGGATAACGTCAAGGCACGTTTGGATTTGAAAGTACTTTGCAGACGTCCAGAACTAGAGCTGCAGCATGTTAGTGGAAAAGTGGTGCAACCTAAAGCTGCATATGTGCTTGGGGGCAGACAGATTAAGGAAGTGTTGCAATGGTTGAAGCAATTGAGATTTCCGGATGGATATGTCTCGAATATTTCCCGTTGTGTAAATGTCAACGAGGGAAAAATATACGGAATGAAGAGTCATGACTACATGTTTTCATTCAAAGACTGATGCCACTGCTTTTCGTGAGTTGTTGCCGAAGCAAATATGGGGAGCAATGACTGAGCTGAGTCAATTCTTCAGAATTTTATCTGCATCAAAACTCAGTCATGACTTGCAAAATATGGAGGAAAATATAATACAGACAGTCTGCAAATTAGAGAAGATATTTCCTCCAGCATTCTTTGATTCAATGGAGCACCTGATCATCCATTTGCCATATGAGGCTAGGGTCAGAGGACCAGTACAATTTCGATGGATGTATCCGTTTGAGAGGTATATTTCTATATCTCAATTTATTCATATTACAACGATCTTTTATATTTCATATATATGCATTTGAATTATTGTCGTAGGTGCATGCACGATTTTAAGATGAAAGTCCGCAACAAAGCACAAGTTGAGGGCTCCATTACCCAAGTGTACCTCATTGAGAAGATATCAAACTTCTGTTCGATGTACTTTGACACGGAAATACGAACCCGACACACTCAACCTCCACGTAATGATGATGGTGGAGATTCTAATGTGTCGGACCGACTCTCTGTATTCAAGTGTCCCGGACGGGCGTTCGGATATTCTTCTACTCGCGCACTGGAAGACAGAGAGTTGGTAGCTGCGGAGATCTACATCTTCATGAATTGCACAGAACTAGACCCCTACATTGAGTAAGCTCTCAACACTTATGATGTACATCATTTGATTGCAATGCTGTAGAACTGAAAGGTTGTGTGACATTTACATTGCAGAGAGTTTGACTCGGTCATACTGCAACGGAATCCAGTCTAACTGACGTGCAGGTTGAAAAGGAACGGGAGAAGTCTTTTCCTACTTGGTTAAGATCTCAAGTATGTGTTAAATATTTTGAAACATAAGTGTTATGTTCTTATGCATACTTAGTTGTTGTAATTTGTCAATGTCTGTCTATTTTTTTGATAATAGGTTGAACAAGGTTTATTACCGATTCAAGAGTACAAGAGATAGTTATGGCCCCTCGAAGATTGTACGTGTCTATCCAGGCTACATTGTGAATGGATACAGATTCACACGAGAGATTATGGACGGAATAAGTCTACGATGAACAGCGGCGTATGTGTGAAGGGAAGTGCCTACAATGAAAATGAAATAGACTATTATGGCATTCTCGAAGAAGTCATTGAACTGCAATTTTTGGGACAAGACAAAATGTATTTCTCTTCAAGTGTCATTGGTTTGATCCGACATCTATTCGTCATGACACAACATATGGAATTGTCGAAGTGAAGCATAAGTCCAAGTTGAGTACATATGAGCCATTCATTCTGGCGGCACAAGCCCAACAAGTTATTATTCAAATTATTCATCTCTGAAATTAAGAGATTGGTGGGCTGCATGTAGAGTGAAATCAAGGCTATTCCTGAGTATGAGCTTCTCCCGGCTGATGATGAGCTCGAAGGTGTTAATGACAATTTTTCCAATCAGATCAGAGTGACACACGAGAGTTGGCAGCTTCTACGCAGTTCAGTGTTCATGATATAAATGAAACAATTTGCTTACATAAGGGTAACGAACAGGAAGAAGTTGACCACGAGACCTTGAGCGGAGGGTGGAGTCTGATGTGGAGGAAGACTCCCGGGATGATGAGGATGAATTCGAGGATGATGACGAAGATGATGCTGAATTAAACATGTCTTCAACATCTGATGATGAATATAGATAATATACCCTATATTTTGTAAGAACTTCCTATTGTTGCTAATTATATGTTCATATTAAATTGCTACTTCAAATTTGAGTGTTGATGACATGTTATATCTTTATTTATCTCAATAGAGATATGGTACGTGGAGGACGGAGTCGGACGGTTCCACGTCCGTTGGCCGAGGGTCCGCGACCCCGTCCACGATAGGTATATGTATATGTAAACACAAAACTCTATATATTATTGTATATTAAATTCACGAGATCTAACGTACATATAATTTCTCAGGGTCTGCCTCCCCGTCGATGTCTGCCTCCCCATCGCGACAGGATATACATATGTACACAAAGAACCAGATGGATATCATTGTTCATATTAAATTCACGAGATCTAACGTACAAACAATTTTGCAGGGACTGCCTCCCCGTCCACGCCGGTCGTCCATGCGACAGGTATACGTATATATTGTTGTTCAATTTAAATTCATATTTTCAATGTGTATATAATTTTGTAGGGACCGCTCCCCGCCCCGCCGAGCACGCGAGCAGTGCCACCTTTCCCTTCTTCCTCACCACCAGGTACATGTATGTTTCCATAGATTAGTATGTTTGTTTTCTTGTAATTTATACAATAATAGTGTACTAAATTGTTTTCAACAGAGGTGGAGAGCCAGCATCCAGTAGCTGAGGAGGGGCCTCAGCTACCGGGACGGCAGCCATGCTGGATCTCAGGGTAAAGTTGATCACTTCAAAGTTACTGTTTTTGTTATTTATGTTATACATTTCATGTACACAATTAATATGCAATTGCAGGGGGAAGATAGATCCGGTTCTGCTTCCCGTTATATTACGACGCTGGTCCACACACATATTCCAGGACCAATGGATGCATGGAGAGAGTTCCCGGTGCCCGTCCGGATTTGTTATTTGACATGTTCACGGTATTTTTAATGTTTACATGAGTTGAAATCATTTATTTAATTACTATCTCTGTTAGTGCAGAAAGTTGAGTAATTTATTTCTTTACAGTGGAGGTTCGCGTTCACGAGACCGAGGATCTCCCTCGAGCTCGCGCCGTCTGGGAGTCTACTGCCCAGACTAATTTAAGAAAGTCGATGTGGGAGGCCCGAGACAAGGCAATGAAGACCACAGGCAACGGGATCCTATGGCTTGGCTAGATTACGGCCTGTTTGCTGAGGAGGGACTATTGGAGTCCCTTTGTGAGCATTGGGCTGGACCATGGCAGCAGCAGCAGCGGTCACAGGCGGCAATACGCAATGATCAATCATCCAGAAGAAATGTGCATACTAGTGGGTCCGTATCTTATGCGACCCATAGTCAAAAATTGGTAAGCATATTATTGTTCAATTGCTTAATACATTGATTATTGTGAAACTAACTAATTTTTTGAATTGTAGCATCACGAGTTCGAGCGTGCCCCTACATTTCGCGAGTTATTTGATCGGACTCATAAGCGGAAGGGGACGGATGACTATGTTAGCGAGAGTGCCCGTACGATCGCTGTAAGTCAAGCTATAAATTATGAATTCAATTAAGATATTCAAATAATTTATGGACAATAATTAATTTTAATTGTTCTGCAGGAGACCTATGACAGGACGATGGTGGAGCGCTATGCAGAGGGCACTCCCCAGCCAGACTTGGATCGGAGGCTTGGGTCGACGCAGCGGGAGGGCCGAGGAAGGGTCGAGTGTACGGCTTTGGGGACAACCTAGATACTCATCCAGTGTTATCCTCATATGCGAGTTCGATCGCTTCTCCGGCATACGCGAGTTCATCTACTGCCCCCCCCCCCCCGTCAGTGGTGTAGAGGAGATTAGAGACCTCATTCGGGAAGAGCTACGGGCACATCTATAGACACAGCAGGCAGAGCTACAGACGCAGTTCGACGATATGGTTCAGCAGTTGATCTCAGCCATGCAGGGAGTACGCCCCACACAGCCAGCACCTCAGGTCACTATTAGTATTAATTTCATATACTTTGGATGAGATGAAGCCACTAAAGAATGTCAACAGGGAAAAAAAAGAAATCTAAATTAATTAACCTAACATAAGTGTAAAGGGCGTTCAATTGACGGATCTTAAAAAAACTTAAGTCTAAAGGCAAAAACACACAACCCGGGGGTTCAAAATCCCAAATAGGGATCGGATCGGTGTACCGTTTTCTCCGACACGACCGGGTGGGTTAAAGTGACGTGTGGGAACTGACGGAATCCAATTTAGATCTCCGGATTGGGTTGGGCATTGAAATGACGGATCTAAAAAACAGCAAAGTATATATAAAGGGTCAAAACACACAACCCGGGGGTCCAAAATCCCAAATAGGGATTAGATCGGCGTGCCGTTTTCTCCGATACGACCGGGTGGGTTAAAGTAACGTGTGAGAACTGACGGAATCCAATTTGGATCTCTGGATTGGGTTGGGCATTGAAATGACGGATCTAAAAAACAGTCAAGTATATATAAAGGGTTAAAACCTACAACCCGGGGGTCCAAAATCCCAAATAGGGATCGGATCGATGTGTCGTTTTCTCTGACACGACCGGGTGGGTTAAAGTGACGTGGGGAACTGGCAGAATCCAATTTGGATCTCCGAATTGGGTTGGACATTGAAATGACGGATCTAAAAAATAGTCAAGTATATATAAAGGGTCAAAACACACAACCCGGGGGTCCAAAATCCCAAATAGGGATCGGATCGGCGTGCCGTTTTCTCCGACACGACCGGTGGGTTAAAGTGACGTGTGGGAACTGACGAAATCCATTTGGATCTCCGGATTGGGTTGGCATTGAAATGACGGATCTAAAAAACAGTCAAGTATATATAAAGGGCTAAACCTATAACCCGGGGGTCCAAAATCCCAAAGGATCGATCGGCGTGCCGTTTTCTCCGACACGACCGGGTGGTTAAAGTGACGTGTGGGAACTGACGGAATCCAATTTGGATCTCCAGATTGGGTTGGGCATTGAAATGACGATCTAAAAAACAGTCAAGTATATATAAAGGGCTAAAACCTACAACCCGGGGGTCCAAAATCCAAATAGGGATCGGATTGGCGTGCCGTTTTCTCCGACACGACCGGGTGGGTTAAAGTGACGTGTGGGAACTGACGGAATCAAATTTGGATCTCCGGATTGGGTTGGGCATTGAAATGACAGATCTAAAAAACAGCCAAGTATATATAAAGGGTCAAAACACACAACCCGGGGGTCCAAAATCCCAAATAGGGATCGGATCGGCGTGCGTTTTCTCCGACACGACCGGTGGGTTAAAGTGACGTGTGGGAACTGACGGAATCCAATTTGGATCTCCGGATTGGTTGGGCATTGAATGACGGATCTAAAAAACACCAAGTATATATAAAGGGCTAAAACCTACAGCCCGGGGTCCAAAATCCCAATAGGGATCGGATCGGCGTGCCGTTTTCTCCGACACGACTGGTGGGTTAAAGTGACGTGTGGGAACTGACGGAATCCAGTTTGGATCTCCGGATTGGGTTGGGCATTGAAATGACGGATCTAAAAAATAGCCAAGTATATATAAAGGGTCAAAACACACAACCCGGGGGGCCAAATCCCAAATAGGGATCGAATCGGCGTGCCATTTTCTCCGACAACCGGGTGGGTTAAAGTGACGTGGGGAACTGACGGAATCCAATTTGGATCTCCGGATTGGGTTGGGCATTGAAATGACGGATCTAAAAACAGTCAAGTATATAAAAAGGTAAAACCTACAACCCGGGGGTACAAAATCCCAAATAGGGATCGGATCGGCGTGCCGTTTTCTCCGACACGACCGGTGGGTTAAAGTGACGTGTGGGAACTGACAGAATCCAATTTGGATTTTCGGATTGAGTTGGGCATTGAAATGACGGATCTAAAAAACACCCAAGAAACGATGGATCTAAAAAATAGTATCTAATTAAACTTGAGAAATAATCACATATTTTAAATTTAATTTTTGAAAATAATATATGTCTTTTAATTATTATAATATTTCTCATATTAATTTTTTTAATATAGGATCCACCTCCGCACCTGACGATGACGAGGCAGGGACAGCAGACGATCCAGCAGATCTGTCTTGATTTTTTATATTTATTATTTTGTATGGTTTTATATTTATTATATTTTATGATTTTATGTTGATCGTGAGTATTTGTGAAATTTATGAATATTGTAGCAGGTTTGAAAAATCTTTTTTATTTGTCAATTTAAAAAAAAACATACTGCACATTTCGACGGATTTTTCGACGGATAAATGTCCGTCGAAAATTCTAAATTACCGACGAAAAACACCGGTCGGTAATTCCGTCTATAGTTCTGACGGCCTTTTCCGACGGGTTTACTGATTTACCGACGGACTGTCTGTCGGTAAATACTGACTGTATGTCTGACGGTATTTCCGACGGATTTGTCCGTCGGAGTTTTCCGACCGATTTTCGACGGAATTCTCTTCCGTCGGTAATTTCTGACCAACAATTTCCGACGGACCATTTCCGATGAGCTTCGGATGGAAATCTGTCGGAAGGATCATGTTCCGATGGATTTCCGTCGGAAAATCTGCATTTTCTTGTAGTGAATCACAGATGGCAGGAGGATTAATCAAAGGAGAACTACATAAAACAGGAGGATAAATAATCACGGACTGAAATGAACATAATATGACAGAAATCACACTAGGATAGGAACCAGCAAAAATAGGAGGATAAATAATCACAGACTGAATGAACATAATATGACAGAAATCACACTAGGATAGGAACCAGAAATCACAGATGGCAGGAGGATTAATCAAAGGAGAACTACATAAAACAGGAGGATAAATAATCACAGACTGAAATGAACATAATATGACAGAAATCACACTAGGATAGGAACCAGAAAAAATAGGAGGATAAATAATCACATATTGAAATGAACATAATATGACAGAAATCACACTAGGATAGGAACCAGAAATCACAAATGGCAGATATAGGGCAAAAACAAAAGTGGAAGATGCCTAAACCAAATTCACCCAACCATAGAATGAACACCAAAGAGGAGGGGATATACGACACCAAAGAGGAGGGGGTATAAGGCATAGTGAAAAATACCAGAGTGCCAGCCTTCAAGAACAGAAGAGTACCGCCGAATGAACACCCACAGAGGAGGGGGATATAGGGCAGAATGAAAAACCATAGCAACGGCCTTCAAGAAGAGAAAACTACCACCGAATGAACATCCACAAAGGGCGACCTTGAATAAATGGAGAGGAGAGTAATAGCCTCCAGAAACTTCACAGAAGACCAATAATCCGCTTAAATAGACCCTCAACCATGAAATAAAATTAGGTAAAGGAAAAGGAGAACACCCCGTGACCAGGTCATGGCATCGCAGACGCATTATGTGTTGTCGATCGAGAGATGAATCTACAGAGGCGTGAACCCTAGAGCCAGGTAGGGAGAGCGAGAGAGGAAGACCCAACAGGATGGAGAAGACCTAGCTGTGAATGGAGAAGCCCGTGAGCACCAGTAGCATGTGAGCTCAGCAGGATTTGCAGCGGGACGATGGCGATGTCGATTTCACGGCAGAAGATTCCCTATCGTCGCAGACGAACGAAGTCAAAGGAGGAAGACGAAGACGGGTGGAGGAGAGGGTGTGAGGTATGCGTGAAACAGGGGTGGGAGAAGGGGGAGAGGATTCATACGCAAAAAGGTGTAAATACACCTCAAAACCCAGGGGTAAAAGGGTATTTAAAAAAGTGTTAAAGAGGGTTAACTCTACTCCACCTCCATAGGTGGGTTACGATAACCCAGTTTAACCCAATTTACATCTGTCCTAACCCATTTTGACCCAGATTAAATTTTATTACTTTCCAAAGCACTTTTTAGCTTAACCCAGGGTTAACCCAAGTTAACTTTAGCCTAACCCTTTTTCAAAGGGGTAAGTGCCGTTTGAAACGCGGGCGAAGAAGCGCAAATCGGCAAAAGCCGATTTCTGGTGTTACGCGTGTATGGACAGGGCTTTCCATCTCGTCGCCTGTGCATTCGTGAAATATTTGAGAAAAAAAAAAAGATGTCGTGTTTGCTGTAGACACAACGCAGCTCCACCCGTTGAATTTTGTCAAAGCGGCTTCCATGCCGCTTTGAAAAAGTTGTTCTCCTCCGCCGCAAATCGACAATGTGCATTTTTCAAGGCCGGTCATGGATGTTTGAAAACACCAGTGATTCTATCAGAGCTTTTAAAATGTAACTTTTTTTCGAACACACTTTCATATGATGTCTTACGTTCAAATCTCATGTTCCACTCACATAAATCTCATATCTCACTCATGGCATTCTTTTTTCCCTAAAACTATTAAACTCGTATTTCTCTAGAATTAAACAATGAGCCAAAAAAACACTCCAAAATAGAATTTGGGACCTCTTTTTTCCATGAGATAAGATCTTTACTAGTCGATCCACTCGGAATTCTCTGTTGCTCAAACTATGGCTTAACTAAGAGGAATGAGTTTTTGTCTTTTTAAACTTAAAGATAGTATTGAAAAGATGATTTAAATAAATGAGAGACTTTGCTAATTTGTGGACTGATCAAAGTCTTGGGTGCTAAGTGATTCATGTGTGAATACTAGTAGTGGAACTATGTAGAGCCCAGGTTCCATAAACCCTAAAAAATGACCGGTGAGATGGGGTAGAAACTTGGGGATTCACTAAAGAAATAGTGGAAACGTCATATTTTATGTACGTAACTTGTTTTTTGTAACATAATGGATATGAATGTTCGAGAACGATTACTTTATGCAATGAAATTGCTTCGTCAAGATATATAACTATATGCACAATCACAAAGAGAAACTCATTTGCAAGTTAAAGAAGAAGTGATGAGGTTAACCAACAGGGCCTTTCTAGCAAGGGACCCTCCTACCTCACTGGAATCCATGACTATGTCATGATTGGCTTGGATAATCTAAAGGCAGGACAAGACTTTCTCTTGCACCAGTTCGCGAAATATTAGGACGTAATGACCGAAGCAGCTCAAGAATTATATTATAACAATGAAGGGGCTCGAGAAGAGTATGTTGGATCCGCTACACACATGAATTAAGCTAGAACTTAGGAAATCTACTTTTTGTTTAACCTCCCTTTTTGATAAGTAATGAGTTTATTATATATGTAGAATTTCATGTAGCTTGATTTTTCTAAAAGAAGTACAGTGTATGTAATGATGAGATGTTGAGGTTAGTGATGTAAATATTCTTGGCTTGCTAATGAAAAGTATGTGTGTATGATGAAATCTTTCTTGATGTGGGTTGAAATATTAATATGTGAATCTTAGAATGTTACAAATTATTTTCTAGTTAATCAGGGAAGGAGGTGAACACTACAAGAAGCAACACATATATCAGCGGCTAATAACCTTTGACAAAAGACAAATAGCCATTGACATAGCCATATATCAACAGTCTTATAACCGTTGACAAAATAGTTGACAAATGGGTCATCAACTAATGTTTGTTAACGACCATCAATAACCGTTGATATAAGATGCATATGTCAATGACTATCAATCTTTGACATACATGGGATACCTCAACGAATTAAAGCCGTTGACATAAGGAACATATGTCAGCCATTGTTATTTGCTGACATATGAAGAATTTGTCAGCGGCTTATTTTAGTCACTGACAAAGATCTATTTTTTTTTTAAAAAATAAAAATAAAAATCTTCTGTCGCCTCCTCTACCCCTACAACCCCCTCCCCCACCCCTACTTCCCTCTCCCACCACGTTGTCATCGTCCACGGTCACACCGATGGCAGATCTCCTTGTGGGCAGAGATGGCCACCTCACAGCCTTCTTCACAGACGTAGGCCTTCTTCGCGGCCTCCCGATCACGGACATCGTCACTGTAGATGGCCACCTCGACTCCGGAGGCTCAACAGATCTCCTTGTCGTCTTGCAGTAGTTGATGGCCACTGCGACTTCAGTGACTCAACAGAGCCTGTAGCCTGCCCAAACCCCGTCGTTCCACACTACACTGTCCACAGGTCACCCGCCTCCCTTCTCTGGTGTTGCTGGTCCCCTTGCTCATTCTCCTCCTCCGATAACCTCTCTCTACTCTTCCCCTTGCTCGATTCTTCTAGTTGAAGGCACTAGAGAGAGAGAGGAGAGAGAGAGAGAGAGAGAAGAGAGAGAGAGAGAGAGATACGAGAGAATGAGAAGGGGAGGACAGGGCCGCCCTCTGTCGGAGCCGCCACCGACATTCGCCGTCGTCATCGTCGCCTCTCCCTCTCTTTGTAACAACCTAAATTTTTATCCTAATTAAATAAAAAATATAATAATAACAATACTAATAATAAATATTTGTAGAGAGGTTTGATTAAATTCACAGCAAAACTATATGGCAATGGATAAAATAGTCAATAATTGATATGAGCTGGTCAACAATTGATATAGAACTATGTTTGTAATAGAAATCGGTAGAAATATAACATCAATCAGTAGAATATAATAGCAATTGATGCTCAAATGAACAATCGATGATTAAAGATAATCAATGTTCAAAGGAACAATCGATATTTAAGGGTAATTGATGTTCAAAGGAACAATCGATGTTTCAAGGTAATCGATGTTAAAGGACAATGATGTTGAACAACAATCGATGTTTGAGGCAATCGATGTATCAAATCGACTGGTCAAGATATAATGTTGTCAGTCGAAGTGGACTTTAGATATAACGAAGTTAGCTTCGTATATGATGAAGTGGACTTCGGATATGACGAAGCTAAGCTTCGACTGATCACGACCAAAACGAAGTAGATTTCGTATATGACGAAGTTAGCTTCGTGTATGACGAAGTTAAGCTTCGACTGATCACGACCAAAATGAAGTAGACTTTGTATATGACGAAGTGGACTTCAGAATGACGAAGTTAGCTTCGTATATGACGAAGTTAAGCTTCAACTGATTAAGACCAAAACAAAGTGGACTTCAGATATGACGAAGTTAGCTTCGTATATGACGAAGTTAAGCTTCAACTGATCAAGACCAAAATGAAGTGGACTTCGTATATGATGAAGTAGACTTTAGATATGACGAAGTTAGCTTCGTATATGATGAAGTTAAGCTTCGACTGATCAAGACCAAAATGAAGTGGACTTCGTATATGACGAAGTTATCTTCAACTGTCCATTACTAAATCGTGTTTGACTTCATGTATGACGAAGTTACCGGTCATTTTTAACTCTAAAATATGTGTTAATTTTATATCTAATAATAAAAAGGAGTTAGTTAAGATAAACATGGAAGTACAGACCATAGAAACGTGACTAAATCCAATAGTGGATTCCAAGCCTGATCCCTATAACTAAACCAAGTAGGAAGACCTGTTATGGAAAACGATTTCCATAGAAGTTCTGGAATATAATAGGAATCCTACCAAGGCTTAGACAACTGCAAACTCGGAGATTTAACCATCATTAGACTTCCATAATAATCGAACTTCGTGCCCATTAAGAGGGGGTTTCTAATGTTGGATCTCTTGTTTTGATGATGTTTAACTATGATCCATACAAATGTAAATATCTTGCATCAATCATATCTAACATTATTTTCCATGTTTAGTTGACAGAAATGTTGATATGATGCCAGTTGTGTCGACACAGGTTCATCATGTGTCAACACATCATTATTTCATAGAAGCTTTTCCAGAACCAAAAGTGCCTGTGGTGTCGACACATGTTCAGTGGTGTCAACACATCCCATGCATCCGGTAAACAGTGAAGTATGAAAGTGCCAGTGGTGTCCACACAAGTTGGTGGTGTGTTGACACATTTTATGTATCCAGGAAGAAGTCAGAACTTAAGTGCCATTGGTGTCGACACAGGATGATTGTGTGTCGACTCCCTCCCAGAAGCTTGTTTTGCAGTATGTGGCCAAGTGTGTCGACACAAGTGGAAAGTGTGTCGACACAACTCGTCAATCAAAGCTGCCAGGACACAAAGCCAGGAACATGTGTCGACACATATCTCATGTTGTGTCGACACACTTCAACTATTTTTCCAGATCTGATTCTAAGGACACGTGGATGATTTTGGATGAAGACTTTTGAGGGGGAATTTTTGTGCCCCCAAATTTCAAGGCATTTCGTGGGTACATGGGACTATAAATGCCCATCATCCACTCATCTTTGAGGGGACACACACCTCAGTTTCCTCAACTCCCAGATGAAGAAGGCGAAATCAGAGAGAGGCTTCATCCTGGAGAATTGCTCCCAGATCTGAAGAATTGGGGGATCCAAGTACCTTGGCTGATCAACCTCAAGTGGAATTCCCAGAGTCGAGAGTCTACATCTTGGAGCTGAAGCTGGAAGCTTGAACTCTCATTTGGAAGCAGAACAGGGGGAAATCGAACCAGACTTCTTCAATCTGCAATTTAGTTGTTTTTTCTGGTTCCTTACTTAAAACTGATTTCCTATTGTGTGTTTTGTGAAATTGGAGCAACTCTTGTGCTCAATTTCACGTGTGTGTTCAGATCTGAGATCTTTGTCATCTCAGAGTGTGTGTTGTAGTGTGACCTATCTGGACTGGCGATATAAGCCACTTTGTGTGTCTGTGTGGATGGTGGATGGTGGATACACAATTGTGTAATCCGAACCACCCTAAATCCTTATGCCATTGTGGTTTGATTGTCTTTCCGGTGGAAGATTGTTAGGCTCACTGCTCTCACATCACTTAATCTATCTAATTTGCTTAGAATTGTGCTTAAGTTTGAGATCTAAGCTTCTCATTGATTTCTCTGAGTTTCTAATCGAGTAAATATTAAATTCAGTGAAATCTATTCAACCCCCCCCCCCCTCTAGATTTCATCATAGCTGTTTTTCGCAACATTTCATCTAAAGGTTTTCCACTCCAATTGGGATGGGAATCCTCCAGACACAAAAGGGATCAGGCTAAAATCGCAACTCCACTTTCCTAGATATAATAGGACTCCTAACAATCCTAATCTATAAATACTCGCCATAAACCCCATTGGGGAGGAGTTATCAACTTACTGGGAGAATTGTGGAGGCTAGCTAGAGCACCGGAGGAGGAAGAGATCACTCCAACCTGGGTCTTCTTCCCCAAACCACGTTCTGCTTCTTACTGCGGAAGACTTTCTTAGGAATGTTTAAAGGTAGGCAATCTCTCAAGCAAAAATCGAATTAATCTTGTTCATAGGTAGTCCATGAAACCAGTAGCTAAAGCCCATCAAGTTTGCATGATTTTCATGATTCAAGGTTCTATAATTTTCCTGTACCCGTGACCTCTTGTTTGCCCTCGTTCTCCATGAATCCTTGTCAATATCCTTGATTTCCTTTGAGTGTATCTTGATTAAGATTCGGGTTAGCTTTGTTTTAAACTAGTTCCAGAAGTTTTCATGCCGTATACCTTGAGATCTAAGGTTTCCTCTAGCCCTAAACCCCAAGTTTTTGAACCATTATACTATAATACCATGATTGAGTTGTCGTTAAATTCATGTAAAGACTGTAATAATATCAAGTGATATAAAGGTTAAAGTATGTTAATTCTCCATCCAAGAGAGACATGTGTACGATCTTATTCCACTATCTATGATTCATCTTCACATGCACACACCAAAAGAGAAAAAAAAATCTAAACTTTCTGTCAGTACCGACTATGTTGTGCAACAGATACTATCGTTGGTATTACTTGTCGTTTTACTTGCATAACTTGTAGTTCTTGTTTACATCTATTTATAAACTCATCTATTCAAGTTTTTTCTAACGCTCTCATCTATTTCTTCTCACTATCATCTATTTTGGTACTCTATTTGGCCATCTATTGGTTGTCTAAGATAAACAAACATAATCAATGTCTGACAATATATATATATATATATATATATATATATTATATAAAGGGCCGATCTGGTCTTGGGAGGTGTGCCTGAAAGTACTATTTGCCCACGGGAGTTCAATGATTAGGGTGTTTGGCATTACCTCTAAGTCCTATACTATCTAGATTAGTCTAAGACAATCAACCCAAGTGCTATATTCTCTCGGCTATCTGCTGACAACTAAAGTGCTATACTATCTTGTTTGATGAAAATTAATCAAAGTGTTATTTTCCCCAGTAGGTATTTGTTCTCTATATGGCCAATCTCTCTCTCTCTTGCTATACATGTTACTTGCCATTTGCTTGACACTGACGTTTTCCTATTGCTCTCTATTATGACTTGACATAACCACGCTATTTATGCTATTATTCTCTCAACATTACTTAACTCTCTCCATTGTTAGTTACTCTGCTCTTTAAAGCACTAATCATTTAAAGCGTGCTTATCTCATGAGATTTAAGTCCTATTGAGTGTTATCCCTCACCCTGCATTATTTATCAAGGTGTTTCAGGTGAGTCGGATGATGACGTTACACATATCATTGGGATAGGACCAGAGTGATAAGCGACTTGGTATCATATCAATGGAGTTACCCTAGTATAATAGAGTCTAGTTAGATACTCGTTTAAATTTCCTTTCTAATGAATTGTTGCCATTGAGCCTTATGTATTGGCTCTGAATTAGTGGTTGTAATAGTCTTGGTGAGTTATCAATAAAATGAGAAATTTATTCCAATTATTATCCATTAGTTGCTCTGAGTCACTCAACTGTACTGTGCAAGACACATTGATATTTAATTAATTGGTTCATGTCTTCCTGATTTATTCCGATGCTAAATTGGCGGGGCGTGACACTCTTGCTCTCCCTCTCACCGTAGTCCTCTTTGCCTCTCGCTTACTCTCTCACGGCTTTCACCAGTGAAAGAAGGAGAAGAAGAGGATGAGGGTGGGGGAGGGCCACCCCACGAGGTCGCCGCCGTCGCCGAGGTGAAGCCAGCCCAACTGCGGTCGCCACTGTCGCTGTCGCCGTTGAAGTCGGCCGCCGTCGCACCCGTAGGGCTCGCCAGTAGCTGCCTTCCCCTCCATCGCAGCAGCCGCCGCCGCCGTCATCCCCTCTCCCTCTCCCTGGCCTCTCCTGTGCGGGGTTGGGGGAAAAGGGGCTGGGTGGAGAGAGAGGATGACTCGGTCAGACCAGATATTTTTTTAAAGCAAATCAGGAAAGAATTTGGCAGATATTTATCAACGGCTCAAAGGAGCCACTGACAAATGTGACATTTGTCAATGGCTCCACTCAGCCGTTGACAAACTGCACCTCAAATGATGAGAATTTTTTTTGCCATTTTTTAAAGTATTTGTCAAAGGCCATAGTTTGCCACTAACAAATGTGATCTTTGTCAACGACTGTTAGAGCCGTTGACAAATATTTTGTCAACAGTTATACAGATATGCTGACAAATGTTAGATTTGCCAATGACTACCGGTAGCCACTGACAAATGTTAAGCATATGTCAATGATTTTATTTGGTCGTTGACAAATGTTAAACATATATCAATGGTTATATGTCATCGTTGACAAATGTTAGAATATGTCCATGACAATATACAGCCGTTGACAAATGGAAGATATGTCGATGGCTTGTTTTAGCCGCTGACATATATTCGTTGAAAAATCTTACTTTTCTTGTAGTGGAAGACAATTGGAGAAGGACAGAAAATACTATGCATGGCTTAACACTAGTATTGAGGATGGTGGCTAAAAATAATTTCCATAATGAAACTAATGTATTCAAGAATTTTTGAAGTTTGCATCCTCCATGCATGATTCGCAGGTAGTAAGGATCCCGATGAAGCAGAAAATTGGATAAAAGGATATTGAAACAATTTTTAGAGTCATATGATGTCAGAAGGAGGAAAAAATTCGTTTGACAACTTTCCAGTTAGATCGGGATGCTTGAACTTGGTGAGAAATCATGGAGGCTACTTTGGAAGAGTCAGATCAGGTAACTTGGGAGGAATTTGTTAAACTATTCAATGAGCAATATTTCTCTGAAGTGGTTTAGGAAAGAAAAGCTATTGAGTTTACCAATTTAAAACAAAGAGGAATGTCAGTAGTGGAATATGAGGCTCAGTTCGCCCGACTATCCAAGTATGCTCCTCATTTGATAGCCACATAAAAGTTGAAGGTGAAGAGATTCATGAATGGTTTACGCCCGAATTTTATTACCCAATTGACATTCCACTTAATTACAAATTATTCTGAAATGGTTAAAAGGGCTTTTAGGTCTGGAAGCACCACCGAAACTGTAGAAAGGATCAAGGGAAAGCCCAATGAAAGCTCCTCAATTAATGAGTGCAAGAGAAAATTCGATGCAGAAAATACCTCCAAAGCACAACAGTCTACTAAGAGGCAGGGAAATGCTTCGATTGGAGATAAATAAAATTGTCAGCATTGTCATCTGGGTGGCCATAAAATTGAGAATTACTGGAGGTAGTTAAGTGCATGTCTCCGATGTGGCAGTGACAAACATCGAATTCCCAACTATCCTTTAATGAAGAATACACCAACACCACAAAATCTATGGGCTAGTCAGAGACGACTGCAAGCAATTTAAGATGTGGAGCTGGAATCTCAATAGGAGGGTGGATTCATTGAAGTTATATTTTCTGTAGATTTCAAATCTTCGTTTTGTTTGATTTAGAAGCTACGTATTCTTTTATTAACTAAGTATTTTTTAAATCTTTAGAACTACAATCAATCACACTATTAGAAAAAATTGATGTCGCCACTCTCTTTAGTGTGGGAAAGAAATTTGACCAATATTATCCTGTCAATAAAATTTTAATTGAAGAATATAATTTTAAAAAAAATTAATATATCTTAAAATGTGAAAATATGATGTAATTTTTAAGAAGAATTCATTATCTAAGCATATATTAGTCTGGACTGTCATCTGGGGCAAATAGCTACTCGATCTTTCTCCTCTTGAATGTCGTGTCCTTAGTTTATTACTAGAAAGATCGTATTTACTTAATACTAATGATCGGATGCTGCGGCGGATCCGACAATCGTGATTTTGAGTCTTTGGCTTTGAAGAAGGTAGCTGGGGCGCACTTCCCTTTGTAGCATATTCATCCTTCCTCGCGGCACCTACTTTGCTCACTTGATCACTTATTTCGTAGAGGAAGTAATGGTTGAAAGTGGACTAGCCTTTAAAGTGGTACTCAATAATATATGTGAGTACTAGAATAATTAGTAAATAGTAATAGTGATAAAATTTGAGATTAGATATATAAAAGATAATTACCGATCATCACATCCATACCTATTACATATTTAAAATGCTCATGAGCAAGTCTTACTCTATACTAACACATAATACATATTGTTGCTGGAAAAATCAGCAAGGATCGTCGGCCGGAGCCGAGCTGAGTGGGCCCCGAGGGATTGGCCGCGCCGCGCTGTCGTCGGAGAAGAGAAACCGACCTGCAAAGAACCACCGAGACTCCTCGGCGGTCGGACACTCCGACGATCAAGTCAGTGAAGGTTGTGAAGAGAGAGAATTTTGTGCTATGAATAGCGTACCTTTTTCTTGAGGGTATCTGTGCCTTTTATAAGGCTTGGTCCTGTGGATAGAAAAGGAAGGTGGTGGACGAGCCTCCGCGAGGCACGGGCGCCTTTCAGGGAATTCCGCCAACTGGGTTTCGAGAATCCCGCCTTGATGGTCACTTACCTGAAGCGGATGCAGGCCAGCTGGAGAATCGCGATCTACGGGACTCATCCGTCCCTGGGCAAGTGTGAGCTGGTGCCAGCGGGTGACGGCCGGATATAGTGCTGATCTGAATTGGTTCTCGGCAATGATTAAACAACCCATGACGACGATGTCCGACAACTTAGTTGTCGGCTCGTTGGTATGGTCGATCCTTGACCTCGTCAATCCAATTCGTCGGCTGACGACGACCGGTACCACTCTGACTCGTCGGTTGATAACGACCGGCATCACTAGCCCCCCGAGTTCTCTTCGAGACGAGTTCTCGGCTCGTAGAAAAGCCATTTATTGCTCACGGAAATTCGTACGGGTGTACGCCACCGCCTCATATTCCGCGCGCTTGAATCGGGGGCGCTCTGCCTCTGTCATGATGAGAGTCGTGGTCTTGTCATAATGATGGTACTGCTGGTGACAGTTTGTCAGGTACTTTACTCTGAACCCCGCGCCATGATGACGCCGCTCGGTTTCGGGGCACGCGTTGTGGATCCGGGTGAACGCCTTCTGGCTATCGGGCTTCCGACACGTGGCGGAATTCTGGATGTGCAGGGTTTCTGGGTCGTTCGATCGCATTGGCGTCGAGGCCTTATAAATAGCTAGGGTTCGATGCGAAACAGACATTTCTTCACTTCGCGCGCGACCCTCTCGAATTGCTGGCCCGACGTCTGCCGACGCCCCGACGATTGTGCTCGCCTGTGTGGAGTCATCCTCCAGTCTTCGCTTGCTTCCCTCCGCGGTAAGCAATGAGTCGTTCTTCTTCTTCTACTTCTTCTGAGGCCTCCTCGTCGTCCTTGTCATCGCCTTCCACAAAATTTAGGGACCCTTCTGCTCAGGCTGACGTCCCTGACCTTGTTTCCGAAAGCCTCGGGGTAGGGTCGGGATCCGTAGAAACTCAGGTCTGGGGACCCGTCGACGATTCCTTGCCCTTGAACTACTCCATGGGACTTACGTTCCCAAAGAACCTTCGGCCCATACTTCCGGTGCTCGTCGCCGAGCCGACAACGTTGCTGAAGCTCGCTGCGAGACTTCTCCTGGTACCTTCAAGTGGTTGAGGAAGCATCCTAGGTTTGTTCTTTTTGCCGACGCTGTCATGTTCGCTGATAGGGACTTTAGGGCTCATTACGTTATGAATGGGGGGTTCTCAGTTTGCTCCGAGGCGGTTCGGGCAGGCCTTTGTTTCCCTTTCCACCCCTTCGTTATTTTTCTTCTTCTGGAGTTGGGGGTGGCTCCCTCTCAATTGGCCCCGAATGCCTGGCGCGTAGTCGTCGGCTTTCTATCCTTGTGTTATTCGGCGGGGGTCCCCCGACCTTGCGCCTTTTCCTCTATTTTTTTCCATTAAACCGTTTGGGGACTGGTTCTATTTCGCGGCGAGGAATGGTCGGCACATCCTCGGCAGACTGCCATCCTCGCTCCACGGCTGGAAGAGGAACTTCATTTTTGTCTATAGTCCCTCGGGTTGGCCGTTCCCGACCAAGTGGTCGGCCATCGACGTCCGGTGTAAAGCTTTTGAATCGCCGAGGCTTACTGCATCCGAGCTCGTCGACCTCAAATGTTTGAAGGAGGTGGAGCCCCCCAACTTGGTTGATATCTCCGAGGAGTTATTTCGGCTGATCGACGAGGGCACAAAAGGTCGCCAACCCCGTAGTTGCGTTCTCGTCCCATCCACGCGTTTCCCATCTAACGGATCTGTGTGCCTGCAGCTATGGCCGACAAGAGCGACTCCGCACCCCCGACGCGCAAGGGGTCTCTTATCGAGAAGGCCAAAAGCCGGGTTCACTCGCGGGAGAAGAAGGTGGCTTCTCGTCCTGAGAAGCGTCAGCGCGGGGCCGAAACAGCACCGCCGCCGACCCCGACCGCTGGTCAAAGCTCGGCCGCCGTCCCGCCGGCAGAGGACAATCCGGCGAAGCGTTCTGTTCCGCCGTCGTCGTCCACGGCGCCCGCTTTCTCAGCGTCGGCCCAGGCTCGCTTCTCTCTGGACCCGGTTGAGTGGGGGCGACAAGCCCTGCCAGCTGAAGTTAAGGCCGAAACGCTCGGCCATCCTGCACGTCGGCTCATGCACGACTACTACCACGGCATGCTGAGCCAGTTGGCTGCATTCGACGCGTTCGTGCATCGGGCCAAGGTGAAGAGAATAGCTTGCGACAAGCGCGTCTCAGAGGCCGAGGAGCTTGTGGCCTCCGAGAAGGCCCGATGTCTTCGGCTGGAGGAGCAGGCGAAGAAGAGGGAGAACAAGCTCCAGGCGGCCTTGTCGTCCGAGAAAAAGGCGCTCGAGGCCGTGAAGAAGGCTCAGTACGACGAGATAGCTGCGCATGAAGAAACGAAGAAAAGCTTCTCGCGTCTCGTCGCTGAGGAAAGGGACAAGGCAATAGAGGACTATCGCGACTCCGATGAGCTTCAGGACGAGATCGCCGAACTGTTCAAGGCGGGATACGACGACTGCCTTTCAAAGGTGAAGGAGCTGTATCCTGATCTTGACTTGTCGGGAGCGGCCCTTCCTTGCAAGGGTGCCGAGGAGGAGCGGACCGCTGGAGGTCGGGACGATGAGATTGCCGCGGTGGCGGACGAGGCCATAGGCGCGGCCATCGATCGCTCCCTTGACCAGGCTGCCGACGATGTGTTGAACGAGGCATAGTTGGCCTCGTCTATGTACTTTCTATTCCTTTAATGAAAATGTCGACACCATTTTGTTCTGGCCGACGACTGTTGTTCCTTAATTGTCTATGATCGTTGAAATGACCTCGCGTTTAGACTTAGAGAGCGCCGAAGCGACCTCGTACTTGGATTTAAGAGTGCCAAAGCGACCTCGTACTCGGATTAGAGAGTGCCGAAGCGACCTCATACTTGGATTAGAGAGTGCCGAAGCGACCTCGTACTTGGATTTAAGAGTGCCGAAGCGACCTCGTACTTTGATTATTGAGTGCCGAAGCGACCTCGTACTTGGATTATTGAGTGCCGAAGCGACCTCGTACTTGGGGAGTGCCGGAGCGACCTCGTACTTACGGGAAGTAACGTCGAAGGTGCTCGGCGTTCCACGTTCTCGGTATGACTGCTCCCCCGAGCTCTTCAAGCCGATAAGCTCCCTGGCCGAGTTCGTCGGCGATTCGGTATGGCCCCTCCCAGTTTGGCGATAACTTCCCGCTAGCCGACTTTGGATCCGAAATTGCGAGCTTCCTGAGGACAAGGCTTCCCACTCCGAAGCGTCGTGGTTTGACCTTTCTGTCGAAGCTTTTCTTGACCCTTTTTTGGTATATTTCCATCCTTGTAGAAGCATTTCCTCGCTTCTCTTCTATTAGGTCAAGTTCGGCACGCAATGACTGATCGTTGCTTTCCTCGTCGAATCCGAGGATTCTTTGCGAAGGGACGAGCATTTCTACGGGTGACACTGCCTCCATCCCGAAGGCTAACGCGAAGGGTGATTCCCGAGTGGCTTCCCTTGGTGTCGTCCTGTATGCCCAAAGCACATGGAGGAGTTGGTCGGCCCAAGCTTCCTTGTGGCTTGCTATCCTCTTCTTTAGTCCGTCCAGGATCGTCCGATTGGTGACCTCGGTCATTCCGTTTGACTGGGGGTGGGCTACCGAGGAGAATCTGTGCTCTATCCCAAGTGCAACGCAATTCCGACGAAATTTAGCGTTGTCGAACTGTCGTCCATTGTCGGTGATGATTGTTCGTGGAAGACCGAACCTGCAGATGATATTTTTCCACACAAAACCCCAGGCGTTGGTATCTGTAATTTTCGCTAGGGGCTCAGCTTCGACCCATTTCTTGAAATAATCCACTCCGACGATGATGAACCTCCTTTGACCCGTCGCTGGTGGGAATGGTCCGAGGATGTCCATGCCCCATTGTGCGAATGGCCATGGGGAATTTATGCTTGTGAGTTCCGATGGAGGTTGTCGGTCGATCTTTCCGAACAGTTGGCATTGTCGGCAACTTTTGACGTACTTCTCGGCGTCCTTAAGCATTGTCGGCCACCAGCATCCTTGTCGGGTCACTCTTCTTACCAAAGATCTAGGGCCTGCATAAGAACCACATGTTCCTTCGTGAACTTCGTTGATAATTTCCTCGGCTTGAACAAGGTCTACGCAGAGGAGATTGGGATAGCTAAATCCCTTTCGATACAAGTCATCGCCGACGATGAAGAACTTTGATGACCGCCGCCTCGTCTTCTCGGCCTCGTTCTTATCCTCCGGCAGCAACCTACTCCTGAGGAAATTTATTAGTGGGGTCATCCATGTTGTTCTTACCTCGACACTCATTAGATCCCCGGGTGCTATAGTTGGCTCCAACAGTTCTTCTACCAACAGGGTTGTGGGTGATTCTAGTGCGGACGATGCTATTTTTGAAAGCTCGTCAGCTTGCTCGTTCTCGGACCTCAGTATCTTTACAAGCTCCGCAGAGTCAAATTCCGCCATGAGCCTTAACACCTCGGCCTTGTACGACGCGAGCTTTACCTCTTTTGCCTCGAATGCTTGCGATACCTGGTTAACGACTAGTTGGGAATCGCTGTGGACGCGGACCTTCTTTGCACCGAGAGTTCTTTCCATCTTCAGCCCTGATACCACCGCTTCATATTCTGCCACGTTGTTAGATGCTTGGAAACCGAAACGAACCGCGTACCTTAAGTCGATGCCTTCGGGTGAGCGCATGACCACCCCTGCTCCGCTGCCCTGGGAGTTTGAGGCTCCGTCGACGAAAACTTCCCACCTTCCGTCGGATTCTTCTTCCGTAGCTGCTCAGGCAGTGCCCTCGGAAATGAAATCCGCGAGGGCTTGGGCTTTGATAGCGACACGGGGCCTGAACTCGATGTCGAATTCTCCGAGCTCTATGACCCACTTGGCCAACCTTCCCGAGGACTCGGGTCGCTCGAGAACTTGTCGAATCGGTGTGTCGGTGAGGACGACGACTTTGTGTGATTGAAAATACAGGCGCAATCGTCGTGCGGCCATGATGAGGGCGTACCCAACCTTCTCGAGATCAGGGTAGCGTTGCTCGGCTCCTCGCAGCGCCTTGCTTGTGTAGTACACCGGTAGGTGGGCTCGGTCTTCTTCTTGGACGAGGACCGAGCTGACGGAGTAGCTCGTTGCAGACAGATACAACAGCATCTCTTCACCCTCCTTCGGCTTGCTCAGCGTCGGTACGCTCGCCAGATGTTCTTTTAGCTCGTCGAAAGCCTTTTGGCAGTCCTCGGTCCACTCGAAGCGGCCCTTCCTTAGCACCTCGAAAAATGGCTTGCACCGTTCTGCTGACCTGGACATAAACCTGCTCAGAGCTGTTACCATGCCATTAAGTCTTTGTACCTCTTTGACTGTTCTCGGAGCCGTCATGCCGAGGATAGCTTGAACTTTGTCGGGGTTGACGTCAATGCCTCGTTGGGAGACAAGATACCCTAAGAATTTTCCTGCTCGGACGCCGAAGACGCACTTCTCTGGGTTCAGCTTCATCCCGTAGAGCTTCAATATTTCGAAAGCTTCGGCTAAGTCCCTGACGTGGTCCTTGGTTTGTCGGCTTTTGACCAACATGTCGTCGACGTATATTTCCATGGTCTTGTCGATCTGTTTCTCGAACATTCTATTGACCAGTCTTTGGTATGTTGCTCCTGCATTCTTTAGTCCGAATGGCATACGAGTAAAACAATACAAACCTCTCTCAGTGGTGAAGGATGTCTTTTCTTCGTCTTCTAGGGCCATTCTTATTTGGTGATAGCCTGAATAGGCGTCGAGGAAGCTTAAGAGCTCGTGTCCGGCAGTTGAGTCTGTTGGCCCTTTTGGTACGGCAGCAAGCTAACCTAGAGGGGGGGTGAATAGGTTTTTCTGAAATCTGAAATAGAAACTTAAACACAGAAATCAACACTTGAAGGTTTGGTAAGTTTAGTGTGATAAAGAGAGTAGTGCGGAAGCAAATAAACAATCACACAAAAGACACAAGAGTTTATCCTGGTTCGGCCCTTCCCACATGGAAGTCCTACATCTAGTCCCCAAGCAACTTCTTGGGATTTCACTAACCAAGGGTACAGTCCCCCTTAAGGACACTACAACACCCAGCACCCCAGCTGGTCTTCTTCTCTTTCCCGGGCAAGAAGGCAGCCCACTTCTCTTATAGTAAAGAAGCCAACCTCCTGGTACAAACCCCAGTGCGGTTCTGCTAGACACAAACCCCTAGCTAGGTTCTACACTGTATACAGTCCTACAGCTGGACAGAAGTCTTTCTTAGAAAAGAAAGAACAAAGCTGAGAGTTGGAACAAATAAAAACCAACTAAAAGAACTCTCAGCAAAAGACTCTCTTCCCTAGATTACAAGATGCACACAGAGAGAGAGAGAAGAGAGGAGAAGGAGCTTGAATGCTTCAGTGCTTCAGATGCTTGAACACTTCTTCTTGGGCTCAGGCTCTTTCTCTCTTTTTCTTTGAGTGTATTTGGAGTTCAGGTTCCTCACTGGTTGTACACTCATTCAAAAGATCTTCAGGAAAAGCTGTGTTCTTCTTCAGCCTTGCTTCATCTTTTATATGAGCAATTTGAATAAATCCGTTGGAGTTCTAGCCGTTGCTCATCTTCTCTTTCTTCTGATAATTTGTGGTCTACGAGGTCTGCTAGCATAGAAAAAAGTGTTTCGATAAAAGAGTGTTTCTGTCAAAAAGGTTCATACCTTTATGTTTCCTGATGCCACCCAGAAGTGGTAAGTAATCTCTTTTGTTGGCAGGAGAGAAGAGATCTAGAAAGATAAGCAAAAAGATCTCCTGTCAGAAAGATAGAGGATTACGCAAATCAAGAATATTGACTTTTTCACTAGATGCCAAAAGGCACTTTGAAATATAAAGGAAATCTATATTTTTACAAAGAAATCCATGTTTTATAAAGGAATCGATGTTTCATTTATCAAATCCTTATGAGAGTTACAAAGGAATCCATGTGAGAGGTCTGTGCGAGTTACAAAGGAATCCTTATGAGAAGTCTGTGTGAGTTACAAAGGAATCCTTATGAGAAGTCTGTGTAAGTTACAAAGGATCCTTATGAGAAGTCTGTGTGAGTTACAAAGGAATCCTTATGAGTTACAAAGGAGTCTGTGTGAGTACAAAGGAATCCTTATGAGTTACAAAGGAGTCTGTGTGAGTTACAAAGGAATCCTTATGAGAGCAAATCGATGTGGCACTTTGAACTGAAATCGATATATATTGAATGGACATCGATTTATGTGTTTAGTGCAAATCATTACGGTAATAATGTCATAAATTTATATTTATTAGAAAATCATGATATTTAATTTATAATTAGAAAAATCCTGGTATTAAATATATTAATATTCAATTAATCACATAAATTTATATTTATTAAGAAAAACATGATATTAAATATTTTAATAATAATTAATTAAACATAAATTTTGTTATCACCAAAATAAAAGGGTAAAATATAGGAGTGGTTCAACAGAGTCGACCAGTTGGTCGATCCGGGGCAAAGGGAAGCTGTCCTTTGGGCAGGCTTGTTTAGGTTGGAGAAGTCAACGCACATTCGCCATTTGCCGTTTGCCTTTCGCACTAGGACGACGTTGGCGACCCAGTTTGGGTAAAACGAATTCCTAACGGTACCTGCATGCAAATATTTCGTCAACTGGTTTTCAACTACTTCCTGCCGCTCGGATGACAAGGGCCTCTTCTTTTGCCGGATAGGTCTGGCCTCGGGGTCCACGTTCAAGTGATGTTGGATGATGCTCGGGTCTATTCCTGGAAGGTCGTCGTCAGACCAAGCGAATACGTCGCCACTTTGGCCGAGGAATGTGGTGACGTCATTTTCCAATTCTTTGAGTTCGGTCCCGATGATTAGAAGTCCGCTTTCGATTTTTATTTGTTTAGTTAGTTCTACTGGCTCGTGTTTTTGGGCGTCATCTACAGCTGGCACGTACTCAGAAATAGCCGGTTCTTTTGCCTTGATGGAGTTAACACAACACAGGCGCGCCTCGGCCTGACTCCCGACAACTTCACCCACGCCACTAGGAGTTGGAAACTTCAGTTTCTGGTGGTATGTTGACGGCACCCCCCGAGCTTCCCGAGCAATTCGCGTCCAAAAATCGCATTGTAGGCCGACTTGACCTTCACAATTAGGAAGTCGACCTCAACCGTTACATGCCGAGGACGGATACCCAGCGTTACTTTGAGCCTGATGGACCCCTCGGCGGTGACTGGCGTTCCGCTGAACCCGAACAGAGGTGTGGCGACTGGCTTGAGCTCCGTGCTCAGGTTTGTCATCTTCAGAAAGCAATCATAGAAAAGGACGTCAGGCGCCGCTCCGTTGTCAACGAGGATGCGATGCACGGTGTATCCGTCGATGTCGGCATGGATGACTAGCGCGTCGTCGTGAGGGAAGCTTAGCCCCACTGCGTCGTCGGCGGAGAAGGTGATCGGCTCCAAGTTTGGTTGGCTGATTCCGAGGACGACGGCTGACGCGTACGCTTTCCTCTTCCTGCCGCTGTCGCCGCCTCCCGCCTCCCGCCGGCGAGGACTAGGACGGCGCCTTTCCCCTCGCGCTCGCGATCCCCTTCCTGCTCGCGATCTTTTGGTTTTCCGTCGACGACGTCTTTTCCGATTATCCCTCGGCGTAACATCTCCGATATTTCCATCTTCAGGCTCCTGCACTGGTCTGTTAGGTGACCAAAACCTTTATGGTACTCACAGTATAGCTCGGCCCCACGCCCTGATGGAGGCCTCGTGATGGGTTCCGGTCGCCTGAACTCCGGCAGCTTCTTAATGATGGGGAGGATCTCTGATGGTGGCCTTCCGAACTGGGGGAGATCCCTGACGCGACGATATTCGTCGGGTCGTCGGTCAGACACCCGTCGGTTCTCCGAGTCTCGGCGCCTGTCTCTGTGTGTTTCCTCCCTTCTCGGCCTTTTCTCGCCCGCCTCCGAGCTCGCGCTCCCCCTCTCCAGCGGCCGCTTCAGTCGCCCAGTGGCTCCAAGGGTTGATTCCAGCCTGACGTATTTCTGCATCCGAGAGAGGAGGTCGGAGAGGCTTACCGGTGGTTTCTTGGCGATTGATGCCACAAACGACACGTCAGTGCACACCCTCGTGAGAATGTTGACCGCAGTCCTCAAGTCCAGGTCCACCACTTTCATCACCTCGATCTGGAAGCGCTTCGCGTAGTCTCGAAACATCTCGTTCTCTTTCTGGGACACCAGCCATAGGTCGTCGGTGCACAACGAATGTTGCACCGTGTTGAATAAGTGGTCGAGGAACCTCTGGGCCAGGTCGGAGAAGCCCGAGACCGATCGAGCGGGGAGCGCCTTGAACCACTGTAGAGCTGCGTCATCTAGAGTGGACATGAAGGCCCTGCATTTCAGAGTGTCAGTTACGTTCATCATTTCCACCTGTCCTTGGAAATGGTCGAGGTGGTGGACTGGGTTGGTGGTCCCATTGTAGCGTCGGAATTTTGGCAGCTGAAACTTCGGTGGAACCGGGGCCGACGTGATTTCTTCTGTGAATGGTGAGGAAGTGAGGAGCGTCGCCACGGACGGGGCGCGAGTGCCGAGCTGCAGAGCTTCTATCTTCCTGTTCATCTCTCGCAGGTCGTCCTTCCATCGTGGGTCGAATGGAGACTCGCTGATGTTGATCGGAGCGGATTCCGCCGTGAAGCGGTCGGCATGGTCGGCCTTGGCCGCATTCCCTACGGCTGCCACCGGCGTGACGGGAAGGACATTGTCGGCTTGGTTTGCAGCTGGCGCGGGAGTCCCGACCATCACCGGCGCTGCGCCGGCATGACTTGCCGACATCGCAGGAGGCGCACGCTGCCGGTTGGGCGCCTCTGCATCATCCTGATCACCTTGCACCTTCTCTACCTGACGAACTAAGCCCTCCCTTGTACAGGATGCGCTTGCTGGTTTTGCTCCATCCTCATTAGTATCTGTTGAAGGTTTGCCAATGTCTGTTCGACACGATCGAGCCGCGACAGGGTTGTCGAATCTTGTTCCCCTGCGCCAGATGCTCCCCTGCTACTTCTTCCACGACATTGACGAGGGCGACTTCCTCCTCCAACGGGCGAGCTACAGCCTTTCCCTTGGGTGCCATTGGGATAAGCCTTTCGTATCGGTTCCCACAGACGGCGCCAAATGTTGTTGGAAAAATCAGCAAGGATCGTCGGCCGGAGCCGAGCTGAGTGGGCCCGAGGGATTGGTCGCGCTGCGCTGTCGTCGGAGAAGAGAACCCGACCTGCAAAGAACCACCGAGACTCCTCGGCGGTCGGACACTCCGACAATCAAGTCAGTGAAGGTTGTGAAGAGAGAGAATAGAGAGAGAATTTTGTGCTATGAATAGCGTACCTTTTTCTTGAGGGTATCTGTGCCTTTTATAAGGGCTTGGTCCTTTGGATAGAAAAGGAAGGTGGTGGACGAGCCTCCGCGAGGCACGGGCGCCTTTAAGGGAATTCCGCCAACCGGGTTTCCGAGAATCCCGCCTTGATGGTCACTTACCTGAAGCGGATGCGGGCCAGCTGGAGAATCGCGATCTACGGGACTCATCCGTCCCTTGGGCAAGTGTGAGCTGGTGCCAGCGGGTGACGACCGGATATAGTGCTTGATCTGAATTGGTTCTCGGCAATGATTAAACAACCCATGACGACGATGTCTGACAACTTAGTTGTCGGCTCGTTGGTATGGTCGATCCTTGACCTCGTCGATCCAATTCGTCGGTTGACGACGACCGGTACCACTCTGACTCGTCGGTTGATAACGACCGGCATCACATATTGTTAAGACATTTTATGATGCCACACGTTTATATATGTCGTGTATCAATAAAAAAAGGTACTATATAAACTTATTAATATTAATTTTTTTTAGACAGAGATTAATTAAACCTAAGTCTTAAGATGTATGTTGGAGGATTTTAATGAACAGAGCCGCTCTTTATACATTTACTTCCGTTTGTTTCCCTGTAAAACATCCCACAAAAAAATATTTTTCAAGAAAACCTCATGAAATTGATCTTTGGTTGATTGAAAACTTAATCCATGAAAATATTTTCTTTAAAAATACTAGATTTTGGCATCCGAGAAAAAATTCCAGACGCCGTTTTCGGTCCACAAAAATGGACGGCCCAGGCAGGGCCTTTGGTCCAGTCGCCGACGGCGCCGTCGCTATAGTCCCTGTTCCTGGCCTCATTGTGGAAGCTGATGGTGCCATTCACGGCGTCCCGCAGGTTTACCTGCCCCTCATCAGGTTCTCCCAGCTCGGCGACAGCGCGTCCTCGAAGTCCGCCTGCAACAACACCGCCACCAATCTTTAGCTAACCCCTTCGACGCCGCCCATGGCTCCTGCATGGCCCTGTAGCTTCCTGTTCCTGACAGCTGCTTACCATGAAGACCTTGGCACCAGAGTTGAGCGCGTTGATGACCATCTTCCTCTCGACGGGGCCGGTGATCTCCACGGAACGGTCGGCGACGGCGGGCGTCACGGGGGCACACACCTAGTCACCCTCCCGGACGCCCCTCGTCGTCAGGTCAAACCCAGGGGCACCCCCGGAGTTGTACTGCCGCTGCTCCTCCCGCCGGCGCTCCATGGCGTACCGGATGTGGCCCCGGAACTCGCGTTGCAGGTCGGCGACGAACTGCAGCACCTCCCGCGTTAGGATCTCGGCGAACCCCTCATCGTACCTCCCCCTGATGTCCACCCCCTCGGGGACATCGTACGCACCCATCAATCTTGTGGCCATGGCCATACTGAGAATGGAGATCACCTCCTCGAAACAACTCGGAGGACCCGACAGAGCTGTGAGCACTGAGAAGTATGTGTGAGTATCTGTGTATATATAGACGAGAAGCGGCGCTGAAGATAGGGGAAGGGGATAGAGATGAGCGTGGCAGCAAGGTGGCGGTGTCGTGCGGGAAGAAGGAAGGGTGGGAGAAGGGTGGAGTGATGGATAGGAACAAAGGTGGGATGGTGAACAAAGACCGCCTGCATGGCGTTTTGCGCATCAGCGCTCGCCGACAGGTTTTCGTGGGCGGCCGCCTCGCGTCGGAGTGCACCGTGCGTCTGTAGCCTGAGGCGGGCGACGGGGAGAGCAGCGACGTCGCCGGAAGTGGAGGCCCGCGCCGGAGGAGGGACGGGTGGTTGGAGATAGAGCTAGGAGGGTTCTCGGCGGGGAAGTTCGGCTTCGGGGGGGGGGGGGGGGAGGTCCTGGTGGAGATGGGGTTGAGGGAGGTGGAGAGGCTGGGCCAGGCCAAGGGTGGGCTGGTGGTGAGGGGCGTGGAGGTGCAGCCCAGTCGCTTCGCCGTCGGGAGCAAGCGAGAGGTGACGGCCAGGGTCAGCTCAGTCCTGTGTCCCCGGTGGGTACTGCCCTACGTCGACGCCCAGCCCTTCTTTGCCACCACGCCGGCGCTGGGGGACACTCCAACTCCTTCGTGGGAACAGAGGAGTACGTGGCGCCGGAGGTGCTGCGCGGGGACGGACACGGCTTCGCTGTCGGCGCTGGTGGTACTGGCCTACGAGATGGCCTATGGCTGCACCCCCTTCCGCGCAGAGGTGGCATGACAACCCTTTCTCGTGTCGTGCTAGAAGATGACGAGAAAATAAATATCCGAAAATATTTCCCTACCAACCAGATAGATAATTATGATTTTTATTTTTATGTAAAAAATTTTCCATGAAAAGCTTTTTTCTTCTTAAACCATTTTACATGTAACCAAATACATCCTAAATTTTTATCCTCTTGCAAGGGCATCGCACGAGTACTCCAACCAAGTTTTTATCGCCCTCCCGTCCCGTGGGTCTCCACGGGGCCTGCTGCTCATTAATTCCGTGCATGCCGCCAGAACCAAACAAAGGGTGCCCGGCCAGCTGGCCCTGAGCTCTCCGGCATACAGAAGCGACTTGTAATCGGACAGAGCCTTCTGGGGGCATCCCTTCTCGATAGAAGCTCGGATGGCGAAGTCGAAGAGCGGCCATGGTGCTGCCTCCGACGAACAACAAAGCGGCCGGAGACGGGTGGCAGATATGAGCGCGGGGAAGGGCTGCAGACCCAGCCGCATGCAGCGCCTTAATTAGTACATCAACTAATTAACAACATCTAAGGGAGTTAGAATCCACTTTCAGAAGAACATGGATGGGCTCGCCATGGGCCGCGGCGGCGGCGGCGGTGAGGCGACGGAAGTGGGGGATGCCGGAGGGCCTCCAACCGACAGTCTCGCCTGGCCTGGCCTCCTTCCCCACCTCTCTCTCTCTCTCTCTCTCTGATCGTCAGCCGCAGGATCAGCTTTGGGTGGTGGTGGAGGAAGAAGAAAGAGAGAAGGGCTTCAAAAGTCTCCATGCGGACCGACCGTCCTACGGAACTGGTCCATTGCATGGTAATGGTTAGAACCCCAGGTTTCTTTCACGGCCTGTACATGGTCTTTCTTCACTGGTTTACTTTTATTTTGTTTATGTCCTGAAAAACCGTGTGTGTTACTGACTCTTTATTACTTTCCTTCTGTAGGGAGCGTTGTTGGATTCTCTATTGAATCGAGCACATTGCAGAAAACTGTATCGAATCGAGAATATTGCATGCAGAAACCCCGTGGGATGTGTAGCCCTGCGGCAAGTCTTAGCGTAAGGTATTGATATCAAAGGAGTGAGAGATTAGTCATCCATATATATATATACCAAGTTATAGGATCAAAATTATAAGAAATTTCTAAAAGATAATATATAATATGTTAATTTCGAACAGAAAAAAAAAAACCTAACGCATATGAACGAACTTCTACTCTTGTGGTCCGTCAGCTTCATTCTCCGGTGTGCAATATTTTGCCAGTCCATATTGACGAATCATTTGGATCTGTCAACAGGAGCCCAACTAGCTCCTTTTGCCACCAATGCTGCTGTCATATTCAAATGTTGTTCTGTCATCAAATAAATAAAGACAAAAGTATGCATCTCTCATCTTTCAACATCGTTTGGACTCTTCTTTCCATTGAAGCTTTCCTCTACCACATGCATGAGAGGATCCGGCCGGATTCATGCACGTAGCTAGACAGAAAGCGATGGATCTCTCAATATTCTCACCACACATTAATTTCCGTCCCTTGGCAAATTTCCTCCATGAGGTCATGTGCATGAGAATGACATTTGGATTGCACCATCAACCTCGCTAGAATAGAGATAATTAATTACAAAGTTTCTTGTCTCTTTGGACGGTTCTTTAGTCTTCGGTGCCAAGATACCTTCAAGGACAGCTTTGGTACACATGTCGATGAAGGATTAGTTTGTTTGGGGGAATCATTTTATATGTAAGGTTTCTATATTAATAATTATTCATATCGTTCCTTTTCTTAGAGCCACTAAAGATCATTTTATAAGTCATCTTATCTATAAAGTTCTGGAGCAGCCACGTGGCAGCACCAGAAGCAGAGTTTTCCCGCCTAAACCTCCCCACTAAATCTATCTATATCGTAGCTAAATATGGTTAAGCAAAATCCGGGTAAACAAATCCTAACATATAGCAGCTAACATAAAATAATAAATCTATCAACTTTAACACACCTCCCGTAAGGTAAGTCTCAAACATTAATTGTCACCTAAATTAACGAAGAAATCTTTCTAAATAAGGTAAGATACTCACCATCTAAAAAATCTTACTAAACCGAACAGACCATAACTTTTTAAAAAAAATTCAATTTTAAGCCTACCTACGTGCAGTCCACCTTCCTTTGTTTTAAGAACAAATTTTTCCAGTTTAGTTTAACAAAATTTTTGTAATAAAAATTATATATTTTATAAATAATATTTTTATTTATCTTAATATTTTATAAATAACTACCGTGCATCGCACGGATTTTCAACTAGTTCCAACTATTTACTTAATTTCAGCCTCGATCCCACATTGCCTACCAACCAAGGAGATTTCCCATGCCAACTTCACTTGTATAATTGTTTGACAAAGGCCTGGGCTATCGATCCCCATTTATAGTTGCAAAGGCTCTTGGTGGCCGTTTCATATATATTAAGATATATCGAGAATAAATTAAAGATATTTTTATTTTATTCTCAATCAATCAATCTCAATATAAAACATGACTTTCAGGAATGATCATGTGATTTTTTGGGAGCCTCTGAACCCCCCCCCCCCCCCAATTGAATAGTATTATGAACGTCTCTCAGAGACAACTAAAACACACCCTGGCAAAGTGATTGTTTCAAAATTTAAAACATGGTGACACTCGTGACGCTAGTAGAGCTCGCCCATTGACCACCCAAGTCAAGGTGGGAAAAACAACATAGAAGGGAACGCAAGTCTACCCCAAATGTTGTTTCCACTAAATACTTGTGGAAAGTACTAAGAGATTTTGCTCAGGAGGACCTGAAATTAATGTGTACAAGTGCAAAAAAGAAGGATTAGGGATAGTGTAGGACAGGCCAAGCATCACTCATCCTTAATCTTCACTCCCAATGACAAGCCCTCGATCGACAGGAGCATTCGATAGCAGGGAGGAGCCCAGAACATCCGACGATAGTGAGGAGTCAGTGGTGACGACGTCCTCTCCCACCCTTCCTGCAGCGGTCGTCTCGTCAAATACGCCAACACCCATATATGTCGTCCTTAGGGATAGTGGCTTTGAAGGATGTCATCTTTGGGTCATATATAGTTCATCCCAAGGATTGAAATTCGAGAACTTAATGGGTTTATCTCATCCATCTTGAAGTTAGAGATTCATTCATTAGTTTTAATAATAAGAAGATTATTAAACTCATTAATAACCTTGTAAGGGATAACAATTGTTATTGAATAAGTATTAATGACGTGTATAATAAACGGCATCCTCGGTTTCCACTTACCAATTAATTAGACCTATTATAGCTAACTTCATTAGCCATGATGGATCTAGGAAACGATGCAATCTAATAATATATTCCAAATAAAGGCCACCAGGGTCCTTTCTTTTATTATTATTATTATTATTAGATTCATCACGTGCATGGTCGGCTAAAGCTAAAACTATTGCAGAGCATTCAAGTTTCAAGGAAATGGTTTATTATATTCTCTAGCCATATATAAAGACAGTACAATCATTAAAATGCCCAACTTTCATGGATTGATAACAATTAATATTCATATAGACAAATTGTGTTATACTAAGTGAACTCCAAATAAGAATGCCAACAGTGATAAGTGTATGTGCATACGTGGAACATGACACCCACAAGATTGGAGACTTACGGAGCACCATCAATGAAAAAAGAGTAAATCTTACTGCACATCTTTCGAAGGGGGTGTGTAAACACATCGCGTTGTAATAGGGTCACGCCATTATGGTGTGGTGTGTGGTATCAGACAATCAATCATTATTCGATGTGTACGTACACCCCCTCCGCAAGATGTGCGCCAAAATTTGTTCTAAAAAAATGACATGCTATTAGATTAAGTGAGATGGAAGAGCAGCAGAAGACCTATATAGAGGGTAACACTAGAAGTCAAAAAAGAGGAAGATGACACAAAGCTTTCCTCTCTTTTCTTTCTTCTTTATTTTTATGTTGTTACAACTTTTATAACAAGAGAGGGATCTTGGCCATTTAATGAGTTTATGGGTTACTCCTCTCATCCATCAAGGAGGAGATATCATATGACCAAATGTTACCTGCTTTAAGAGAGTTTTATATCCTTCATTCTCTCATTAATAACTTATTGGGCCACTTTATGAGGACTTTACAAATTAAGAACAAATTAACTCTAAACACGCTTGTTCTTTAGATTTAGTCACTCGTATCTCGCTCAAAAACATCGACCCATTTGCATCCGTCCATTTTCAATTGTATGCATTCAATTGCTCACTTTTTCCCGGCTTAGATTTTTTTTAGGTTTTTGCATGTAAGCCATTAATGTTGCATCAAAAACTACATGTTTATCATTCCTGCATTTATACTTGCACATATATAATTAAAGCTATTAAAAATGTGATAGAGAAACAGTTTTGTAACAGCATTTGGTAACATCACCATTAAAATTGTGTCACATCAACAATTAAAATAAAAAAAGTTAAAAATACCTCATAAATGATGAAGTTGTTGTGCACTTAGATTGGTATGTACTTTAATGTGTTACCAAATGATGTTACTAGACCATTTTTCAATGTCATAAAGGCAATCTAATGGGCCTTCTTACGCTATTTTTTTTGGTTTGCACATTCTCGAACTAAAATTACATATTGTTATGTTAGCCTATAGTACACGTTTACACAACTTTTGTCCCAATCATACATTATTTTATACATTTGATACGCACCTTCACTTCGTACACACTTTTGGCCTGACTTTTTTTTAATAAAAATTGATCTATTATATTATCCGTTATAAATTTTTTATAAATTTGTTCTCTATAAAATTTGAACTCTTGATTTCATAATCCAAACATATATATATATATATATATATATATATATATATATATATATATACTAGTCAACAAAACACGCTACGCGCGTATAGTATATTTATGGATTAATATAACTATTAGAATAATTTGAAAAAAAACAAGGAAATATAATTTTCATATATTTGAAAAAATAAATAAAGAAAGATCATTTCAAATGGTTTTCCTTTAAATAATTTTACCAATTGTCTATTTTTATAGAGAACTTTAACAATTATAGAGCTAGGGAGAGGAGTCTAGCATTTAGCTGGAGGGGGATAATCCAAATACAAGATCATGGATGAGTTTCAAATTTATAATTAAACAACATATTTTGTTTATGATATATATATATATATAGATTATATTTGCTAAATGTGTAACACCTTGCCTCGCACCAACTACATTTATTGTCTCATCAACAAAGAGTTCAAGTTCAGAGGGCCCTCTAATAAGATTTAAACTATGTGAATACAAATCTTAAAACTAAAAGTTATCATAGATAGATTCCATAAAGGCAATTCTACTCGGAATAAATAAAATATAGTCACTATAGTTTATTGGGATAAGACATTAGTCAAGAATATATGTTTAAATAAAGAGAATATCTAGCTTGACAAGTTTAAAAGATAGTTATTATACTCATAGTAATTGATTTTATATTATGTAAACTTTTTTAATATTGTCAACTATGTTAGTTAATTTCTTCTCTTCATTCTAGTTAATTAGACAAGATTATGATCACCAAAGTAAAAAATTTATTTTAACACATGCTATTTTTTAAGTTGCCAATAACTTTCCTGATAACAAGATATCTATGTATTATATATGATTATTTGTGTTTGTTATGGTTATTTTGGTAACTTAGAAAAATATTATATACTTATAAATGTAACACATGAAATGTAAAGTTTTCATAAAATGGATATTCCTCTATCACGTAGAACTTTTGAATTTTATCATTCTCAACAATTTTTGTCAAATACTCCGGTACATTATAACAATCAAATATTTATATATATACATATATATATATATGTATATATATTGTCTTTGACAAATATATATACTATATATATATATATATGCACATCATGTTACATTCTAGGTAAATGTAAAAAGATTCAACAAAAATTGTATATTGTTTTTGAGTAAGAAATAATTGATTACATGTTAACCATTAATTTTTTAAGTCACAAGATATTATTAGAGATTAAGAATGAAAAAGTTAAATCTATTGAGAGTTGTTTCTCTCTAATTGTCATGGCATCATAAATCATAATTGCTGGATGCTAGCCTCTTCATAGAGGTTGCTCTGTTCTGGGTGATGATGTTCATAGCTGAGATCCTCATCTTGTTCTAGCCTGTAAATAAATCGTTTAAGATAACAAACATACATGATCGGTATGATCATATGCTTGCTTGTTCCAAACAACAATACTAAAGGGATATTCGACTTAATTGCTGAGTAATATTTAAGGAAGGCTAATTATTAAAGGGAAGAACCAAACTGATCATCTGATCCTTACTTGGCAATGCTGTGGGTCTCAAGTCGGCCATCCACAGAACCTTGGGCACTGTAAATCTCGTAAGGACCAGCAGGGTTTGTCATTCACGTTGCCCTCCGTGGCCATCTTCAGAGCATTCCTTATGTTGAGGTCGAGGGTGATCAGCATCTTGGGCTTGTGGATCTTCACCTTCGCCTCAGATAAATACACGAAGAAGTTCGTAACCAATGTACTTTTTCTAAAGAAAGTTCTAAAGCAGCCTCCATTTCAGAATGTGACCGCACATTTATTCCATCTTAGCAAGTCATGGATTGCAGAAAAATAAGTTATGATATTCTTGGTTCTTAATATAGGTCCCAAAAAAATGGCAAGGCTGTTCAAAAATATGCTCTTCAAATAGACATGAAGATCTAGGAAGGATATGTACAGCCTCGTATCTCATAATGTTGATTTTCTATCTTTTTTCACTCTCGTTCAGACAGTCCTGTTACAAAAAAATATAAAAAAAAGTTAAAAAAGACAATTTTGTTCACTTATTGACAAAAAATTGATGGATTATCCATGCTAAAGCAAACATCATCCAGAACAATTCGAACCCAGGCAGCCAACTTCAACTGTGCATCCTGGGGATCAGATCCTGCCCGGCCCCCTCGGCGACGACGAGCACCGCGTGGCCATTCTGCGGAACTCGAACAGGCCGCCCTTGCCTTCCAGGTTGAAGTCGTTCTCCGGGATGAGGCAGCAGTCGACGTCGCGGCTGCTGAGGGTGGCGTGGAGGGCGATGTGGCCGGTGATGGGGTCCATCAGCTTCACCAGGCCGATGCCGTTGACGGCGCTCTCAGCCTCGACGTGCGCGGCGTTGATGGCCTGCTGTGCCATCTACACAGCGGTCTGGAAACCGAAGGACCGGTCGATGATGCCGATGTCGTTGTCCACCGTCTTGGGGATGCCGACGACGGAGACGTTGAGCTTCCGGCGCTTGACCTCTTGAAGATATTCGCAGCTCCGTGCATGGTTCCATCCCCACCGATGATATAAACCTGCAGCTCCCCAAGAGCCAGAAACCTTTCAATGTGTTAAACTGGATGCTAGATAGATCCACCAATCTGCAGCAGATTAAATTCTCTTAGATGGGACCATATATAGGACGTGCAAAGCACACTCTGCATTCAAAGCGAGTAACTTCTTATTTTGAAACATTGTAAGCATCTATAGTAGATGATCATCACCATGGCAATCCACAAATGCATACCCATCTGCATCTTACTCACATAAAGAATGAAATGCATGGATTAAACATATTTAGGTTATATATAAATATACATATATAATGGCATGAACCTGCCGGAGGACTGCAGAGAACCCAACAAGTCAGAAAATGCAGAATTCCTCGTTATTGTAAGACTACGTAAAGTTTCTTTAGATCGTCTCAGTTGTGTGTTCATGGTACAAAGTATCCACTTCGTTCTGTTAAGCAGGGGAACTCAGCAAATTGAAGGAGATACACTATGGAGTTCGCGATTTGTGCGCGTTGCAGAGGATGTTGTCCAGAGAGAACATGTAACGACATCAGCTACTTCCATAATCTGTTTTAAGCACCAATGGGGAGAGATGTTGTCGGTCCAAAAGGGCAGGGGCGGATGCAAAGAGACAAGGCCTGTGTCACGTCCTAATAAAAGACTATTTATCGGGAGTGACAGAAAAATAGGCACAACAGGTAATATTTACGTATCCATTCATATCATCATAACGCGGAAGTTTAATTACATAGATACTCCTCACAACAACTAAGTGATGAGTAGATCAAAATAAACTTAATTTACATATCCTTTTTTACACTACTAAACAGAAATAGAAACATATTGGCTTGCTCATCATGTCGGTCCACTCAGCACTCAATCCCTTAAGCATCATCACCATCTGTGTTACCTGAAAATGGTAGGAAATAATGAGCTAACTAGCCCAGTAGAATTCAAATTCCATAGTTCAATTGATAGTTCAAGAATGTATACATGGTAGCCAAGACAAAGACAGAACGGAATATCAAAGAGTCACACCAGATTTCAAGACAGTAAGCTTGATGCAATGACAGTAAAACTTAGATCATACTCAAATATATAGCTCAAGAATTGATTCACATATCATCTACATAGTACTGGAATTATGATGACCATATTCAGAAAATAGTTGATGCAATGCCAGACATCCTTATCATTCCACGTGGTCCGAAAATGAATTTGGGTGCTCCTCCTAGGACTGGACTAGCCCTATTTGCACAGGCATAAAAATCACCGGGGGTACAAAGACCCAATAATGTCATCTCCATTTATTCACATCTCATAAGGTGTTCAAGCATATGAACTCTCAGGTGTTCAGATTTTATAGACCCAATTACCGTATACCGAAGAATAGACTCAATCAGAGTGCTATTCGTAATTGACAACTTTAGAAACAATTCAAGGAAAGTTAAGGTACTCAAAGTGGATGAACTTTGCAGTAACATGACAGTAAATATCAAGGTAAATGAGAGGGTAACTTCCTTGGCTTTTAGGATGAAGTTTTGGCATGGATTCGGGCATAAAAGAGTGCAGAAATTTGAATCAGCATTGTACCTGTCGACAGCCAAGAAGGGGCTGTCGACAGATGAGAGCAGACAGAGTTCAGGTTGTCTGGCTTTGTGTGTATCTGTCGACAGCAGCAAGGGATCTGTCGACAGATCCACATAGTCCTGAAACCTGAAGTTCTGTCAGATGTGCGCCTGTCGACAGATTTGGGCCGGCTGTCGACAGATGGTTATAGAACTTCCAGAAAGGACTTTAAACCTATCTTAAACACCCTAATTCTTGAATTTATGAACCAAGACATGTTTTATATCAAATAGAAGAGTCTAACTATGGTTCTCATAGTGGTTTATAAACCGAACAAACTAGATGAAACAAGAAGTTTACAATTCAAGCTTGACTTGCTTGAAACTAAACATAGTTTAGTACTAGAAGTAGAACCTTGATAGCAATGGTTGGATGGAAGGTTCCTATATGATGGAAACTAAACCACAAAATGTTTTATGGATCTAAATCAAAACTTGAAGTATCAACCATCTAAGCCGAAGTGTTCATATTATCCTACAAAGATAGTTGAAACTTCTACAACTTTATAACATGTACAAAGATCAAATGTGGAAGAAGGGAATATGAGTTAATTTCTAAAATGGAACGAAGTTGTTCCTCTCCCAACAAGAGTGTTTCTATCATGACTGGAAAGGGAAAAATAGAGGATCACAAGTATAGTCACTTATTTGTTCATTACAATTTCTTGTGACATATGAAAAATCGAATTGAACCATAGAGATATGAATCCTACCTAGTTGAGGAAATGAAGAAGGACCACAAGTGAAGGAATAAACAAGTGGAGCTTGTTGTTGTAGAAGCAACAGCCTCCAAGATGGCTCCACAACTACTTCTCAGCAACAGCTCCAACAAGAGTTTGACCAGGAACAAGATGCAAGAAGAACCAGCAGTTCAAGCAGCAGCAACCTCTTCACAGTGCTTGCAACCAGGAACTCCTCCCCAAACAAGATGTTATCCAGAGAAATGGCAGCAGCATAACAGTAGGAAAGGGTGCAGAAGGGTTCGAACTAAGGAGAGGGAGTGGCTTTTATAGCCAGTCAAGTTCCCCTGCGTGAAGACACCTCCCATGCACAGGTGTAAACGGTAAAACCTTTGGTTTTTACTGTTTACACATGTCCCATGCATCCAACCTCACACCTACACCTCATCCACCATCATGAAGAATTTTAACCCCACTTCTATCCTTATCCTAAGTGTGCTGGCCTCCTCAAGGCCTCACACGTAAGCTCCCGTAAAATCCCAGAAAATGTTTACCGTAAATACTCCATAAATCAACTGGTCCAATATTCACTATGTAAACCCATCCAAATGGTGTCCATTTGTAATAAATTTTAACCATAGACTAATATATGGTTACAAATTATGGTGATTTTAGTTTAATTTTTAGAATTTATTTTACAGTAGGTGAAAAATCACCCGAAAAATAGTCGCGTCGACTTAATCTCGAAATCCGTATGTCGAAAAATTCGGATAATTACATATTTGACTTCTCCACATTTTTCTGGAAATTATGATGTTCTCAGATTTTTATTTCATTGTCATTTTCCGGTGTCGCCCTGTGGGAGCGCGCACTTCGATGTACGACACTGGGGTAATGTTCATTACCACTAATTATACTTATCCTCTAATTATCACAATTTAATAACATTCCTAAGGTATTTTAACCAATTTATTTCTATTTTTTTAACACCTTGAATTTCTAGGGCGTTACAACTCTCCCCTACTAAAAGAAATTTGGTCCTCCAAATTTAATAACATACAGATGTAGTTACTAACCTGCAAACAACTCTGGATACTTGTCCTTGATGGCATCTTCCAATTCCCATGTTGCTTCTTCTTGTCCTTGCTTGTTCCACTGAATCTTTAGTAAAGGAACCTCCTTGTTCCGAAGTTGCTTGACTTTTCGATCGAGGATCTGCACTGGTCTTTCTTCATATGCCAAATTTCCTTGTACATCCAGATCTTGGTATCCAATAATGTGTTCCGGATCATATACATATTTCCTTAACATTGATACATGAAAAATATCATGAACATTGGATAATTGTGGTGGGAGTGCCAATTGGTATGTCATTTCACCAACTCTCTTCAATATTTCAAAAGGTCCAATGTATCTTGGACTCAATTTTCCCTTGATACCAAATCTTTTGATTCCTCTTCGGGGTGACACTTTAAGAAAAACATGTTCTCCTTGTTGAAATTGTAACTCTCTCCTGCGTCGATCGGCATAACTTTTCTGTCGGTCTTGTGCAGCTTTCATCCGATCTTGTACTAACTTAATAACTTCTGTCGTTTCTTGGATCATTTCTGGTCCAAGAATATGCGTTTCTTTTAGTTCTACCCAACATAATGGTGATCTACATTGTCGACCATACAAAGCTTCAAAAGGTGCCATTTGAATGGTGGACTGGTAGCTATTGTTATATGCAAATTCCATAATAGCTAGATGAGTGTTCCAATCATTTCCGAACTCTAATACACAAGCACGACACATATCCTCAACAATTTGATTCACCCGTTCGGTCTGTCCATCTGTTTGAGGGTGAAATGCAGTACTAAATTTTAATTTTGTTCCCAAAGCATCTTGCAATTCTCTCCAAAAATGCGAAGTAAATCTGGCATCTCGATCAGAAACTATGTTCTTTGGGATTCCATGTAACCGTACAATTTCTTTCATATATAACGCTGCCAAAATATTAACAGACCACCTTGTCTTTATTGCTAAGAAATGAGCTGACTTGATAAGTCTATCAATAATTACCCATATAGCATCAAATCCACTCCGTGATTTAGGTAATCCCACAATAAAATCCATACCAATGCTATCCCATTTCCACTCTGGTATCTCAAGTGGTTTTAATTTTCCTGCAGGTTTTGGGTGTTCTGCCTTAATTTTCTGACATGTCAAACATTTTGCAATAAATTCCACAATATCCTTCTTCATGTTGCACCACCAAAAATACTTCTTCAAATCCTGATACATTTTGACAGCTCCGGGATGAATAGTGTAATGTGATCGATGAGCTTCCACCAAAATCTGCTTCTTGATTCCGGGATTATCCGGTACACACAATCTGTCCCAGAATCGAAGATTTCCATGAGAATCTTCATTAAAATCAGGTTTAGAAGCCAATTTTTCTCCGATTCCTACCAATATAGGATTATTGTCCTGTTGCTCATTAATTTGCTTCAGCAAATCTGACTGCACTACCAAATTGCTAATCACCATTCTTTCTCCTTGTGTTTCAACTTTCAAGCTCAATGTGGAAAATTCTTCTAACAATTTCCATTCCCTTACTTGCAACCGAAACATCTTGGCTATAGGATTTCTGCTAAGTGCGTCAGTCACAGTGTTTCCTTTTCCCGGATGGTATTCAATCTTGAAATCATAGTCTTTGATATATTCCATCCATCTCCTTTGTCTCATGTTCAGTTCTTTTTGTGAAAACAAATACTTGAGACTCTTATGATCGGAGTACACTATGAATTGGTTATCATATAGGTAGTGTCTCCAAAGCTTAAGAGCAAAGACCACAGCACCTAATTCTAAATCATGTATTGGGTAGTTCTTCTCGTGAGTCTTCAATTGTCTTGAAGCATAGGCAATAACTCTTCCATCTTGCATTAATACACATCACAGTCCAATGTTGGAAGCATCGGTGTAAACCTCAAATAATTTTCCTTCCATCGGCAAGGCTAGAATTGGTGCAGATGACAGACATTCTTTTAACAATTGGAATGCTTCCTCACAATTCTCATTCCAGATAAAAGCAATTCCTTTTCTAGTCAACTATGTAAGAGGTAAGGCAATTCTAGAAAAATCCTTGACAAATCGCCGGTAGTTACTGGCCATGCCCAGAAAACTTCTTACTTCAGTGAGATTCTTAGGTTGCTTCCATTTCTGTATGGTTTCAATCTTGGAAGAATCTACTAATAGACCTTCTTTAGAAATAATGTGTCCTAAGAACATTACTTCTTTCAACCAAAATTCACACTTGCTAAACTTTGCATATAACTTGTTGTCTCGTAACAATTGCAAAGTGATCCGTAGATGTGCTTCATGCTCCTCCATACTTTTGGAGTAGATCAGTATATCATCAATAAATACAACCACAAACTGATCTAGATAAGATCTGAAAACATCATTCATCAAACGCATAAATGCAGCCGGTGCATTAGTCAATCCAAACGACATCACTACAAATTCATAATGTCCATATCTTGTTCGAAAAGCCGTTTTATAAATATCTGATTCTTGAATTTTAAGCTGATGATATCCAGATCTTAAATCAACCTTGGAAAAGCACTGAGCTCCAGACAATTGATCAAATAGATCATCAATTCTCGGCAGTGGGTACTTATTCTTTATAGTCAATTGATTTAACTGCCGATAATCTATACACAACCGCATAGATCCATCCTTTTTCTTAACAAATAGAACTGGAGCACCCCAAGGTGTGGTACTAGGTCTAATGAATCCCTTCTCTATCAATTCCAACAATTGCCTTTTTAGTTCTTTCAACTCTTCTATTGACATTCTGTAGGGTGTTCTAGAAATTGGTGTAGCTCCTGGTACTAACTCAATTGAAAAATTCACCTCTCTACTAGGTGGTACGCCAGGTAGCTCTTCAGGGAAAACATCAAGAAATTCTCTTACTACCGGATCCAATCCCGCAATATTCTGATTTAATAGGGTCACGGAAGCCAAATATCCTTGACAACCTTTTTGTACTAACTTACAAGCTTTCACTGCTGAAATTATTGGTATTCTTTTGGTTTGAGGTTTATCAAAGGTCATGGAATAATTTTCCTCTCCTAGGAAAGTCACTTGTCTCAATTGGCAATCTAGATTTGCATGGTATTTCGATAGCCAATCAACCCCAAGAATTACATCATAATCCCACATTTCTAAACATATCAGATCACCGGGTAAATCATGTCCTTTGACAATAATCTGGCTAGCAGGGTAATATTCTTTAAGCTTTTTACCTTCACTTAAAGGAGTTGCAACCTCAAGTTGTGTGGTTAATGGAACTGACTTTACATCCAACAATTTAGCAAACTCATAGCTAATGAAAGAGTGCGTAGCTCCAGAATCAAACAACACAAATGCAGGTTTTGAGTTTACTAATAAAATACCTTCAATCAATCCGCCTTCCTGCGGGGATTCAGGTTCCACATCCTGAATGGCTTGTAGTCTTCCTTGCTTTACTTGGGGGTTCTTACTTGTTGGTACTGTCTTAGCCATCGGGCAGTCCGGAATTCGGTGTTGAGTGCTACCACACCGGAAACATGCACCCAATTTACGCCAGCAATTCTCAATCTTATGCCCGATACGATGGCAATGCTTACAAACCTCCTTACTTCCTACCGGAGCTTTGCCTACCTTCTTAGCAACTTGCTGAACCTTCGGGGCATTCCCCGACTCATACTTCCTTTTTCGATCTGAAGACCCTTCTCCAGATTTCCCTTTAATCTTATCCACAGTTTCGTTCGCAGCTTCTAATGCCAAGGCTCTCTTTACCATTTCTGAATAGATAGTAATCAGATGAGGAGTTAACTGCGTAATAAAATTAGGACGCAGTCCATTCATAAACCTCTTAGCCTTTAGCTTTTCCGTGGATATAAGATGAGGGGCATATTTTGACAACCGGGCAAATTGAGCCTCATACTCGGATACCGACATTCTTAGCTGCTTTAACCCAGCAAATTCATTCGCTTTCTTCTCCTGAACCACCTCAGAGAAATATTGCTCATTAAACAGTTCCACAAACTCTTCCCAACTGACTTGATTTGAATCTTCCATGGTAGCTTCCACAGTTTCCCACCAAGCACGAGCATCCCGATCCAATTGGAATGTAGTGAGACGAACCTTTTCTTCTTCCGTACACTTAATCATTCTGAATATTCTTTCAATGTCTTTTAGCCAATTCTCAGCTTCATCTGGATCCGTACTTCCTGCGAATCTCGGAGGGTCCAGGCTTCGGAAATCCTTGAACAAGTTTGTCCCATTGTGACTGTTATTTCTAGCTACTACCTTCATTACACGGGTCAAATCATGCATAGAACTTTCCATCTTCCTCAAATTAGCATCACCACCATCCATGATTAAATCAAAAGGAATCTGAAACATTCAGTAATACATTCATTAATTTCACCAACATCTCAATCTTGCATTCATCACATACACAATTCAATTTCACATAACACACCATCTATATTATCAAGTCAAATATTTACATTGTAATACATCCCATGTATCCACAAAATATATCACAACCTTCTCCTACCAGTTTATCATATATGCAAAACTCCAACCTCCATTAACCTCTCACTCCACATACATATGGGAGTTACATATATACAATCAGTGTTTACACAAAAAGAGAGGTACACAAAAAGATGAGTGGTCTACGTCTTCTTCTAGTTTCGGGTAAGATCTATAAGTTTCCATTTGCGGTGCTTGCTGCTCTACTCCGGCCCATGGTACAGCTCTCTAGCTGCATCAGTCAATGCCTCCCAACTTGGTGGAGCAATAGATCTTGTCCCAACTTCAAGTTATCCAGATTGATCATAACTTGGCTCATAATTTCTAAGGAAGCACATGGATTGCCCGCCATGAAAGCACTTGCAGTCAAGTTGAGCACCTCTTCCTTAATTTCCAGGTGGGCTTCTCGCTGCGCTTGAGCATATAATTCTATATCCTGACGTAACATTTCCATGGCAGCAACCAACCTTTCTTGGGCATTCATTTCCATTCTGAAATAATTAACAGGTTAAGCATTTACATGATTACAAAAATCATGCTAACTAATCCCATGTTTCTACCCCAACTCACTGGTTTCCCTAGGTTTATCGAACTAATGCTCTGATACCAAATTTATCTGTCACGTCCTAATAAAAGACTATTTATCGGGAGTGACAGAAAAATAGGCACAACAGGTAATATTTACGTATCCATTCATATCATAACGCGGAAGTTTAATTACATAGATACTCCTCATAACAACTAAGTGAGGAGTAGATCAAAATAAACTTAATTTACATATCCCTTTTTACACTACTAAACAGAAATAGAAACATATTGGCTTGCTCATCATGTCGGTCCACTCAGCACTCAATCCCTTAAGCATCATCCCCATCTGTGTTACCTGAAAATGGTAGGAAATAATGAGCTAACTAGCCCAGTAGAATTCAAATTCCATAGTTCAATTGATAGTTCAAGAATGTATACATGGTAGCCAAGACAAAGACAGAACGGAATATCAAAGAGTCACACCAGATTTCAAGACAGTAAGCTTGATGCAATGACAGTAAAACTTAGATCATACTCAGATATATAGCTCAAGAATTGATTCACATATCATCTACATAGTACTGGAATTATGATGACCATATTCAGAAAATAGTTGATGCAATGCCAGACATCCAGACATCCTTATCATTCCACGTGGTCCGAAAATGAATTCGGGTGCTCCTCCTAGGACTGGACTAGCCCTATTTGCACAGGCATAAAAATCACCGGGGGTACAAAGACCCAATAATGTCATCTCCATTTATTCACATCTCATAAGGTGTTCAAGCATATGAACTCTCAGGTGTTCAGATTTTATAGACCCAATTACCGTATACCGAAGAATAGACTCAATCAGAGTGCTATTCGTAATTGACAACTTTAGAAACAATTCAAGGAAAGTTAAGGTACTCAAAGTGGATGAACTTTGCAGTAACATGACAGTAAATATCAAGGTAAATGAGAGGGTAACTTCCTTGGCTTTTAGGATGAAGTTTTGGCATGGATTCGGGCATAAAAGAGTGCAGAAATTTGAATCAGCATTGTACCTGTCGACAGCCAAGAAGGGGCTGTCAACAGATGAGAGCAGACAGAGTTCAGGTTGTCTGGCTCTGTGTGTATCTGTCGACAACAGCAAGGGATCTGTCGACAGATCCACACAGTCCTGAAACCTGAAGTTCTGTCAGATGTGCGCCTATCGACAGATTTGGGTCAGCTGTCGACAGATGGTTATAGAACTTCCAGAAAGGACTTTAAACCTATCTTAAACACCCTAATTCTTGAATTATGAACCAAGACATGTTTTATATCAAATAGAAGAGTCTAACTATGGTTCTCATAGTGGTTTATAAACCGAACAAACTAGATGAAACAAGAAGTTTACAATTCAAGCTTGACTTGCTTGAAACTAAACATAGTTTAGTACTAGAAGTAGAACCTTGATAGCAATGGTTGGATGGAAGGTTCCTATATGATGGAAACTAAACCACAAATGTTTTATGGATCTAAATCAAAACTTGAAGTATCAACCATCTAAACCGAAGTGTTCATATTATCCTACAAAGATAGTTGAAACTTCTACAACTTTATAACATGTACAAAGATCAAATGTGGAAGAAGGGAATAGGAGTTAATTTCTAAAATGGAACGAGGTTGTTCCTCTCCCAACAAGAGTGTTTCTATCATGACTGGAAAGGGAAAAACAGAGGATCACAAGTATAGTCACTTATTTGTTCATTACGAATTTCTTGTGACATATGAAAAATCGAATTGAACCATAGAGATATGAATCCTACCTAGTTGAGGAAAATGAAGAAGGACCACAAGTGAAGGAATAAACAAGTGGAGCTTGTTGTTGTAGAAGCAACAGCCTCCAAGATGGCTCCACAACTACTTCTCAGCAACAGCTCCAACAAGAGTTTGACCAGGAACAAGATGCAAGAAGAACCAGCAGTTCAAGCAGCAACAACCTCTTCACAGTGCTTGCAACCAGGAACTCCTCCCCAAACAAGATGTTATCCAGAGAAATGGCAGCAGCATAACAGTAGGAAAGGGTGCAGAAGGGTTCGAACTAAGGAGAGGGAGTGGCTTTTATAGCCCAGTCAAGTTCCCCTGCGTGAAGACACCTCCCATGCACAGGTGTAAACGGTAAAACCCTTTGGTTTTTACTGTTTACACATGTCCCATGCATCCAACCTCACACCTACACCTCATCCACCATCATGAAGAATTTTAACCCCACTTCTATCCTTATCCTAATGTGTGCTGGCCTCCTCAAGGCCTCATATGTAAGCTCCCGTAAATCCCAAAAATGTTACCGTAAATACTCCATAAATCAACTGGTCCAATATTCACTATGTAAACCCATCCAAATGGTGTCCATTTGTAATAAAATTTTAACCATAGACTAATATGATGGTGTTACAAATTATGGTGATTTTAGTTTAATTTTTAGAATTTATTTTACAGTAGGTGAAAAATCACCCGAAAAATAGTCGCGTCGACTTAATCTCGAAATCCGTATGTCAAAAAATTTGGATAATTACATATTTGACTTCTCCACATTATTTTGAAAATTACGATGTTCTCAGATATGTTATTTCATTTTGTTCATTTTTCCAGTGCGCACTTGTCGCCTGTCGCACTGGTACGACACTGGGAATGTCATTACTACTAATTATACTTATCATCTAATTATCACAATTTAATAACATTCATAAGGTATTTTAACCAATTTATTTCTATTTCTTAACACCTTGAATTTCTAGGGCGTTACAGGCTGGGAGGTACGAGCTCCTGAAGGAGGCGGCGGAGAGAGGCCTCCTCCAACAGAGGGCGTGGGGGGCAGCGGCATGGAACGCGGGAGGAGGCCTGTAGAGCAGTAGAGACACGCCGACGAGCTCGGGGGCGCTCACGATGCGAGGATGCACGGCCTCCATCTCCGCCCCGGAGTGCGAGAGTCCTCAACAACGGATGCCGCCGCAGTAATATGGATCTTCCCACTTCCTCGCCAAACACTCGTTAGCTCCTCCATATCCAACGGCGTAACCGCCAGCGGGGCGGGGCGAAAGAGGCCATGCCTTCCACGAAGATTGGAAAAAGTTACTCCCACTGAAGCCGACGGCGAGCGAGGAGAAGGCCGTGGCAGAAATAAGGGGGACGGGAGGAGAAGAGTTGTCAGTTTCACGAGTTTAATGTTGTGAGGAGTAATGTGCAACTTGTGAAAATCTTGCCTTCAGGGCGAGTTGCAGGGCGAGAGTTGGCCGTAACAATAGGGAAGGATGAAGAAGGGGGAGAGATGGGAGGAGGAGAGTTCTGTATGTTTCAATAGTAATAATATCTGTTTCAAAATCAGGAAGAAATAAGGGCCCTGATCAAGAGATGAATCACTGGCTCCTTTGGAGGAAAGTTGTATTAAGAGGATGTATTTAAGATGTTTCTCTGGATTAAAAAAAGGAGAGAGTTTTAGGTGAACCGGAATTGAACCGGACGAAAAAATGAAAGTGTCACTTCTATTATATAGGTTATATATATATATATATAAAGATAAATTATTAGGCCACTCTTTGAGTACTATTTTCACTCCATGTTTTCAAATAGAGAGAGATGGAAACCTTTGACGGTGGGTCTGTGCCCCTTGAAGATAAGGAGGGGTCATGAAAGGGGGAAAAGAGGAAGAAGAATTTTGGGGCTCCAATGCAAATCAAATTCGCAATGTATTTCTACAAAGTGAGTATCCTCATATATTTATGGTAGGTTTTGTTGCACACATCCTCTTTATGTTTTGGATGATTAATACATGTTTAACAACATAAAATATGTATAATGTTCATTTAGACTTATCATAGATGTTTGCTTACTAGAATAACTATGACCAAAGTGAAACCTAACATAATCGGTTATTTCATCAACATGTTACAAAATAGCCAGTTAATCTATTAGATAGATTAATCGATTATTTCCTGGTCATGAACTAAATAATCGGTTATTCTGTGTTCATACAGAAATGGTTAAAATAATCAATGACATGATTATGTAATATTTGTTTTCATAAAAATATGCATGTATCACATAAATAGATTTTCTGTCATTGGCATACCATGCACACTTGATTGAAAGTTTTTCATATGATGGATTGCTTATTGATGGAAAAATGGCGCACATTTATTGTTTAGTTCAAATTCTAAAAAAATACTTTACACGTGTCGATCTTCTGTATGTGAAATATATTGTTTACTATTTATTCTAATATCACAGTCAGAAGAAAATCAGATAGGATCACTGATCTATCCATATAGAAATATCTTTTTGTAGGACCATTTAATGAACATGACGCATTATACAAGGTTTACACCAAATAGGGTAGCCTAGACTGGAATTAGTAGGTTTCCATGCTACTATTCTCGTATCATGTAAAGACTCAACGGTTACCTCTCCTATATGTTGTATCTAATGTACATTTGCATGAGAGATAACGGTTAGAAGAAGGGTTTCGTGTACAAAACCCAGTGGCTTGTATTATAAAAATAGAGTGAATGATAGAAGGAAAATGTGGGAATATCCAGAAAAACTCTTTGAGAATTCAAAACTACTGTGAGCACCAAAGTGATTCAACCTTAGCATTCAAAGGGGTCCATCCTCTTCCAAGTACTAAAAGTTGTTGTTCATTGAAGAGGATCTCATCTAGAAGAAGAAGTCACTCCTGCACGACTCCTACGCATTTAAGTGCTTCCCTGTTGAGCATTCAAAGCCCGTCAACGTTCTACTTCGTTAACATTCTCTTTGGGCTTCTTTCTCTGCGCTTTTATTCATGCCATCTCTGTCTATTTGTAGACAACTTCTTAGGTGCCATTTAACTCTTGACAAAGAGTTGTTCCACCTGTTAGGTGAAGGCCTGTAGCTCAGGCGTGTTTGTTTCCACCTGTATGAGGTGAAAGCCTGTGTTCAAGTGGTTCACAACACCTGATAAGGGTGAAGACCTGAGGTGTTCAGGGTGTAGTGTGGACCGACTGGAGGTCTGTATCCAGTGATGTGTCTTGGCTGTGTTTAGAAAGATAGTGAAAGCTCAAGGCTATTTTCTTTGAGGACTGAACGTATGTGTTGAAGAGTTCAACACCAAATCAAGATAAAACAGTTGTGCATTATAAGTATGCTTGTGTGATTGTCATTGGTCTTATGCATATTTGGTTGTCTGTTTAACCTTTGCATCTAATCACTGCACTTCTTTGATTCTTGACTAAAGTAGTGTAATTCTCTTTATAATCCTCATTCCTGCTAAATCAACAAATAATTTATACTATCATGAAAAAGACCTATTCACCCCCACTAAATCTCCATAACTTGGACTACATGTTTGATCGTCTAATTTACATCTTCATCCTCATAACTTTCTTCCAAGAGATATTGTCAATTTTATCTTTTATTTATCTCATAATAAGTTAGATTTATCTTCATTAATTGGCTCATCTTGATAGTTCCAGTATTGTTGGCCATATCCCAATAGGTCATGGTCAGAGTGAGATAGAATCATCTTTTGAGAGAGAGAGAGAGAGAGAGAGAGAGAGAGAGAGAGAGAGAGAGAGAGAGAGAGAGAGAGAGAGAGAGAGAGAGAGAGAGAGAGATCCTCTTTCGGAGGCGGTATTAGCACAGAAAAAGTGGATATGAGAGCAAGACTCGCCGTACCGCCCGGATCGGCTGTGCCGCATTCTCTGTGGGAAGGTACAGTACGGTACCGTACCGTACCGCTGAGATACGGTGGGAAAATGACTTGTTTGATTTATTTTTTTAGTTTTGTGACTTGTTGAATATTTAAAATGAGCAAACTTCAAAAGAAAACTCTCCATCCAAACTCAAGATAGACTTTCCATCTCTTCTCATACATGCACCCTTTCTCTCTCCCCTTTCTCTCTCATATCCTCCAGAACTATCAAGGATATCACAGCTTCTACGGCCTGAAAATGGGTTGATATGCTCACGAGGTCTTCATCAAAGTTGTTCTATTCTTTTTCAGCTTCGTCATTGAAGTGGAATCACCTCAATTGGTGGTCTATGTCTAAAGTTATAGTAGATTATTCTTTACATTCTCTCTCATATTATGATCTATATATATATATATATATATCATGCATTCCACATCTCAAATGAGAGTATACCTCTTCGAGACTTCTTCATGAAAGTTGTTCCCCACGACTTTCTCTACAAGCTCCAATTAGAATCACATCAAATGATTGTCTGTGCTTAAAGACACAGTAGATTATTCTTGACCTTCTCTCTCATATCGCGATCCAAACTAACAATAAGTGTGGCCTCTCTATAGCCTGAACGAGGATGATCTAATCTTTGGGCTCTTCATGAAAGTTGTTCATGATATGACCAATGTATTCCATTAGATCAACACCAACAATTCGAAAATAGAAATAAAATTGTAACGTCTTAAAATGTATAATAAAATATTAGTATGACACTAAGAAATTAAAAGAGAGAGTAAATTATATGTAAGACATGATCACTTATATAAAATATAATTATCTATAATTTTAGAATATTTTTATATTATTAATATAATTCTGCTACTATCTTTGATTGTGTCCACTTCAACGGGACGATATTTGGTTCCAAAAATAAAGTCAAATCTGAAGTCATCATAATTACTAGAAAAATATATTGATTTTAAAAATATAAAATATCAGAAATTATTGATGCATAGATGTTGAGATTAAGTCGACCTAATGATTTTTGAGATAATTTTTACTTGACAAAAAATTAATTAAAAAAATAAACTATAATTACTATAATTTGTATCATCTCTTAATTAGTTTGTGTTTGAAATTTTATCTCAATTAGATACCATTTATACCCCTTAAGTGCACACAGGGTTTGTCGCGGTACGACGAACCCTCTGTGCACTTCAACGGGACGACATTTGGTTCCAAAAATAAAGTCAAATATGAAGTCATCATAATTACTAGAAAAATATACTGATTCTAAAAATATAAATATCATGAGTTATTGATGCATAGATGTTGAGATTAAGTCGACTTAATGATTTTGTGACAAATTTTATTTGACAAAAAAATAATTTAAAAAATTAAACTAAAATTACTATAATTTGTATCATCTATTAATTAGTCTATGTTTGAAATTTTATCTCAATTAGACACCATTAAATCTATTAGATGTTGAGATTAAGTCAATCTAATGATTTTTGGAATACTTTTTACTTGACGAAAAATTAATTTAAAAAATTAAACTAAAATTACTATAATTTGTATCATCTTTAATTAACCTATGTTTAAAATATCATCTCAATATTTAAACACCATATAGACCCCTTAAATATACCGGATGCGAGAAGAAAAGTACAAAAAAGGTCTATCACGGACCGGACCGTACCGATCCGTGGCAAACCGTGGCGTGCCGCTGCAGCACGCCATGGCTCGCATGAGCTATGATACGCTGTGATTTGGCCAAACCGCACCAGTACGATGCGGTTTGGCCAACCGTGTATGAGAGGAGCCGCCTGGCCTCTTAGAACCATGGTTCGCCCGTGCCGCCCAAACCGGGGCGGCACGGGCGTACCGTACCGTGCCCGGGTGAAAGCGGCACCCGGGCACGGTCGGGTCACCCACCCAATGGGGTGACCCGGGGCACACCACGGACCGGACCGGTTCGGTTCGGTCCGCTCGGTTAATTTTTTTTTTCATAACTTTTTCATATTAGGTGTATTAAAGTGATGTAAACGATGTCCAATTAAGATGAAAATTTAAACATAGGTTAATTAAGAGATGATACAAATTATAGTAATTTTAGTTTAATTTTTTAAATTATTTTTTTATCAAGTAAAAATTATCCCAAAAATTAGTAAATCGACTTAATCTCAACATCTAAGGGATCTAATGGTGTCTAATTGAGATGAAATTTCAAACATAAGCTAATTAATATGTGATACAAATTGTAATAATTTTAGTTTAATTTTTAAATTAATTTTTTGTCAAGTAAAAACTGTCCCAAAAATCATTAGGTCAACCTAATCTCGGCATCTATGCATCAATAACTCATGATATTTATATTTTTATAATCAGTATAATTTTCTAATAATTATGATGACTTCATATTTGACTTTATTTTCGAAACCAAATGTCGTCCCGTTGAAGTACGCGCATAGAGAGTTCGTCGTACCGCGACAAACTCTGTGTGCACTTAAGTTGTCTAATTAGTGTCTAATTGAGATAAAATTTCAAACATAAACTAATTAAGAGATGATACAAATTATAGTAATTTTATTAATATATGTGATTAATTAATATTAATAAATGATAGCTCAATGTCATACTCAGAAGTGCACGCTCCGACGGGGCGACATCAAAAAACTGTACCGAAAATAAATTTGAGAACACTATAATTTTCAGAAAAATATGGTGATATCAGAAATGTAAATATCCGGAATTGTTGACGTACATATTTCGATATTAAACCGATGCAACTATTTTTCGGGTGATTTTTCACCCAGTGTAAAATAAATCTAAACATTAAACTAAAATCACCATAATTTGTAAAACCATTACATTAGTTTATAGCTAAAATTTCAACACAAATAGATATTATTTGAATGTGCTTACGAGAGGAGAATGAGTTTCAACACAACATGCCAATTTTCTAGCGTATCTCAACGGTACGGTACGCTTCGATACGTACCGTGCCACGAAAAATTTGGTACGGTCGATCCAGTCGGTACAGCGAACCTTGCTTAGAACTACTTAAAAGGGATAAAAAGTCTAGTTATATCATCTTCTTCCACATGATTAATGGTATATATACACACTTGAAAAGATAAAACGCCCGGTTATATCATCTACTTCCACATGATTAATGGCTATATATATATCATAATACTACTGACAAAGACCAAATCATGTCTTTTGATAAGCTTGTGTTGATTGAGATCAAAAGTTCAAGTAATGTGAAAAAAAAATGATTATTTGCAAAAAAAGTATCCTCTTACCCTCTTCTTGTTTTCTTGTAAAATTCTGCTGTACCTTCATACCTTGTAAAAAATGAAAATAATAATGAAAAGAAGGGAAACGAGAGAGAGGGAAAGCAACACACCGAAGCCTATTGTACAACACGCTGAAAGATGACAAAAGGAGAGAAAGAGACGTAACACTTTGTGATACTAAAATTATTAAAAACCCAATTTCCTACGATTTGGGACAAGGGAAAGTTGTTGCGAGAAAAAAAAAGTCAATTGTTCGGACTGTAAAGTTTGTGAAGAAAAATTACACATATACCCTTAAAATATATTGTATTTGAGATTATATATATATATTATTCTATACCCCTAAAATTTTAAAATTAGTCAATTATGTTGCTATTTTTTTGGGTTGGTAGCCCAATGAATCATTGAACAAAAACACCCCTACCCCGAGTTCGACACATGAGACCCAAATTGTAATCCTATCTATACTATTATAATAAAATACAGTCTCGAGTGCTGCCACGTGACAACACTAAGATGAATTTTTTTCCACCATACTTATTAATATAAAAACTTGCTAATGTAACTTCTCTCCTCTTTTTCTTTCCCATTCAAAGTTTCTATTAAACATCTCACCTTTTCTAAAAACTCACATTCTTACTCAAAACCCTTTCCCATTTTACTCTCTTCATCAAAACATCTTCTCTCTTTCTAAAAATAATAAAAAGACATTACGTATTTTTGAATAATTTTTTATTGAAATTATTATATTAATAATAAATATTATTAACCTCATGTATACGACTTATAAATTTTATTTATTCAAATTAAATAATTTTTCGTGCATCGCACAAATATAGAGCTAGTCTTTTATAATATGTAACTTGAGTAGGTCGATTGTTTCAATACTCAAAAACCATGGCCCACATTTATAGTTCAATATCTGGATGGACCGAGGTAGCATCTTCTAGCTTTATCGAAGTTAGTATATGTATGTATATACAATAAATTTTAAAGGTGTATACGCAAAAACTCTGGATATTGCGGTGAACAGAATTATCTCGTCTCTTTAGGAGCAAAGTTTGTCGTATTGTTGCGACAACCTTATCGTATCATGTACCGTGTCCCGAAGGAGATGGCCTCTGGCACGGTGGATCTGATTCAACTATTATGATTATTTATTATTTATTATTATTATATCATCTAAATCAAAATATATTAATGTCATATACTAACTCGTGTTAATAAAAATTAGAAACGACTCATTCACGTGGCACAACAGACCTTGCCTCGGAGTCCTTCCTCGAACCCATAGAGTAGAAAATGGAATTGAGTGAAACTAACTCAACACGACAAAATGACCTCGCCAACTCGTCTCTCTCTTATACCTCATTTTCCAGACGAAAAATGATATTTGTATTTGACATATATATTTAAGACTTCTTATCAAAATAATTTGGTGACATTTGTACATGACACTTTAAAATTTGTGCCTAATAAAAAATGTCAAAAACATGTGTTACAAGATGACGTCACCAAATTATTTTACTGTATGGATTTTGTTGCGTCTCTCTCTCTCTCTCTCTGGGTCTGTGCAGGCGGCAACACCACCTGCTCGCTACTATCGGCCGGTAGTTCCCTGCCCCATCGCGGTCGTGCGTGCCTCTACACTGAGAAGGAGCTAACTGTGTGCCCGCGTCGCCGTCGGCAGGAGGTGAAGCGGGGGATGGGCTCCCTCAAGGAAGGCGAGGAGTCGGAGACGGAGGCGATGTGGTCCGCGGACGCCATCGTCTACGTGAACGGCGTCCGCAGGGTGCTTCCGGACGGCCTCGCGCACCTGACCCTGCTCCAATATCTCAGGGGTGAGCCGCGAACGGATTTCGCCATCTCGGACACAGAGTCGCGCTTGATCGGTCTGGTTCTGATAGTCCTGTTTCTATGGTTGTGATATGCAATTGCTTGATCTGGTTGGAGTTCCCCGGCCTTTTAGGGGCACCTCAATTGGCCAATAGCAACGAGATTTTGACGTGCACATCTCGCTCCGAAAACGCGATTTCTATATATTATTTCGTTAGGAACGATTAAAGGTTTCGGGTGTCAAGTGTTGTTCACCAGAAAAAGTGCTTACATGCGGTTCGGTAACTCGGTTCCTTTTGACCAAAAGGAATGCAGGCATCTCCAAGCAGCTGGCTGCTATCTCATTCTCTTGAAAACTTTCATGTTTTATTTAGTTTCCAGGCTCTTTCTTACTAGATTTGTGTTGGTTTTCTCTTTTGAATTCAAGCATTTCTCCTTGTTTGGTTGTGTGTGTAAAGTTTTGTCCCATATTGAATATCTAAGAAAGTTGGAAGGCCTTAAATATGAGGTACCTTCTTACATGCTTAGATGTGTTAAGTGGACTTACACGCAAGGACGGGCTGAGCCCAAACCAAGTGGTTCCGGGGGGACTGAGCCGGAAACCAGTTAAGCGGGCGCGACGCACGCGATTATCGCGCGCAAGGGGGGGGGGGGGGGGGGGGAAGGTGCAAATCCCCAGCCCGGGGGCCTCGTGCTGGTTCGTGAGGAGGTGGGTCTTCTCGTGTTCTGCGTTCTTTGAAAGAAAAAACCGAAGCGCTGTCTTTGTTTCTCTTCTTCTTCTCCGCCCTGTGAAAAAATCGCTTCGTCTTCTTCTTCTTCGCCCTGTTATAGTTTTTCTTACAATTTTAGAGAATATATTGCATCAATAGACATGGTGAATGTTAAGGCTTTTGGTTCTGATGAGGCTAGCGCCAAGCCTGAGAAATTTTTGGGCAGAACTTTAGACGTTGGCAACAACGAATGAAGTTTTGACTTACCACGCTAGGGCTTTTTTTGTTATAGATTCAGATTCTCTTTCGGATGATGAAGAGGAACTTGCTTGCCCATAGTGCCGCCTTAGAGAGCTTTAAACAAAAAGATTATCTCTGCCATGGGAGAATCTTGTTTGCCCTCTCAGATGCACTATTCGGCCAAAGAATTATGAAAATCTTTGGATAAGAAATACAACTATAATGATTGTAGTTTAGAGAAGTACACTGTGGGGAAGTTCTTAAACTTTAAGATGGTCGAGGGAAACTTTGTGGTTGAGCAGACCCATGAATTCCATATTCTGTTTTATGGTCTTGCTGTGGGAGATATGCCATTGCCCGAGAAACTTCAGGTCTTATCTATCATCTAGAAATTCTCTCCGAGTTGGGAAGATTTTGGCATGATACTCAAACATAAAAGAGGTAAAATATCTCTAAAAGATTTGATGATTGCACTAAATATTGAAGAAGAACATCGGAAGTAACATAAGGATGATGATAAGGGGATGCCAGTAGATTTCACTTCAAAAGCGAATGTGGTGGTAACCTCGTCTGACAATAAGAAATTCAAAAATCAGAAAATGAAGAACAAAATGAAACCCAAACCGAATATTCAAAAGAAGGATGAACTAAGCCTTGCTGGGCTTGTGGATAAGTTGGACATTTTGCTAAGTTCTGTCCTGAGCGAAAGGATAAGAAGAAGAACCAAGACAATGTGCTCAACACCAAGGCACAAGTCAATGTTGTGACTACTAGTGCTGACACTAGCGATGAGTTTGTTTCCTTTAATCCCGAACTAAATTTGATTTTCAACCCAATGAATGGTTAGTTGATACAAGAGCAAATGTGCATTGTTGTGCTGATCGTTCTGCCTTCCTTATTTATCTGGTAATTGAAGGTGCTTCCATGACCACAGGGAACCATGCTGCAGCCAGGGTGTTTGGGATATGGCGTGTTGATCTGAGGTTTACCTCAGGAAAGGTCCTGTCACTACATGAGGTGCATCATGTTCCAGCGGTCTGATGGAATTTGATTAGTGGCTCTAAATAAGTTCGTGCTGGTTATTAGTTGATATTTAAATGTAATAAAGTTGTACGGTTACATTTAGGAACCTTTATTGGAAAGGGCTATCTTCATGAAGGGTTATTTAAATTCAATGCTGAATGTGTTTCTTTAAATAAATCTAATGATAGTTTTGATGTTGCTTGCTCCTATAATGTTGAATCTTATGATGTGTGGCATGATACATTAGGACATGTTAATTTTAATATTGTGAAAATGATGATGAATCTTGACATGATTCTTAAGTATGTTATAATTTTCAAGAAAAAATGTGAAATCTGTGTGCAATATAAACAGCCCCATAAACCTTTCAAATCAGTTGATAGAAATTCTGATATTTTAGAATTGATTCATACTGATTGAAGGTGCTTCCGTGACCACGGGGAACCATGCTGCAGCCAGGGTGTTTGGGATAGGACGTGTTGACCTGAGGTTTACCTCAGGAAAGGTCCTGTCACTACATGAGGTGCATCATGTTCTAGCGGTCTGATGGAATCTGATTAGTGGCTGTAAGTAAGTTCATGCTGGTTATGAGTTGATATTTAAATGTAATAAAGTTGTACGGTTACATTTAGGAACCTTTATTGGAAAGGGCTATCTTCATGAAGGGTTATTTAAACTCAATGCTGAATGTGTTTCTTTATATAAATCTAATGATAGTTTTGATGTTGCTTGCTCCTATAATGTTGAATCTTATGATGTGTGGCATGATAGATTATGACATGTTAATTTTAATATTGTGAAAATGATGATGAATCTTGACATGATTCTTAAGTATGTTATAATTTCCAAGAAAAAATGTGAAATCAGTGTGTAATATAAACAGCCCCATAAACCTTTCAAATCAGTTGATAGAAATTCTGATATTTTAGAATTGATTCATACTGATTGCTGTGAGTTTAATGGTGTGATAATGAGAGATCATAAAAGATATTTCATTACTTTTATTGATGATTGTTCTCGTTATTGTTATGTTTATTTGCTGAAAACTAAAGATGAGGCTTTAGATAAATTTATAGTGTTTAAATCTGAAGCTGAAAATTAAACAAATAAATCTATTAAGAGGTTAAGGTCTGATAGGGTTGGAGAGTTTACCTCGAATTTGTTTCAAAAATTTTGTCAAGATTCAGGTATCATTCATGAGGTCACTGCTCCATATAGTCCTCATCTAATTGTGTAGCAGAACGTAAGAACCGAACCGAAGATATGACTAATTCCATGTTAGGCAGTTCTGGGTTACCCAACTTCATGTGGGGGAGGCTCTGTACACTGCATGTCATGTGTTAAATAGAGTACTAATGAAGTAAAGGGATAAAAGCCCATATGAGCTTTGGAAGGGTCGGAGGACAAGTTTGAAATACCTTACAGTGTGGGGGTGCCTTGCAAATGTATTAATACCTGAACACAAAAGGAAAAAACTTGGTCCAAAGACTGTGGATGACATCTTCTTGGGTTATGCTCAGAATAGTTTTGCATATAGGTTTCTGATTATTAAATCAGAAATTTCTAGAATAGATGCAAATACTATTGTGGAACTTCGTGATGTTACATTTTTTGAGGATATTTTTCCTATGAAGATGAGAATATCTCAGTCTATTTCTAGTGTATCTACTTCAACTAGAGATGAGTCTACTTCTGTAGAAGTCCTACTATCCTTGGTGGGTGCACCTTCCTCAAGTCACTATAGATTAGATGAATCAAGTGAGTGTACAGAATTGAGAAGGAGCAAGAGGCAACGTGTGTCTAAGGATTTAGGCCAAGACTTTGTCACCTACAATACAGAAGGTGATCTTGTGACATATAGAGATGCTATGGCTTCTCCTAAAGTTAAGCACTGGAAAGAGGCCGTTAAGAGTGAAATGGACTCTATTATCTCTAATGCCACTTGAGAGTTGGTAGATTTACCTCCTGGCTGCACCACCATAGGATGTAAGTGGGTGTTTAAGAGAAAATTAAAACCTGATGGGTCAGTGGATAAGTTGAAAGCCCGCTTAGTTGCTAAGGGATTCAAACAGAAAGAAGAGATTGACTATTTTGACACTTATTCTCCTGTTACCAGAATTACTACAATCCGAGTGCTGATAGCACTGACATCCATATATCATCTCGAGGTCCATCAAATGGATGTCAAGACGACATTCTTTAATGGAGATCTTGACGAGGAGATATATATGGATTAGCCAGAGGGATATGTACTTTCTGGAAGTGAGAAAAAGGTCTGTAAGTTAGTCAAGTCTCTTTATGGTTTGAAACAAGCCCCAAAGCAGTGACATGAAAAGTTTGATAGGGCTATGCTAGCTTTTGGCTTTGAAATCAATGACTCTGATAAATGTGTGCATGCTAAGATGAAAGATGATGAATGTATTATTTTGTGTTTATATGTAAATGATATTATGCTTTTTGGAACTAACTTTTCTATTATAAATGAGACAAAAGCTCTCTTGAGTGATTAAGTTTGATATGAAGGATATGGGTTGTGCTGACGTGATTTTGGGGCTGAAGTTGACTTGCTCAACTGATGGAATAACAATTTCTCAAGCACACTATGTTGAGAAAGTGTTAGAGAAATATGGTTATAGTCAAGTTAAATTTGTTGTCACACCCTATGATTCTTCAAAGACTCTCCACAAGAATAAGAGTGGCGTGGCTGTGTCTCAATTGCAGTATTCACAAATAATTGGCAGTTTAATGTATTTAACAAATTGCTCTAGACCTGATATTTCTTTTGCAGTAACAAAGTTAAGCAGGTTTACCAGTTGTCCAGACAGAACACATTGGGATGCATTAGATAGAGTACTCAAATACTTGAAAGGGACTATATCCTTGGGCTTGTACTATGGGAGGTTTTCTGCAGTCCTGGAGGGATATAGTGATGTTAGTTGGATTGCTAACACTGCTGAGTGTAAAGACGTTATTGGTTATGTTTTTACACTTGGAGGCGGTGCAGTTGCTTGGAGGTCTGTTAAACAGACGATTATATCCCGTTCTACATCTGAGGCAGAATTGTGTGCTTTGGATACCACAGTAACTGAAGCTAATTGGCTAAATGGTCTTCTTACTGAAATTCCCTTGATTGTGAAGCCAATTCCTCCTATTTCAGTGAACTATGATAATCAAACAACAATAGCTCAGATTAGAAGCTCCAAATATAACCAGAAACAGAAGAGACATGTTCGAATAAGATTAAAGTCTGTTCATGAGCTAGTGTCTCAAGGAGTGGTGTCCTTGGATTTTGTAAGTTCAAAGGACAATGTTGCTGATCCACTCACTAAAAGACTTGATTATGAGAAAATCAAGAGATCCAGTAAGGGAATGGGACTGAGATCTATTCTGGTTTCATCTATAGCAGCAACCCAACCTATCTGATTGGAGATCCCAATAAGTAGGTTCAATGTGGTTAAAACAAGCTATAAGGGTGAACCATAAGCATAAATTGATTGAGATGTAATCTCATAGTTTCTTCCCTAGATAGATGCTTGATTACTAGTAAGGATGAGCTTAGGGCTCTTAATGAGTTCAAGGTCTTAATGACAGGATGCTTGCAGTACATCCTTGGAGAACTCACCTATGTAAGTGTAACTGTGAGGCCGCAGTGTGGGGGGGTCTAGGCAACTCTCCTTATCACTTATGAAGCAAGATTTGATGGCATAGCCGTAACCTGTAATGCACCAACCCAGAAGGATTCAACTGTCGCCCGTGATAAGTTGTTGCCAATTGACTTTCACATGTAAAAGGTTTAAGTTCAAGACTTAGTTCACTTCAAACCTATGTGAATAAGATTGGTGTACTTAGGTGAAGATTCAAACCGGAAGGTATCTCCGCTGAAAGCTCGTTATAACAAGCTTCAGGGCATGTTTTGTTTCGCCAGAAATGATTTGAATTTGTGAGGAATTGTTGGTTTTTTGTTTTGAATTCAAGCATTTCTCCTTGTTTGGTTGTGTGTGTGTAAAATTTTATCCCATATTAGATATCTAAGAAACTTGGAAGGCCTTAAATATGAGGTACCTTCTTACATGCTTAGATGTGTTAAGGGGACTTACACGCATGTACGGGCCGAGCCCAAACCAGGTGGTTCCGGGGGGACTGAGTTGGAAACCAGTTAAGCGGGCGCGACGCACGCGATTATCGCGCGCAGGGGGGGGGGGTGCAAATCCCCAGCTCGGGGGCCTCGCGCTGGCGGGCCCGATTTGGTTTTCCCATTGTCTCCACATGTTCTGCGGTTTTGAAAGAGAAAACCGAAGCGTCGTCTTAGTTTCTCTTCTTCTTCTCCGCCCTGTGAAAAAATCACTCTGTCGTCCTGCTGTGCTGTTTTTCTTCGACTCGCGCTGTCTGCTGCTCCGCTGCATGTCCTATGGCTTTTTCTGAGGCGATCTGAGGTTGAGTCTATGGGCGACGTCCGTGTTGGAGTGCACCTACGGACGCCGCGAGTGGTTGTCGGATCTTGGGAGAATCTTACCAACGAGCCTCTGCACCGTAGGGCGGCAATATATTCTCTAAAGACAGTCGGCACGCCGACTCTTCAACCAGATAAAGTTCTTCTGATCATCTGTCTATTTTATACATCCTTGTTACGGTTTTTCTTACAGTTTGGTGTGGAGATTCCCTTTTTGGACGACTACCACGGTTGTCTTTCACGTGACATTTGCTGACTTGATAATTTATGAGCATCTAATGATCGAAGAAAGAAAATTTCTGTGTCCCACTTGTGTTTTATGGAAGATTTTTGTCTTGATTCGACCATGATTTTCTACGACAGAATTCCATGGCCGCAGCGAACTGCAGTTTATTAGTAGATTTCCACCCTCTACGAATGGTTTTTTTTTTTCTTTTCTGACAAGTCTTTTCTGTCCATGTAGGTCTTGGGCTGACAGGAACTAAACTGGGTTGCGGTGAAGGTGGGTGTGGAGCCTGCACGGTGATGGTTTCTTATTATGATCATTACCTTAAGAAATCAGTGTGAGTATCTCTGCCGTGTGCTCATCTTATGCAACTTTTGTGTATTTCCAATGTTACAACTGACCAGATACAGAATAAGCGAATATTCATACACTGGTTTCCTTTTTCGTTTAACATTGCCATGTGCTTCTCTCGTCACTGTCATGTCATCAATTTCTCAATCATTTCAGCTTTATAAGTGAAAAAAAACCTTAAATCCAATTTTTTTATTTAATATTGTTGGCAATCATTGAATACCATGCTGTCCTTCATGAAGTAATTCATTCCATTCTTCTCCATTCTAATATATACATCAAAGAGTCACTGCATTTTCTACTTTGAAAAGCTTGTGCATCATGACATTATATATCAGCAATGGACTTGTCCTGATAGTGCTAGCAATGTTATTCCATGGAATTAAACTGCTTCTTGAACACTTGCCAGAAAAGGTTTATTATTGAAACCATTTACATCAATTAACTAGGGAAACTTTGCAATGGTGCAACTACTTTGATGATGATGCTGCAGGCACTATGCAATCAATGCATGCTTAGCTCCCCTATATTCTGTGGAAGGGATGCACATAATAACGGTGGAAGGCCTTGGAAATCATCAGCAGGGCCTGCATCCTCTCCAGGTAAATGGGCCCATCATAATTTGTTTTATATTTAGTTTGATCATTCGTGTTATGTTTCCCCCCTTTTTCCTCAGTCTGTCTGATGCTCACATCTAACGAGCTCCTTTATAACATCTATCTTACATCTCTTGTTTTACCACAGCTTTCTCATTCACTAAGATCGAATTTGTAATCACTAGAGGAATGTGAAAAAGGTGTAAATACAGGCTTTTGTATCTATCTGAGATACTTCCAAGTTCTGATTGGAAGAAAGCCTCGACCTCCTTTTGGTCCTGGCCCTTTCACACATATCACCATCTGTGCTAGTGTAATATGTGCTGCCTTGGCTGTTACTTTGGGCTGTGCCATCTCCTGTCAATTTAGAACATTGGTTGGTAGTCTAAACTCTTGTGTATTCTAACTATCCATAGATTTCCTGGCATGCCGTACTCTCCTCTTAAACCTTGGACTCATGATCAGAGAACACCTTTGGTGCATCACTTGATTTTGTAAACTTGTCAATTTTAATGCGTATGTATCTGAGTGTTCTTCTGATTCCATATCTGTTGTCAATCCTCCCACATTCACTGAAACATCATGGTGAAACCATAGTGGTAACCGTTCTCTTTTACAATTTAGCTAGACTCAGACTCCGAACAGTGCTGCCTGTTAATTTTGCATAATTGCCTGTTTTCACGTGTATTTCTATTGACTACATTATCTTTTCTACACTTGTACCTGTTCACTGTGACACTTCTGTTTGGAATACCAAAACCAGGCATGAGTACTGCTCCATAAAAATTCTCTAATTGGCTTTGTCCAATGCCCAAATAAATATGTTTTAATGGGTGATTGATTTTTTCATTGTTTCTCATGCAGGAATCTTTAGCATGTTTTCATGGTTCACAATGTGGATTCTGTACTCCTGGCTTTGTGTTGTCTATGTATGCCTTGCTACGATCAAACAAGGGTCCACCAAGCGAGGAGCAGATTGAAGATCATCTTGCGGGAAATTTGTGTCGTTGCACTGGTTACAGGCCGATTGTTGATGCTTTTCGTGTTTTTACAAAAGCTGATGGTTCCTTTTATACTACATCAGCTTCTTCAAACACTTCAACTAGCAGCTTTCTTTGCCCATCCAGTGGAAAACCATGTGATTGTGGTGTAGCCAGTGTGGAAAATGGTGACTTTTCTGCAGACGACTTGACTTGCAAAAGTTTCTTCAAACCTATTTCTTATAGTGATAGAGATGGGACATTGTACAGTGAGAAGGAACTTATTTTCCCTCCAGAGCTTTCACTGAGAAAGATTTTACCCCTGAAATTGAATGGTTCTGGTGGAATCAAGTGGTTTCGGCCTGTAAAACTTAAACATGTTTTAGATCTTAAGTTACGATACCCAGATGCAAAACTTGTGGTTGGTAATACTGAGGTGGGAATTGAAATGAAGTTTAAGAATGCGCAATACCAGGTCCTCATTTCTATCTCACATGTACATGAACTTAATGCTTTGAATGTGACAGAGAAAGGTTTGGAGATTGGTGCTGCTGTAAGACTGACAGAGCTCCAACAAGTTCTTAAAACACTAGTACTAGAGCGTAACTCTCAGGAAACTTCATTTTGCAAGGCCCTGATTGAACAGCTAAAATGGTTTGCTGGGAAACAGATAAGAAATGCTGCTTCTGTTGGTGGAAATATCTGCACTGCTAGTCCAATATCAGACTTAAATCCCCTGTGGATGGCTGGTGGAGCTAAGTTTCAGCTTATTGATTCGGGAGGAAACATTCGAACTACTCCTGCAAAAAGTTTCTTCCTTAGTTACCGGAAGGTGGATCTGAAGCAGAATGAAATTTTACTATCTGTTTTCTTACCATGGACTAGGCCTCTAGAGCTTGTAAAAGAGTTTAAGCAGGCACATCGTAGGGATGATGATATAGCCCTTGTAAATGCTGGAATGCGTGTATATCTTGAAGAGAATGGTCAAAATTTTAAAATCATTGATGTTTCTATTGTTTATGGTGGTGTAGCTCCTGTTTCTCTAGCTGCCTCCCAAACTGAAGCTTCTCTTATAGGGAAGATTTGGAATAAGAAATTGCTGGATGATGCCTTGACTAGTTTAACAGGAGAAATCTTTCTTGGAGAGAATGCACCAGGTGGGATGGTAGAATTCCGAAAGTCCTTGACGTTAAGTTTCTTCTTCAAATTTTTCCTATGGGTTTCTCAACAGTTGAGTGACAAAGGACATATCATGGAATGCCTGAGAGACCGTGATCAATCAGCCGTATGGCCTTACAATAGACCTCCATCTATAGGAAGCCAAACTTATGAGTTAACAAAGTATGGAACTGCTGTGGGGCTTCCTACAGTTCATCTCTCATCAAGATTACAGGTGTCATTTCCATCTTTGAATTATCTTTGACTATTCTCTGTTCTCTTCAACTATATTCTTTGATTTTTGGTCCTCAGTTGCATATAGATTTTTCAGACCCTTCTTTGATGTTTTTCAGATAGAGATTGCACTAATCTGGATTGAACTTGGCAAACTTTCTTTCTTTGTAATACCTTTTTCCTACTGTCATTTCTCTTCGTCACTAAGAAATCCTCTGAGATTCCCTTGGGGTTGATTATGATCTGGTTTTCCAATAACTTGCTTGATTTTCTAAAAAATTATGAGTTAAAGTGGACACTCTACAATTTGGTTGAAGTCTACGTATGATTGATAAGTAGCATAATAACCATGGGAGAATCATGGTGTTAAACTTAAATGATTGGGCCTTCCAACTGAAAACTTTAAGGTGATGAGTGGAGAGGGCTCCACTCTTATAAGCACATTGAGATTTTTGTCCCTTCTCCCTTCCATTGTGGGATTATTCTTGCACGCCCCCCTCACATGCAAGCTGACTTGATTTTTAGGCTCTGTCATGTGGGTGATAAACTTGGGGTGCATGGCCCATATGATACGATGGGCTCTGATTCCATGTTAAAGTTTAATTGATTGGGCCTTCCAACTCAAAACCTTTAACACATGGCATGGATTAATTTGTCCAACTGATCCAGTTTGTAATTGCTTGTAACTTACAAAGAAGGATGGTTGCCGAAATTCAACATGCTTCACCTATTTGACTTTAAACTATTGTCCTATGCCAAAAATATCCATCAGCAAAAAGAGAGAGAATATGGCAGTGGGGGAGATGTGGTAGGATTCTATCTTATTTCTCTAAGCTAGACAGCTTATAGACTTTCGAGAAGGATAGGCCATATATGTCCTTGCATACTCTTAAAATGCATGGTCGAAATTGTTTATTAGTTATCTCATGAAAACTCCATTGACTTTAAATTTTTGTATGTTGGGATCTCATAGTGAATTCATTTAAAGTTGCTTAAAGTAAAAGACTTGCCCATTGCATTTAAGTAAGATTTTTTGAAAACCTAATTGTTTTTGTGCAACCAAGTGGGTCTCAGGACTTGATGGATATCTTTTTTTTTTTCATTATTTTAACTCTTACCCAAAACCATGGCGATTGAGGAAATGCTCTACTAATAAAGGGGGAAAGTACTCAAGGATTATCTGATGTGTAAACCTCAACATCCAGGTGTCAAACCTGGATGAGTATATAGCTGAATGGCTATGGCACAAATAGCACTAGTGAATGAGTGGTGTGGTCCAACAGGTAAGCCAACTCTACCATGTTAACTTGTTAAGGTCTGAACTCTAACCCAAATCCTAGGTGTGAGATAGAAGTAATTCTCTGCTTAGAAAGAAGGAAGGCACCCAATTGATTATCTGATGTAGTACCAAAACCCCAAGAGTTTGCAAATTTAAAGAAAACATGTGAGTATATGCAACCATTTTCAATTTTTTACGAAATCAACCAGAAAAATATACATTCCATCCCATGCCTGTTATACTGCCTATACAATCTCCTCCACTCCTCCAATTTTTTATGAAATCAACTTCTTTTGGCTAACATATTGTACTGACTTGACTCAGAAAGGTGGATAAATGTTTTCACTTTCTGAACCTTTAGAACCAACAAAAACTCAACATACTCACAATGGCAACCTCATGAATCATTTGGTGATGAGGAATGGGGAGTGAAGTGAGAAGGTATCAGTTTATCTGTCATCCTTGCCCCATTCTCATATTTTCACTATATCTGCACCCTTGTTTGGCCTCCTTCCTGTCATCCTTTGGCATTCTTTCTTCAAAAATGTCATATGGAATATTGTTTGCTTTGGCCGACAACCTATGTTTATATTTTCCCAACTTGGTTCTAGAAGTCTGATAAAAATTCTCTGTCCAATGCTTTAAAATGAGATAACAAATGATCATACTCACGATGGGGCATGTGAATTTGAAGAGATTGAGAACAATAAGGGAAGGGAGAAGCTAAAAACCTAGCTCAAGTTATTGTCAAATCTCATGTTGTTGTCATGCCTCCATCCTATTTTCTTTCCACTCTTCAAAATCTTGTCTTCCTTTCTTGCCATCCTTACTGTCCTTTAGCAATCCTCCCAGGATCCGAGGTTCAATCCAGAAGAGAAGACTGGAGGAGTTAGACAAATGAACAAATCATGTTGGAGACTGCTAGAAAGTGTCAGCATACGTCATGGTAGGAGATGGCTTGAATGCTTGATTCTTATAAGTCAGTTATTTGTGAATAATTTAGAACTGTGCTACATGGTGATATGTCAGAATTTGAATCCTTGGTTTCATATGCGGCCTTGACATTTTTTTTTTCAATAGGTTGGATATTGGACGCTAGTGTAACTCATTTAGTATCTTTTTCCCCCTTAAATAATATGAATACATAGGTTATCATTTTTTTATTGGTGTTATGTCTCAAGAAATTGTTCGCTTACATCTCACATGCATCCAACTGGAGAACTAAGTTCCATTCTTTTGTTTGTATTTAAATCTTAATATAGCCCTCAGATTGATGAGATGTGGCTTGGAGATTATGTTATGATGATGGTTTTACATACACATGGCTTAAATTAGTTCTTGGTACTTGTTATCTTCAAGACATTTTCCCTAACTTCCCTTATGCTGTATTATCTGTTTTCTTTGTCCTGTGGTAGGTATTCAGCTTGTCTCTAACATCCTTGCAATTCAGGTTTCTGGGGAGGCAGAATATGTGGATGATATCCCAACAGCCCTGAATACCTTGCATGCTGCTCTGGTCTTGAGCACAAAGCCTCATGCTCGTATACTTTCTGTTGATGATTCATCTGCCAAATGTTCCCCCGGTTTTGTAGCATTATTTTTATACAGAGATGTGCCGGGTGATAATCTTATTGGACCAGTTGTTCATGATGAGGAACTGTTTGCCTCAGAAGTTGTTACTTCTGTGGGTCAGGTAGGTAGCTTCTCATGTTTTATTCATCATGTGGTAGGGGATTGGGGGCATGAGTTGGGGTGGGGGGGCTGGGGCTCATAACTCAGGTTCAAACCTGGGGTGGTGTGGTTTTCTGATTGTTTGTGAACTGACCCTGCCACAGTGACAGAGCCCATAAAAAGAGTCACATGGCATTCTGTTCTTTTTCACACCTATGCATGCCTGTTTGTGCTAATGAGTTGGACTTTATTATATACTCTGTGATGTATGCATTAAGAATACCTATGTCATTAGCAGGTTATTGGTGTGATCGTGGCTGATACACATGAAAATGCAAAGTTTGCAGCACAAAAAGTGCATATCCAATATGAAGACCTTCCTGCTGTTTTATCCATAAGGGAGGCTGTCAATGTGAATAGTTTTCATCCTAATACAAAGCGGCAAATTGCAAAAGGAGATGTTGATTGGTGTTTCCAGTCAGGATCATGTGATAAGATCATAGAAGGAGAGGTTCAAGTGGGAGGTCAAGAGCATTTCTACTTGGAACCACATGGCACTCTTATTTGGACTGTTGATGGTGGAAATGAGGTTCACATGGTCTCTTCTACTCAAGTAATTTTTGATCATTTTGACTTGTTAGCTAGGATGATCCTATATTTGTGCTTTTTGCCTTTCTTTTGATGTGCAAAAGCTCACTTCTCTTTTGCTGAAACTCTCTACTGTTCACGTTCAAATGCAAAAGAGGCCTCACTTCCAGTGGTATCACTTCTAATTTTATGTTGAACTTTGAGAATGATGTTGGAGGAGGGATTTTTATGTATCTAGTCATCTATTCTTTGTATCAGATGAAATTTTTGTGATCAGACATTTAGTAGTATCACTTTGACCAGTGACCACTCATTGATGATCTTTGTTACCATCTACTTCACCACCCCATAAGCAAGGTTGAAAATACTAAGATATTGAATGTAATTTGATAATGACATCTTATACATATTTATCTGCCCATTCTAAATTATGCACAGATTAAATAAACTATATCCATTATTCATTTTTTCTGAAAGGTGGGCCGTCCCACCAAATTTATTAAATAAATATTGGTATTACAACCATTGAAAGGAGAGGAGTGATTCTACTTCACAGGATAACTCACCAACACTGATACATCTATCTCTTGCAATCCTCTAAAAAAATGTGAAATAACCTACATAAATTATAAAGGAAAGAAACTCTTATGAAGCAATATTTCAATGTAAATATGAGATCCCTGGAACACAATCATTTTGCTCTTTCCTTATGCTCCATGGATATAATAAGACTGAACAACTGTGCTTTTAGTCTTGTAGGAGATGTAATCTTCAGTGATTTAAAATACTCTCACAGACTCACAGTAACTGGTCCTTACTTCTCATGGTCTTCTATTAGACTATTTTTAACTTATATGTTGTTCATTTGTTTTATTATCATTCAGGCTCCTCAGAAGCACCAGAAATATGTAGCCCATGTTCTTGGTCTTCCATTGTCAAAAGTTGTGTGCAAAACAAAGCGCATTGGTGGCGGATTTGGTGGAAAGGAGACTAGATCAGCCTTCATTGCTGCTGCAGCCTCTATTGCTTCATACCGTTTGAAGAGACCAGTAAAAATCATATTAGACCGGGATATAGATATGATGACCACTGGACAACGCCATAGTTTTCTTGGAAAGTATAAGGTACTTGCTTGATTTTATTGAAGGATACTACTATGATAATGCAGAAAGGAGAGTGCATGTTTATCATTAGTTGGCACTGTTTTTCAGGTTCCTAAGTCTTCTGTAGCTTGAAGGTCCTGGGACTACAATCACTTTTGTATATGAGAATTCATATTGATAAATCTGATACAGCTAAGCCATTCATTCAAAAAACAGTCAGACTTTCTTTCAGATTATGGCCAGTGCTTGTGCTAATGCATTAGGGCCAGTTGGCATTGACTTCTGTCTGTACCTTTGTTTCCAACATGCTTGAGAATTTTCTCCTAAAATTCACCAAATTATGCACAATGAAAATGGGAAAAAATTCACAACCCACAGGAACTGGATTCAGTTCATATGCAGATTGGGCTTGGTTAATAACACAAAAACTTGCATAAGCAAATTTATTTTTTTTTCATTTTTATAGACGTAAAAGATTATCTAGTGTGTGTAACGAAAGAAAGCTATCTCACCTTTGTTTTCTGCACCCAGGAAAATGGGAGGGGGATGTTAGAAATCCTGGTGGGCTTCCTGGTTTACTTAAACTATTAACGACATGGTTCTGCTGTAGGAAAGTTTTTGGATGAATGAAAAGCTTTGTTAATCATCTCTATACCGATTGTTAATCTATGGTGAAAGAAAAAATAGTTCCACTTTCTTTATCTTAAATTTGCATTGTTTTTTTTTGTACCTAGATGCTCTTAGTCACTGTTGACATGAAAAAATTGTGCCAATTCCCCATTCCCAGATATCCCCTTCTCCTCCCCCTCAACCGATGGGACTCCCATCGGTTAAGGGCTCTTCCTCCTCAACCGATGGGGGTACCATCGGTTAAGGGGGTTCTCCCCCTCAACCGATGGGACTTCCATCGGTTAAGGGGCTCTTCCCCCTCAACCGATGGGGGTACCATCGGTTAAGGGGGTCCTCCCCCTCAACCGATGGGACTTCCATCGGTTGAGAGGATTCTCCCCCTCAACCGATGGGGGTACCATCGGTTAAGGGGGATATCCTCTTTAACCGATGGGACTCTCATCAGTTAAAGGGGATCCCCCCTTTAACCAATGGGACTCTCATCGGTTAAAGGGGATTTCCCCTTTAACCGATGAGACTCTCATCGGTTAGAGGGGGGGCCCTACCCACTACGCATGTAAGGGGGGCCTTCCCCTATAAAAGGCCCCCCACTCCCCCCCATTTTGGGCAGCCCCCAGGGAGCAAGGAAAAGCTCCTTTGCGCTGCCCCCAGGCTGTCCAAAAATCCTAGAAATTCCAAAGAAATAGAAAAACCTTTCTCCCTCTTCCCAAAGATCTCCTCTTCTGTTCCTCAAGTCCCCTTGCTTGGTGTGAAGGTACCGGCCCCTTCCCTCCGCTCGGTGCAAAGCATGGAACGCCCGATAAAGCAAAAGAACCTGGAGATCGTCTTCATACGACATCGACATCTCCTCCATCCCCCTCCATGGAGGGTTTCTCAAAATCATAGCATGGTCCCTGCCCCCACATCGAGCAAGACTCTGTGGGGGTGATATTCTTCAGGGTTTAAATACCATCCATATTGAGCAAGACTCTATGGATACACGGTATTTAAATACCTTTGTGCTCGTGCTCTAAATGCCTCCATATTGAGCAGGACTCTATGGGTATAGGCATTTAGATGCATATGTTCTCCCTGCCATGGTTGTAGGTTTCGCCCGAAACCGAAACTGACACGGCGAAACGTGTCGGTTTCGGCCTTGGGCGACACGAAACCGGACCGGAACACTGTTCCGGTCCGAGACTTAATGGTTTCGGGCGAAACCGAAACCGACACCACCCGGTGTCGGCCCGAAACCGGCGACACCAGGCGAAACCCGATGCGAACTCCCCTGAAAAGGGAGTTCGCGTCCCGTGACCCCCTCAGATATGAGATCTGAGGCAGAAGGGGGGTGGACACTGCCGCAGGGCCGCAAGGGGTGGTTTCGGCTTTTCTTGGGGGGGGGGATTTTTTCTGCTGGAGGTGGGAGGAGAGGCAGGGGCGCAAGGGGGGAGGGGGACACATTGCCGGAGACGCTCTTCCCGCCGCCGCTGTAGGTGTTCGCTTTGCTGTATGTATTATTTTTTTGCTTTAGTCTTTCCCTTATAAAATTTTTCTTCTGGGGGCGGAAGCTTTAGCCTTTTCCTTATAAAATTTTCTTCTGGGGGCGGAGCCCCCAGAGACCCCCGCAAGGGGCGCTGCCCCCTTGACCCCCGCGACCTGACCGCGCAGGTCGATCCGCGTGCGAAGGCGCACATTTGAGAGTTCGGGCTCCACATTTGAACAATAAAGTGATATGTTTGATTGTTTTAGGTTCCAAGCAGTCTTTTATGTCATTCTACTTACATATTTTTGTGCTTTATTTTTTTATTGTAGGACCATGGCTAGAGCTAGAGAAGAGCAAAGCCAGGGACTGGATGATCCGGGGTGGGCTCATATCACTTTAGTTGATGCTAGGAAAAGAAAGTAAAATGTAATTATTGTGTTTGTAATATTTATAATAGTGCAAGACGACAACATCACTCCATGTTTATTGTTTAACTCTTTAATTTGCATCGAATATTCCATTAACATGTCACCCACATATATCTGTCACTTAATCCAATTTTTTTCAATCTTATATGCATGTCCACTGGTTCTTTTGTGTTGTGATGAATTTTATATTTTTACAGATTTATTTGAGTTTTTTTACAATTTTTTGTCAACTTTTATAGGTTTCGGACGGTTTCGTCCGAAACCGAAACCGAAACCGAAACCCCCCTCATCCTTACAGTCCCCGCCCGTCGAGCAGGACTCCGGGATGGTGGATTTTGTGCTTATATGTATATGTTTCTTAGAGGAGACTTTGCCCAAGCGGAGATTCTACCCAAAACATATTCGTATAACCACAAATTTGTGCTCATATGTATATGTTCCTTAAAGGAGACTCTGCTAAAACAGAGATACCTTTCTCGGAGGAAACTCTGCTCGAGCAGAGATACCGCTCGGGAACATATCCATAAGAATCACAAATTTGTGTTTATACATATATGTTTCTTAGGGGAAACTTTATCTGAGCAAAAGCTCCGCTCAAAAACATATCCATATAACTACAAAACTCGTGTTTATATGTATATGTTTCTTAGAGGAGACTCTGCCCAAGCGGAGATTCTGCCTAAGAACATATTCGTATAATCATAAACTTGTGTTCATATGTATATATTTCTCGATGGAGACTCTGCTCAAGCAGAGATACCATTCTTGAAGGAAACTTTGCTTCGGCAGAGATACCGCTCGAGAATATATTCATAGAATTGCAAGTTTGTGCTTATATGTATATATGTTTCTTAAGGGAAACTCTGTTCAAGCAGGGATTCTACCCGAGAACATATTCGTATATTCACAAATTTGTATTCATATGTATATGTTCCTTAAAGGAAACTCTGCCCAAGCAGAGATACCACTCGGGAACATATCCATAAAATCGCAAATTTGTGCTTATACATATATGTTTCTTAGCAGGAGCTCTGTCTGAGCAAAAGCTCTGCCTAAGAACATATCTATATAACTACAAACTCGTGTTTATATGTATATGTTTCTTAGAGGAGACTCTGCCCAAGCAGAGATTCTGCCCAAGAACATATTCGTATAATCATAAACTCGTATTCATATGTATATATTTCTCGAAGGAGACTCTGCTCAAGTAGAGATACTGTTCTTGAAGAAAACTCTGCTTCGGCAGAGATACCGCTCGAGAATATATCCATAGAATTGCAAGTTTGTGCTTATATGTATATATGTTTCTTAGGGGAAACTCTGTTCAAGCAGGGATTCTGTCCAAAAACATATTCGTATATTCACAAATTTGTATTCATATGTATATGTTTCTTAAAGGAAACTCTGCCTGAGCAGAGATACCTTTCTTAGAGGAAACTCTAAGGAGACTCTGCTTTAGCAGAGATACCACTCGGGAACATATCCATAGAATTGCAAATTTGAGCTTATACATATATGTTTCTTCGGAGAAATTCTGCCTAAGTAAAGGTTCTCCCTAGAACATATCCATATAATCACAACTCATGCTCATGTGCATATGTTTTCTTAAGGAAACTCTGTTCATGCTGGGGTCCTGCCTGAAAGCATACTCCTGTGTTCACAACTCTGGGATTATATGAATATATTTTCTAACATAACTCTATTCAAGCAGAAGCTCTGCCAGAAATACGTCCATATATCCACAAATATTGTGCTTATATGTATACGTTTCTAAAAGGAAACTCTGCTCATGCAGGGGTTCTGCCGGAAATATATCAATATACTCAAAAAAAAAAAGGGGAATTGTGCCAATATGAATATGTTCTCGGGGAGAAACTCCATTTTGACAAAGATCCTGTCAAGAAAATATATGCATATGTTCACGAAATCATGTTTATATGAATATATCTCCAAAAAGAAACTCAGGCTGAGCGGCGGCTCTGGTCGAGAATATGCACATATGATCGTATTCCATGGGGATCTCCCGTTCGTAATGGGGCTCTCCCAAAAAAAATAATACAATCATATGTCCATCAAATCCATACTAGTATATTTGTGCAACAACTCTGCCGATGCAGGAGCGCTGCCCAAATTCACAATACTCCCAAAATTCAGAACCAACTTGCGGGTGTATACCTATTTCGGGCAAAATCTCAAATCAAACGACATATTTTTAAACCTCAAACGGGTTTACGAGTATATACCCGATATCTTCTCAAAATCATATTTCAAACCCGAAGAAAAGGGGTAGTCATACCATTTCATACCATTTCATAGTGAAATGTTCAAGCTCGAATATCTCAAAGGAATAAATTACATTTAAAAAAAAAGAGAGGAAAGACATCATGTTGGAATTTTCTGAAAGTGCATATTTTCTCGTCCTTACTATGAATGGTATTCGGCTTAAAACTGGTGTTAAAAAAATACCAAGAGTTTTAACTCGATGTAAATGTAACATCGATTCCGATCGATGGAGACAGAGGTCTAGCACATGCTACCTCCAATCGCCTGATGATTTAAAAGACACGGAATCAAAGAAGTTCAGATTGAAAACGACGCACTCGTCCGTTCCACGGGCACCAAAATTCCTTCTCCGCATTGCGCGGACTCTTTCTTCTGTCTGCTAGACAAGCTGGCACGCCCCGCAATACAAAAATCAAAGCATGCAAAACGAATGAATAAAATGAAAGAGAGAAAGAAGGAAAGAAAGGAAGGAAAAATTTCCCCGTGTCCACAGTGACCTTTTACCATAATGAAGTCCTGGAATTTAATTTATTTGAACTTCTCAACCCTTGTCGAATCAAGTGTCAGGGCAACGATGCTTCCTCTAATATCATCAGCTAGATACAAAAGTTGACCACAAGTATACATGCTTTCCAATGCAGTAATGTGACAGAATGATGGTACAATCTTGATGATGCTTCACCTTGGGGAAATCTGTTTTAGCCGTCTTTGGCAAGTTCAACCTTTTATCTTGAAATGATCTAACCTTGTGCACATGGTTCATAAAATGTTGCAAGGATCAGACTATCACTACACCAAAACTTGAGTTGTGTGTAAGGATCACCATCTTTCCCTTTAACTTGGCTATCAACCATACTACTGGTTGGGCTTGTCAGACCCTATGACTTGGCCTTTCAGCCCTCACACCACGTAACTTTACTTGGGACTTGGGAGCATGGTTTGCCGAAGCGAGGAGAATCGCCTGATTCGGCTGAATCAGTGCGAATCACGGAAAAGCTGATCCGTGATTCGCTTGATTCAGCCGGTTCACATGCGAACTGGCCGAATCGAACAACATCGGGTGAATCGGGCCCGATTCACTCCCGATTCGCCCGATGCAGACCCTATGCGTGTCTGATTTGGCCAACACGTTTAAGTGTTGGCAAAAATTCTGCGAAACTCATACCTTATTTACATTTCATATCATTTATTTGAATCCAATAAAAAATATCAAAATAATCATATCTCTTACCAATAAAAAGTTAACTCTCCCATTCAAGAAGAAAATCACGATTTTGGTGATTACATCAAAATAGCGACTTTTTAATTCCTCATAATTTGGTTTATTTAAAAATTTTATAATTCAAATAAACTTAATAGAACACTAAAAATTCAAAGTTCGGTGACAAAAGTCAAACATGCATATGACTTCTCCAAGGAGTCACTCTCCTACTGATTGGGACATAGTTGCAGTCAGTAGGAGAGTCACTCCCTTGGAGAAGTCATATGCACATTTGACTTTTTCCACCGGACTTTGAATTTTTAGTATTCTATTAGATTTATTTGAATTATGAAAATTTTAAATTGACCAAATTATGAGAGATTAGAAAGTTGCTATTTTAATGGAATCACTAAAATCGTCATTTTTTTTTCTTGGATGGGAGAGTTGACTTTTTATTGATAAGAGATATGATTTTTTTTGATATTTTTATTGGATTCAAATGGGGGGGGGGGGTACTTCTTTATTTACATGTAATATCTTAAGTAAATGTTAATAACTTAAATGATATGAAATGTAAATAAGATATGAGTTCTATGTAATCCCATGTGAATCCCTGAGCCTATTCTCATATCTAGCATACATATGTTTCATATATGTCTTACATATACATATATATGTAATATATATTCATTATATACATATATAATATTATAATATAATATATATATACATGCAAATCAGGCCGAATCGCCCGAATCGGATCGAATCAGGACAAAACCGATTCCGTCCGAATCGGTGATCCGCCAAACCTTGCTTGGGGGAGATGCTGACTTAGCCCTCTAGACTTATCATGCCAACAATCTCCCCCACATCGACACTCCTAGGTATTGAATCTGCGACCTTGCTTTGATACCACTTGTTGCAAGGATCAAGCTACCACTACGCCAAAACTCTCCAAAGTAACATTGCATGGTGTGAGACTTGGAGGGCCAATTCATAGGGTCTGACAAGCCCAACCCTGAGTATGGTTGATAGTTAAGTTAAAGGGAAATATGGTAATCCTTGTACATAACTCGAGTTTCACACATAGGAGTTGCTGATGCAACCATGTTTGGAATGACATGTGGTTATGTATGCAGATGTCTCCATGGTTTGTCATTAAAAAGATGAAAACTAGTGTGTGTTCCTTTGATTTATGCCCCCATCTGCGAAGGGAATTCTTTTAGTTCTGTTTCTGAAGAAAATTGTTAAAACATTCTGTTATGGATAAGTATAGTTATGGATGGGGATACCCCTTCAATCTAGATCATGGTAAGTAGTGATGGGCAAATGCTGAACAGCATCCAGCAAGTGGCAATAGAATGTGACAGAGAGAAGCAAGAATCTTGGTGGCATGTGAAGGAAAGAGGAGAGGAACAAGAAAAGAGAAATGGGGTTTGGGAGGTTGGGTTTTAGACTGTACCGGGATCTTCTTTTTCTTAAAAGGTTCTGTTACAATGGCCTTACTTAAGTTAGGCATGCACTCTGCCTGCCTTTCTGGCAGGCTGAAAAGGGGCGTAAGCTTCTGGACCTCTTGAACACACCTGCGTCACTTTCTAGGCTTCTACCTTGGCAACTGTGCGAGCTTGCCAATGTTCTTTTTGAGCCCTGCACTCTGTTAGAACCCATCAAGGATGAACTTGGAAGATCTCAGCTTATCTAATGTGAAGTCCATAGAAATGACGCCATTTACTTTAAAAGAATCCATTAGACTGAATGACCTGCTAGCAGTGGGAGGAAACAGCTGACAACGAAAAGGAATACCCTTGTGGATATTCTTGACTGTTACTTAAAAATGTTGAAGCTCTTTCAAAGCATAGGAGTGTGTTTTCCAGTTCCGAGTGTCTGTGTTAATTGTATAAAATTTTATGTTGGATTGGACCTTCCAACTCAAAAACCTTAAGATGATGAGTGGAGAGGGCTCCACTATTATATGCACAACAACTTTTTTGTCCCTTTCCATGTGGGACTATTCGTGCAAATCAAAAGCAAGCTTTTACAACTTAGATGGCAATAACCTAAACATGTTTTTCCTTTTCTTATTCTGTATATGCTTTTTGGTCAATTCTTTTTAATTTATCTCTCATAGTTGGATCATGTGCTTTAGGTTGGGTTTACAAATAGTGGAAAGGTTCTGGCGTTGGATCTTGAGATTTACAATAATGCAGGAAACTCGTTGGATCTGTCTGTTGCCATCCTTGAGCGTGCAATGTTTCATTCTGACAATGTCTATGATATTCCACATGTTAGAGTTAGGGGGCAAGTGTGCTATACTAATTTCCCAAGCCACACAGCTTTCCGAGGATTTGGTGGGCCTCAGGGGATGCTTATTGCAGAGAACTGGATCCAGAGGATTGCCATGGAGCTTCAGAAAAGTCCTGACGAAATACGGGTAAAATGTAAAATATTCTTTACTTGCCTGTTTCCCTTATGAAGACTCTCTGCTAACATTATTTTCCTAGTTGCAGGAAGTCAATCTTCAGTCTGAAGGATCTGTTACTCATTATGGCCAACCACTTCAGAACTGTACATTGAGGCAGCTCTGGAGTGAACTGAAGGAATCTTGTCATTTCCTAAATGCTCAAGAGGCTGTCAAGCAGTTTAATCTACAGAATCGTTGGAGGAAACGTGGAATTGCCATGGTTCCAACAAAATTTGGTATCTCCTTTACATCAAAATTCATGAACCAGGTTGGTAAAGATAAAAATGTTCTCAGTAATTTGGCATTATGGGGTTCATTTTGGTGGTTATGTACATTCCTTTTTGGATACTATTGTCGACAATTTAGCATTTCCCTACTCTCTATTTGGGTTTTGAATGGTTGTGGCATTTAGGATTGTGTGGTGATAAAGATTTGTACCTATGAACTCTTGGGAGAGAATACCTAGATGCCACTTGTGTTAATTTCATCTACATGAGTCAGCCAGCAGCCCATGCAGGAGACTGATGAAGTTAAGCTTCTAGTCTTAAGCTTCTTTATGATTCCATTTCCATTTTTTCTCCTCTGAGGGCATACTCAACAGTTAAGGGATCATACTATTATCTATCTTAAAGTTAGCTGACACCATAATGATGTACCTGGATCTCAAGTCTGCATGGTGGTTTCAACTGCTCCCCTTAGGTCCTAATGAATGGATCATTGTTTCTCATTGTCGGTTGTCTAACAGGCGGGTGCTCTGGTACAAGTTTATCTTGATGGAGCTGTGCTTGTGACACATGGAGGTGTTGAGATGGGGCAAGGTCTACACACAAAAGTTGCACAGGTAGCTGCATCATCATTCAATATTCCTCTGAGCTCTGTTTTTATATCAGAAACTAGCACAGACAAGGTAATGTTATTAAGCCCATTTCATATGTTGTATCTGTGTACTCAGTAATCAGATTCAGAATAAGGTAGTCAAGTATCTGGATTCTGAACAAGGGTCCTGACTGTACTTTAAAAATCTTATTTAGGTTCCTAATGCATCACCTACAGCAGCTTCAGCTAGTTCTGATATGTATGGTGCTGCAGTTTTAGATGCCTGTGAGCAAATAAAGTCAAGAATGCAGCCTATTGCTTCACGCCTAGGGCAAGATGCTTCTTTTGCTGAGGTAGTTTTCCTGTCAACCTATCAAATAAGTTTAGTATCCCTAATTTTCATAATTGAATTCTTTCTGTTATTGAGATTAAGATTTCTCTCTTTTGGGTTGTTACATTTCCTCCAAATTAGAGGACATTCTACATTCTTGAATCTTCTCTTATAAAGGCCTGAATTCATCATAGAATGTCTCTGCCTAAACCAGGGATAACCTCAGAAACATCGATTGTCATAACAAATACCCTCAATGCAACTCCAAGGTGAAGAATAAAGATCATTTTTTCTTGACATGCATGGTAGCTGAAGATATTTGGAGAGGGGTATTACATGTTGTAGTTAGATTCTCCCTATATACCTTAATTATGCTGCCTTTATGGCAATTTTGATTAGGAAAAGTGGGAAAGAAAGCCTAACCACAAGTTGTTTCTCATCCTGATATAGGAAGTGAACACATGGACACTTAGAATCTCCAGAATTTTAATCAGGGAGATTCTTGTATATGAAACTCGCTTATATAGGAGAAATTTCCAACTGCACTAGTCTCTGGACAATGGTGGGCTGCCAGGATAGTTCCACTTCGCTACAGCCTGTACTGTACCTTTGCTACTCCCTTTTTTTTTTTCTCCCCTTCTGTGTCAGAGTGGTTATCAGAGCAACACTCACTGCTTTGTAATGACCCTTTCGTTTCCTTAAGTTTACCATTCTGTGAGTAGGAGGGTTGAATGCATATGTCATGCTGCCATGGGCTTCCTATCTTTCTGTTGGCAACTGTTGTTTGGTTTTCCACTGTTTTCTTTCTGAATTCTATTTTTTAAAAATCAATGGTCCCTCATCCTTCCAGAAAGGGTAAACAATATGTCCTGATTTTTTTAAGACCTTGTGTGACTTCAATATCTGAATACATGCACATACATCCTATATGATAAGACCTACGTGAGTATGACTTAATGACTACATGCCTGTTCCGGATAAAGTTCTTTGTTTGACCATATTGAGAACTTGTTATAGTTGCATATTCCGTTAATTGTTGAATGATTAAAATTAGTCTAAAACTTTTGAACAGTAGCTTGATTTTATTCAAATTTAGATCTTATAACTGACATGGCAAGTACAATGAAATTGAAAATCATTCTAATTAGAGCACGTGAAAACTTTGAACAGCCTACAAATGAGTAACAGTGGCACAGCAGGTGAGAAAGCCTTGTATGGGCTTTTTATATCTATATGAAGAGCCCATCTTTGATTTCAACTCTTCTTGTAGTTAGTTTATATTATCTCAACAACCAATTTAGGCTTGGCTGTTTCAGGACAACAGGATGTGACATGGTTTTCACATAAACGTCACTGTAAAGTTTTAGTGGCTCAGGATTAACTGAGGATATTATATCTTTTCAGGGGTAAGTTGGAAGGAAAAGAAGCTTCCAACCAATTTTTGATGTTGACTGTTTGTGGAGTTGCATAACTAGAGAAGAATCTTGAGATTTGCACCCAAGCTAGATTTACTCCATGTTTTCCAAGGAACAAGCTTCATTAATTACTATAAGTTTTGGTTTTGTTGTAAACTAATGGCATTTGGACGTTAGTACAGATTTTAAGCAAGTAAATGCAAAGTTTGAAAAGGTAAAGCACACTAAGCTTCATCCACAGAGCTGTAAATCGGGACATGTGACTTTATCAGAAGATAAAAAACCACTTTGGTTTTGTTGATTAAACTGATGCCACTTGACTAACAAATATTGCATGGGAGTTGAAGTTGAAGCACTAGGTATGATGTCTACTTCACTATTGCAAATGTGAAATATGCCTTGGTGTCCTTTTGTCACTAGATGAAGCTAAAGAAGGGAACTTCATTTTGTTGCCTTTGCCAAGCCAATGTGCAATACTCATGTTACAACCTTTAACTATGAGCCCAAGATCCAGAACATTGCATTGAAAATCTTCTAAGTTTGTATTATCGTGGTTTTTGCTACTTCACCAAAATATTTTCTAGGTCTTTTAGTGAGCAAGTTTACCCTTTCCTGCTTTCCATGCATCATAATCTGACAACACCTTATTATTTTGATAAAGTGAATTACCTCTGTTGCCCGCCTGTTCTTAGAAAATGAAGCCTTCGTGACATTAATTGATTCAAATGGAATACATGCATGTGTGTCTTTATCTATCAATGGGAAAAATAGTTCATTTCATGTTGAATATCTTGTTATCTTCAAAACCCGATTAAAAAAGAAGAATGCATTTTATCTGCATGATTAATTTTTCATATGTAGCTGTCTCTTTTCATGTCTGCTGCACTTCTTAATAATTCTAACTTTCTCTTGGTATCATCAGCTGGCACTTGCATGCCATTTTGAGCGGATAGACTTATCTGCTCATGGATTTTACATCACACCAGATATCGGCTTTGATTGGGTAACCAGTAAAGGCACTCCTTTCAGCTACTACACATATGGAGCTGCATTTGCAGAGGTTGAAATTGATACACTGACAGGAGATTTCCATACAAGAGTGGCAGATATCCTCATGGATCTTGGTTTTTCTCTTAATCCTGCAATTGATGTGGGACAGGTAGTACCATGCAGATTTTCCTTTACTACTTAGTGCAACAGATGACATCATGATAGCAACTTACTTTTGTTCAACAATATTCAGCAGCCAAATAAAAACAATCATGCGGGTTTCTTTTAGAGAAGATGGACCAAATTCTTCATGTTTGACACTAAGAATTGAACAAGAAAACAACAGTAAAATATAGATTACTCCTTTATATATTAAAAATGGAATTTGACTTTGGGAAGACCAGTTGTTTGTGCCAAACATTTTGAATTTCATTCTGCATTTGCCATATGGTTCACCCTATTGACTGGTTTCTTTGTAAAGCATGATCTTGCATGTTTTAACACATTTGTTCCTAAATGGAGGTTCCAGTCCGTTGGTTACTTGATCCTTCTTGACTCATGGATGGCAGGGTCGGGTCGGCTGGGTGAGTCGGACCCAGCCGACCCTGACTCGGGTCGGGTCGGGTCGGTGGAGCCGGCCGACTCCAATGGAGTCTGGCCGACCCTGGGTCGGCCAGAGTAAAAAATTATTTAAAAAATGAAAAAATCAGAAAAAAATCAGAAAAAATCAGGAAAAATCCCTAAAATTTACAGAAAATTACCTAGACACATACAACATTCATTGAAATCAAACACATTGAAATTTAAATCTTATCATGTTCATGTACCATGAAGAACAATAACAATGACTAAAGACATAATCATTAATGTTCATACATTGCAAAAATTAAAATATGTACAAGTTGATAACATGAAATAAATAAAAATACCTTCTCAATTTGACATTTCTGAACCCTCATCCTCTACCTCATGAGATTGAATAGGTGGCACATACTCATGTCCTCCATACTGTGTATATCCAAAGCCAAACAAAGAATTTGCAATGTCTTGGAATCCTCTTTGGATGCCTCGCGGTGTTGTTGCTTGTTGACTTGAACTTTCTCCTGAGTGTCCCGGAGGGAAGAAACTACCATATCCAGTAGTTTGAATATTGCCCAAATAACTAGGCCCACTACTAGAGCTGATGTCTGAATATGGCAATTTTGGGGGACTAAAAAAGGGTGGATATGAAGCCCCGTATCCCCAATCATGCCCTGCTTGCCTTTGTTGGCCTTCATATCCCCCGTGCTGCTGTTGTGCTTCCCCTTGGCTTCCTTGTTGTTGTTGGGGTGGTTGTGAATAATCTTCATATCCTGACATAATACCCCCAAGCCCATAACCTCCCGTGGCTCCAATACCTGCAGCAGCACCATCATCATCATCAGGTGATTGGGTGGAGTCATCACTCCCCACTATTTTTCTTTTTCTTTTGTACTCTTCTTTTTGCGACGTTCATAATGTAATTTCTCTGCCTCATATAATCTAGCCAAATGAGATGGCAGGGGTGGAGCCTCAGAAAATGGCTGCCCAATATGTGTCTCTGCCTCAGGAGAGTCCTCTTCACCTTCTTGTGATTTTCTTCTTGGTTATTCTGTTCCTCTTTCTTTGTTTGGCTTTGCTTTCTTCTTGCCTTTGTCTTTCTTTCTTTTGGGCTCTAACTGGGAGGTAGATCTTCTCAATTCTGGCTGAGATGAAGAAATACTAGTATCATGTACGGTGGAAGATCTTCTCAATTCTGGCCTCTCAGCTCTCTCAGGTACATGCTCTTCTAATAAAACATCTCCTTCACATGCTTGAACTAGCCGATCATCAGGATGAAAGTCAGCTAGCTCTCCCTCAGCTCTCGTCTCCACCCAAGCATGTAAAGGGTGTTCCTCATTTAGCAACTCATCAACATCTATCTCAGGAACCACCTCCTCAAATGGTCTACCAGCTAGCTGCATGAATCTCTGTCTTTCTATCTTTTGCCTTTCTTCTTTTTGCTTCACCCTTAAACGCATATTATAATGACAGTAAACCAACTTCTCTAGCCTATCCACACCCAGCCTATTGCGGATTTTTGTGTGAATAAGGCTGAATGTACTCCAATTCCTTTCACATGGGCTAGAAGAAGTGGTTTGACTTAATACTCTCACTGCAACATACGCTAAGGGATTTGTTCCAGCTTGCTGATAATTGACTTGGATCCACCATTCAGCTGTTACAATAAAATAAGCGAACATTAATCATTATAAGGATGGTGAAATCTTATATTTATGATTTTAGGCAAACACCCAAACATGTAAAACCACCTGGACTGAGTCTTTGAGCTGCATATGTCATGTCATATCCTCCGTATATCCCAACTTTCATCTTATATCTCTCCACCTACAAAATGGAAGACATGGCATATGTCATGTCAAATGAATCATACATACATATGCAAAATAAAATATACTATCCTACCTCTGCCACTGCGTCTAATCTCTCATTCATGCTCCTTGCAATGCGAGTGATGACATTGATGGTGCCTCTCATCACTTCTCCGTCATTGTGCACATCATCTTTATATTGAATCCTAGGGTTGAAAAAATACCCTGCATATGATAAAAGAAGTTTAAGTATGGTATCATAAAATAATTCAGCAAGTAATTACATTAAATAAATTACCTGCAGCATGAAGATCATGGTGGAGAGTCATCTCCCATCGCTTGTCTATGATGGCCCACCATTTTCTGTAGGTTTAGGATTCCTTTCCCTCAACTTTTCCTTTGCCTTGTCCATTGCCTCGTACAAATATCCCATATCATTTTTGTCGTCACCATCAACCATTCTAAGGATAAGTACCAAAGGCTCTATTACTTTGAGGTAGTAGGAAACCTTCTCCCAAAATCGTGCATTGCTAATCAGGTCTTGGACTTGGAGAGCAACATCTTTACTATCAAGCCGTAGAGTGTCTACATGTTGCAAAAATTCTGTAGAATTAATCAATTGGCCCAATTGATGCCTATATTTCATTAGGCTCTCCAAAGAAATAAAATTGGATGCAAATCTGGTGGGACCAGCACGAAGGAGATCTCTCCCATCTGTGTACTTCCTCATCATATTCAAAATCCTGTTGTGACTATAAATAAAGGAAGTTATCATCTGAGCATCATCAATGATACCATGAATATGAGAATCTTTGCCTATGTCCTCCATCATTAAATCAATGCAATGTGCTGCACATGGAACCCAATAGAGATGGTGTCTCTTTTCCATTAACAACCTACCCGCAGCCTTGTAGCTCGGTTCATTATCAGTCACACCTTGTACAACGTTCTCTTCACCCACTTCCTCCACAACTGCATCCATAAGTTTAAACAAATATTCTGCATTCTTGATTTTGTTAGATGCATCAACAGATTTAAAGAAAATAGACCCTTCGCAGCAATACACAAGAAAATTTATCATGGATTTTCTTGTGGTCCATGTCCAACCATCACACATAATGGTGCAACCACGTTCTTTCCAAATATTTTTGAAGCTACTCACCCATGTTTTCAACTCCTCATATTCATCATCAAGCCCAGCATCATAAATGTACTTCCTTGTAGGAGCCTTAATACCAGGCCCAGCTTCCGCAATTGCATCCAACATACTCTGAAAATATGGGCTCTCTGCCGTATGTGCTGGGACACCTGCATGTAAAACCATTTGACAATGCCTTTGATTGCACCCTTTGCTGCCTTTGCAGTGGATTTCACTCCTTTCAATGCCTACTTGATTCCTGGTTGTTTTACAGACCTTGATCTATACAAATATGCATCCATAGGACCCTGTGTATTCTAGGAAGAGATGTCCTAGAGTCATCTCTAGACACATGTGCACCTGATGTCCCTAAACCCCTTCGTCTCTCATCTTCCTCCGCATAAGAACGGCGACTAGCACGTGCCGCTGCAGTAAACTCAGGATCAGGATCAGGATCATCATCATCATCTTCATCATCATCCACAGGAATTGGTAGATCATAATCTCTACGAATCTGTCTCCCAGAAAGCTCATCTTGAAGTTCTTGTTGCTGCTGAGTTGTCAATATTTTTTCTGCTCTCTTCCCCTTCAGATATGCTTTTATTTCATTTCTCACTTCCATTGGACAATTCGGACATTTTGAAACATTCCCAGCAATCCCAGCAAGATGTTGTTTAAGGCGATAAATGCCTCCAAACATCTCCTTTCTACACCAATTACATTTCACTTTTCTCTTAGATGCATCAAGGAGAGTACCATGAGCCCAACCAGGATCAATGGCCTGCTCCACCTCTTGCTCTTCATGTTCATGATGTGCCATATTCCTGTGTAAGAATGCAATTAAATTGCACGTTAAATACACATAATCCCTAATTTATAAACCCTATTTAGGGTTTAATTTGGAATTTATGAAAAAAAATATCATGGACTATAAATATTGTACATACAAAACTCTAATCAACTCAAATGACCACACTGAACACTCAATTACACATTTATTATATTAATGACCTACAATTCTTATTTTTTAAACCCCTAATTAAGGTTTAAGTTGAGAATTAAAAAAAACAGATCATGCAATGTTCATACAAAACTCTAATCAAGTAAAATAACTATATTGGACACTCAATTACATAATAATTACGTTAAGGACCTAAAATCCCTAAATTTTAAACCCTAATTAGGGTCATTTGGGGATTTTCTGGGAAAACAGTCAATGTAATGCAATTAAGTCTACCAACAAACTCTAATCAACTAAAATAGTTCTATTAATCACTCAATTGCACATTAATTTCATTCATGACACAAATCCCTAATTTTTATACCCTAATTAGGGCTAAATTTGGAGATTTAAGAGAATGAAGTCATAAACATGTTAAATATGCTATAGATCTACAGATCTATAGTCTATTTACCATTTCCTATTTTTTCAGATTTAAAAAAAAATTGAAAAATCTCACCTCACAGAAGAGAGAGAAGAGAACAGAGAGAGAGGAAGGGCGCCGGCGGCTGCTTGCAGTGGCGGCGGCCGGCGGCGAGCCTCCCGGAGCTCCGGCGGCGGCGGCGGCGGCGAAGGTGGCTGCTCCGCAGGGCCGCAGGGGGAGGGGGGCAGGGGGCTGGGAAGGGGGGTGCTCGGGACTGCGCAGACAGGGTTCTGTCTGCGCAGTCCCGGGACGGGATCCCTCCTTAAAGGGGGATCCGCGGGGTCGGGCGGGTCGGGGTAGTCGGGTCGCGGAGTCGCGCGACCCCGGCGGATCCGGCCCGACTACCGGGAATCCGCGGATCCCGGCCAGTTTCCCCGCCAACTCGGGTCGCCGGGCGCCTACCCGACCCCGACCTGCCCGACCCCGACCCGACCCGACCCGCGCGATTTTTTCCATCCATGTCTTGACTATAATATATTTCATGAAAGGAAAAGATTTTCTCACATGCACTTTGGAAGGTAAGTTGTTTATTAGTTATATCTGCTGATTTCCAACTTTCTTATTATTATTTTTCCCATTTGAGCAATAGATTGAAGGAGCCTTTGTCCAAGGTTTGGGATGGTTTACTTTAGAGGAGCTGAAGTGGGGTGATGCAGATCACAGGTGGATTAAACCTGGTTCTCTATACACTAGTGGTCCTGGAACTTACAAGATTCCTACTGTGAATGATATTCCTCTCAAGTTCCAAGTATCTCTTCTTAAGGTAACTTGATAATCAACTTATGTGTATAGTACTCCCTTTGTAAATAGATTTGATTAGATTATGTTTGAGGAATTCTCATCTACTTCTGTTTCGTTGCCGCTCTCTTTATTGTTCTTCTGTGTATGGCATTTTGTTCTCAGTTCTCCTTAAATATGCTAATAGGTGTTAGTCAATGAAGTTATGTATCAGAAACATGAATGCCTTATTTCAGTTAGATTTGTCTCATATCACATCCTGATCTACTTAGATTTTTCTCATGCTACATGCAGCTAGTAACAGATTTTGTGTACTGTTAACGAATAGAATGTCTTCAACTTAACTTGCAGAGACATGCATTATATCATTGTCAAAAGCATATTTCATTTATTTTGTTCCATTGACATAGAATTTCTGTTCAGATGTCAAAGACTCAAAGTCTATTCCATATTTCCATCTGGTCGTAGCGTGGCTGCTTGATATGTGTGGATATATCCCTGTATTATCCAATCTGCCATGGTCTAACCTTGATAAACCTGTATCAGCCTGTCTTTGAACTTGGTAGTATAGCATATCATCAAGGAAATCGTTTGTGTTGAGGTTTAGTCTCACATCAGACAATCTATGGTAGCCCTCCCTCTTTATCTTTAGAGGATTCCCTCTAACTTAGAACCTAGGGTTTGGGTTAGAGTTTGGGCCTTTAACGTTATATCAGAGCTTTATTTTTCTTATTGTGCTGCCCCCCTCACTCAATAGCGTCATTTATAACATAATTGTTGTGGTTCAAACTATAACCATTCCAGTTCAGTACTGAGGGGAACCGTTGAGGTTTAGTTTCACATTAGATGATACATAGGTGCCTTCCCTTTTTATTTGTAAAGGATTCCATCAACTTAATGAGGTTCTGGGTTAGAGTGCCTTTTAACAGTTTGCTTCATTGTTAATTGTTTTTACACCCAACTTTGCTCTGAACTTCTTTCATGGTGGTCTGGATTTTCATTTTTCAGCAGGATTTACCCTCTCCATCAATGATTACCATATAATTTGGCTTTCAAAATGCTATTTAGCTGATGAATTCCACAGTTTTTGTTCAACTCTTTTATCCATCAACCACTACCATCTCTCCTCTTTAGGAGCTGTTTATGTCTTTATTCTCAGGATTTTCTGGCCATGAACCAAAGCATGTACCTTCATCTCCACGTTCTATTGGAAAGAAATGGCAAGTGATGGAAACATTAATCCCATCCTTACACTATTGATATGGAGTCGTTCTGCAAGTCGAGGATTGCTGCTGACCTTCTCCCTTGCCTCTCCCCAGAGGAGAGGGTGGCCATCTCGTTTCCCTTTTCAAAGGAGGAGGTCCACCAGCCCTAGATTGTGTTTTCTCTGGCAGAGGATACTTAGTCTTCTTTTAGAAGTGCTGGGGGGTTATCATTGAAGCCCTCATTGCGGCGGTGAGAGAGTTTCAGGAAGGGAGAGCTCACTTGGGGGGCATCAACAAGACCCTCTTGGTGCTCATTCCTAAGAAGGGTGCGCAAAATTTTTGAGACTTTCGACCCACTAGCTTGCTTAATGGTACTTACAAGATCATCACCAAGGTATTAGTAGAAAGGTTAGTCTTTGTGATGGATAACTTGGTCAACCATTTCTAGGGTGCTTTCATCAGAGGAAGACATATTTTGGACAACTTTTTGGTGGCCCATGAATGCCTCTTTGCCATGAAGCCGTAAAGGAGAAAAGGGGTGGTATTGAACCTAGACTTTGAGAAGGCCTATGATAGGGTGAGCAGGCGGTGTTTCTTTAATGTCTTGGGGGGACAGGTGGATTGGTTGGATTAGAGTTTGTGTCACTTCAGGTTCCTTTGCTGTTCTTATTAATGGAATGATGACCTCTGGGTTCCACAGCGGTCGGGGGCTGCGCCAAGGGGACCCTTTGTCTCCCCTCCTGTTCGTGCTTGTAGCTAGTATTATGAGCAGGTCGTGGCAGAAGGCTAAGGCTACAAGTTTGATTAGAGGCTTCCAAGTAGTCAGAGATGGTCCCTCCTTACTCACTTGCAGGATGCAGATGATACTATTTTGTTCCTTGAAGAGAGTGAATAGTATCTTTCTATGGCAAGGCCCTTGTTGAAATTTTTGGAGGTCACTGGTCTGAAGGTTAACTTCAATAAAAGTCTCTTGGTCGGGATGAATATGGGGAAGACACCTCTTTTGAGGGCGACCACTTTATTGGGCTATTCTATTGAGGAGTTTCCCTTCTCTTAATTGGGTCTTCCTCTTTCCTTGGGTTTACTCTATTGTGTAGACTGACTTTTCACTATTTAGCGGTATGAGGCTAGGCTTGCTGATTGGAAGGCTAGATTATTATCTTATAGGGGTCGACTGACTTTATGTAGCTCGGTTTTGGACAGCCTTCCTACTTATTATCTCTGTATGTTTTGCATTCCTAGCACAATGGTTAGGAAGCTCGACTCAATTTAGTGCAGATTCTTTTGTCATGACAGTGGGGAGTGGCGTAGAGGTTGGCGTGACATATCTTAGTGCATGATTATCACCAACAAGAAACAAGGAGGTTTAGGGTTGAAGCAGCTTAGAAACTTCAATGTGGTTCTCATGTGCTAATGGGAGGTTAGGGTATGGAGAGGAGGGGTTGTGGTTCCAGGCGATTAGGCAACGCTATTTTCCTTCGAGGAGGATTTGGGACTTGGCCCCCTTCTCCCCACCATAGGAGTTTGATGGGAAATGAAGGATGGCTAAATCAAAATACTTATTATGTTTTATTTGGCCTATTAAAAGACCCATGGTTGTAATCTTGTTTGGCTTTACAAATTTCTAGGGTCATTAAATTTAAGTCTTTTAGTTTCCTAAGTCTTAAGTAAGGTCTTTATTAAGTGTCTTTTGGTATGGAGAGTCTCTTTATTTTAAACTCTATATATAGAGTCATGTAACCAAAGAATGAAGAGAAGAAGAATAAAATCTTGAGTTTTTTTTTGTGTGCCTCCAAAAATAGAGTTTGTGTTTGGGTGTGAAGCCCCAAGGTGGTCCCTGTGAAAGGGAGGGTGTGAAACCTACACTCCCACCTCTTATCCCCCTCTCCGGTGTGATTCTGGCGACCTCCCCCCCTTTCTCTCCCATCCTTAACCCCTCTGCTCCCTCTGTCCCGCATCAGAGTTCCCCTCTTTGGTGAGAGATTTTCGCTTGCAGGAACTTTCTTACTGTTAACGTCTGATTCCAACTGGGAGATGAACAGAAGTGTCTCTTTTGGAAGGACAAATAGTGTGGGGACTTCACCTTGAAGCCTGTATTTCCTAGCGTCTTCGTGATTGCTGCAGCACCTCTTGGCATTGTGGCTCAGGCTTTTGATCAGCACATTCCAGGTGGCTTCTAGGCACCGACTTTTAGGTGTGACTTCTGTCAGGAGGAGCTGGAGTAGCTTTAGGGCCTTCTTTCCTTTCTCCTCACCTTCCATCGCAAGGAGGTAAGGATGAATAGATTTGGAGATAGGAGAAGAAAGACATCTTTATAGTCAAGTCAGCTTATGCAGTTATCGCTGATGGAGATGTGTCATGGTTTTCATGACCAAATGTGGAAATAGTCTCAAAGTTAAGTTTACGGTCTAGAGAACCTCCCATGGGAGGCTCTCCACCTGGGACAGGCTGTCTCGGTTCTTGTCGGATATATGGTTCCTACCTACTGTCTTTGTGGTGCTAAGGGCGAATCCCTTGACCACTTTTTTGTCGACTACTCCTACTCTCAAGGGGTGTGGGTGGAGGATGCTCAGAGGACCAGCTGCATCATCAACTTGCGGAGTGATGCTTACCACTTGCTTTGGGAGTGGGACAAGTTATGGCCCATCAAGCTGGATAGGAGAGAGGTGTGTGTCGAGGAGCTCTTGTTGATTTGGTATGGGCTAGAGTTAAGGAATGGACGATCATGCTTACTAATGTTAATTCCACTGTATCTCCTCTTTTTGGTTGTTTAGGGGGTTAATTGATTCACACTCTCTTGGTGTGTGTTTGGTTGTATAGGTGTTTTGGGGGGGTGGGGGTGGGGTTACACTTTTTGGACTTTTGACCCGCCTATAAATATACATTCTCCCTTGTTTTTAATGTATTCATGGTCCTACCCACTTTCAAAAAAAAGAAAAACTTCTCTCCTATTCATTTTTGCCCTTTTGTTTTACCACTCAGCAGCGATAGTCATTTTTTAATGGACAGTAAGGATACTTGTAATTAATGTGATTTGTATTGTATTGAACCTGTCTTTGAAATTTCCAAATTCTAAATTTATCCTACATTTTCTGCAAGAGATCAAAATTACTGTATGACATTTGCTTCAACTATACCACAGATATTTCCATGTTCTTGTGTTATCCATGTTTTGTTGCAAGCAATGGGTATGTTTCTCAAAGAACAATCAATGGTCACAATCTTATCAATATTGTCCATCGGGGCTGCATGGGAAGACATATATTCATATTATATTTATACATACATATTATTTATTGTTTATTTATGAGGCTGACAGAGTGCAGTGCCCACTTTATGTCCGCTGGCAACATATTAAAAGAAAATGGTGTCTTGGTTTTGGCGCCCAAAAAATTCAGACAGGTATATATGAGTGAAATGTAGGGGTATGTAGACAAATAAAAAAACAATAGAGGTTCCTGGACTGCATGATCACACACTTGGTACAACCGTGGAGCCCACCTCCTGCTGCTTTTTTCCCCTTCCTTTCTTAACAAAGTGGGGGGTGGTAATACAAACACCATGTATGGCCTGGGCATACTACAGTTTCAACCATCCGATCTTGATGGATGGCTATGCTCAAAAAGAAAGAAAGAAACATGCGACTCCTGAGGCTGGGTAGTGGGTAGGACGCATGGGGTGCACTCATCCTGCCGTTGTGCTCTCTTTCATCTCATTCTTCTCGTTGAACAAGGGCAACATCCTGCATTGAAGGGTTAATTAGCATATTTGGTCACATGTTAGTGTGGAAATTTCATGTGCTAATTAGCTTTCTTGCCTTCATTCTTTTAGAAAGATGAGATCACCAGTCTGGATGTTTATTTTATAGGGATCAGGATAGCAGTTGCATTATCATACATTCCAAGGAGTTTCCGTGGAGTGGGCTATATATTCATTATTCTTTTAGCGGTGGTTGATGTTGGTAAAAGCTAACAAGTGTATATTTGTGGTACCCACCAGGGTGTTCCCAATCCGAAGGCTATTCATTCATCCAAGGCTGTTGGCGAGCCACCATTCTTCCTTGCTTCAGCTGTCTTCTTTGCCATTAAGGATGCAATTACCGCTGCGAGAGCAGAAGAAGGGTACAATGGCTGGTTTCCGCTCGACAATCCGGCGACACCAGAAAGGATCCGCATGGCTTGCATCGATGATTTCACGAAGCCATTTGCCAATCTGGACTACCGACCTAAGCTTAGTGTTTGATCCATTCATATTGTTGTTACCGTCGTCTGACGTCACTTTTCAGCTTATGTACGTTCCCTGGTGGATCTTGCTCTTGTATCCAATATTGTCATCAAGTATTGCAAGCAATGCTAGTAGCTATACCATGTCTTCGTTGCAAAAGCACACAAAATCTGCAACAATTATCGCAAGTGATATCTTTCTAGTGGATGCTCATCACAGAATCGATGAGAATTCTGCCAATCATATGATCACGATGTTTGTGGGTGAATGACAAAAGAACTTTGGCCTCGTTAGAGTAGGCTTCTATATGCAAAAGCCCCATTCTATGAGATCAAAGTCGTGTTTGTGCCACATCCGCTTGGAACTATTTATGGACACAGGTTATGTTTTATAGTATCTAAATCTTTCTGATAGCAATGGCATATCCAACGACTGCACTCTTGTGAAGTCAGTGCTGTTTGTTTGGTTGCAGATACACGCTAGGACTGGACGGCGTTTAGATTGGATGGATGAAGTAATCACGTAGAAATATGGTGTCGAGTTCCACCCCCCCCCCCCCCCCACTAAAATCACTCTATTGTCTTTTAGTTATCTTGGTTCGGTAAATCTTAATTTTTGAAAAAAAAATTATCTGCAGCATCTGGAAACGATATTATGAGAGGCCTAATCTAGAGTACACCTTCGAGAGAAAAGATGTCTCTGGATGTAACTGAGTGAAATTCTTCCTATGTTCAAGTCAAAGTGATGTGAAAAAACGGTGGGGGAGAGAGAGAGAGAGAGAGAAAGAGAGAGAGAGGAGAGAGAGAGAGAGAGAGAGAGAGAGAGAGAACTTAACCCTTTCCAATTAGTTTTACATCTATGGAGGAATGGGCTTCAAATTGCTTCACAGTGAGCCTCAAATTTTTCTTTAGGTCGTAGGTAGCTGGCCATCAAGATTTGGGGTGTTGGTTCAAATTGAGAACTCAAATTGAATCGATTGATTCAGTTTGATTTGGTCTGGTTTGAAAAGAGAAAAAATTCAATCTGATCTCAAATTGAATCGAAAAAGAAAAAAAATAGTTTGGTTCAATATTCAAATTTTGTAAATCAAATCAAATTGATTAAATTGAATTATAATAATAGATTTTTAATTTATATATTTATCAAATTTATTCAATATATATGCGTACTATGTATTTTATGGGGGTAATATCATCATTAGTATGTAATGTTTCATTTAAGTGATTAAATCTTATATTTAAGATTAATGAACTCTAAAGCCCATTTAATTTTTCAATTTAAATGGTTTGGTTTGATTTGTTTTGATTTTAAAGAACTTTGAATTGATTTGGTTTGAGTTGATTTTCAAATTTATTTGATTTGATTTTTTAATTTTTTCTCTCTAAATCAAATCAATCATCATGACACCTCCAATCAAGACCGTCAAAAGGAACCCCCTTTGAAGCACTCAATATTGTTGATCAAACCCTTCTTTACGCATGAGCGGGAAAAATAACATGGCAGTACTTGAAAGCTTTATCACGGTGTCAAGTGTAGTCCATTAACGAAGACGTTAGGTGACTTGAATGGAGCGACTGTGTTTATATCTCTTTCGACCATAAGAACGTAACCCAAGAGATCAGCAGAGATTTGCTAACGACGACCAGGATCATATATAGCATTACCAGTGTCCTAAGACGCTTTTTGATTTGAGCTGATGTGGCGAGTTCCAAGTTAGAGATAGATTACCGCACTGTGGGCTGCACTTTTACACACCTAGCTTATTCTTTCTTTCACCTACTAGTTATCTTTAAACAATTGAACAAACTAGACTGGCTTACATTAACAAATATTTATTGTACATCTTGATCATGTGCAACGCGATTAAGATGCACAGTGGAGCTCTTTTTCACTAGTGTGCGGATAACATATTGTATTTGTCTATATATGCACTGGTTATTAAAAGTATTGGAGTGCATTTTATATATTGCGTCATGTGCATATAATAAATATTTCTCATCCAAAATACGCAACAAAATATCTTTAGATAAGTGACAAGTATTACTCTACTCAAGTTTTAAAAAAGTGGTCCGCTCCGTGTGAAATAAGATGAGAACTACGGAGCTCCTATTTGGATGAGAATTATGCCACTCATATGAAGTGGGGGTGGATTCTACCTGTAAATGGGACGGTTTCCATCTGATCAAAACCAAGTAAGATTACGAGATCGAAAGTTCAAATCCTACAAGTAATAGGTTAGCTCTGGACTCCCTACACCTTATCTTCAAGTAAACAGAGTCCACACGCAAGTCCTTGTCGCCCTCGAGCTTCCCCATGCAAAAATGTTAGGGATAGGCAGCAGCCATGTGATGGTGTGATTTTGACACCTTCCCGTAAATTAAGCATCTAACATTTTAACCCTTAACACGCGCAACCATGTCACTAGTCTAAAAAAAAAAAAAGACACAGGGAACCATGTCTGAAGAGTCAATAAAGGCGGGGCCACTAGAAGAAGACGCGAAGAAGAGGAGCTGGCAAGCAAGGAGAAGAACAAGGACGGCAGCCGCCATGTGCGGTCTTTATACCTCCCTTTACACCTCCCTCCCGCTTTGGGCCACCTCCTCGTCACCAGTCCGATCTCTCGTTGTTGTTGCATGCTGATATTATGATGCTGATACACATCTGTCAGCACGCTCGTATTTAGGGTTGTAACTAATTAATACACTCGACGAGTATTTTAAAATTCGATTCGATAAAACTCGATTCGATTCGTTTATTAAACTAACGAGTAGAGTCTGAACAAAAAAATAATATCAGTTCATAAACAGTCGAGTTTGAACAAGATATGCCGCCTCGATTATGTTCGCGAGTAACTCGTTAAGATACTCGATAAAATACTCGTTAAGATACCGATAAACACTCATTAATATTCTATAAATTACTCATTAATATACTCGATTTAATATCCTTAACATACTCGATAAATTAGTCATTATGTTACTAGATATCATATTAATAATTATTTGTTAAATATAAAGATATAATATATTATATATTCTTAAAAATTTATTATCAAATTATAAAAATTATGAAAACTTATGTGTAAACATCCCAACACAAACAAACCTTATTTGCACAATTGCCTGTGGAACCCCAAATCCCATTCCCATTTGGCGCTTTCCAAGCTTCCAGCACCTTTCCCCCCTTCCCCCCATCCCCCTCCCAGCCTCTCCAGGTCGACACATCGCTTCGCTTCCCCCCGGCCCCTTCCAGCACTCCCACCTCCCAGGCTGATCGACGCAGCGCCTTCCAGCCTCCCAGGTCGATCGAACAGCACCTTCCACCTCCCAGGTCGATCGATGCAGCGCCTTCCCCCCCCCCTCACAAGTCGAAAATTTATATTTCCCCCCCTCCCAGTGCCAGGTCGACGCAGCACCTTCCTGCCCTTCCCATTTCTATTTCCCCCACTCCCAGGTTGACGCTGAGGGCGAATAGGATTTGGCGGGCTGATTCCAAGGACGGCGCATCGACTATTCTCTCCGCGAGCAGTGCAGGGGTTCGACGGCCGATGGTCTGATCTCTCCCTCGACTCTCTCCGAAGGGCGATTTGAACGGCGGTGCATCAATTCTTCTCTGCGATTCGAAGGGTAGTAGCACTACAGGGGTTCGACAGCCGTGGTCTCTCCCTCGACTCTCTCCGAACGGCGATTCGAACGGCGGTGCATCAATTCTTCTCTGCGATTCGAAGGGTAGTAGCACTGCAGGGGTTCGACAGCCGTGGTCTCCTCCCTTGACTCTCTCTGAAGGGCGATTCGAACGGTAGCGCATCGGTTTCTTCTCCGCGGCAGCAGCACTGCAGGGGTTCAACGGCCAGTGGACCAGGTGGTTCCTCCATCTACGCATGCTTCCTTCTCCCATTTTGTTCTTCTATTTTTTTTCCTAGAATGATATCACAGATTCGCAGTAACCTCTTTGTCATGTGTTTTACTATTTTTATGACTGCTGTGTTTATATGTTGTTGTTTTTTGTTGATATTTCATAGGACGCATGAGCTAGCAACAGTGGAAGTTCTGATGTGTGGTTGGGGAGGCAAGGGATTGCTTGCATAGGGAGGCGAGGTGACTGCGACAGTAGCTGAAAGCAAGTGAGAGTGAGAGCAGCTTGTAAGGTATGTCATCTCAAGAGATAGAAAAAAGTTGCTCACTGTTGCCCTTAGAGCTTGTATCTTCTAGCGTTGCTTCTTCTTCAAATGTAGTTATGGATAAAGAATGTGAGCTGATTAATGAAACAATGGATGAAGTTATGAAGGCTAACAACTTAAAGTTTCAAATTTTATCGAAGATGGCATGCGATATTTTAGCAATCACTGTAACCACAGTGGCATCTGAAGCAACATTTAGTGCTGGTGGTAGAGTAATTGATACATATCGATCATGTTTGGGAATAGACACTGTTCAAGTTTTAATGTGCGGTGAAGATTGGTTTCGTAATTTCTATGGAATTAAGAGGAGGACCAAAGTAAGTACTTTATATTTGAAGTAAGTGTGATTTTTTCTTGTATATTTTATTGATACATTAATCTTAACGTAAATTTTTACTATTTCAGACAGTGGAGGATGTTAAGGAGATTGCACTACATGAATGAGGAGCATCAGTTGAAGTTGGATGGAACATGTTATGATATTTGAATTTACATTTGATTATTGTAATATGGTATCAAAACTTGAAGATGTTATGGATTTTTTTTAAGACTTGGTTGAATATGCTGTCTTGTTGTATTTATAATGATTTCCAGCAATTTTATTTTGATACATTCCCATCTGTGAGCTATTGTAAATCAAGTTAGGTAGACAAATTTTGGCATATACTGGTGTCAATAGTTACTACAGGAATTGCAGAGCATCTGTGAGCAGGGAACTCTTTTAGATTGCTTGGAACTGAAGAGGAGAAATTTCAAGTTCTTTTTTTGGCTTCTATCCTTGTGGCTTCTTGTGGGTTTTTTATATGCAGTTTTGTTGTTTTTTTATATGCAGAAAATGAACTCTTTTAGTAGTTTTCTAACATTTGTATGCTTGGTTTCATGTAGAGGTTTCATCTGGTTCGTTAGGTGAAGTTGCAGCCATACAGTTGTCTATTTTGGACTCTTGCCTTTTTATTTGAACTCTTTCCCCTATATAATTCTGAGTTGAGATTCCATTCATTTCTGAACTCCTACAACTATACTCTTTCAGTTTTTCTTTTCTCTTCATATGCAAAAGTGTTACTCGACTGTGATGTTTTAACTTGAACTTCTTGTGATGGCAGTGGCGGATCTTCTTTCAATCAATTTATTCATGAGCTCTCTGTGAACTCTGATGCGTCCTCAAGTTTAGATTATACATCTGGAGAAGAGGAAGATAAAGACATATTTCCTGCATCTCTTTTATTATTCAGCACGACTGTCACACGCAAGCAGTTTTTTTAGATATGAATCATATGATCGGCATCTTATGTGCAGGATTAGATGCTTGCTTCATATCTTATGTGGCCCGTGACTTTTGTGCTCTGTTTGCCATTTATCTTTTATCATTATATCAGATCAAGATATTAAACTAGCTCTTCCAATAACACAACAGAAGAAAATCACCGCCGATGTAGCAGTGTCAGTGTGGTGAGCAATGCATCAGTGCCACTTCTTTGCGTTAGTGCCTTGAATGATCCGGTTTGTTCAAAGGAAGCCATTCCTTGGGACGAATGCAGGTAGACAAATTTCTTTAATCATGTTGAAACTAAAATTGTTTTCCACCTGTTGCTTTTATAATTATGGATTTCCTTTGTCATTGAGGGCAGACAATTTATAATACTGATTTCCTTTGTCATTTAGGGCAAACAAAAACATTATTTTGGCCACCACAGCACATGGAGGGCACCTGGCATTTTTTAAAGGACTAACTGCTATAAATCATGTAATATTAACTTTTAAATATTGTATCTGAATAGGTTTCTTGCGTCTCTGTGTACCTAATAGCTTCAGCATTTTAAGGTGGATCTAGTATAAACACATCCATGTTCCCTTTTACAGGTGGGTGGAAGCTGTTGATGAATTCCTTGGTGTTCTGCATTCAAGCCCATTTATGCGTGACGTATCATAATAGTACCAAGTGGTTGGATTAGAATAACAAGAGACCATGGTAACCGTAACCGGTCAATTCTGGATCAAATCTAGACAACAACACCTATCCAAATATCATATATGAGGGGTTAATTAGAACTGAGGTCATCATCACTTCATTTTTTTTCCCAAGTTGGAAGATTAAGGACTCTTCTCTTTCTTCAAGATTAGGGCCGTTTTGGATACAATTTTAAAAAAACATATGATTAGGTTTATCATAAACATGTTTATTGTAAAAGTATTTTTATCAACTTATGTTAGGAGCTTTTCTTAAAAAAGCTAATCATATGTTTGGGCGAATAAGTTTTACTGATGTTACAAGGTTATTGTTCTACTTTATTTGCAGGACAATGTTTCCTGCTATAAGTAAAACTTTGTCTTATTTATTGCATATGAAGGGGATGGTGGGCATGCTTCTATTTATGTTGCAGCTATATAGCAAGGCTTTCGAGCACTTGGTATGTGTGTGGTTCTTTCTTATGGAAACAAAGAAAAACCAAGAGGCAGAGATGTACACATATAACATTTGTATTTATCCTTATTTTAGTATATGCATAATTTGTAAGGAACATCTGCTGAAGTTGGATGAAACATGTGATGATGTTGAAGTTAGAAGATTATATACATATACTATTGAAAGGTGTTAAAACAAAACTCAGTCATATGCAAAAGTAAATATACATGTCATTTCTTCTACTTTTAAATAAATGTGAATCTATCACATTTACAATCTAATTCATATAGTCTATCCTTGTAAGATTGTGGTCTGTTGTTTTATCGATGTGATGTCTCTTACTTAAATTTGGAGAGAAATAAAATCTGATGAATAAATTCTGCAGGTCATCTTAACTGTTAAGTGGAAGATCGGTATATATGTGTTATTATGTATGACATTAGGGATATTTTGGGTTTTTTTATTTTTTATGGCATATTCTGGTGAAAAATTGGTAGCATATTTGTATAGCATGCAACAATTTATATAGTATGACATTAGGGATGATTCTATTTTTTTTTTTTTTCTATGACATATTTGATGAAAAATTAGTAACATAAGCCTATAACAATTTGTATAGTATGGCATTAGGGGCATTTTTAGGGTTTTTAATCTTTATGTTGCATACGTGATAAAAAAAATTGGGAGTATAAGTGCATAGTTTGTAGGTTGTCATGTTAAACGAGCCGAGCTCGAGCTTGAGCTCATTTTTGTGTACAAATTTTGATCTGAGTTCAAGTTCGAGCTCAAATATGTGGATGGTTAAACGAGTCGAGTTCGAGCCTAAGCTCGTTTAGGTAAAAAATTCGAATTCGAATTCGAACTCGAACTCGCATTCGAGCTCGTTTATGTAAACGAGTAGCTTAACGAGCCGAGCTCGAACATGACAAATATTTATCGAGCCGAGTACAAACATAGGTTGAAAACACTTGGCGAGTATCGAGTCGAGTTCGAACTCGCCAATAAACGAACGAGCCGAGCTCGAGCAAAGTGTTACTCGGCTCGGCTCGGATCGTTTGCAGCCCTACCCGTGCTATCTCTGGCCAATTTGGCAATCAGATAGCATAGATTAATTAACATTTATTTACCCGAATTGGCTAAGCTAACCACGGTTTAGTTAGAAGGATAGCTTATCTCCATGAAAATCCGGATCTATCTGGTCGATTCAACACTCTAGACGAAGAAACCCAATTTTCTTAGAAAAAATTATATATATATCTCTAAAATCAAGATTCACCTGTGCTTCGGATCAGTGACGGATCCAAAATTTTATTTCAGTAGAACCCTAATGATGCACTCATATAATTTCACTGGAGTTATCCATGATGAAAACTTATCCACTCAATACAAATTTTTTTATCGAGTGGGATCACAAGACTCTACTGGACTTGTGCTTGGTCTGCCCCTGCCTCGGACTTTACGATTACCTTGCTAGGCTCTGGCATCACTACCCCCACCCCTGTGCACAAAGTCCCCTGTCTCCTGCAGACCCCCTCGCCCAAATGCCCCCCGCTCCTACGCACCAAGGCCCACCTGGTTGTAGCAACAACTCCCCACCCCACGTGCAGAGCACCTTGGCTCTGGCAGCACCACCCCGCCATGGCCTCCATTCGGCTCTTGTAGCTAACTTCCTCTCGCCGATCGTAGTGAACGTGCAGAGCACCCTTGGCTCTGGCAGCACCACCCCCGCCATGGCTCCATTCGGCTCTTGTAGCTAACTTCCTCTCGCCGATCGTAGTGACTCTGTCAGACATATCCTACCATGCCATGCCACAGTGCTTCTATTGCGAGAAAAAAAGAAATAGGTGGGGGGGGGGGGTATAAGACTTGAGCCGGACTGTGTGAATTGATACGATATGATACCGTACTGTGTCACAAAATTTCCAACTCAACGATCTAACCAACCCTACCTAAAACACATCATATTTGAATGAGTATTTTTAAAGTCTACATATAATAATTTATACTCAAGTTTCGTGTATTTCATCGTATATATTGTTACTGTTTAATTTTATCATGTAACCGAACCACAATCGAGTTAAAAAGGTACCTTGCACTTTATAACTCTCAAATTTCTCTCTCTCTCTCTCTCTCTCTCTCTCTTCATTGTTGGGTCCTACTCCCACTCGGTCAGCCTCATCATCAATTTCACTTAATCATCTCTCTCTCCCCTCTTGAAGCACAGTACTATTAACAAAATATTCTTTATATCTTGATGGATTGTTAACCATCCAGATGTAATATATGATTTTTTTTTCAATTTTAGAGGTATAAAATATAATATGAATATTTAACATTATATATATATATATATATTATATATATATATATATATATATATATGATATATATATATATATATTTCTTACCGTCTCCGTCACGGTTGGCACCCACACCGTACCCTATCATATTAGGGACTTTCTAGTTCCTAACACAATTTGACACAAATAATATTTATTTATTTATTTATAAAAAAGTTAAATTTTTTTAGATAGAACTAGATCTTACTATTCCATACGAGATTTAGTTCAATCCAATATATTAGTTTAGCCAACCTTTATCTTCATTTGTGCTTACCACACTTCTATCTATCATTAAACTGAGAAAGAGGCATTTTGCCTATTCGAGGTGGATTCTGACTATTTCGATGGATAACTTAACCAGATTACCTTGATTGACTATCAAAATATTGGCCCTCAGGGTGTAGTGAACATACATCTTAATTTTATTTGTTTGATAAAACTGATGAGACTTAATTAAGAAGTATTTTTTAAAGAAAAAAAATAATATGAGTCTTCTGTTTCCTTAGAGCCTTTTCTTACTCTCCAAATCAAGTATTGATCTTCTTACTAGCATAGATATCCAAGCTTCGACCAATATCCAACCCAAACGAGCACAAAGCTAAGTCTTAAAAGCAAGTAATATATACTTTACGCCTTTACCAATTAGCTGTTAGATCTTGTGATTTTAAGTATATATCGCATCATTTCCCAACGGTAGCATGTTATGGTACGGCACTATTTTTCATTTTTTTTTTTGTCTTTTTTTTTTCTTGACCAATATCTTAGAAATCAAATGTTGAAATATAATACAGGTTTGAGAAAATACATATATATCACATCGTATTCGAAATTATATCTACAAAATTTTCATATTATATCTTATACATCTAAAATTTAAAAAATTTATTAGTTATATCTTAGTGGTAGTTGGCCATCAAAACAGTAATAACATTCGGTAATCCTCAAATGAAAAGTAAAATTATTAAAATAACTATCAAATAAGAGGGAGAGGGAGAGAGAACATAGAGAGAGAATGAAGAAAGAAAGAGATGAGGATAGAGATACTCTGCTCCATAATCTTACACCATTTTCTTACACCCACAACCTCTAAAAAACATTTTTTTTAAAAAATAAAAAATATAAATTATTATTATTATTATAAGGAGAGTGGATTTTATTAGAACTCTATTGAACATGGGTAAACTCTAAATATATGTTTAGTATTAAGATAGATCAGAGATAGAGTGAGAATATCGAGAGGGTATGTTTGATATTAGAATATGATACGGGGGTTTCCCCACTGGTCAGCCAGGGGCCTCGGTTAGACCGACCTCCCACAATATCACAACTGACGTCTTGACGTGGCTGGAACCGGATCCATGTCGTCTGGCCCGACGATGCAGGACGGCCCAGACAACCTCCATGTTTCTCTTGGGCCGACAACATCAGCTTGGCCAAAGACGAAGATTCACCTGCTCGGTCTTGGCCGATACAGAGCACGTCCACATGCAGAGCACCTTCGTTGTTTTCATGAGTGTGTCGAAAAGTTAAATTTCTATTGCATTAGCATAATTTAACTGTGATTACACTGTTATACATCGATGAGTCGTTTCTGATATTGCATTAGCATCGGCAGAGTCAGCAGCGAGGACGCTTCGGCGCTCGGCTGGTCCCGACAATGTGAGAACACGAGTGGAAAATGTGGACGTTGTAGTTCGTTGGACGAGGTCGCTTCGGCACTCGTCAGGAACCGAGAGATGACGTCCGACGTAGTATGAATGCGAGGTCACTTTGGCACTCGTGCAGCAAGATGACGTCGTTGTTCATATTTAAAAGATTTAATCTAATATATAATAGTTTTGAAGATGACAAATAAACAATTATCTACTTATAAACAAAACAATATGTCCCTCATATCATAGATAGAATCCCTAAAGTATACAAATCATTCTCTCATAAAATTTAAGTATAACTTCGTTTGCTAAAGAAATATACGAAGTTCACTTCGTCATATCCGAAGTTCACTTTGTCATATCCGGAGTTCACTTCGTCATATAGGAAGTAAAACACGAAGATTTTACTTCAACTAATCATGTTAGAATCATGATATCCGAAGTTTACTTCATCATATCTGAAATTGACTTCATCATATCCGAAGTTTACTTCGTCATATCTGAATTTAGCTTCGTCATATGCAAAATAAAACACAGATCTCACTTCAACTGATCATGTTGAAATCATGATATACGAAGTACACTTCGTCATGTCCAAAGTTCACTTCGTCTTATCCGAAGTTTACTTCATCATATCTGAAGTTAGCTTCGTTATATGCGAAGTAAAACACAAAGATCTCACTTCAATAAATCATGTTGAAATCATGATATACGAAGTACACTTTGTCATGTACGAAGTTCACTTCATCTTAACCGAAGTTTACTTCGTCATATCTGAAGTTAGCTTCGTTATATGCGACGTAAAACACAAGATCTCACTTCTGTAGATGCAGTTATTTTTCCGTCCCGAAAGGACGAAAAAACGATCGTCTCCACAGGGAATAGAGAAAGGGATAGACGATGAAAGAAATGAAAAACGATCGCCAGGTACTTTTCCTAAAAAGCACCAAAAGTAGGGACGGGTAGGAAAGGAGGTGATGTGTACCTTTTACCCGTAGAAAAGAAGCAGGATGTGGGTGCGGTGGGTTTACCCTCCTCTTTCAACCGGTCGGCGGCGAAAGAGATTCAGCTCGGTACCTGGGACAAAAGACAACAAAAGACAAATAAACCTGGGACAAAAGACAACAAAAGACAAATAAACGGATTAAACAACAGTGTAGTAAATGAAATAGCAGAAGACCAAGAAAAGACATAAAAAGGGTGCAAACACACCTTCTAAGGACTAAAATGCAAAACTCTAAGTGGGTGGGAAAAGACATGCAAGTGTGTGCGTGTTGTACTATCTAAGAAACCCAAAGAGGGGGGAGAGAGGTGGGGGGGGGGGGGGGGGGGACGGCGTTAGCCGTGGCGTGTCGGCATGAGACAACATCGTCTCCTCGAGATGGAATCGCCGGATCGTCCTCCAGCTCCGGAAGCACCTTCTGGATAGCAGGATCCTCCGGTAGGCGAGGAATGGAAGCGTGGAAGACAAGGCGTCAACAACGGGCAGGGCTTCGCCGCTCTGGGGTAAGGGTCTCTCTCTCTCTCTAGATTCTCTTTCTCTCTCTTCTTTCTCTCTCCAAAACCACCGAACCTTCTCTCTCTAAAAACCCTCTCTCCCTTCAAACCAAAAGGCCCCCCTGGAAATGGGCTTCTGCGTGAAGTTTTAATGCTGGGAGAAATCGCGTCGAGAACAGCCGCCGCATTTAAAGAGGTTAAACACGTCGGCCCTTCTAGCCGCGATTATCAACCGCCTAATGTCCCATCAGCTCGCCAAAATGTGACCATCAGCTTGCCAAAACGTGATGATTACGGCGCACAGCAACGATAATATCACGTCGGCTTCAATCACCGCGATTTAGAAAGTCAAATTGATTTGACAGGCATGGCCGTATTCAGGTTCAAAACGCGTCCACTCCAAACGTCGCCTTTTTCCAACCGCCTTTCTTTGGTACGCTGTACTGGCGGTTCAAAACGCGGCGTTCTGACTGGTCGCGATTTATTCTGACACGTTCTGACACCTGACAACGGCATGGTGTGACAGGGCGGATAAGAATCGCGTCGTACTGACCCGACGCGTTTCTATTTGAAAACCTGGCTCCCGTCGTGCGTCAGAACGTGCGTGCTCTGACACGGCCGTGAATGTTGACTTATAAATCGCGGCGGGCTTGGTGGACGCCTTTAAACGTCGGTTATCCAGTGCGCTATAAAGGCGTCGGCCGTGCTGGACGCGATTTCAAACAATGCCCAGAGCCCTTTCCAGGATTTTTTGTGTGATATTTTCTAGCTTTTCTAAAAACCCTAAAAAGCCCTAAAAAAGTAGGAAAATAGGAAAATTACTTAAAATGTTAACTTAAGACAGTCACTTTTGAGGCGTTACAGTGCAACCTGAAACTTGTCCAATTTTGGAAAAAATGGCGTGTCTACAGATGCCTCTCCTTGGCGTTTGCTTTGTAAGGGAGTGGAGCGGAATGACGCGAAATGAAGTAAACAAGGTGGCGTGAATGAAGCGGAGTGAAGCAGAACAACTGAAAAGCAAATGCCAAGGTGTAATGAGACACGCCCTATTGCGGCTCATGACTGGAGCTGTTCGTCAATTCATAATAAAGCTGCTCTTCGGAAACTCTTTTGGAGAGGAAACTCGTCAATTAAAGACAACTAAGCTAAGGAAAGTAAAAGACAATGCAATGATCAACTTCCGTCGCCGGGAAGTTCCTAAGGACGTAATCCGTTAGGTTTCACCTTTGTGTGGGGCTGCCACGGCCGGAGGTGGATCGAAAAGTAAAGTAAAGGAAATGACAAGGATCCATGACGGATGAGTTTCTCTCCGAAAAGAAGATCTTCAAACAACTTTATGATAAACTGAGTACTGGACTCTGAGTGGAATATTCAGGTTGCTTTAGCAATTACAGACCAAGTGATTATCTTTAATTAAGCTTTTTAAGTGATCTTTCCTGAAAACCTGTGTGCCATGCATGCTGGGCTAAAAGAAAATATTCATAAAATAAAGCAAAATATCAAGTAATCAAGGATAATATTGTTGTACTGCAGGGGTCAGGATACTGGAAGGAACCGTCGCCCCCCCTGTGCGGGAACTGTCGTCCATCCGTGGGGACCGTCGCCCCCCTGTGGCCACAACAGCCTATCCTTAAAAGCAAGAATTCTCTAGAATTATCCTCGTTTTTGGCAGTGAAGGGGAACTCAAACTCCAGATTCATCAGAGCCTTAAGGTCCTTGATAAATTCTAATTAGTATACTGTATAGTAAAATGCACTGTACATAACATCGATGGAGGCTGTCGAGGATATTTGTGTTCCTGCAACGTGGCAAACATCTCGAATCCTGTACTTAGGCAGCACAAAACACATCAGTTCACAAAAAGCATGACAATTCAAAATCGCGTCCATTACACCGGACGCCTTTAAGCACGTAAATCACGACGACTGCCGTGGACGCGATTTACAGGCGCGGGCCAGAACTCAAAATTTTCACTCTTCTGCCTTTTTGGATGCAAGGGAGAGTGGGGATGCTTCTAGACATTGGGTGAGTCACCCGAACCCACTTTTTCAACACCTCCTCCAAACCCTTTCACACAACAACCCCCACACATTCTCATCCTCTCACCTACTCCCCTCACAGTCACTCTTTCTACCCCAAGGCTCTAAGAGGGAGAAAGGAAAGGAGATTGGTGGAAATGGAGCATGGTGGCCCTTCTTCTTCCAAGGGATCAAGAGGGGGCAATTTTAAAAGGTTGAGTCAAGTGGATGGCCATATAAGCAAGCTTATTGAAGCTAATGTGGTAAGTAGACTTGATTTACTTTAGCTTGGTTTTGGGCTCTTTTAAGCTTGATTAGCGTGTTCTTGACGTTCTTACTAACTCAACTCTTGTAATTTGAAGGATTACCCGCCCTTCCCGGGGAACCGACGCTTCATGCGTCTGCCATGGCTCCAGCAACTTACCTCGATCATCACTCTAGGCATGACCAACGTTCTCAAACGATGGGGAATCAATAACCTTGCGGTTCATGCGAAGAAGTATCATGCGGTACATCTCGATTGGGCTGCCATGGGAGCATTGGTTGAGGTATGGCATCCCGAAACCCAAACCTTCCTCTTCAAAAGCTTTGAAGCAACTATTCTCTTGGAAGAGGTCGAGGTGTTTCTAGGCCTCCGGCGGATGAAGCAAGGCGACGAAGATGAGATGATGATTGCGCCGAGGTACTACACCAGCAAATCTGTTCTTGAAAGCTTCATGGATGTAAGGGCGGCTTATGAAATGCGCACCGATAAAGGCATCCATCTTCAAAAGCTGGTGGTTTGGACTAAGCGGGAGCTTGGAGAAGCTGAGGATGATGAAGATTTGGAGCGGGTGATGAAGGGCTTTGCCATCTGCGTGGCGGGAGCAATCCTCTTCCCATCAATAGACAGCGTGCTAGAGCTGGATCAGCTGGGGGCAGTATGTGCCATCTGGGAGGGTGAAAGATTAGGACCGGCCGTCCTCGCCTTCCTTTACAGCGAACTCACATCGTCAAGCCTAGGTAGGCCCCTGTATGAATCTATGCTTCTATTTACATGTTGGGCTGACCTGCACTTGAAATTTCATTTGAGCAACGAGGTTTCCACCTCGTCTCGGATCTTTTCCAAAAGTCTGCTGAAGCATTTAGACAACATTATTGGCCTGGAAGGGCGAGTAGCAAACCGCGCGCCACAACTGAAGACTCGAATGGATTGGCGCGAGTACCTCCGAGATATGTCCGAAGAAGCGTTCAATCTGATCCCGGCACCATTCCCGAATCGGGAGTTGAGGAGCAGGATGGTGCCCGGTGTGGATCTTCGCTTGATCGGGTCGTCGGAATTCGTATTATACAACCCACACCGATGTCTACCCCAACTCGGGCTCGCTCGACGCGTGTTCGAAGGGCCGTCTCACATCACGCCTATCAAACACCGGGAGCTCGGCACCAACAATGACGGAGAGGAGGCAAACACAATCAAAGCCTTATGGAAAGTATGCAACTTTAGGAGGCCGGCTCCAAGTGAGAGGGAAAATGGGAATGAGAAGGCGAACTATGTAAGGGGTTTAAGAAAACTCCGATCTTGAGAGAGTGTGGTCTCAAAGGAGTTTGTAAATATTGGGACAAGCTGCAAATAAATAAAAGTCAAGTTGTGCTTGAGTTGGGAAAAGGGTTGTCAAAGTGGCTGATGTTGAATGGTTTCTTGAATGACATGAAATCATAGTGCAACAACTCAAAAGTCTTGCTTGAAAAATTGTTCTCCTGGAACACCGCAGGAAATCGCGTCCAGGACAGTCGTCGCCTGCATTACATGTAAAACGCGTCCAGAAGAACTGCCGCGTATACCTTAAAATGCGACGCTTGTTACAGACGCGAATAAGGAATCCTCAAAATCTGCGTGTGCAGAGCACGTACAACTGTCATCATTACTTATGAATCGCGACGACAAGGACCGCCACGTATCAAAATTTCGAGCTTCGCACCCCCTGACAATTCGGTCAGGGGTCATGATGACTTCTGAAACGCGGCGTACAGGGCCAACGCCTGTATTTGTGGCGGTTCGAAATCCACGTTGGCCGTGAAGGACGCGGTTCAGGATGCTTCTAAAATGCGATAGGAAGTAGGGATGCCTTTACGGTTCACAAATCGCAGCTTCTGTACTGGACGCTATTAACGTCAGTTTGAAAGCCGTCGCGCACCTTCTTTCCCAGCGCTTCTTCCTCTTTCTCTCGCTCCCTCATCTCCCTTCCTCTCTTAAACTCTCACCCTCAACTCTCTCATCTCTCACTCCCTCAATCTCTCATCTCTCCCTCGATCTCTTCTCCCAAAATGACCGGCGAGAAGCGCCAGGCAAGATGACGGCGGGAAGGGCCCTTGGCGGCGTCTCCGACGGTCAATGAGACGGAGGAGAGCGGTGGTTCGACAGAGGGTGCCGGCACCGAGCTCGTGCTCGTGCCGGCGGTGGTGGCAGCGGCGGCGGGCGAAGATGACGGTGGAGGCACCGCAGCGGGGGAAGTGACGGAGGAGGTGGCGACGCCGGCGGGAGCAGCAGACCCGGCGGAGGATTGGGCGGCGCGGCGACGGGGCCGGCATGGGCGCGACCTCCCGGCGAGGGCGGAGACGGTAAGTGTTCATCCCCCTCTCCATGCATGCCGGGGCAAGGGGGGCGAGTTCGGGCTGGGGGAAGATGGGGGCGAGAAACGCAACCAAGCCAGCCGTCGCGTTTCTTGTCTCCGAATCGCGTCGACTCAGGACGTCGTGATTCAAAGCTGAAATGCGCCCATGTGAGTGGACACGATTCAAATCTTGAAACGCGGTCCCTGTACTGGACGTGTTTCAAAACAGAACTGAATTTTTACATAAACCAGCATGTTTTGATCATGTACACACTTGATGTAGCAACTCGGAAATTTAATACTTAAAAAAATTCAAAATAATAATTTCTTTAAATAGGAATAATAGAAACATACGCACCATTATTGTATGTGCAAGAATACACCGGAAAATTTCGTAAAAACTATAAATCAACCCCAAATAATATCCCTAAGTGTTCCACGAAGAAATTTGTACAACGAAAAATCCGATTGGCTAAGTGTACATCACAATGTGACTAATTATCCAAATTAGGAAACTAAGTCAGAAAACCGTTAACACGGAAAAATAACGCGCTCATAAATTAAACGATCATGTTGGAGAGACTTCCAACATCATGTGATGATTAACCATTATCGGGTTTGGACCAATGGACCTCTCATAGCCCATGAATAAATTCAAATAAGAAAATGTAATAAAATTTCATAACTCTATTATTTCCTAAATAAAAAGGGAAAACCTATAAGATAAATTCCAATAAATAATGGGCTTGGTTAAATAGACCTATTAGAATTTAGTGGGCCAAAATAAGGATTTTTAAAAGAAGAATAATAGGAAAATACCCTAAATTCGTAACTAAATTATTACCTAAATAGAAAAGGGGTATTTAATGCATTAAATAGGAAGTTTGAGTTAGAATTGGATTCCTAAACCTACTCCATATAGTCTAGCACGAATTTAGATACTATCCTAACCCAATTATAGATTGGAAAGCAAGAGAGGAAAGGTGGAGTTAGGAAATCTAGGAATTAAGAGGAATTTGAGTAGTAGTAGGAATATGAACTTGTATTTATATAAATACACCTCCTAAATCCTCATGGCCGGCCCTAGCTCGTGCAAAGGGGTTCTTGGAGGTGGAGAAGAGGCCAAGGAGGAGAGGATCTCGTGGGGAGAAGGAGTTCTTGGAGCTTCTTCCTCGTTCTTGGAGTTCTAAGCCCTAGAAGACAAATCGAGTCCAAGGTAGGCATTCTCACAAGCTAAAATTCTGAAATCTCGTTTGTAGGTTCTTCCTACCCTCTTGAACGAAACCCCAAAGTTTCATATTTTTCCATCTATCAAATCTTTTCTTATGAATTTTCAAAGTTATGTACACTTCATGACCCCGAGCCCTTTTCTTTAATGCATATCTTTGAATCCACTCGTCCTCTTGTCATGAAACTTTTTGAGTAAATACTAAGGGTTGATAGGCATCTTTTGCCTCTGAAAGCCCTAAATTTCGTTCACCCTAGTTGGCGAATTAAATCATTTATTCCAATTTGCTCACTGTTCTTGTTCTTCCTGTTTGCATGAATTAAAGCCTGTCGAATCCCTTGAAACATTCGAATTCCCGAATACTGCATGTACCCTGGTATGTCTAGAGTTGTTAGAAATTTGTTTCACGAATTTTCATGCACCATGCGATTTGTTATAAATTTTCGAAGCACCCTGTGTCATTTTATTTCAAGTTGGCCCGCAATCCAAAGTCTGGTCTGGTTCCTGTCAGAGCCAGGCGCAGACCACCAGATCGCGACGGCCCGACAGGCCGCCTTCTGGAGGTTGATTGCGACAGTCTACCCGTCGCGTTCAGAAAGCGACAGGTAAGCCGTCGCTATCCCTGTGCCTGTCTTGTCGCGACCCATTCCCGCCTCTGTCGCGTTCTCAAGCTCGTCGCGACGCCTCTTCTTGTCGGGTTCTGAACGCAACAGTACCCTACGTCGCATTCTGACCGCCTGAGCAGATAGCCCTGTCGCCACCCTTTTCATGCCCTGTCGCTACCTGCCCTACCCCTGTCGCAATCCTTATTGGCCTATGTCGCCTTCACAGGATTTTGCATGAAAACCCATAAAATTAATTGCTCTCACTTTCTACAATATTCTTACGCCTTTTTAATAGTCATACACGCAGTAAAAGCACCTGTTTTAAAATGGAGCTTTATTGAATGCTTTAAAAGACATATTCACGACTTCTTTTCTATCTATGATCTCTCTTACACATGCACACACATGAACCATCCATATATGGCTGAAATCTGACATAAAATATCTCATAATGTATCTGATAATTTATGACAATAAAGCATATTAATTGCCCTATTTTAAAGGACTTGTATTCGTTTCTTGCGTTGTTTATATACCGATACCGATGCTCCACTGTTCTAGAATTCCTCTAGAACGTCGAGTACCTATTTTTATATACACACTTGGCTTGTGGTGAAATCTTCGTCGGATATTCCTTTCGCCGGACTAGTGAACCCTTGCACAAAACCTCCGTAAGTCTCCTCTGATCATGGATTCCCACATGGTCGACGAGCCGGTTGTACCCTAACACCCGTTACACCTTTAGGGATCGATATGATCCAAACGGCTATTAGAAGTTCACTCTCGTCTTGAATCACGTCGGACCTCTGGACTTGTGCTTAACATGGCCAGTGGTTGGGTCGTGAATTCCACCTGACTGCCAATACGACGTGCGCGTGTTGTGCAACTGTTACTATCACCTGTTTACTCGTTGTTTTACGTGATTGTCCACTAGCTCTCATCTATACTCTACTCGCTCACCTATTCACGTTCACTCTACTATCTCATCTACTCATCTAGTGCTCTTATCTATTTCTTGGTACTCTCAAATTGACCATTAATTGATTGTCTAAAGATAAACAATATAACCAATGCCAGCGCAATAGGGCCCAATCAGGTCCTGGGGGGAGCGCCCGAAAGTGCCATTTGCCCGCGGGAGTTAAATGATCAGGATGTCGGCATTACATCCAAGTGCCATACTATCAAGATTAATCTAAGACAATCAACACAAAGTGCTATATTCTCTCGTTGTCTTTGACAAACAAGTGCTATACTCTCTCTTGGCTATCTTCGGATAACCAAAGTGCAATTACTATCTTGATTGACAAGAAAGTTAATCAAAAGTGTTATACTATTCGATTGATAAGAAAATCAATCAAAGTGCAATTTACTCTCTATATGGCCAACTACTTTTTCTCTCCTTGCTATACATGTGTCGTGCTATTGCTTGACGTTGACGTTATTTGCTATCGTGTCGTTGTTGCTTTCTATCGTGACTTGATCTTATTCATTGTGCTATACTTGATTCATCTGCTATTTGAACCATGTTACTTGTGCTCTTACTTTCTCGAATTTACATAACTCTCTCTATCTTTAGTTACTCTGCCATTTAATGCATTAATTATTTAAAGCCTGCTTGAGCCTGAGATTTAAGTCCTACTGGGCGTTATCGCTCACCCTTCGTTATTTGTCTTGTGTGCCTCAGGTAAGTCGGACTTTGACGTCACACACACCAATGGGACAAGACCAGAGTGATGAGCGACCCGAAGTCAACTCGTGAAGTTACCTTAGTATCATGGAGTCTAGTAGTTATTGCTTTAGATTTATTTTCAATGTAATGATGTCATTGAGCCCTAGGTATTGGCTCCGAATTAGTGGTTGTAATAGTCTTAATGATTTTATAATGAAATGAAGAATTTATTTTCAATTATTGTTCATTAGATGCTCTGATGTTTGCGAAAGTATGCACAATTGTCGTTACCATACTCGTTGTTCGCGTCTCCCTCCGATTTATTCCGCTACTAAATTGGAGGGGCGTGACACTTGAACATTTATACATTGGATTCTTATGTGTGAAACTCTTTATATATGTTGATTCTTACATGTTTTCGGGATATTTATATAAAATTCACGACATTAATTAAATTTACACGCTTTAGATATATGACATGATTTAATTTACACGTTCAGTTATTTGTATATGACTTATGTCCTATGTACATGGAACATGACATAATTAAAACATATATGACTTATGACATATGTACATGGAACATGACATAATTAAATCATTTGGACAATTCGAAATATGAACAAGTTTAGGATTTACACACACAAAAACTCATTGATGACTAAATATTAACATGTTTAGGACAATTTGTACATAATGAAAAACTTTGAACAATTTGCATAATTTAACATGATTAAATTAAAATACGAAAAACTTATCATAATTTTAACATCACTTGCAGGGTGTGATGAGGCCACGGACCATGTGGCCCTTAGTTGTTGCGGCTTACCGGGGCCTACCGGACTTTCAGAGAGAGAGAGTCTGGGTGATGGGGTTTGGCCCGATCCTGGAGATCGAGCCATTCTTTGTGGACCCCCAACTTATCTAGGTTATCCGGGATAGGTGGGACCGGGTGAGCCGCACTTTCCTTTTCCCTTGGGGCCACATGGTCCCTAGTCTCGAGGACGTGGCCCGCATCACCGGGCTCAGAGTCGACGGCGAGGCGGTGACAGGAGTCACCTATGCGGACTACACCGACCTGACGCAGCGGCTGCTGGGTTTAGAGCCCTTCAGAGAGGGAGACCACGACCAGAGGATGGTCGGACGGGTCGCACTGCTGGAGTCACTGGGCCTCGCAGGCGTGAGGCAGCGGGCGGACGAGCTTCTACCCGCCTTCGTGGAGCGAGCAGCAGGACTGGCGCGAGCAGCTTACGACCGGGACGCAGAGGACACCGTGCGAGCAGACAGGGACCTGCGCCGGTTCCTAGTATTCTTTTTCGGCAAGATGCTGTTCACCACTAAGGGTGACGGCATCCATTGCTGATTTTTAGATTTACTAGAGGACCTGGCACGGGTCGGGAGGTACGCTTGGGGTGCGGCCCTCCTGGCGCACAGCTTTGCGGACCTCTCCACCGGTACGGGGAGAGAGACGACAGTGGGCGGATTTGCGCCCTTTCTTCAGGTACAACTCTAAGATCTAACTCCAAATTGGTTTAATTTAAAAGTTCTGCAATTTCAAATTGACACGATTGATTGTTTTGTAAGTGTGGAGTTATTATTACATCTCCTTGGGTAGGGCCACGGAGGTGGACCCTACAGCAGTACCACTGGCCCGGAGGTGGCTACCCCTGGTCAGCACAGCGACCTATGCGTTCCAGCTGGACGTGCTCCGTCGGCACGTCCGCGACTACCCCGCATTCCTGGTGCGTAATCTTACACGTTCTTCCTTTAAATTTAAGCATCCTTAAGGATATAAATGATTAATGAATGCTTTTGTGCAAATTGTGTGGGAGCCCTATGCGGATCATGGTGAGGCTGACCAGTCGTGGGTTGTGAGCGGTCGAGGCTTGTTTGGGCAGGATATTTGGGTCCACTGCCTAAACGAGATCGAGCCCCTCTGTCTTAGGCTTGCAGTACGCGCATTGGGGCTGCACCAGCGGTGGATTGATGAGGCAGAGCCGAGAGGGATCGGCAGGAAGACACGCGGGAAGGCGAAGACCGTCGATTGGCGGATTCGCTTCCCTGAGCAGTTCAGTGATTGGCACAGGGGAAGGCAGGTGGTGGAGAGCGACGCCACCGACAGCACCGCCTACCTCCGGCGGTTCCAGGAGGAGTACAGCGCCCGCGATTTCATGAGGCCTGAGAGGGTTAGTATATACAAAACTCGAATTCAATTCAATTTACACAATCAAAAGAAATATCTTACAATTGTACATGTGTGCAGGACGGGCGGGACACCCTCATCGGCCAGCTCCAGGGGCAACTGGCGAGCACAGAGGTGCAGCTTGCAGAGGCACGCGCGGCTCTCGAGACTTTGGTAAGTTTTGAAAAAATGCGTATCTTTGTACTTCTTACTTACCATCGCACTGACTGCCCCCCTCCTTACCTTCTTACTTTTTTTTTTTTTGCAGCGCGCAGCTCAGGTGACGGCCGAGCGGGCCGATGCAGGGGGTGCCTCCTCGAGCAGGGGCCCAGCAGCAGAGGTGACCTCCCTCCGGGAGCAGCTGGCCGCGGCAGTGGAGCGCGACTTCCTGTTACGGGTAAGTACTGTAAGTTAGTAATATTCATTGAATCATTTCTTTGTGTACTTACTTGCGTTTGTTCTATTGTGCAGACTGAGGAGCTAGAGGGTGCCCTTGCTCGCGAGACCGGTACTGTGGCTGAGCTGATCGAGCAGTTGCGTCAGCTGACGGAGCTTCGGTCCCAGACGACCCAGCATGTCATGCCCCGCCAATTTAGCAGCGGAATAAATCGGGGAGGCATGAACAACGTGTAGGGTAACGTAAATTGCGTATACATTCGCAATATCAGAGCAACTAATGAACACTAATTGTAATTAAAACTCATCATTGTTGGATTGAATGCAAATTCATATCATTTCCCTCCTATTTTGATGATGACAAGAAGTGTTCTTAAAGCAATTTAATTGAAGCATGTCAAAAACATCATACCTGAAATTCATGTTCAAAAAGTATTTTGCAAATCACATTTATCATTTATAGTCATGATAAATCATTTAACTAATGATATATGTGTTTATTTTTTCAGGTACAAACATTTTATGCAAAAGTGTGTCGACACACCCATCAATGGTGTCGACACATCAACACAGATTCAAAGAGAAATTGTGTAAAAATGTCAAGAGTGTGTCGACACATGTCAAGAGTGTGTCGACACGAGTGGCAGTTTTCCAGAGATCAAGGGTACCCAGGTCGACACACTCCCAGGGCAGGTCGACACTAGACCCAGTTCCCAGAACAGCCAGTTTGAGGAATTGGGACAGCAGGTCGACACACTCAAGAGCAGGTCGACACGGGACCTCTCTCCCAGAACAGGTTTTTCTATCTTTGGGACAGTGTGTCGACACAACCACCAGGGCAGGTCGACACACTACGGAAACTTTTCATCCTAAGAGCTGATGGCTGCCACGTGTCCTTCTAGGGCGATCAGAATCTTTCTTGGAAAGCGTGCCCTTGTACCCCAAAAGGGTATCTTTGGAATCCTAAGGGTATAAAAGGTCCTTTTTGGCCTGCCTTCAAAGAGAGACCCAACCAACCTCTTAGAGCCTCCTGAAAAATTCCTGGCGGCCATAAGAGTTCGTGTCTCCCTCCTCTGCCTTCCTGGAGTCTCCTGAAGACCTCTTCTCACCAATTCAAGGTGTGAGAATTGTGGTTTGATCTTTAAAGAAGCCTCTGAAGCATCTCAAGGAAGCAGATCAAGTAGAAGCCATCGTTGGAGAAGAATTCAAGGAAGGTCCAACCTCCCAGATTGCAGAGCATCGTCTTGGACTTCATGTTTACAAGCTTCTTCCCAATCCAAGCTTCTACAAGGGAGTACACTTGAAGAACGAAGTCATTCAATACATTTTACTTTACTTCTGTTCTTCTGAGATATCTCTTGAGATTATGCAAGTGCTTCTGCATAATTCTCATTAGTGTTCTCAAATTTCGACTAGATCTGTTGCTAGGAGATCTTGTCTTAAGTTGGTGTCTAGCAAGTCTATGTGTGAGCCTTGTGCTCAGGTTGTTGTGAGCCGGTGTGCTCAGTGTTGAGTTGTCAAACTCAAGTGTGGGTTGAGCAGTCTTGCTCAGTTGTTCTAGAGTAGTCTTGCTCTAGAAGTGGTGTGAGTTGTAAGCTCTTCAGTGTTGGAGTTGTCAGGCTCCAGTGGGTGTGTTACCCAGTTGTGTTAGTGAATCCTCACGGGTTGTGAGGGGTGGATGTAGGAATCACATGGGTGATTTCCGAACCACCTAAAAATCCTTGTGCATTTGTTTTCTGTGGTTTGACTGATTCATCCGCTAGATGCTTGCATAGGATTCGTTTTTAATTCACTTAATCAACTTGATTCACATCTAAGTTTTTCAACCCACTCCAATCTAATCAGATCAGTAGCTTTTCACTGATAACATTGCCTCTGATTCTAAATAGTTTTAAAAATTATTTAAGCTTCCGCAAAAGTGGCTAAGATCTATTCATCCCCCCCTTCTAGATCTTTTCCACACATTTATTTCGATCCTTCAATTGGTATCAGAGCGGGTTTACATCGATCTGATTTGAACTGAGCAGCTTTTGTTTCTGAGTATTGAGTGTTTGTTTGTTTGTTTGTCTGTTGTTTGTTTGCTTGCTTGCTCAACTACTTCTCTTTGCATTTACTTAAGTGTCATGGACTCAAAGGGTTTCATAGCTGAGGGCCATTCCATAAATAGGCCACCATTCTTTAATGGTTTGGACTATTCTTATTGGAAGAACAGAATGCAAGTATTCTTAAGGGCCCAGAACTATGAGATCTGGAAAGTAGTTGAGGCTGGTCCCTATGAAAACCAGGGTGAGGAAGAAACCTGGACGAGGGAACAAATAAGGAGAGCTACATTGAATTACAGTGCCATGAACATGATTCAATGTGCTGTCCATCCCAAGGAGTATTCGAGAATCTCTATGTGTAAATCTGCCAAAGAGATGTGGGATAAACTCGAACTACTCTATGAGGGAACATCTCAGGTCAAGGAGACCAAGGCAAATATCTTAGTTTCAGAATATGAACTTTTCATGATGAAATCTAATGAATCTATTTCTGAAATGTTTGCCAGATTTATGGTGATTGTCAATGGACTCAAGGCTTTGGGTAAGGAGTATACTGATGCAGATTTGGTAAGAAAAATTTTGCGTTCACTTTCTTCAATTTGGCATACCAAGGCCACTGTTATTGAAGATTCAAAAGATTTATCCAAAATGTCTTTGGATGAATTGATTGGATCTTTAATGACATATGAAATAAACTTAAGAAGAAATGAAGATCTTATCATTAAGACCAAGCCTATGGCACTCAAAGCCTCTTCAAGCAACAAAGATAAAAATCAGGATAAAACAAGTTCTGAAGAATCTGAGTCAAATGAGGATGAGATTGCCCTCATGACCAGACAATTCAGGAAATTCTTGAAATATAGGAAAGGGAAAATGACTGGGAAAAAGAAATTTCCCCAGGTAAGAAGAATATTTCCTCTTCCAATTTCAATAAGAATCATAAACCTGATGAGAATGTTATCTGTTACAGGTGCAACAAGCCAGGACACATGAAGGGAGAGTGTCCTGAGAACAAAAAGGAAAAGCACAAAAGATTCCAGAAATACAAGAAGCCCAAGGCCATGGTAGCCACTTGGTCTGATGAAGACACAAGTGAGGAAGAAGAAGAGAAGAAGTCCTCAAGCTCAGAGAGTGAGGAAGTTTGCTTCATGGCCAACAGCACAGATGGAAAGGTAAATACTTCCTTTGAAGATTATAGTGTTGAAGATTGGCAGGATGTGTATGCTGAATTGGTAGAAAGATACTCTGAAATGAGAAAAGAAAACAAACACATCAAAAAGAAAATTGAAAATCTTTACCATAACCAATCTTCAAACAATAGAACTGTGAACTGGAATCTGAAGTAACAGAATTGCTTGAAGAAAAAGAAAATTTACTGAACCTAATTGATGATTTAAAACTTGCCTCTCAGAAGGCCTCCCAAGACTTCAGAAATTTAAATGAAAAGCTGGAAATTGAAAAACAAGAAAAACAACAGAAAATTGAAGAAATTGAAATTCTTAAAAACCAGCTAAAGGAAAAGGAGGAGGTTATCCAAACCTTCACAAAAGGCCAAGATAACCTAGAGGCATTGCTAGGATCCAACAAGACAACCACATCTCATGGATTGGGATTCAACAAAAAGAAATCAACAAAAGATAAATCTGGTGAGAAAAAGGGAAAAGCACCATTAATCAACTTTGTTAAAGGTCCCAATCTGGAAAACACTGAAATCCAACAAACAGCAAACAAAACCCAAACAAAACCCCAAACAAAAACCCAAACAAAACTCAAAACAAATCAAAAATCCAAAAACAAAAGAAGACTGTCAGGTCGACACAGTCCCCTGACAGGTCGACCTGTTCAACACCAAAAACCATAATCAACTCAACTAAAAATTCAAATAAAAATCTGAGAAATAAGAAAAAGGGAAAAGAAATAATCCATGAAAAACCTTGGACCTCCAAGACAGCTCCTCAAGAAAATTGGACTAATCCTTGGAACCAATGGTATGAAAATCCCTGTTGGTATTATCCTCAATACCCTTATCCAAATTTCTGGATGTACCAACACAATCCATGGATTCCACCTCCTTCTATGAACTCAAATTTTCAAATGAAAAACTCCCCTCCTACCAAAAACAAAGATCTTGGTGCTTTCATTCCTAAAAGAAAGAACAAACAGAAAAATGCTGAAAACACCAAAGTAACAAAACAAAAATCTAAAACAAATCAAATTTGGGTGAGAAAGGATTTGATGTCTTTGCTAAATCATTCTGATGGTCCCAACTCTGTTTGGGTACCAAAATCTTCTCTCCACTGATCTTGTTGCAGGGAAGTCGTGCACCCAACACAAATGTATGGTTTCTTGACAGTGGGTGTTCACGACATATGACTGGAGATAGAGCCAAATTCTCATTCCTGCTTGAAAAGGAGGGAGGGTCAGTCACCTTTGGAGGTAAAAATAAAGGAAAGATCATTGGATCTGGTAAGGTTGGTCAAACTTCTTCAAACTCAGTAGATAATGTTTTGTTAGTTGATGGACTTGACTATAATTTGCTCAGTATCAGCCAACTATGTGACAAAGGTCACAAAGTTGTGTTTGAATCTGATTTTTGCAAAATAATTGATTCATCAACTGACAAAATCAAATTCTGTGGAAAAAGAGAAAACAATGTTACATGATCAACCTTAATAAAAACTTTTCTGAAAATCTTTGTTTTGTTGCAAATAAAGATGAAATTGCATGGACTTGGCACAAAAGACTTGGCCATGCAAGCTTCAGAACAATGAATAAGTTGTTAAGATTGAATTTGGTTAAAGGTCTTCCTGAATCCTTTTCTAGTGTTGAAGGTCAAATTTGTGGGATCTGTGCTAAAGGAAAACAAACTAGGAAATCCTTTAAAGTCTTCAATGATGTACTCACATCTAAGCCACTAGAACTTCTTCACATGGACCTCTTTGGGCCAACAAGAGTTCTAAGCTTGAGTGGCAAAAGATATGGATTTGTAATCATTGATGACTTTACTAGATTTACCTGGGTTATTTTTCTATCTCACAAAAGTGATGCATGCCTTGAATTCAGGAACTTTTGTACCACTGTCTTAACCACTTATCCATATAAAATCAAAAATATCTTAACTGATCATGGGGGTGAATTTGAGAACACATCCTTTTCTGATTTTTGTGCTGAATTTCAGATATTCCACAAGTTTTCTTCACCAAGAACTCCAGAACAAAATGGAGTTGTGGAAAGAAAGAACAGAACTCTTGTGGAAATGGCTAGAACCATGCTTCTTGAGAGTAACTTGCCCAAATCCTTCTGGGCTGAAGCTGTGAACACAGCAAACCACATACTCAATAGAGCATTGGTCAGACCAAAAATCAAGAAAACCCCCTATGAATTATTGAAAAACAAAAAGCCAACTGTTTCCTATTTTAAAGTCTTTGGGTGCAAATGCTATGTACACAATAATAACAAAGAAAACCTTGACAAGTTTGATGCTAAGAGTCAGGAAGCTATCTTCCTTGGCTATTCTGAAGTGTCAAGGGCCTTCAAAGTGTACATAATGAAAACCAAATCTGTTGAAGAATCTCCACATGTTATTTTTGATGAAAATTCCTTTTCCACTAATGATTCTAAATCTTGCAGGGAAAAACAAGACAATGAAGAGGATGACCTCATTGTGGATTCTTCACCAACCGTTGAGGAGATTAATAACATTGAAGAAAACCTGAACAACAACTCACAATCTCCAAATGGTTCAGGTAATACTGATTCAGAAGTGGGTACTTCTCAACAGGTAATTTCTGAACCTCGATTTCTAAGAGATCACCCATTAGACAGTGTAGTTGGCAATCTAAATGATAGAGTTAGGACCAGATCATCCTTTTTGCAAAACATTGAAGAAGACTCACTAGCTCTAATTTCCCAAATTGAACCCAAGTCAATTGATGAAGCCTTATCCAGTTCTGATTGGATTAATGCTATGCATGATGAACTTCATCAATTTGAAAGAAATCAAGTGTGGGAATTAGTGCCTAGACCTAGTGACCAAACAGTGATTGGCACTAGATGGGTTTTCAGAAATAAATTGAATGAAGCTGGTCAAGTAATAAGAAACAAAGCTAGGCTAGTTGCAAAGGGGTATAACCAAGAATTTGGAATTGACTTTGAAGAATCTTATGCCCCTGTAGCTAGACTAGAAGCTGTGAGAATTTTCCTTGCTTTTGCATCCTCCATGAAATTCAAAGTCTTTCAAATGGATGTTAAAAGTGCATTTCTAAATGGATATATAAAGGAAAATGTGTTTGTTGAACAACCTCCTGGATTTGATAATGAAAAATATCCTAACCATGTTTTCAAGCTTAATAAGGCACTCTATGGTCTTAAACAAGCTCCAAGAGCTTGGTATGATCGTTTGAGTTCCTTTTTACTTGAAAAAGGATATTCTAGAGGTAATGTTGATCAAACATTGTTCACAAAAACAGTAAAAAATCAAATAATTGTGGTCCAAATTTATGTTGATGACATAATTTTTGGCTCCACCAATAAAGGCCTTTGCACTGAATTTTCAAATCAAATGCAGAATGAATTTGAAATGAGCTTAATGGGAGATTTAACATTCTTTTTGGGATTGCAGGTTAACCAAACGAATGAAGGAATCTTCATCAGTCAAACCAAATATGTCAAGGAGCTACTGAAAAGGTTTGACTATCAGAACCTTAAACATTCAAGCACACCCATTGCAATAAATGCTAAGCTAGAAGAAGACCCATCTGGTAAGTCAGTAGATCCAAAAACCTACAGAGGTATGATTGGCTCTCTGCTCTACCTTACTACTTCTAGACCTGACATTCAGTTTTGTGTGTGCTTATGTGCTAGATTCCAATCAAATCCTAAAGAAAGTCATATGCTTGCTGTGAAAAGAATTTTTAAATATCTTGTTGGAACATGTGACTTAGGAATTTGGTATCCTGCTGGTTGCAAGTTAGAATTGTTTGCCTATTGTGATGCTGATTATGCTGGGTGTAAGTTAGATAGAAAAAGCACAAGTGGCTTGTGTGTATTTCTAGGTGGGTGCCTTATTTCTTGGGCTTCTAAGAAGCAACATTCAGTTGCTCTGTCAACAGCAGAGGCTGAGTATGTTGCTGCAGGTAGATGTGGAACTCAGATTCTCTGGGTGAAACATCAACTTCTTGATTACAACCAAGATTTAGGGTGTGTACCCATCCTATGTGATAACACAAGTGCAATCAACCTTTCTAAAAACCCCATTCAGCACTCCAGAACAAAACACATTGAAATTAGGCATCATTTCTTGAGAGATGAGGTTGCAAAGAAATCTTTTGAACTCCATTTTATTGAAACTGAAAAACAAATTGCAGACATATTCACAAAACCCCTTCCTGAAAATAGATTCTCATCTTTAAGGAGAGAACTTGGTCTTTGTAAATGTCCACCTTCTTGATCTCTCTTAAGGTTTGGGTTGAGTGCTATGCATTATCTAAGGAGGAGTTCTTTGCATTTCATATTTCCTTGCTTCCTCAAGATACATTGTTCATATCTCTCTCATTTTCAATTCTATTTCCCTTTTTACAATAAATTCTCCACTTCTGATTGTGTTGAAACTTCTTGGTATATCAAATAGTGATTTGGAGAAGGACAAGTTATGCTTGTCTGGACACTTTCACTATGCGTGAGAACATATCTCCGCCAAGTACTAAGAAGTTAATATGCAATAATTGAGGGGGAGCTTTTATTGTTCCAAGAGAAATTCTTTTCTGATTTCAAAACTTGCACAGTTTTAACTTCCACTTCTTTTTGCTAATGAATTCTTCAACTCTTATTGTATTGAAATCTCTTGGTATATCAAATGGTGACTTGAGAAGGACAAGTTATGCTTGTCTGGACACTTTCACTATGCGAGAGTATGTGTCTCCGCCAAGTACCAAGAAATGGATATACAGTTGTTGAGGGGGAGTCTTTGTTGTCCAAGAAGAAAATTCTCTTCTGATTTCAAAATTGCATATCTTTATTATGATGACAAATGGTTGAAATCATCATCTCAGGGGGAGCTAGAAAATTCACAAGTCACCTTTTTGCAAATTTCAAAACCCTTCTTGCATTTCATCAATTCCTTGCATGATGTCCTCATTCTAAAGTCTAGAGTCTCAAAATGAACCTTGAGTGATCCATTATATTTTTACTAATCAACTTTCCACTATGTCTCTCAATCCACAGAAATTCAGATCTCTTCCTAAACTAAATAACAATTTGTGTATTGAACTTAAAACATTTCCTTGTTTGCAACTGATGACTGGATGTATTTGAATTCTATCTCACAAACTCTCCAAAATCTTATAAAATCCAACAGAGCAATGGCATTTGTGCTGAGAAACTGCACACCTTCACAATGAATGAAGTGCTATGTATGTCATGAGGCATTATTGCTAACTCTGTTCAAAGGGGATCCAAATTGAAAATAACCTCAAAATTCAAGCAATTATGTGCTATGCTTTTTGATGATGACTGAGTAACTGGAAATATTGGCGTCTAAAAAACGTATATTTTCATGTCAAAAGGTCATCATTTACCCCTTTGAGACTTGACAATGACTAAATCTTGAGTATCCAGGGACTATGGTGTGTAAAAAGCACTAGTACTTGAGTGAAAGAGATTTACATCATTTGATAGTTTGTTAAAAGAACAAAATATGAAAATTATTGGAGATTTGTTTAGAAAGAATCATCTTCCTCCTTCATCAAGTTGTTCTTTAAGTTTGTGTTTTACTTTCAACACAACTGTGTTTAGTCTAGATGATATCTTTAATTCTTGAAAATTGAGAAACATGGTAGATTTTGGTTGATTGTTAGATACATTATATCCCTCAATTTATCATTTTGTTGATTCAAGTCTTGGAATGCTAATATCCTGTTGGAAATTGTGTGAAATACTTGAACTGTAATGAATTTTGCAAAATACAACAAATGAATTTTTAGGCCTCTTAAAAATCCTTGAAATGATAATTCCTCTCATTATTTATCATTATAAAGATGTCCCCAAATTTCTCAAAAATTTCCTCTCAAAAATTCAAATTTCTCTCAAAGGCTGTGTCGACACAATCCTCTCTCGTGTCGACACACAACCCCAGTCAGGTCGACACACCCTTCCTCATGTGTCGACACTGCCTTCTTGCCAGAACCCTTTCAAACCTTTCGGGTTCACCTTAAACCCTTGTTGTTCCTGCGGGGCAGTGTACCACTGCATCCCTTTTTGGGCATCAGGTCGACCCGACGGCCAAACTCTCACCTTTCCGGCAAGAAATTTTCCCCATTTCTCTCTAACTCTCATCCCCCTTCAATCACCTCTCCAATCTTCCATCTCCTCTCTGAAATTCCACTCCTTCCTTGCACCATGGTCCGCAAGTTGGGTCCCCGCCGTGGCGCAAGGTCTCAGGCTTCTTCAAGGCAGGTTCCGGCACAGGTTCCGGTTGAACAGATTGAAAGAAGAACCAAGCGAAGAAATGATCCTGCAGAGCTTCCAGGATCCTCTTCTGCACCTCTCAGAGCTTCAAAGAGAGGTAGGACCTCCAATACTGGCAGAGGTAGACAAGTTTCAAACCCTAGATCAGATATTTCGGGCGATTCCTCTGACCATCCTGAGGAATCATCTTCGTCTTCCTCTACTGAGTCTCAAGAGGATATACCCTCAGAATCCGTCAGTGCTGCCAAACTGATTTTGAAGCCTAGAATTCTTGACCTTTCTGACACCCAATTAGCAGACTCTCTCCCAGAAATTCAAACCTATTTCTCCTTTCAATCTTGGATACCTTTTATTTCTGAATTTCAAGTCTGCTATCCAAGGTTAGTTAGAGAGTTCTACAAAAACCTCACCTGCACAGAAGAAGGTTTTAAATCCAAAGTCAAGGGATAGAGATAGACATGCCAACTGATGTAGCAGCCTCCATTTTCAAAGTGCCAGATGAGGGGGCTGACTACCATGAATTTGAATTTGACTTACATGAAGCCTACTCAATCTTGACAGGCCATCCTGCAGATCCATCAGATCCCAAACAAACCTATGTGACAAGGTTTAATGCCAACTCATTTCCACCTGTATTAAGGGTAATTCACCACATCTTGACAACCATAGTTACCCCTCAAGGTGGTGGGAGGGATAGATTGACAGATATCCAGAGATTCATACTCTATTGCATGGTCAAAGATATCAAGGTCAACCTTCATGTGATTCTTTATCAAATCATTTCTGAAACTACAAGAGCAGACCTCAAGAGATCTCTACCTTATGGAGCACATCTGACCTCAGTGTTCAAGCACTTTGGTGTGCCATTGGAAAATGAAAAATTCCAATCCATTCCCAAGTCAAACATCTACACTTTCAAGAATATCCAGAAGTTTATGGGATTCAGATTGGAGGGAAATCAAATTAGAAGAGGACCAGCTGTGGTTGAGGCTCCTCCAGTTCAAGAGGAACAGCCTCAAGTTCAAGGGGAACAGCCCCAACCTCAGGAGGATCAGCCTCAGGCTCAAGGGGATCAGCCCCAAGTACAAGAGGAACAGCCTCCAGCTGAAGGGGACCAGCCCCTAAGTCAAGAGGATCAGCCTCCTATGCATGAGGATCAGCCTCAAGTTGCTAATGAAGGTGATAGTCCTTTCCATGCTCCTCTCTCACCTCAGCTTCCTCATTTTTCTCCACAACCTCATTCCAACCATCCACATCTTCTGGTGGGCCTCCTGTTCCACCAGAATTGATATCATTCCTCAATGACAAATTTGAATCCTTCAACTCCTCACTTCAATCCATGTCCACATCTTTTGAGCTACGGATTCAAAGACTGGAAAACACAGTTTCTGCCAAATTTATTGAACAGAAGGCAGCTTCAGATTATGCAGCTCAAAGGTTCAATAGGTTGATTGGCACATTGGCAGATGCCTCTCTACAGCTAAAAGAGCATCAAGACAAGTTGGAGATAGTTATGAAGGGAATATTGGCAAATTCCCAAGCAGATGTCTTCAACACCAACCAAACATTGCATGAGATTTCCAGCACCAGATTGTCATTTGCTCATTTTGTGGATGATTTGGAAAGTATGAGGAATTTCAATGAGCACATAGACAAGCAGCTTACAGCATTGACCATGGAATTCAAGATAATGCAAAGACCTGGTTGGTCAGCTGGCTCATCAAGTTCTCAACCTGTTTCAGATGAACTGAAAAGAACTCAGAGCACCTTGATAGAGCATTCTGATAAAATGGAGCATTATCTTCACACTCGGCTGACAACTATCCATGAAAACATAAGTCAAGCATGAAGTCAATGGACAAAAGATTGTCAGACATTGAGATGCTTCTAGCTCCAATTCCTCCTCCTCCTCCATCTTCTACCTAATGAACATTTTTTTGATAATGTCAAAGGGGGAGAAGAATGAATGAATTGAATGTAATATCTTGATGTAATGATCTTTTGAATGAAATGAATGAAATGAAATGGTTGTTTGGCTTCAATTGGCTTCAATACAAACTTTTGTCTTTGTGTGTGAATACTTGTTCGTGAATACTTGTTCAATTGTTGACTTGTGTGCACAAAACTTCTAATTTCAAGTAACATTGTATCTCACAAAAATATCATCAATTGTTACTGAACAATATCAAAAGGACATTGACAAGTATGAACAAAAAGAAAACAAAAACTTAAACAATAAAAATTGCTTAAAAAATCACACTTCATCAAAACCACATTCAAATATGGATTTAATGTTGCCATCATCAAAAAGGGGGAGATTGTTGGATTGAATGCAAATTCATATCATTTCCCTCCTATTTTGATGATGACAAGAAGTGTTCTTAAAGCAATTTAATTGAAGCATGTCAAAAACATCATACCTGAAATTCATGTTCAAAAAGTATTTTGCAAATCACATTTATCATTTATAGTCATGATACATCATTTAACTAATGATATATGTGTTTATTTTTCAGGAACAAACATTTTATGCAAAAGTGTGTCGACACACCCATCAATGGTGTCGACACATCAACACAGATTCAAAGAGAAATTGTGTAAAAATGTCAAGAGTGTGTCGACACATGTCAAGAGTGTGTCGACACGAGTGGCAGTTTTCCAGAGATCAAGGGTACCCAGGTCGACACACTCCCAGGGCAGGTCGACACTAGACCCAGTTCCCAGAACAGCCAGTTTGAGGAATTGGGACAGCAGGTCGACACACTCAAGAGCAGGTCGACACGGGACCTCTCTCCCAGAACAGGTTTTTCTATCTTTGGGACAGTGTGTCGACACAACCACCAGGGCAGGTCGACACACTACGGAAACTTTTCATCCTAAGAGCTGATGGCTGCCACGTGTCCTTCTAGGGCGATCAGAATCTTTCTTGGAAAGCGTGCCCTTGTACCCCAAAAGGGTATCTTTGGAATCCTAAGGGTATAAAAGGTCCTTTTTGGCCTGCCTTCAAAGAGAGACCCAACCAACCTCTTAGAGCCTCCTGAAAAATTCCTGGCGGCCATAAGAGTTCGTGTCTCCCTCCTCTGCCTTCCTGGAGTCTCCTGAAGACCTCTTCTCACCAATTCAAGGTGTGAGAATTGTGGTTTGATCTTTAAAGAAGCCTCTGAAGCATCTCAAGGAAGCAGATCAAGTAGAAGCCATCGTTGGAGAAGAATTCAAGGAAGGTCCAACCTCCCAGATTGCAGAGCATCGTCTTGGACTTCATGTTTACAAGCTTCTTCCCAATCCAAGCTTCTACAAGGGAGTACACTTGAAGAACGAAGCATTCAATACATTTTACTTTACTTCTGTTCTTCTGAGATATCTCTTGAGATTATGCAAGTGCTTCTGCATAATTCTCATTAGTGTTCTCAAATTTCGACTAGATCTGTTGCTAGGAGATCTTGTCTTAAGTTGGTGTCTAGCAAGTCTATGTGTGAGCCTTGTGCTCAGGTTGTTGTGAGCCGGTGTGCTCAGTGTTGAGTTGTCAAACTCAAGTGTGGGTTGAGCAGTCTTGCTCAGTTGTTCTAGAGTAGTCTTGCTCTAGAAGTGGTGTGAGTTGTAAGCTCTTCAGTGTTGGAGTTGTCAGGCTCCAGTGGGTGTGTTACCCAGTTGTGTTAGTGAATCCTCACGGGTTGTGAGGGGTGGATGTAGGAATCACATGGGTGATTTCCGAACCACCTAAAAATCCTTGTGCATTTGTTTTCTGTGGTTTGACTGATTCATCCGCTAGATGCTTGCATAGGATTCGTTTTTAATTCACTTAATCAACTTGATTCACATCTAAGTTTTTCAACCCACTCCAATCTAATCAGATCAGTAGCTTTTCACTGATAACATTGCCTCTGATTCTAAATAGTTTTAAAAATTATTTAAGCTTCCGCAAAAGTGGCTAAGATCTATTCATCCCCCCCTTCTAGATCTTTTCCACACATTTATTTCGATCCTTCAATCATTTTATTGATAATTCAACTAAACTATTACAACCACTAATTCAGAGTCAAAACATAGGGCTCAATGACATTATTACATTGGAAAAGAAATCTAAAGCAAATATCTAACTAGACTCTAAGGTACTAAGGACATTCCATCGCTATGACTTCAGGACGCTCATCACTCCAGTTCAATCCCGTTGTTGGGTATAAGGTCATTCCTTGACTTACCTGAAAACACAATAACAAATAACGAAGGGTGAGCGATAACGCTCAGTAGGACTTAATATCTCGTGTAAACAAGCATGCTTTAAGTGATTAATGTCTTGTAATGCAGGTTAACTAGAGAGAACGATCATGTATAGTCAAGAGAGTAATAGTACAAGATAACAAGTGAACGATAATACATTTCTCAAGAGTATTGCAAAACTAGGATGACAACATAACGAGATAGCGTGTAACAAGATAGTGTATAACAAGATAGCGTGTATCAAAATGACATGTAATAGGATAGCTTGTATCAAGGTGGCGTGTAACGAGATAGCTTGTATATCAAGATAGTGTGTAACGAGATTGCATGTAAAGAGATAGCGTGTATGGTTGCACAACGGTGCACTAGTCGAGTACGACAATAGTCACTTTAGGACAGTAGCCGTTTAACGATAGTACATTTCGTCTGAACTCCTCAGACTAATGTTAATCAGTTAGTGCTAGCACACTAATAGCACAGAACTAGCACAATATGTCTGAACTCCTCAGACTAATAGTAAAATAATTCAATGTCTAGCCAATGTCGAGATAGTCAGAACCGGTGCAATGCATAACACCGTCAATAGCCCCTGCAGGTATTTTCGGGTGGCTCTGCCCCCAGGACTAGATTGGAGCCCCTCGGACACTCTCCGTGCCCTGCACAGTATGCATTCAAGTCAGTAGGTCACCAGACCCATATTATGGTGCTAGACAGTCATGTATAGTACAAGCAATGGGAGCCACAACAGCTCAAGAGTCTCAAGAGAGTAATAGATGAATAGACGAGATAGTAGAGTGAACGTGAACAGATGAGAGTACAAGGATAGTAGATGAGATAGCGGTATAATCGTAAAACAACGATAAACCACGATAGTAACGGTCGTTGCACAGCACCAGGTCGGGTACCGGCAGTCTGGTAGAAGTCACATCCGCCCATTAGCCGTGCCGCGTACACGAGCCAGATGGTCAGGCGAGATCAAAAGATAAGAGAGATCTCACTAAGGCCGTTTGGATCATACTGATCCCTAAGAGTGTAACGGGATTTAAAGGTACAACCAGCTCGTCGGCTAAGGACGTGCGCCAAAGCCAAGAAGACTTACGGAGGCCTTGACAAGGAGTCTCTGGTCCAGTCGAGAGTATTCCCGGTGGAGAGGTGGTCCAAGTCAAGAGAAAGTGAGTAATGAAACGTTGTCTGTCTTGCCTCGAGTGCTCGAAGGTAGAGGGACGCGATAACGGTGTACAAATCACGCGAATAAAACAAAGACATGTGTCATTTAAATAATAGGGAAATTATATAATTAATTTCACTTAAATACCAGATATATTATTGAGCAATTTAATAGGGTCAAATGGCAATAAACAATGTTTAGTGTGCAAGTGTAAAGAAATCATGAGAATAGATAAAATTGTGCTCACAGCTTTTAAATTAATAAGAATTATTTAAATATTATCAAATAAATTATTCAGGTCATTCATTAAGCTTAACAGTACATGGTTTAACTTGTACAAGGATTAGATGACATTTAAAGTAGGGATATAAGAGCAATTAATGGTTCTGGCCGAAATTTCAAGAACGCGACGGGGGTTCCAGTCGCGATCATGTCGCGACGGGGCGCATGGGCGCGTTAAGCATCGTATCGCGACAGGGTATCCTGTCGCGGTTCAGGTCGCGGTGGTGCGGCCTGACGCGACAGGTGAACCGGCCGGCCTGGCCCGGTTCGGGTTTGGGAAAGCGGTGGTGAGGCCCGTCGCGTTCATGACGCGATGTGGAAGCCTACCGCGACACTCCTGTTATCGCGGCGTATCGCGCCGTCGCGATAATAGGGGCGGTCCGGTTTTTCCCCTTTTTCTCTGGGTAGACCCTTCTTGACACAGGGTCATTCTAAATTCAGTATAAAATCGCACGGTGATCCAAAAAGCACGAAACCAATTTTAAACGAAAGTAGACATGTATATCTATCAAGATGCACGATTAATTTGAAAACAGACAAGGTTTAGACATGCATTGATCATGTTACTTTTCAGTGACCTAAACAGGCGCAGTCAGGGTTCAATGAATTAATTAGAGATGTATACGTGATGAAAATTATGAAACCAGTGGTGTTGAAAGCTAACATGTAGTAGTATTTATGATAATTTTATCATGGAATGATGTCAAGTTTGCACGAGGTTAAAAAGGAAACAAGGAGGGTCGAGTGCACAGGTCTGATAGATATTCAAAGATTTAATTCTCCCTCATGGGAGATCGAAATCAAGCAAGACTAGGGGGGTTGAAAGATAATAAGATGTAGTATAGCTGAGAATTTTATCAAGACATGAGAGCAAGTACACGTTGGGAATTATAGAAAACACAAGATCTCAGTTCATGGTAACAGCAGGACTTTATGAATTAAAGTCGCCCAAATGGGTGAACGAAATACCACGAAACCATAGGTCTTTTGAAGAGGTACATGAAGGCTACCTGGGATAATTATTTCACGATTTTTGCTTGAGAGATTGCCTACCTTTTTCATGGAGTAAGAAAGCCCTAGTTGAATGTTGAAAATATGAAAACCCTTCTTGCTCCAAGCCTTCTCCTTCCTTGCTCCTTGGTCCAGATCTTCTCCTCTTCCTCTCCAAAAGTCTTAGCACGAAATTGTGGGGTGCTGGGGTCAAATGGGGGGTGTTTTGATGGCTTGTAGAGTTCTAAATCACCTAAAACTCTTTCCTCCTCATTTAATTACGAATTTCCATAATTATCTCATATTTTTCTTGCTATATCTATCTAATTGGGTAAGGGAGAGGTCTAATTTTGTGGGTAATGGTTTAGGATAGGATTAGGACTCTTATTAAGATATATATGAGTCATATTAGTGTTTTAATGACCCCTTTTTAATTAAGAGATAATATAGTTACGAATTTTCCTATTTAATTTGGGTCTCTTATATTTAACCCAATTGTCTCTCATCTAAATCCCAATTTTAGATTAGGATAGAGTCCTATTGGGTTAGACTAGGGTTATGACTCTTTTTAAGATGATTAAGAGTTAAAATACTCATTATCTTAACCCTTTTCTATTTATTAATATTTTAAGTACGAATTTCACTTATTTAACTCTCATCTCATGGTGGACTCTTCATATTTGGGCCCAAAACTTTATGCTAGGACCATTAGTAAAACCCATTACTAATTTGACTTAATGGGTATTGATTTAATTCTAATTATTCACCCTTTATCCTTATGTAAATCTATTTATCACACTTATTCAAGTAATTTTATATTTTTATTTCAATTAAATATTATTCATGCCAATATTTCTAACCTTCATCATTTGGGCTCTTACACTTGGCCCAATAACTCGTGTGAGCTTAATTGTACAACCCATGTACTTACTTTACTTATTGAATTTTTAATTATCCTTTTATTAGAGAATTTATTCATGGGCCAAGATTGTCCATTGGTCCAAATGTCATAATGGGCTATCATCCCATATTATTTAAAGTCTACCCACATGTTTAATTTCATTTATAATCCACTTTGGGTCATAAAATAATGGGTTCTCCGACTTATTCCTTAATTATGCTAATAAGTCGCATAAATTCTTAAACTAAGTCCAAACGATTTTTCTATCCCAAATTTCATGATGGGTCATTAGAGAATATTACTTAAAGTATAATTATTATTTTTACGGAATTTTTATATAGGTTTATACGCATGTGATAATGATGCGTACCTTTTTAACTAATTGAATTTATTAATTGATAAAATTTCGATTTATCCATAATTTTTAATTAATGGATTTTCCGTGGTACTACATCCTCCCCCACTTAAATAGAATTTGGTCCCCAAATTCATATGATATGATACGACTACCAATTTACTCGAATATTTCTTGCTCCTGCTTGAATCACGTTGTTAAGGGCTTGAGTTAACCCTTGTACGGTGCTTTGCAAGTCCCGCAATTGTCCATGCTCACCAGCCATCTCCACTAATCTCCTGCGAGCAATAACACTTTATTTATTTCTTTTTAGACTTTGGGTGCTAAAGTATTACCAAGTTGATACATATATATATATATATATATATATATAGATAAATGTATTCAAATCTTAACCATGGTTCTACCCAATTCTCACATAGGTATGGTAGTTGACTTAGACACATGTCAGGGCAGTTCACCTAGAATATCCTAGACTTTAATATCCTGATAAGGACATCCTAGGCTCTGATACCAACTGTCATGCCCTGCCAATTTAGCAGCGGAATAAATCGGGGAGGCATGAACAACGTGTATGGTAACGTAAATTGCGCATACATTCCAAATATCAGAGCAACTAATGAACAATAATTGTAATTAAAACTCATCATTTTATTGATAATTCAACTAAACTATTACAACCACTAATTTAGAGCCAAAACATAGGGCTCAATGACATTATTACATTGGAAAAGAAATCTAAAGCAAATATCTAACTAGACTCTAAGGTACTAAGGACATTCCATCGCTATGACTTCAGGACGCTCATCACTCCAGTCCAATCCCGTTGTTGGGTGTAAGGTCATTCCTTGACTTACCTGAAAACACAATAACAAATAACGAAGGGTGAGCGATAACGCTCAGTAGGACTTAATATCTCGTGTAAACAAGCATGCTTTAAGTGATTAATGTCTTGTAATGCAGGTTAACTAGAGAGAACGATCATGTATAGTCAAGAGAGTAATAGTACAAGATAACAAGTGAACGATAATACATTTCTCAAGAGTATTGCAAAACTAGGATGACAACATAACGAGATAGTGTGTAACAAGATAGTGTATAACAAGATAGCGTGTATCAAAATGACATGTAATAGGATAGCTTGTATCAAGGTGGCGTGTAACGAGATAGCTTGTATATCAAGATAGCGTGTAACGAGATTGCATGTAAAGAGATAGCGTGTATGGTTGCACAACGGTGCACTAGTCGAGTACGACAATAGTCACTTTGGGACAGTAGCCGTTTAACGATAGTACATTTCGTCTGAACTCCTCAGACTAATGTTAATCAGTCAGTGCTAGCACACTAATAGCACAGAACTAGCACAATATGTCTGAACTCCTCAGACTAATAGTAAAACAATTCAATGTCTAGCCAATGTCGAGATAGTCAGAACCGGTGCAATGCATAACACCGTCAATAGCCCCTGCAGGTATTTTCGGGTGGCTCTCTGCCCCCAGGACTAGATTGGAGCCCCTTGGACACTCTCCGTGCCCTACACAGTATGCATTCAAGTCAGTAGGTCACCAGACCCATATTATGGCGCTAGACAGTCATGTATAGTACAAGCAATGGGAGCCACAACAGCTCAAGAGTCTCAAGAGAGTACTAGATGAATAGAAGAGATAGTAGAGTGAACGTGAACAGATGAGAGTACAAGGATAGTAGATGAGATAGGGGTATAATCGTAAAACAACGATAAACCACGATAGTAACGGTCCTTGCATAGCACCAGGTCGGGTACCGGCAGTCTGGTAGAAGTCACATCCGCCCATTAGCCGTGCCGCGTACACGGGCCAGATGGTCCGGTGTGATCACAAGATAAGAGAGATCTCACTAAGGCCGTTTGGATCATACTGATCCCTAAGAGTGTAACGGGATTTAAAGGTACAACCAGCTTGTTGGCTAAGGACGTGCGCCAAAGCCAAGAAGACTTACGGAGGCCTTGACAAGGAGTCTCTGGTCCAGTCGAGAGTATTCCCGGTGGAGAGGTGGTCCAAGTCAAGAGAAAGTGAGTAATGAAACGTTGTCTGTCTTGCCTCGAGTGCTCGAAGGCAGAGGGATGCGATAACGGTGTACAAATCACGCGAATAAAACAAAGACATGTGTCATTTAAATAATAAGAAAATTATATAATTAATTTCACTTAAATACCAGATATATTATTGAGCAATTTAATAGGGTCAAATGGCAATAAACAATGTTTAGTGTGCAAGTGTAAAGAAATCATGAGAATAGATAAAATTGTGCACACAGCTTTTAAATTAATAAGAATTATTTAAATATTATCAAATAAAATTATTCAGGTCATTCATTAAGCTTAACAGTACATGGTTTAACTTGTACAAGGATTAGATGGCATTTAAAGCAGGGATATAAGAGCAATTAATGGTTCTGGCCGAAATTTCAAGAACGCGACGGGGGTTCCAGTCGCGATCATGTCGCGACGGGGCGCATGGGCGCGTTAAGCATCGTATCGCGACAGGGTATCCTGTCGCGGTTCAGGTCGCAGTGGTGCGGCCTGACGCGACAGGTGAACCGGCCGCCTGGCCCGGTTCGGGTTTGGGAAAGCGGCGGTGAGGCCCGTCGCGTTCATGACGCGACGTGGAAGCCTACCGCGACACTCCTGTTATCGCGGCGTATCGCGCCGTCGCGATAACAGGGGCGGTCCGGTTTTTCCCCTTTTTCTCTGGGTAGACCCTTCTTGACACAGGGTCATTCTAAATTCAGTATAAAATTGCACGGTGATCCAAAAAGCACGAAACCAATTTTAAACGAAAGTAGACATGTATATCTATCAAGATGCACGATTAATTTGAAAATAGACAAGGTTTAGACATGCATTGATCATGTTACGTTTCAGTGACCTAAACAGGCGCAGTCAGGGTTCAATGAATTAATTAGAGATGTATACGTGATGAAAAATTATGAAACCAGTGGTGTTGAAAGCTAACATGTAGTAGTATTTATGATAATTTTATCATGGAATGATGTCAAGTTTGCACGAGGTTAAAAGGAAACAAGGAGGGTCGAGTGCACAGGTCTGATAGATATTCAAAGATTTAATTCTCCCTCATGGGAGATCGAAATCAAGCAAGACCAGGGGCGGTTGAAAGATAATAAGATGTAGTATAGCTGAGAATTTTATCAAGACATGAGAGCAAGTACACGTTGGGAATTATAGAAAACACAAGATCTCAGTTCATGGTAACAGCAGGACTTTATGAATTAAAGTCGCCCAAATGGGTGAACAAATACCACAAAACCATAGGGCTTTTGAAGAGGTACATGAAGGCTACCTGGGATAATTATTTTACGATTTTTGCTTGAGAGATTGCCTACCTTTTTCATGGAGTAAGAAAGCCCTAGTTGAATGACGAAAATATGAAAACCCTTCTTGCTCCAAGCCTTCTCCTTCCTTGCTCCTTGGTCCAGATCTTCTCCTCTTCCTCTCCAAAAGTCTTAGCACGAAATTGTGGGGTGCTAGGGTCAAATGGGGGGGTGTTTTGATGGCTTGTAGAGTTCTAAATCACCTAAAACTCTTTCCTCCTCATTTAATTACGAATTTCCATAATTATCTCATATTTTTCTTTCTATATCTATCTAATTGGGTAAGGGAGAGGTCTAATTTTGTGGGTAATGGTTTAGGATAGGATTATGACTCTTATTAAGATATATATGAGTCATATTAGTGCTTTAATGACCCCTTTTTAATTAAGAGATAATATAGTTACGAATTTTCCTATTTAATTTGGGTCTCTTATATTTAACCCAATTGTCTCTCATCTAAATCCCAATTTTAGATTAGGATAGAGTCCTATTGGGTTAGACTAGGGTTATGACTCTTTTTAAGATGATTAAGAGTTAAAATACTCATTATCTTAACTCTTTTCTATTTATTAATATTTTAGGTACGAATTTCACTTATTTAACTCTCATCTCATGGTGGACTCTTCATATTTGGGCCCAAAACTTTATGCTAGGACCATTAGTAAAACCCATTACTAATTTGACTTAATGGGTATTGATTTAATTCCAATTATTCACCCTTTATCCTTATGTAAATCTATTTATCACACTTATTCAAGTAATTTCATATTTTTATTTCAATTAAATATTATTCATGCCAATATTTCTAACCTTCATCATTTGGGCTCTTACTCTTGGCCCAATAACTCGTGTGAGCTTAATTGTACAACCCATGTACTTACTTTACTTATTGAATTTTTAATTATCCTTTTATTAGAGAATTTATTCATGGGCCAAGATTGTCCATTGGTCCAAATGTCATATGGGCTATCATCCCATATTATTTAAAGTCTACCCACATGTTTAATTTCATTTATAATCCACTTTGGGTCATAAAATAATGGGTTCTCCGACTTATTCCTTAATTATGCTAATAAGTCGCATAAATTCTTAAACTAAGTCCAAACGATTTTTCTATGCCCAAATTTCATGATGGGTCATTAGAGAATATTACTTAAAGTATAATTATTATTTTTACAGAATTTTTATATAGGTTTATACGCATGTGATAATGATGCGTACCTTTTTAACTAATTGAATTTATTAATTGATAAAATTTCGATTTATCCATAATTTTTAATTAATAGATTTTCCGAGGTACTACACAACAGGAGTCACAGCTTCCGTGAGACGTTGTAGAGTTGCAGGCGACGCTGAGGCTGAAGCGACGTGACTGGGAGCATCAGCAGACTCACTGGGAGCAGGAGTGCAGCCGGTGGGAGCTAGACTCGGAGCGGCTAACGCAGCAGGCCGTGGAGGCTCGTACTAGTCAGCGAGTTGCAGAGAGCCTCCTCCAGGCGTACGAGGACCGGTACCGGCGCGGACGGGAGCGTACCAGGGAGCAGGGGCGGGCCAGTGCCTACTCGGAGAGCATCCTGGCGACTTCCTCTCAGCATGAGAGGAACATTCAGGACGCAGCAGCTGCCCAGAGGTCGACCGGCTCACGAGCGCCCATGGGGCCTCTTGCCTTGCCCACTGTTGTAGACCACGGCAAGGTTGAGAGCAGTCACCGCAGAGGACCTACAGAGGGAGACGACGAGAGTTAGACCGCCTCGCCTTGACATTGTACCCCTTTTTTTACCTTCTTTTATGATGTCATGTCGAGTGGCACTTATGACTGTACACGGGTTCGGCTCCCTCTTAGCCAGATATATATATATATATATATATACCCCTTTTTTTTCTGCTTCTACACCCATACACCTGAGATAAATAGAACAAACAAGTCAAGTGTCTGTTTCGACTCAGCCCCTTGCTTGTAGGTACTGGTCTGGCTCTGTGGTTTGTCAAGGGGCTGAGCCTTAATCAAAAGGCGCGAAAAGTACAGTAATTTAAAAAAGTATATGCAAAAAGGTGAAAAGAAATGAAAATAAAATGCATAAGTGTTTACAAAATGTACAGTTCGTTAAGGATATATAATAACTTAAAAACTCTTTTTTTTGCATTTTAAAATATTCATTTTTTTTGGATTTTAAAATGTGTAATTTGTTGGGGTTTTTGAAATATTCAAATTTGTTTAGGTTTTTAAAATATTCAATTTTTTTTGTTTTTTTTTGGATTTTGAAATATGTAATTTTGTTTGGGTTTTGAAATATTTAAATTTATTTGGGTTTTAAAATATTGAAATTTTTTGGATTTTGAAATATGCAATTTGTTGGGGTTTTGAAATATTCAAATTTGTTTGGGTTTTAAAAATATTCAAATTTTTTGGATTTTGAAATATGCAATTTGTTGGGGTTTTGAAATATTCAAATTTGTTTGGGTTTTAAAAATATTCATTTTTTTGGATTTTAAAATATGCAATTTGTTGGATTTTGGAGAGCATGGTATACTGATCTTTCAATTATTCGGATGCCAATCTTAAAAACCGTTGACTGCTCTTAAATGTGTCTAGACATGGATTAGACGTGCATAAAGGTGCCTTGACCTGAGGCGACTTTTGGCGATGCCCTCTTTAGTCGATCTTTGCCTTGCCTAGGTGTTAAGACAATATCCGGAGAAGGAGAGAAGAATTCTTAGGAAGTCTGCCAGTAATCCGGGTAACCTGGGAGACACTCAATTGGTTGCTTTTTATACTTAGAAAAAGGTTCGAGTTTAACTTGGCATTTTGGGGTTTTAGCATGCATACGACCGGGTCCATTTGGATTTCCGCTGGGACTTTGCCGCTCTTGACATGCTTTGTATTTGATTTGGCCTTTTTTTGGCTCTTTTGTGAGGGTTTGGATTTTCATTGATCCTCCTCTTTCTCTTTTTGCCTTGATTGATCCTTTTCTGAGTTTTAAACAACCTTATGAGGTCAATCTCACTGGTCTTCTTTCTTACTGACAAACCGAATAGGAGAAAGAAATGGATATTGCCTTAAAATTATAAACATGACATCGACCTTCTTTAGATTCTGCGCCTCTGGTTTTCTCAGGAAGGCGTGTAAGTGTGTGAGTGTCGCCTTCCTTGACTAACACATTAAGAACATGCAATGGAAATTAAACATAACATCCTTCAAATTTGGGGCTTGTATACCATGCAAAAATTTTCCTTTTCAGATAGCAATAAACTAAAGGTAGTATTTCTTGAGATGAAGGCCATTCCAAGAGTGAGAGAGTTCCTCACCCTCTGCATTGATTAGCTTATAAGCATTGCCTGAATAAGCTTGGCTTATAACATATGGCCCTTCCCAATTCGGTTGGAGTTTGGATCTGGGACCACCAGGTTTTACAAAAATTCTCTTAACGACCATCTCGCCGACTTTGAATTTTCTCTCAACGACTCTCTTTTGGTAAAAACGTGTGAGTTTATTTTGGTATGCTCTCGTATGCTCGGTGGCAACCAAACGCTTCTCATATGAGAGTTCCAACTGTGCAAGAAGTGACTCGCGTCGCTCATCAATTGGTAATTCCTTGTCAAGCTGAACTCTTAATGATGGAATAAGAATCTCATATGGTACTACTGCCTCCATTCCGTAAGTGAGAGCAAACGTGTCTGCCCTGTGGGGTACGGATTGAAGTGCGGTAAGCCCATAGAGCTTCCACGAGTTTTTTCGGCCAATCCAAAAATTTATTAACCTCACACGTCTTCTTTATGATTTTAATGAGAGTTTTGTTTGTGGCCTCTGCCTGGCCATTGCCTTGCGGATAATAAGGTGATGAATGATGCAATGCAATCTTATACCTGTTGCAGAGGTCACGGAGTTCTTGAGAGATGAACTGTGGTCCATTATCGGTAATCATAGCCTCTGGTATACCAAACCTGGTGATGATGTTCCTCATGATGAATATGCAAATGGTTATGGCTTTAATCTCTGCATATGCTTCGGCTTCCGCCCACTTGGTGAAATATTCTGTCGCTGTAAGAATAAAAGACTTTGTTTTGTTTTGGGAATTAGGGTCACCAAGAGGGCCGATGATATCGAAAGCCCACATAGCAAAAGGCCATGGTGAGAACAACGGGTGGAGTGAAGAAGAAGGAGCATGAATTTTGTCGGTGTGCAATTGGCATTTAACACACCGGCGGATAAAGAAAGAACAATCCTCTTCTAGAGTGGGCCAGTAAAAGCCTTGCCTAAGAATCTTCTTAGCAAGCATCTGGCTGCTTACATGGCCTCCATAAACACCCAAATGAGCCTCTTTGACAACCTTACGAGCTTCATCTTCATCTAAACAGCGAAACAAAACACCGGAGAAATTTCTTCTGTAGAGCGTATTTCCAATTACCGTGTATTTATGAGATATCCTCCTGATGGCCTTCCTTTCTTCGGAAGTGGCTTCCATAGGGTAGGATTGATCTTTATAATATTCAGCTATCTCATAATACCACGGTTTCTCTTCGTCTTCCAATTCTTTTTCGAGCTCTACTAACATGATCTCTGATTTGCTCCTTGCTTCCTTTTTTATCAAAAGATCTTCCTTAACCCAGAGGAACCTAGGATCCAAGTAGAAAGGAATTTGATGGCGTTCGATTTGAATGCTGTCAAAGTCACCAGAATAAGTCATGTGCATAGTCGCACCAACCGTGGCAAGGGCGTCAGCCAAAAGGTTTTGGTGACGAGGAACATGAACAAAGACAAGCTTGGTAAACAACTTGGCATAAGCTGAAGCAAGTTCTTGATACGGCTTGAGCTTAGGATCAAGAGTTTGGTATTTGGTGAGCACTTGATGGAGGACTAATTGGCTATCACCTACAATCCAGAGACGTGTCACATCATAATAACGGGCGAGTTCCAAACCAGCCAATAAAGCTTCATATTCAATGATATTGTTGGTGGTAGGAAAATTCAATTTACAAACTCGCGAAATAGTGACACCCTCTGGAGACAATAGAGCTACCCCAATGCCTGTTCCAAAAGAATTTAGAGCTCCATCAAAATATAATGTCCACATGAGATTGGAATGATTAAGAGACATTAATTCTTCATCCGGGAGTTCTGAAATGACTGGATCAACTCGAGGCAATGGGTGATGAGCAAGGTGCTCGGCTATAGCGTAGCCCTTGACAGATTTTTGTTGAATGTAGGTAATTTCAAATTGGGAAAGGAAGCTTTGCCAACGTGCTAATCGGTCGGTTAAGATAGATTTCTGAAGCAAGAACTTGATTGGATTCATTCGAGCAATTAGATGTACTGTATGGGCAAGAAAGTAGTGCTTCAATTTTTGTACTACCCATACAAGCGCGGCACAGGTCTTTTCCATTAAATTATATTTATGTTCACAAGGATTAAGGAGTTTGGACAAGTAGTAAGCTGCTCTCTCTTTGCCTTCTTCGTCCACTTGCGCAAGAATAGCTCCTACAGAATCTTCTAGAACAGAAATATAGAGAATGAGAGGCTTGCCTGGTATAGGCGGTCTCAGGACAGGCGGATTAGTCAAATAATCCTTAAGCTCATCAAACGCTGCCTGGCACTTCTCATTCCAGCAAAATTCAACCCCCGGCTTGGTGAGGTCATAGAAGGGCCTACACCTTTGGGAATGTTGGGAGATGAATTGGCGAATATACTGCAACCTCCCGATTAATCCTCGAACTTCTTTTAAATTCTTGGGAGGAAACATCTCTTTTATTGCCTTCGCCTTATCTCGATCAATCTCTATGCCTCTCTTACTCACAATGAATCCTAACAACCTTCCTGCTGACACACCAAATACTCACTTCTTGGGGTTCATTCTTAAATGATATTCTCTGGTTCTTTGCAAAACCTTAATGAGAACCCCGGCATGCTCAACTGCTGATCTGGATTTGACTACCAAGTCGTCTACATACACCTCAACAAAAATGTGGATCATGTCATGAAAGATGGTCATCATAGCTCTTTGATAAGTGGCCCCGGCATTTTTGAGCCCAAATGGCATGACCACAAAACAATAAGTTCCCCACGGTGTAGTAAATGAAGTCTTGTCTTGATCCTGTTCCGCCAGCTTGATCTGGTTGTAACCTGAGAAACCATCCATAAAGGAGAGAGTTTCATACCCAGCTGTATTATCTACCAACACATCGAGGTGAGGTAGAGGGAAATCGTCCTTAGGACATGCACGGTTGAGGTCCCGGAAATCAATACAAATTCTAACTTTCCCGTCCTTCTTGATTACCGGTACGATGTTTGCCACCCAATTGGGATAAAATATGACTTTGATAAATTTGGCTTTATGGAGCCTGTCAACTTCTTCTTTCATTTTTAAAGCTATTAGAGGGTGGAAACGCCTCAACCGCTGCTTGATTGCAATGGCGCCTGGCTTAAGGTTAAGATAGTGCTCCACTAATGAAGAATCTAAACCCGTCATATCTTCATAGCTCCATGCAAAAATGTCCTTGTACTGCCTGAGAACCTCCACAATTGCCTCTTCTTCATCCTGTGACAAATTGGTACTGACGAGGACAATTTTAGGATCTTCTTTAGTTCCCAGGTTGATCTCCTTGGTAATTTTCTGGACAGCTGGTGATGGTTCATCAAATCTCTTCAAACCACTGGCGAAGGCATCGGCCTCATCTTCAAATTCCTCATCGCCCTCATTAATTAGGTCGTCGTCGTCTATGATCTCATAGATGCCGAACCCATCATCAATAAAGGAGGCTGACTACTCAAACTCTATATCCGGCAACTGCATAGGGTGCTCTAAAAATTCGGGAATAGCTAAGCACGCCTTGCACCTACGAGCTAAGCTAGTCAGATAGCGGTGAGGGATCCTTCTGCCCTTGGGTTTCCTTTCCGGATCTACCCTTGGCTTACTACCCCGATCTAAGCTACTTAAAGGAAATGACGATGCTGAAGAAGAAAAAGTAGAGTCCCGCCCATGGGTATTAGGGAAAGCAGTAAAGGAAGAATTTACAGGAGAAAAAGCAGAGTCCTGCCCATGGGTATTAGGGAAAGCAGTAAAGGAAGAATTTACAGAAGAAAAAAACAGAGTCCCGCCCATGGGTATTAGGGAAAGCAGTAAAGGAAGAATTTACAAGAGAAAAAGCAGAGTCCCGCCCATGGGTATTAGGGAAAGTAGTAAAGGAAGAATTTACAGAAGAAAAAGCAGAGTCCCGCCCATGGGTATTAGGGAAAGCAGTAAAGGAAGAATTTACAGGAGAAAAAGTAGAGTCCCGCCCATGGGTATTAGGGAAAGCAGTAAAGGAAGAATTTACAGAAGAAAAAGCAGAGTCCCGCCCATGGGTATTAGGGAAGGCGATAAAGGAAACATCCCCGGAGGGAGAAAGTAAAGCAGAATTTACAACGACATTCCCTTGTGGAGGAAATGGATTAGGAAAAACAGTAAACATCCCCTCTGTGGAAGGGAACAACAAAGACCCGGGCTGGAGGCCGGGAAAGGACAAACCATTGACTGGAATGCAATCGGAAGCGAGGAAAGAAGTTTCCTCGAATGAGATGGCGGGGTCACCCATTGCTAGACTATCCTGTGAAATCCCCTTTTTCTCGTGTGTGAGAGAAGGAAAGGGAAGCAAGCACAAAACAACTGAAACAAACGCGGGGAATGAAAGCAGCGCGTTGTGCCTTTACTGCAAGAAGCAAGAGCTATTTAGGGGAAAGACAGTGGTAGGGTTGAAAATTCATGGTGGGCGTAGTGCCCATGAGGCTAGAGAAAGACGCATCTTTGAAAAAGGAAAACGTCCAACGACCAAGTCCTTCAAGGAGGCTTGAAGGAGATCGTCAGATGAGAAAATCTCGAAGGAAGAGCCGACTCTGAAGACTCCAAGGGATCGGGCGGTTCCTCAGGAGAAATATATACAGAAAATGCAGAGGTGAACATCTGTGCCCTAGAAATATCAAGAGAAGAAAAGAGCGACCCTGCCATGGCCTGTAGGAGGGACGAAGCAACAGTAGGAGAAAGGAAAAAGGTATGTTCAACAGTTGGAAAAGAAAAGGAATTAGTCCCGGAGATCTCTGGAACTAAAGGAAAAGTAGTACGACGGAAATTCAAAGCAGAATTAACAAAACTTACAACGGGTGTGGAACCCGGTGCAAGATTTAAAGCGGGCGTTATGCTCGGGACAAAAATAAAGACGGGTGCGGGATCCGGTGCAAAAGCTGGAACGGGGGCGATGCCCGGAGCAAAGGAATGGGCGTGATGCCCGGTGCTGAAAAGGAAACTGGCGCGTTGCCCGGAGCAAAAAAAGGAACGGGTGCGTTGCCCTGAACAAAAGTTGGAACGGGGGCGATGCCCGGAACAAAAGGAACATGCGTGAGGCCCGGAACAACAACTGGAATGGGCACGGGGCCCGAAGCAACAACTGACACGGGCACGGGGCCCGAAGTTAAAGCTGGAATAGGGTCAGTCCCCTGGATACCGATTGGTATGGGGTCGGTGCCCTGGATGTCAGCTGGTATGGGGTCGGTGCCCTGGATGTCAGTCGGTATGGGGTCGGTGCCCTGGATTGCCTGGACTGCCGTATGAAGCTCAGAAAACCAGTCTGCCTCTGCTGATCCGAACAAATGGCTTAAACAAGCAGTGAGACTGTTCACATCAAGCCACTCGTTCCATTCAGTCTCGAAATTACTGATCTTGTGGCGCTTAGCTGGCAGTGAATTGTCTGGCGCCCAGAAAACGTCTCGAGACCAAGAGCAAGTTGGTTCTGCTACAGTAGGTAATGTTTGAGGATCCCCAGGCTGTAGTGGGCCTTCAACAAAGTTTTCGTGCAAGGCCCACGTGAGGGGTTGGTCCGGCTGTAATTGGGTTTTAACAGGCTGATAGCCCAAACCGACCTTGACCCTCCTTTTGCATGCCTTGACGGCGGTTGTCCTTCCCTGCAACTGTGCACCCAGCCCTTTACCTGGCCATAACCCATCAGCTGCATGATGTGCAAGCCTTTCTTGGTAATAATCCTGCTCGGATCAGCTGTCTTGATAGATGAACCTGTCGGTCCTGGATATTTACCCAGTATACTTGGTGTGCTCTGAACCATCATAAGAGGTTGATTGCTAGGCCAAACGGCAGGAACTGAGTCGCTCGTAAAGGCATCAATCTCTGCGCTGGTGGGTTTGTTGACAACCTTGATCACACGCCCTTTGTATGGGAACTTCAGACATTGGTGAACTGTCGATATAACAGCACCAAGGGCTTGGACATAAGGCCGACCCAAAATGAGGCGGTAGTAGGGCTGTTCAAATTATGGTTCAAACTGAAGAACCGAACCGAACCGGCCGGTTCGGTTCGGTTCGGTTTGGAGGATCACACAGTTCAGTTCGATTTCAGATTTGAAAACCGAAATGAACCGAATATATATATAATTATATAAATAATATAATTTAACAAAAAAATGTCGGTAGCGCAGTGGAAGAAGCCATCTTGGCGCGACGCGCGGAGGGCGCGCGGGGTGGTGCGAGTTCGAAACTCGCTTCCGCCCTTCAAAAGCCATCTTTTTATCTGTTATTTTTCCAGGAAACGCCACATTTCGTCTGGAAAACGCCAGCGAACCAGAATCCGGTTTGAACTGAACCGAACCGGTTCGGTTCGATTCAATGAAGGGATTCGGTTCGGTTTCCCAAAAATTGGGAAAACCGAACCGAACCGAACCGTTGTACAGCCCTAGGCGGTAGCATGGATCCATGTCAAGAATGTGGAAATCCATCTCCATAGAAGATGGTCCCAATCCAATTTTTAAAGAGACGACCCCTTTTGGCGACCTAGTAGTGTTGTCATAGGCCGTGACAGTGATAACAGCGGGTCGAATCACTTGGACTGGTATCCGATAGAGATCTAACGTGTCGGGTGACACGACATTAACAGATGCTCTGGAGTCTACCAAACAACGAGTCACGCGTACGCCGTTGATGTTTACTGTGAGGCAGTGGGCGTATCGCTGTGACTCAACCGGTGCCAACTCATTTTCATGGAACATAATGGCCGGATGCGGGCTCATCGGAGTTAAGACAGCGCTGATTTGGTTGACTGGCAAATCTTCGTTGACCATCACCTTCTGAAGATACTGCATGAGCGCTTCTTGGTGACTGGTTGATCTCTTGATCAACTCCAGAATGGAAATTCTGGCCGGAGTTCGGTCAAGATGCTTCAACAGATCATACTGTGTGCCTGGCACGGAGTCTTCTTGAACTTCCTCCTCTTGGGTTGGCAGCACTTGGTCTTGCTGGGGGAAGACCCTGTTGAACATGCGCCCGCTCCGGAGCACCATGGTGGCCTTGGAAGGGCTGCCTGACGTGGATGCTACAGCCGACTCTGTGGAAGCGGATGGCTGTGAGGTGGAGGGTTGGTTGGTAAAAATTTGGTACGGCAACTGGAAGCCTACCGCTGCCTGGGGTGCGGTGGTAGTGGTAGTGGTAGTAGCAGGGTTAATAGTGGAAGTGGTAGGAATGCGGAGAAAAGGGGCCCTATGGTTAGGGTTTATAAAGGGAAAAGTGGTAGGTGCCTGTACAGGGGCTGCATCGGATGATGGGGATGGTTGCGGTATGGGAATGTGTAAAAACGACGCGAAGGTATTCACATGTGGGGAATGCGTGGGACTAGGAACTTGAGAAGTGGATGGGCGGGTATAGTTAGGTGGAATGCGTAAAAAGGACAGTAAGGGATTATCTGCAGTGGGTGTGCGGATAAAAGGTGGTAAAATAAAAGGTTGCGGTGTAGTAGGAGTGGATGTAGATATTGCTTCCACAGACGGGGGCTGGGCAGTGAAGGCATTAACCTGTCCATTGGGTGCCGGGTGCTCCGGCAGCGGGTTCTGTACAATGCCTAAGTTGGGCTGCTGCTGCTATGGCTGCTGTGGCTGTTGTTGCTGCTGTTGAAACTGCTGCTGAGGAGGCCTTCTCGCCTTCATCTCAGTGACAAATTTCCTCATCTCAACCCAGTCAATGCCTCCACCTTCATTCAAATTATGAATGTAATCTTTAAAGTGGAAGCATTGGTCCAGAGTGTGGCCCGGGCCTCGGTGAAATTCACAATATCGTGAGGTGTCAAGGTTAGGAGGCCATTGCAGCTTCTCCTTTGGCAAAGTAAGTGCACCGGCTGCCATGAGGGCATTAAAATATCTGGCAATGTTTCTGGCAATGGAGGGTAAGTTGTTCTTCTGGGGCCGGATGGGAATCTAGGCGGTGGTGGCCCATAATTACCCGGAGGAGGGACCTGGTTGAGTTGGTGAGGTGGATGCTGTGGTTGATACTGCGGAGGGGCAGGTTGATATTGCGGTTTTTGAGGTTGTTGTTGTTGATATTGTGACTGATGATTTTGCGGCCGCTGGAAGGTTTGGAATTGCGGTCGTTGAGGTGGTTGGTTGTAATAAGGCTGCTGAGGTGGCTATGGCCCTATGAAAATAGGCTGATTGCTCGGCCTAGACACTGGAATTGAGGCTGTTGGGCTCTGGAATTATTAGGTGGGCGGTAGGTGGAAGGGGTTGGATTGCCCATTGCACTTACTTGCTCATTAGATATAACTCCCTCAGTGACAGGACCACTGGCGGAGGTACCAACCGGCTTCTTAACAATGAGGGCCTTGGGTTCAAACATGGTCACGATAGGAGAGTCCTTCAGTTATGTCTGGATGTAACGGGCTCTCTCATATAGCTCCTCCATGGTAGTCAATTTATTCATGGCCAAAATGTGTCTGAACTGAGGTGTAGCATTTGCAGTGATCATCTTCACCTGCTCCGATTCAGACAAAGAATCTTTGAGCTTCTCAGCCATGAGTCTCCATCTATCAGCAAAGTGAACAAAGTCCTCATCAGCCTTCATTTTCTCGGCCATCAAGTCAGTAATCGACAACACAGGGCCGACTCTGTCTTTGTACCTCTGCAAAAACTTTCTCTGCACTGCCTCAAAATTCTCCGCGTCTGCGGGATCCAATGAATAAAACCAATCTAAGGCAGGGCCATCCGGAGATCGCCGGAAAAGGAAGGCAAGTGCACGGTTGTCATCCTGCCAGAAGGAGGATTCGTACATAAATTCCTTAATATGTACGAATGGATTACCGGTGCCATTGTAGCGACGATATACCGGCATTTCAGAAGGAGGTAAGTGAAAGACTGGCATAGAAGGCAATGCCAGTTCGAAAGAATCATTAGGGGCAGACGCCCTTTTCAAGTCTCGCTCCAATCTGTTTACCTTGGCCAGAAGGGTCTGGGAAAGTTGATTGGCAGACTGCTGGGGTGCACCGGAAGGAATAACATGATGAGGGTCTGCCCGAGCGGAATATTGGGAAGGAATACTGACATGCACGGGACCCTGGGTCGGAACCTGGGGTTGATAAGTGGGTCGTGCCACGTCGGCGGGTGCCCGGTACCTGTCTTCGGGACTGTGATACCGGGAGTGGATAACTGAACAGGCCCGGAAAGGGGCAGGTGAAATTCATTTTCCCAGATCACGAGTAGACTCAATCCGGACTCCCTGATTCGGGTTACCGAAGGGATCGGGATCGGTGACAAATTTCCCCTTAAGGGCAGCTTGAACCTCCTGGATTTGAGGAGCTTGGAGGTTTTGGAGCATATCCACAAGCTGAGAAAGATTAATGGAGGCAAAGGGATCGTTCTGGTCCCGTCTCTGGATAATCTGAGGAAGCTGAGGCTGGGTTTCCACTACATTCACATGTAGATTGGATTGATCAATAGGAGGATAAGAACTAGACCCGTAAACCTGCTCGTACACATCATCCTGACCCGTATTCTCAAATTCGGCCATTGAAAGAGAACGGCCGGAACGGAGTTGCATATAGGATGACTCGGAAAACAGTACCAAACAACTACTCAATGAATGTGGGAGAAGATTATCCAATTTTAAGCACACACTTAATGAAGATTATGTCCACTTTAAATGATTTAGAAATGATTAAGGTGGATTAACTTATCAATGTGCCTCTCGTGAGAAGAAGTGAACCTAAACAATGGGTATGATGACAGCTCCGAGGTTCACTTCTAAAGCAATCTCTCCACACAAACATGTACTCTATCCGGGTCACCGATAACGGGTACAACCAGCTCGGTCCACCGTGAGGGAATCCACGGGGTACGAAGACTTACAGATGTCTCGGCAGGAGTTCTCTAGCCTGATGGGACGGAATGCCCAAAAGGGAGATAATTCCCACCGAGAGGTGTGTATGGATCCTAGGTAAATGAGGGAAGGAGGTCCCCCGGCCAAAGAAAAAAAATGCAAACAATACAAAAGGCAAGCAACTGGGGTTTCTGAAAACAGGACTTAAATCGCGTCCAATGCAGTGGGCGCCTATTTAAATCGCGTCCTTTCTGTCAGTCGCGGATCTGACAGCTTATGACAGCTGTAAGAGCCGAGGCGACTCCCTGAGGACTCTGTCTCAAATCGCGTCCAGTACACGCGCCGCACAACAAGCACACACAAATCGCGTCGTCCGGGTTTGACGCGCGACATCACAGCAAAGTATATTTTCAGAAAAACTTTGGAAAATAAATAAACACCCCATAAATGCGTCGTCTACCCTCGACGCGTATCAACACAGAAAACCTCCCATCGAAATTTTTTCTAAGTATAGACAAACGAGACAGAATCGCGTCATCTGTAGTCGACGCGATTCAGTCCAGTAAACCTTCCAACGAAAATTTTCACAGATTAGAAATAGATAACATACACTTTGGGAGGTTAGAAGGCTAAGATGCAATTCTCAAAAGCTAAACATGCCTTCTATAGAAACTATGCTAGCATGGAAATAAACTATAGGATAAAATTTTTTTTTTGCATTTTTTTTCTTAACTAACATTAGGCTAAAAATAATATACTAACATTTAACAATAAAATAGTAGTAAGTAACCCTAACTAACAGTCAAGGGAAGGTAGCAAAATTAAATAAAAGGACTCCGCATGGGGCGGAAACAAGAAAGGCACGTGGGTGCCAAAAGAAGGTACCAAACTAAAATATGAAGGGTCCCACCGTGATCGCCAAGTTGTAGATGCGGTTATTTTCCCGTCCCGAAAAGGACGAAAAAATGATCATCTCCACACGGGAATAGAGAAGGGATAGACGATGAAAGAAATGAAACGCGGTCGTCATGTACTTTTCCTAAAAAGCACCAAAAGTAGGGACGGGTAGGAAAGGAGGTGATGTGTACCTTTTTACCCGTAGAAAAGAAGCGGGATGTGTGGTGCGGTGGGTTTATGTAACGTCGCGTGCTTTTCGGATCCATGCGGATCATGTGTGTTGTGGTTGTGGCGGCCGTTGTGAGGCCAGTGTGAGTTGGTTGTGTGGAATGTGTGGTGTGGATGTGTGGTTTGTTCAAGTGAGGTGCAGGTTTGGTCCTGAAATGAAATAGGACCTGCTGCAGTTGAGTTGGAGTTGGCGGCCAGGGGTGGTCGTTGACTTGTTGGCGTCCAGATAGGTGGCCGTTGACTTCATGATCTTGGCGGCATTAGATGTGGACGTTTAGGGTGGCGGTTGCTATTGGCGGCAGAGGGGTTGACGCCAACCTGAGAATTCTGCAGGTTATAGGATCACCCGAGAGCAGGTTTTCTACCTGGTTCTCATTCTCCCTTGCCCCAGCTTCATGCCCCCGTGTTCCTAAAGCTTCCAACAGGTACTGAAGGGTGCTTGGAGGATCGTGGGACGTGTGGCGTTGCCGAATCGCGCGAGGAAACGCCGTGGCGTGGTGCAATTCCCGTGGGAGCTCGTGGAGGGTTCGGTGTGAACCGGGAGATTGCGGGAGGTTTTAGCGCGTTCTAAGGTAGGGAATGATCCTTGTAGTTCCTGTAGGTCGTGTTAATGTAATTAGATAACATGAATCTGCATGAAAATGGTGATTTCGGGTCATGGTATCCATGCGGGGATAATGGGTGGTTTGATGATTTTAAGTAGTAAAGCATGTTGTTTTAGTTTAATTATAATGCATGGGAGTTAGAGGAACTGTTTCCTCCTATTTTCTTAATGGTTTCGGGATCAGGAATGCATGTGGGATCGGTTAGGGTTTCTGCTGGGATAGAGGCTGAAAATCTTGGCGTCAAGATCGATTGACGCCAGGTTCATCAGCCAGGATATAGACGGCCAGATCTCTTGCCGTCTACTTCCTGTAAGCGGCAGTCGATGTGGCCGCCTACTTGTATAAAAGCAGAAAAGACTATTTAAGGTATTTATTGATAATGCATGGTGTGTTGGCACCTGAGGTGCACTGAGTGCACATGGTTTCTGTATTTAGCATACGGAGTATGCAGTGACTTACTTACTTTCGTGGCTGTGTGTTTGTTCACGCGAGACCAGTTGGGTTCACGTGTGGTGGACTGTTGTTACTTGAGGTTTACGTATGGTTTCACGTGGTTTGTGTGTGACGTGCACGTGGTTTGTGTACGTGGCGAGTAGTACGACGCCTATCGTGGTTACCTCTCCAGTTGGGTGCCCCAGGTTCTTTGTGAGCCAGACTGTTAGCTCGGGGCTTTGTCTCGGTACTTGCGTTGTACCGTCGAGGTCTATGTCGTCTGACCTGGACACCCTCACTCTGTGTTTGAGTTGCACGTCCGGCTGAGGGAAAGACGACAGTGGGACAGTGACACTTGTGTTTGTCTTTAGTCACTTGTAGCGCGCTCGTAGTTGGGGGTACGGACACCAGTAGACGTACTGGACCCCAGCTAGTCCTTTTCCAGTGCCTCACTCTAGAGAGTTCCGGGCCAGGATCTCTAGAGGTGTTAGGCATGGGCCTGTGACCGTGTGGTCCGCAGGTGGTGGTGTTTAGTTGGTCTCCACAGTTGCTTGACCTTTTCACGTGGAGCGGCAGCTGGACCTTTTGTCCGTGCTGCGAGACTGAGAGGTAGACCTGTGTTAGCTTGTCCGAGTCAGTTTCTGGTGTCGCGAACCAGTTACGTGGCTCGTGTTTGGCTGTCTCTACTTTAGCTTGTACACCTGTACTGGTTTGCCGTTTAATTATTAAAGTTGTTTTACGTAGTCGACAGACGGTGAGTACTTTTACAGCTTTCATATCCTTCTTAGCTGTTCTATAAATTGTTGGTACTGTTTACTGCTTTCGTACCTGTGGTTTTGGTTTGCTCGGTGTTGGGGGAGTTCCCTACTGAGCCAGTGACTAGCGAGGCTCACCCCTACCCCCAAGGTGAGAGCGAGGAGGACGTTTCACGACCGACGTCCAGTTCAGAGCCGCGTCGTAGCGGTGCAGGGTCGGTACCTCCAGTTGTGTAGTAGCAGCTCCAGCAGTGTAGTGTAGTTAGTTGTTTATTTTCTTCAGTTGTACCTCGGGGTATGCCCCAGGCTCTTGTACTTCTTTTCAGTTTTGTGGAAATTTGGCTATGTAATCTTGTGAAATATATATAAAATGTGGTGTGTTCCTTTATGTTTACACGGACTATGGTTTGGTTTCCCTTGCGAGGCTTCGGCCCGTTCGCAGGAGGCGGACTCGGATCAAGTACGTTATCGGTTTAACGGGCTTGGCCGAGGCGTTCCGCCACAGTTGGTATCAGAGCAAGGTCCGTGTTAATATAAGGGAACTAGAAAGATACATAGCCTTATTTCGGTCTTTGTACACTGCTGGTAGGGACCCTGGTTTTTGATAATTTGTTGTTTGATTTTTGTTTGGTGTTTTGTTTATGTAGAAAATTTCTGGAATGGCTGATAGAAGAGATTGGGGTGGTGGAGGAGATGATCCGGAGGAAAGTACCCAGCGTATGATAGAAAGAATCTGGGAAAGCCTCACGGATATTCGGGCAAGGATGGATCAGTAGGCGCCGGTACCGCCGGTTGCAGTGCCACCTGGGGATGGAGAGACTGTACCTGTAGCTCCAGTTCCGCCAAGAATGGAGGTGCCTTTTGCAGCACCTGTGCCACCACCACCACCAGTGCTGATAGCAGAGGAACCAGTGATGCAGGTGGAGAAATTTTTGAGATTGCAGCCACCTACCTACTCAGGAGGGCTGAATCCAGATACAGCGGAGCACTGGGTTTATGAAGTTGAGAGGGTTTTTGAAACTATGAGGTGTCCGGCAGCAGATAAGGTTGTGTTAGCTGCTTATCAGTTGAGAGGTTTTGCATTGGAATGGTGGCGACTGAAGATGCAGACCACCTTCGCAGGCAGGACAGAAGAGGCTATCACTTGGTCGGAATTTCTTGATGTATTTAACGATACATTCTTTCCGATTCAAGTGCAGTAAGTGAAAAGAGAGCAGTTTCGGACCCTCCAGCTCTTCAGTTTTAGAGTACCAGATGAGGTTTATGGCGCTCAGCCGATATGTACCTTATGTTGTATCAGATAATAATATGATGGTTGAGTATTTTATTAGAGGTTTGAGAGTGGAATTGCAGGATGCAATAGTGCCTCTCATGTGTAAGACAATGGAAGAAGCAGCTCAGAGAGCAGCTACTTTGGAGAGGTCTATTCAGACTCGTCAGGTGAGCGAGTCAGGCTCAGGTAGTTTCCGGCTACCGCAGTAGTCAGTGGGTGCAAGTAAGGGTAAAGCACCAGCAGGACCTTCTTCATCAGGCTTTGGTAAATGGGGCCAGAAATTAAAGCAAGCATTTAAAGGTAAAGGAAGAGGATGGGGAGTTCGTCAGCAATTTCAGCAAGGTGTGGTAGGCCTGAGGTGGAGGAGTCACAGCAAAGTACTGCCAGGCAGCCTATTACTCCACCAGGATATAGATGCTGTAATTGTAATCAGCCGGGGCATTTGATCCGCAATTGTCCCTATCCGAGAGAGTATGGGTATGGAAGAGGTGTGCAGCAGCAGCAGCAGCCTCAACAGTTTCAGCAGCCACAGTCAGGTCGTGGCAGAGGAGCACCGCAACAGCGAAAAAGAGGCCGGGTTATGGCTATCACCCGAGCCCAGGCGGAGGCATCGAATATGATAGAAGGTACTTTACCTCTTTATGAATATTCAGCAAGAGTTTATTTGATTCGGGTGCTTCTCATTCTTTTATTCCGAAGAATTTTTGGATTGTATGGCTCATCCTTAGAAGAGAAGTCTTGTGAGTTAGTAGTGGAGGTTCCTTCGGGTGATTTCTTGCTCACTTCGAGCTATGTAGATGAAGCTCCTGTTATGATTGAAGGGAACCAGATGCCGGGTCGGTTGTATGCCACCAGTCAGATTATGATATTATTTTGGTATGGCTGGCTTGAGATGTATGGAGCAATGTTAGATTGCAGAAAGAAAATGATCAGATTTTGTCATCTAATGGTGCAGTATTTGAATATCAAGTATGTCCTTTTTATACCTTTAAGTTTTTAATTTCTGCAATTAAAGCTAGAAAGTTGATAAATGCTGGATGTGTGGCTTATTTAGCCTCGGTAAGTTTGGTAGAAGCTAGTCGGCCAGTTGAAGCAGTTCCCGTGGTTAGGGAATTTGCTGATGTTTTTCTTGAGGATTTGCCTGGTTTAGCTCCACATAGAGAGGTGGACTTTACCATTGAGTTGCTGCCAGGTACCATGCCGATTTCTAAAGCTCCATATCGGATGGCACCACAGAACTTAAGGAATTGAAAAAGTTAGAAGAATTGTTGCAGAAGAGGGATTTATTAGACCGAGTCTTCCCCGTGGGGAGCACCGAATTATTTGTGAAAAAGAAAGATGGAAGTTTTCGAATGTGTATTGATTATAGAAAGTTGAATGATGTGACCATCAAGAATAAGTACCCGTTGCCAATAATAGATGATTGTTTGATCAATTGCAATCAGCAAAGGTATTTTCTAAATTGATTTGAGGTCTGGGTACCATCAGTTGAGAATTAAAGAGGAGGATATAGATAAGACAACTTTCAGAACTAGATATGGTCACTTTGAGTTTGTAGTTATGTCATTTGGGTTGACTAATGCTCCTGCAGGCTTTATGGATCTGATGAACAGAATTTTTCATCCATATTTAGACCAATTCATTGTGGTCTTTATTGATGATATTCTGATTTATTCAGCATCTGAAGAGGAGCATGCAGCTCATTTGAGGTTTACCCTGCAGTTGTTAAGGGATAACCAGTTGTTTGCCAAATTCAATAAGTGTGAATTTTGGCTGAAAGAAATTCAGTTTCTGGGTCATGTTATCTTAGCTAAAGGAGTAGTAGTGGACCCAAGTAAAGTAGAAGCAGTGATGAGATGGGAAGTGCCTAAGACAATAACCGAGATTAGAAGTTTTCTGGGATTGGCAGGTTATTATAGGCGCTTTATTCAAGATTTTTCTAAGATTGCAGCACCTATGACTAAATTGACCAGGAAAGGTGTGCCATTTGTATGGTCCGGTGAATGTCAGAAAGCTTTATGGAATTGAAGAAGAGACTTACATCGGCACCTATATTGACATTACCGGCAGGGAGTGGTGGTTTTGTGTTGTATACTGATGCTTCAAGGAGAGGACTTAGTGCAGTACTTATGCAGCATGGCAAAGTGATAGCATATGTATTAGGCAACTGAAGCCGGCAGAAGAGAATTACCCCACTCATGATTTGGAATTGGCAACAGTTGTATTTGCCTTGAAAATGTGGAGGCATTATCTGTATGACGAGAGATTTGAGATCTTTACAGATCATAAAAGTTTGAAGTATATCTTCTCGCAGAAAGATTCGAATCTTCGCCAGCGCAGATGGATTGAATATTTGAAGGATTATGATTTCAGTTTGGCTTACCATCCGGGTAAGGCCAATGTTGTAGCTGATGCCTTAAGCAGAAAGGCATATATGAATCTGATGATGATTAAAGAATGGAAGTTGTATGAAGAAGTAGTGGAGAACTCCTTGTATGTGCCCAGTAGTCAGCGACGGGCAGTACTAGCTGCTAGTGCTGTAGAGCCGTCTTTGTATTGGCAGATTATTGAAGCTCAGAGAGAAGATGTAAATTTAGCTGAAATTGTAAAAATGAAAGGAGTTACTATTGATGATAATTGTGTGGTCAGGCTCAGGGGCAGGTTGTTTGTTCCAGTAGAAAGAGAAGTGAAGCAGCGAGTGTTGGAAGAGGCTCATAAATCCAGGTACACTATCCATCCAGGTAGTACTAAAATGTACCATGATTTGAGAAAGCATTTCTGGTGGCCTCATATGAAGAAAGAAATAGCGGAATTTGTTGCAAGATGTGCTATCTGTCAACAGATTAAAGCAGAGCATCAGAAGCCTGGAGGTTTGTTGCAACCATTGCCTATTCCGCAGTGGAAATGGGATGATATTGCTATGGATTTTGTGGCAGGTTTACCAAGATCGAATTCTGGGCATAATGGAATATGGGTATTTGTTGATAGATTGACCAAAGTGTGCAGATTAGTGGCAGTAAGTATGTCTTGGACAGTGGACAGATTAGCAAATATTTATGTTGAAAGAATTATTCCGCTGCATGGTATTCCGAAGACTATTGTGTCTGATAGAGATCCAAGATTTACTTCTAATTTTTGGAGGAGTCTGCAAAAAGTAATTGGTACTGAACTGAGGTATAGTTCCGCTTATCATCCCCAGATAGATGGTCAGACAGAGAGGACTATCCAGACAATTGAAGATATGTTGCGAGCTTGTTGTTTAGTTTGGGGAGGCAGCTGGGAGCATCATTTGGGAATGGTTGAGTTTGCCTATAATAATAGTTATCATACCAGTCTTGGGATGGCACCGTATGAAGCTCTATATGGAAGGCCATGTAGAAACCCATTGAACTGGCATGAAGTGGGAGAAAGGCAGTTAGTGGGTCCTGAATTGATTCAGTAAACCACTGAAGTAGTGAAGCTTATTAAAGAAAAATTGCAGGCAGCTCAAAGCAGGCAAAAGAGTTATGCAGATATCGGAGGAGACCACTTCAGTTTGAAGTGGGAGATTTGTTTCCTGAGAGTTTTCCCGAGTAAAGGTATTATGAGATTTGGCAAGACTGGAAAGTTGAGTCCAAGGTATGTGGGACCTTTCCAAGTGATTGAAAGAATTGGGGAAACAGCTTATAGGCTGGATTTGCCTGCAGATTTTGCGGATGTTCATGATATATTTCATGTCTCTATGTTGAGAAAGTGCATGAAGATCCAGCTCAAATAATTAGATATCAAGGTGGTGACCTGAGGCGGATATGACTATGCCAGAATACCCGGTACAGATCACGGATCGAAAGATAAAGAAGCTGAGAAATAAAGAAATTGAGCTAGTTAAAGTGAGATGGGAAAATAGGTTGGGTGGTGAGGATACTGGGAGTTAGCCGAGGAAATGGCTAAGGGTATCCCTATCTGTTTGAATAAGCTTTTGTGTTCTTTTTAGATGATAGTGCTTGTAAAAGTGTGTATGTATAAATTGTTTAACTTTGTGTTGTGTTATGAATTCGAGGTCGAAATTTCTTTTTAGATGATAGTAATGTAACGTCGCGTGCTTTTCGGATCCATGCGGATCATGTGTGTGTGGTTGTGGCGGCCGTTGTGAGGCCAGTGTGAGTTGGTTGTGTGGAATGTGTGGTGTGGATGTGGGTTTGTTCAGGTGAGGTGCAGGTTTGGTCCTGAAATGAAATAGGACCTGCTGCAGTTGAGTTGGAGTTGGCGGCCAGGGGGGTCGTTGACTTGTTGGCATCAGATAGGTGGCCGTTGACTTCATGATCTTGGCGGCATTAGATGTGGACGTTAGGGTGGCGGTTGCTATTGGCGGCAGAGGGGTTGACGCCAACCTGAGAATTTGCAGGTTATAGGGTCACCCGAGAGCAGGTTTTCTACCGGTTCTCATTCTCCCTTGCCCCAGCTTCATGCCCCGTGTTCCTAAAGCTTCCAACAGGTACTGAAGGGTGGTTGGAGGATCGTGGGACGTGTGGCATTGCCGAACGCGCGAGGAAACGCCGTGGCGTGGTGCAATTCCCGTGGGAGCTCGCGGAGGGTTCGGTGTGAACCGGAAATTGCGGGAGGTTTAGCGCGTTCTGAGGTAGGGAATGACCCTTGTAGTTCTCGTAGGTCGTGTTAATGTAATTAGATAAACATGAATCTGCATGAAAATGGTGATTTTGGGTCATGGTATCCATGCGGGGATAATGGGTGGTTTGATGATTTTAAGTAGTAAAGCATGCTGTTTTAGTTTAATTATATGCATGGGAGTTAGAGGAACTGTTTCCTCTATTTTCTAATGGTTTGGGATCAGAATGCATGTGGATCGGTTAGGGTTTCTGCAGGGATAGAGGCTGAAGATCTTGGCGTCAACATCGATTGACGCCAGGTTCATCAGCCAGGATATAGACGGCCAGATCTCTTGCCGTCTACTTCCTGTAAGCGGCAGTCGATGTGGCCGCCTACTTGTATAAAAGCAGAAAAGACTATTTAGGTATTTATCGATAATGCATGGTGTGTTGGCACCTGAGGTGCACTGAGTGCACATGGTTTCTGTATTTAGCATACGAAGTATGCAGTGACTTACTTACTTTCGTGGCTGCGTGTTGTTCACGCGAGACCAGTTGGGTTCACGTGTGGTGGACTGTTGTTACTTGAGGTTTACGTATGGTTTCACGTGGTTTGTGTGTGACGTGCACGTGGTTTTGTGTACGTGGCGAGTAGTACGACGCCTACCGTGGTTACCTCTCCAGTTGGGTGCCCCAGGTTCTTTGTGAGCCAGGCTGTTAGCTCGGGGCTTTGTCCCGGTACTTGCGTTGTACCGTCGAGGTCTGTGTCGTCTGACCTGGACACCCTCACTCTGTGTTTGAGTTGCACGTCCGGCTGAGGGAAAGACGACAGTGGGACAGTGACACTTGTGTTTGTCTTTAGTCACTTGTAGCGCGCTCGTAGTTGGGGGTAGACACCAGTAGACGTACTGGACCCCAGCTAGTCCTTTTCCAGTGCCTCACTCTAGAGAGTTCCGGGCCAGGATCTCTAGAGGTGTTAGGCATGGGCCTGTGACCGTGTGGTCCGCAGGTGGTGGTGTTTAGTTGGTCTCCACAGTTGCTTGACCTTTTCACGTGGAGCGGCAGCTGGACCTTTGTCCGTGGCTGCGAGACTGAGAGGTAGACCTGTGTTAGCTTGTCCGAGTCAGTTTCTGGTGTCGCGAACCAGTTCACGTGGCTCGTGTTTGGCTGTCTCTACTTTAGCTTGTACACCTGTACTGGTTTGCCGTTTAATTATTAAAGTTGTTTACGTAGTCGACAGACGGTGAGTACTTTTACAGCTTTCATATCCTGCTTAGCTGTTCTATAATTGTTGGTACTGTTTACTGCTTTCGTACCTGTGGTTTTGGTTTGCTCGGTGTTGGGGGAGTTCCCTACTGAGCCAGTGACTAGCGAGGCTCACCCCTACCCCCACAGGTGAGAGCGAGGAGGACGTTTCATGACCGACGTCCAGTTCAGAGCCGCGTCGTAGCGGAGCAGGGTCGGTACCTCCAGCTGTAGTGTAGTAGGTGTTTATTTTCTTCAGTTGTACCTCGGGGTATGCCCCAGGCTCTTGTACTTCTTTTTAGTTTTGTGGAAATTTGGCTATGTAATCTTGTGAAATATATATAAAATGTGGTGTGTTCCTTTATGTTTACACGGACTGTGGTTTGGTTTCCCTTGCGAGGCTTCGGCCCGTTCGCGGGAGGTGGACTCGGATCAAGTCCGTTATCGGTTTAACGGGCTTGGCCGAGGTGTTCCGCCACAGTTTACCCTCCTTTTTCAACTGGCCGGCCGGCGAAAGAGATTCAGCTCGGTACCTGGGACAAAAGACAAATATAACAGATTAAACAACAGTGTAGTAAATGAAAATAGTAGAAGACCATAGAAAAGACATAAAAGGTGCAAACCAACCTTCTAAGGAAAAATGCAAAACCCCTAAGTGGGGGGGAAAAGACATGCACGTGTGGCGTGGTACTGTCTAAGAAAACCCAAAGAGGGGGGAGAGAGGTGGGGGGGAGGGGGGGGGGGATGGCGTTAGCCTGGCGTGTCGGCGTGAGACAACGTCGTCTCCTTGAGATGGAATCTCCGGATTGTCCTCCGGCTCCGGAAGCACCTTCTGGATAGTAGGATCCTCCGGTAGGCGAGGAATGGAAGCGTGGAAGACGAGGCGTCAAACGGGCAGGGCTTCGCCGCTCTGGGGTAAGGTTCTCTCTCTCTCTAGATTCTCTTTCTCTCTCTTCTTTTCTCTCTCCAAAACCCCCGAACCTTCTCTCTCTCTAAAAACCCTCTCTCCCTTCAAACCAAAATGCCCCCTCCGGAAATGGGCTTCTGCGTGAAGTTTTAATGCTGGGAGAAATCGCGTCGAGAACAGCCGCCGCATTAAAGAGGTTAAACGCGTCGGCCCTTCTAGCCGCGATTATCAACTGCCTAATGTCCCATCAGCTCGCCAAAACGTGACCATCAGCTTGCCAAAACATGATGATTGCTGCGCGCAGCAACGATAATAATCGCGTCGGCTTCAATCACCGTGATTTAGAAAGTCAAATTGATTTGACAGGCATGGCTGTATTCAGGTTCAAAACGCGTCCACTCCAAACGTAGCGTTTTTCCAACCGCCTCTTCTTTGGTGCGCTGTAACTGGCGGTTCAAAAACGCAGTGTTCTGACTGGTCGCGATTATACTTCTGACACCGTTCTGACACTTGACAATGGCATGGTGTGGACAGGGCGGATAAGAATCGCGTCGTACTGACCCGACACATTTCTATTTGAAAACCTGGCTCCCGTCGTGCGTCAGAACATGCGTGCTCTGACACGGCCGTGAATGTTGACTTATAAATCGCGGCGGGCTTGGTGGACGCCATTAAACGTCGGTTATCTAGTGCGCTATAAAGGCGTCGGCCGTGCTGGACGCGATTTCAAATAGTGCCCAGACCCCTTTCCAGAATTTTTTTTGTGATATTTTCTAGCTTTTCTAAAAACCCTAAAAAGCCCTAAAAAAGTAGGAAAACAGGAAAATTATTTAAAATGTTAACTTAAGACAGTCACTTTTGAGGCGTTACAGTGCAACCTGAAACTTGTCCAATTTTGGGAAAAATGGCGTGTCTACATCTTCAACTAATCATGTTGAAATGATGATATACGAAGTACACTTCGTCATGTCCGAAGTTCACTTCATCTTATTGGAAGTTTACTTCGTCATATCTGAAGTTAGCTTCGTCAAATGCGAAGTAAAATACAAAAGATCTTACTTCGACTGATCATGTTGAAAAGAGTTATACGAAGTTCACTTCATCATTCACTTCGTCATATCTGAAGTTAGCTTCGTCATATACGAAGACAACTTCGTCATATTCGAAGCCAGCTTCGTCATATCCGAAGTCAGCTTCATCATATCCAAAGATTACTTCTACATATATGAAGATCACTTCATCTATCTGTTATGTCATAACACTATATCCTTATCAGTCAAAATGAAATATATTCAATTATACATCATTATCATTTTTATCATATTCATGACTTATTTTATTTAATAAACTCAATGATCAAACTTATGAATACAACTACGTTGTGAATTACAAATCCTTGGCACATTTGAAAATCAGCAATATATATATCACTCTTATTTTTTTATTGTAAAATAACCTTCAGGTATATAAATACTATGGCTCTGTCCCAAAAATAAAAAATATCCTTATACTAAACATTGAGTCAAAGTCTGTGAAAAAGGTCTTCTAACATCTGCCACAAGAACATCCATATTGTCTCACTGACAGATCTGCACTCACGATCTCTATCTACTACATACTCTATCCATGTGCATAACCTTTTTCCACAAAATATTAATTGTGTGATACTGATGGCTATCAACATTTGAAATATCTCTCAAGTACCTATGAACATATCCGTAGCTAACATACTGAACACAGTGTAGTATATCTTGGAACTTGTATATTTCAGGTTGAAGACAAAACAACATCAAGGACTGTCTGAACAGTGTGAATGTAAAGAACATGCATGTCGCCCTTGAAAGAAAAACATGCATGTCGCCCTCAAAAGAAAAACGTGCACGACTCTCTCTAACAGATGGATTCGAATAGATCAAGCAACGACTATATCTTCAATGGCTAGATTCGAACAGACCAAGCAACGGCTACAAAGATGAAGCCTATATATATGTAGACAGTAAAAAAGAAAACCATTGATTCAGAGCGTAAGACAACAAGACGCATACAAGAAAGCAAAAGAGAGAAACAAGCACATACATGAGCAAGGGTGAAATAGGTGCAAGCGTGCTGCATCAAGCTTCCTCTCCATAGACATTGCATGGGCACTACTTGAAGCCTTGCATGTGCATGCAGATAGCAGCCTTTCAATTTTGTCTTATAAAGGTTCTCTTTTTGGACTCAGGAAGTCTTTTTCCAGACTAAAACCTCTCTGTCTTATTCTTCTAGTTTGAAGTCCTTTTGAGGTCTAGCTCTCCATCTAAGGAGTTTGTTAAAAGTTAAGTACACCCCTTAGAAAGGGAAGGCCAAGGTAGTCTTGGCGGTTTGTACCCCTCTGGTAGAGGGAAGGCCAAGGTAGTCTTGGCGGGGGTTGTTCCCCTTGCAGAAGGGAAGGCTAGTTGTAACTAGTGGTTTATCTTTCCCCTTGTGTGGAAGGGAAGATCGGTTAGCACCGGTGTGTTGTATCTTTGAAAAGATAGTGAAATCCTAAGTTTGGCTTAGAGACTAGACGTAGGACTTCCATTGAAAGGAAGATCCGAACTAGGATAAAATCTGTGTTTCTTGTGGTTTGACTAACACAACTAATGTGTGCTCTTAAGTAATTTTAAAAGGTCCTCCACGACGAAAAACACCTATTCACCCCCCCTCTAGGTGAAAAACTATACTACCAACGATCCAACAGAGATGACATCCGACGTGATATGAATGCGAGGTTGCTTCGGCACTCGTAAAGAGGCCAGACTGAGACGTGGGCGTACACAACACGAGGAGGCCGCATTGGCAGTCTACAATTTCTGTGGTCATAGAGGTCAGATCTGACCTCGAGAATTGACCTTTCAGTTGTCATAGAGGTCGGCTTGACCATGAGAATTGACAAGCTTGGGGGGTCTCCTCGATGAGGTCACCCCAACACGAAGAATACGAGGTCGCTACGGTGCTCGATCGGTGGATTCTGTTACGCGTCGGCTAATGTTCATCAACGTCGGGATAACCATTGTGGGTTTTGCCACGTCAGAAGAAGATAGCGACGACGTTATGCATGGTCTCGATACTCGAGGAACTAAACTTTCACAAACTTAAGTTCTCGGATGACGCTGACGACCCGAACATTAAAACCGTTGTGTTTGGCAAGGAAATTTACAAGGACAAGAAATTCCTTTGCATTAATGGCCTCAGCTTTTTGGCCGAGGTGGTAAGGTACAAAAAGGGTCTTGGAGAAAAAGCATAAGGACCCGCGCAGGGGTCGTTTATAGTGCTCTCGGAGAAGAAGGGGCTGTTGCCTTGGGCACGGTAGCAACAACCGCATCAGTAGTGGTAGCCTCATTTGCTATGCCACTTATTGCCGGCAGGAGTATCGACTACGGTCTAGACGTCGGCTGTAGAAGGAATGGCATCGGCTGATTCCTTGATGTTGACGTCCTCATCCTCGTCTTCCTCGTCAGTGAATGCCAGCTCGGAGAGGTCGAGGCTCGAGTGCCGTTCCCTTACATGCCCAAGGCAGAAGTCGTACCATTCTCGGAAGAGCTTGACTACCTCAGCCTTGAGCTCCTCAGATTCACGATACTCGGTGACAACCTTCCTTCACTCGTTGGCCAACAGCCAAGGGATGCTGGCCTTGGTCTCCTTGTGAGCTAGAAGTTCGGCTTTATGAGCCTCCTTCTCGGCCTGAAGGGACTTCAGAAGCTTGTGGGCATTGCCCTCGGCCTTGCTTGCTTGCTCGGCCTCCTTTGGTCGAAGCTCCTTCTCGGCAGCAATCTTCTTCTCGGCCTCGGAGGAAGCTTGGGAGGCCTCAGTCCGGTGTAGAAGAGCCTCGAACGACGCAATCTGACCCTGCACCGACGTGTAGAAGTCGTCGATGACTTGGCGGGGCCTCTGGGCCAAGGCGTGGCCCTTGACTTTGGCGGGGAGCGACTGGCGACCCCACTCTGTGGCGGTGAGCTCCCTTGATCTCTCGAGTGCCAGCGGCTATGAGGACCCCTAGGTGGTGACCTCACTCGACGCCGACCCTGTGGCGGGCAGAGGACGCTTGGCCGGCCTCCTCTTCTCCAGCAGCTGCGACTGCTTCTCGTGGGCCGAGGACAATGGGGTGACACTTGGCACATCGGCCTCTGATGGGCAAGCGCGCTTGGCCCCTCGACTTGCACTTTTCTTGCCTTTCGACATGAGCTCGTGCACGACCAGCTTGGATAGAGAGAGACTGCCCTTCTTCTTGGCAGACAGAGCAGACGACTTGCCCTTGTCGGCCATTGCTGCAAGAGAAGAAAAAGTAGTTAGTTCTCGGAAGTGCTTAACAGCGACTGAAGGTAAACTTCAGCAAGGAAATCGGACCTTGGTCAGCCTCGGAAATCAGATTGAACAACTTCTCGGAAGGCTCAAACAGGTCGGGAGGCTCCACCGCCTGCAGAGACTCGAAGTTCGAGAGCTCGGATGCAACAAGAGTCGGGAGGTAGAAGGCTTTGTCTCGAATGTTCACCGCCGACCAGGTGGTTGAAAATGGCCATCCGGTCGGGCAGTGAATAAAAACAAAGTTCCTCTTCCAATTGTGGATAGAGGAAGGCATTCGGCCAAGGATTTGCCGACTTGACTGAACTGCGAAGTACAACCAATCTCCAAAGGCTTTTATGGATAAACAATGGAAGAAAAGGCGTGTGGTCGGAAGGACCTCGGCTAGGGCGCATACTACTAGGAAGCCGTCAACCGACCTTCAGGAGTTGGGGGTCAACTGCGATGGAGCGGCTCCCAACTTGAGAAGGAGAAAAATCATGAAGGGATGGAGAGGTAGACGGAAGCCTGCTCGAACGGCCTCAGAGTAAATACAAACTCTGCCCTCCATGGTGTAGTGGGCTCATAGCTGCTTGGAAGAGTACAAGGTGGAGTCCTCGGGGAAGACAAGGCCTGGATGGGTCTTCATCCATTGGAAGGTCTCGTCGTCGATCTCGCACCGCGCGTCGGCTACGATGTCGGCTTGTTGACAAGATCCCAAAGTATGGGAAGAAGGTTTACTGGGAACATAGGTCCCAAGACCAACCTCCAGATCGGAAGACTCCTCGGCAGGATCGGACCTCTGAATGTCGGGCCGAGAAGCCTCCAGCAGAGACGTCCTTATCTCGGAAGGATGAGGAGGAGAGGCCACTTTGGACGACGCCGAAGCAGAGAAGTTCTTGGAAGGTGAACCTTCAGACGAGGAGGAAGACGTGAAAGAACTGGACGGGGGTAGAGCTCATCGCTTACCTTTGAAGGAAGGATGCAGAGAACATGAGATGACGACGACGGATGCTCGGACATCGGAGCAAAGATCTTCGGCATGTTGGCTGGTCATCTGATGAAATCTCGGGTATGAAAGTGTAACATTGTGGTCGTTCAGATCTGTGTTTATTGGTTCTGTTGTGGTGCTCATGACAAATGTGGGGTCATTAAGCCTGGTCGTGGATTCCGAGCATTGTGTGGGTGTTGTGGGCTGGAGGTTATAGCCCAAACACCCACAAGTTCACTGGTTGTGAACGCGATGGAGCAGGACGTCGTGTTTTGAACGCGACGATCAACTATGTCGTGTTCTCCACACCGCCTTTGTGACGCGTGGCATGGGAGTTTTGAGAAGGCGACGGTTAGGTGTGTCGCATTCTGAAGGCGACAGAAAGCTACGTCATGTTCTTATTTCCGGTTGGGAAATGTTTAGCCCTCCGGCCAAACAGAGCAGGAAGCTCTGTTCAATCGAGGAGAGGGTTGCTGCAGCGATTTCCGATGACGTCGGCTTGGAAGATTGTGTCTTAACGTGGTTCTGGTGCGTAGAAGCTGTTCGGAGCGTGGATAACACCTATCGAGACTCGTTCTGCGAGTTCTTCTTGTTGGTAGGGACTTTCCTTGTCTTATTTACGTTATTTGATTGATCTAAAGTATGTTTAATATGTATTGATGTGTGGTTGTGTTTCCAGTATAGTGTAATTGATTTGTAGAAGCTTGGTGTGCATAGAAATGAGGATTTGAGCTGGTTTTTGTGTGAGCATCGCAGTATAGGGCTTCTGTCTGAGAAGGCGACGGGTCGGGCTGTCGCGTTCAGGTCGCGACCACTGACCCCGTCGCGTTCTAGTTTGTGAACATGGCATGTCGGGCCGTCACGTTCTTAACGTGACGGTAGATGCTGTCGCGTTTTGGTGTGCGATTGCGGTTTGTTGGGCTGTCGCGCTTTTAACGCGACAGTGGCCCTCGTCGCGTTCTTCTGTCCTAAGTAAATTGTTAAGCCTTGGGCAATGAGGGTCCTAGTGGACCTAGCTCAGATCGTTTAGGATACTTTAAGTTGTTCTGAGTTGATTATTGATTAATAAAGCATGTTGAGGTTAATGATTATGTTAATTATGTTAAGCATGTTTAAAAGGTTATGCGATTCATATGTGTGGTCTATGTGCATAGTGATGTGTTGCTATGGAGGCCATGAGATGGCCAATGCCAGACAAGGTTATAGTGTGGATCACGTGTTTAATGGTGTGTTGTTGCTTGGAGGTCACGTGGTGACCAATGACGAGCCAATTATGTTAAATGTATTGTGGTATAAGTTTTATCGTGATGTTAAGTGATCGATATGGTTTGTGTGCTTGTCGAGCTTGGTGGTCCGACGCCTATTCCGGAATGCCTCTCCAGTCGGGTACCCAAGTTTTGTGTGAGCCAGGCACGTTAGTGCTCGGGGTTTGTCCTGGTACTGTGTGTACTATTGAGGTCTGTGTCGTCTTCCTAGACACCCTCACTCTTGTGTTTGAGTTGTACGTCCGGCTGAAGGAAAGACGACAGAGGGCAGCAACTCGTGTTTGTGGGTGTGCGATCGCTTGTAGCACACTCGTGGTTGGGGGTACGGACACCAGTATACGTCACTGGTCCCCAGCTAGTCCTGTTTTCTAGTGCCTCACTTTAGGGAGCTTAGGTCAGAGTCCCTAAAAGGTTCCAGGCATGGGCCTGCATTTGTGCGTGGTCTGCAGGTGTGGTGTTGGTTGGACTCCACTGTTCTTTGGCTTTACTGTGTGGTTGTGGAGCGGCAGTTGGACCTTTCATCCGTGACTGCGAGACTGAGAGGTAGTTCTTGTGTTGTGTTGTCTGGGTTAGATACTGGTGTCATGAACCAGTAGTTTGTACCCGTGTGGTGGCGTCGTTCTTTCCGACTCGTGCTTTGCCAGTGGTTGTGGCTTGTGAATGGTGACTCACCGGTTGTGATTTGTGACTGTTTGTTGTATGCTGAGCTGGTGGCACAGTGGCACTTATGGTTCTATTGTGGTACCTGGTGGCTTCAGGTACTTGTACCCAGTGTGGGTTGTTGACTGTTGTGGTACGTCGTGTACTAGCCTTTTAGGTGTTGAGGTGAACTTGTGTTCTGTGGAGGTCATCTAGTGTGACCTTCCTCTTGTTGTGTTTACCTTGCCTAAGGTAGCTTTCTGATTGTGGATTTGGTGTGTGTTAGATTGGCATGTTGATGCCAGCCCTGTTACCCTTCGTGGGTAGGTCACCTGTGAGGCTTATAGCCGAAGCCGTGGTTTGCCTGTGAGACTTGTAGCCTAGACAGTGGTCTGCCGGTGAGGCTAGTGGTCGAGGCGTCCCAGTTGTTGGGTGGACTAGTGATGCTATGCTAGTCCTGCTGTTTCCTCTTACTTTCTGAGGATTGTATTAGTTGGTGTGTTTATGTTTAACTGCAGTTTAATTAGCTTTATGTGAGCATGTGGTGGTTTGGCTATCGGTGTGTTCAGTGAGACCTTTTGGGGTTGAAGTCTCTTCAGTTTCAGGTGTTGTTTTTGGGAGGTCCCTGCTGAGTCAGTGACTTATTGAAGCTCACTTCCCTACAGTTCTTTTCAAGGCTTGCTATGTGTTTGTCTTGCAGCGGCGTTGTGGCATACTTGCACCACCAGCAGTCGAGTTGTAGTCGTGTATAGTGTGGGCTTTGCTCCCTCGGGGTATGCCCCAGGTAGTTGTACTTTTCTCTTAAACATGTAATAATGTATTGGGACAATGTAAAATCGAGGTAAATGAGTATATATACATGTACTTTCTTGTATATTATACTATTGTGGTTGTCTTTTATATTCTCACTGGACACTTGTGTTAAATATCCCTTGCGAGACTCCGGTCCGATCGCGGGAGGTGGACCTGGATATGGAGCCTTATCGGGCATAAATATCCAGGGTCGCTTCAAAAAGCAAGGGTGGTTTTTCGGCAGCAGACCCCACTATTTATAGTGCCGGGGGGCCGATCAAATCTAATATTCATCGTCTGCGGCAGTGGTTCAGATCTAGACACGTGGCGCAACTAGATTGGCCACCAAGCGTTGCCTCGGATTATGATTGGCATGGCTAGTGAGGAGCGCCATGATGGCGTGTGGGAGTCGAGGGGGCGACGTGACGGCTGGTGTTGCCGCACAGCAGTGGAAGCGACTTGGCGATATGGCGCCCTACAGGGCAGTGCTGATGGTGTCACGATGTGACCGATGGCAGGCCAGCATTGACAGCATGGCAATGTGACATGGAGCAGGCCACTTGGGCTGGTAGAGCCATGTGGCAAGACACGTGTCGTCTTCAAAGAAATTCCGGACAACAGCTTCACCTTGGCCCACTGCTTGGTCAAATGTGAATCTGGGGGGCCATTGATATGGGGGTTTCCCCACTGGTTGGCCAGGGGCCTTGGTTAGGCCGACCTCCCACAATATCATAGCTGACGTCTTGATGTGTCTAGAACTGGATCTCTGTCGTCTGGCCCGATGATGCAGGATAGCTCGGACGACCTCCATGTTTCCCTTGGGTTGACCACATCAACTCAGCCAAGGACGATGATTCACCTTCTCGATCTCGGCCGATATGGAGCACATCCACGGATACCCACCTGGTCGGCACAGCTTGGACCAACATCTTGGGATGCCATCGATGGTTGGCCTCCTCGGCTCGGGAACAATTATGCAACGTGCCTGCGAGAATTCCGGGAATATGACCCATGTAACTTTTGCGTGATGTCTGTTGAGATTATCACAGATTGTGTGTCTAGTAACGGGCACCCTAAAATCCATAACCTGATTGTGAGTTAGTTATGGCAACTGAAGAGGCGACAATTTCAATAACTGCTGTGCCATTTTTGGGTCGTCTGAGGTCTTCCTAGGCAGATCTCCCCCTATAAAATAGGTAGACACTCTATAGACTCAAATACACTGTTCTACCCCACAAGTTAGGCCATTTTACTCGACTAGCGACTGACAAGAGCGTCGGAGTGTCTCTCTGTCGAGGCATCTCGGCGGACTTTGAAGGTCAGACCGGGAGCTCAGAACATGCGTCTCACGTCGGCTCGGCACGTCTCGAAGATCTATCCTCAGCTTGGTCACCTCGGATGATGCCTCGGCCAAGATTACCTCGACGATCACCTCGGTCCAGGCCGACTTTGGTTGCACATACCGCAACAGAATAGATCGAGGTTAGAGTTAGGATATCGAGTAAAACCTTCCCTTACCTATTCTCAATAAAATTTTAATAAAATCTACATACCGTGCCCACTGGCACTCGCAAGTCTCTCCGTGCCATGTCTACTGCTTGCGCATCCCAATAGTTGGCCATGGCACCTTCACCACACCACCTGTGCTCGCTGGACTCTAGCCACAGGCGGTACCAACGCAAGGTGAATCTCTCTCCAGCTTGCTCAAAAACTCCACAAATCTACCGAGAGAGAGGCCCCCCTCCAATTCACTGATTACCTTGTGCAATGAAAGCTAAGGGCAGGTCAAGTCATAGATAAGTTCTGGGATTGAGAGAGAGAGAGATATATAATATATATATATATATATATATATATATATATATATATTGACATGCAATGCTCCCATGAACTTTAGCATTGCCATCAGTGATATATATTCAAAAGCGCATTCAGGTTGCTACTCAAAACACCACTTTGAAGGCCCACTATAAACATCACATCCTCGAGAATTTGAGAGGAAATTCCAAGTGTTGGTCATCAATCTCGTCTCACTTCTGTTTACTGGAGGAAGCCAAGTGTTGGTCATGTTCTCAACTGTGATGGATCATACAGTGCCCTGGAAGGAACTGCTAGTGGTGGCGGGGCATTTAGGGGCTGTTTGATATTAAGATAGATTGAAGATAAATTGTGGATATGTTTAAAATTTTAAAGATATCTATATATTCACTCTACTTTCGATCTATCTCAATACCAAATATGACTTAGAGATGAAAGGGGCATAGTAATTTTTGCATGTGCACATTCTTATAATGCTAAAGTCTATGTAGTGGCAGAATGTAGAGCTTTCGTGAATGGTCTTAGAAGTTTGGAGATTCAAATTTCATAAGTTCATATGATTCAATGATCTTAGTGCAACTCATTCACAGTCAAAAGAAACCACCCTGGTGTCTTTGGGAATTCTGGGATGAAATTACTCATTTGTTGTCCATTTTTACTCCTCGGGTCACTCATATTTTTAGGCGGACAAAATGCCCTTGCTGATTTTTTTTTTAGCCAATCATGGGCATAACACGGCCTCTCAAGTTACTTTCAAGATGGCTAGTCTCCCAAAAAAGTTGGGGGCATTGCTAGACTTGACAGATTGGGCATGCCATTTATTAGAAATCTGTAATGAGATGGACTTATTTCTTGTTTATGTAATTGGGCTAAGGTGGACGTCCCCGATAGTGCAATGAAATTTTAAGGGTGGCCCAGGGTCCTCGATAATTTCTGGGTTAGAGAGAGAGAGAGAGAGAGAGAGAGAGAGAGAGAGAGAGAGAGAGAGAGAGAGAGAGAGAGAGAGAGAGAGAGAGAGAGAGAGAGACTTATTAAAAATAATTATTTTAAGAGTTATAAAGAACAAGTTAATTTTTTCCCTCTTAATTTAATTGTGGTTAAGTTGAATAGAGGAAATCAAAAGATTGAGACATACATAATAAAATATATGGATATAAAATATAAAATATAATATGAAGATTTCAAGACTATAATTTCGAATAGATATATATGTATAATCTTCCCATCAGATTTCTTAGATTCAATACTCTAGAGCGAAGAAACAAAAAGAAGATACTAACCTAAAATTGACTTCTCTTGTTGATCAACTTAGTAAGCCAGATGTAGAACAAAAAGTAAAGAAAAAATGATTTTCCATTTTTGGAACAAGGAAGAGAAAAGAGAAACGTAAAAGTGTTTGTGCCCTAATCGATAACTTGGTCTAAACTGCACTTTCACTTATCCACTTTGTTGTATGAAGTTTACATTTGAAAGAGTAATTAATATCGTGTGCAATAACTAATAAAAAAAATCAGATGTTTTCATGTTATTGACATAGAGATAACAAGATAACGACAACTATTTATTGTAAGACTAATCTTGCAAGAAAGTTGATGTAAATTACAATTACAAGTCTTGCAATCTATATCAATAAATATTTATCCAAAGGGTGATATGTATGTCAAGAAGAAACACTCAATGCCTTGCACCGGATATACACAATGAGACAATAAAAATAAAATAGAAATAAGAAGGCAAATGTTTTTGGTGAAACTCTCTCCTTAATTTTACAGGAGAGGTTAAACTCTCTTCTTGCCTTTGCTTTCTTTGTTCTTCTCCTCTTGGTTTTCTTACATAGATTTTATAGACTATTTATTGGGTAGAAGGGAATAACCCTTCACCACCACACAAGTTCCATGAATGGATCATGACTCCTGCTAGAGGGATTCAACTCCAATTGGATCCAGAACTAGAGATGGGGAAATTAACTTGGCTTCCCCGACTTCTCTTGTGAGCAACTTTGTTGCACTAGATTGTTGACCTTTGCATCAATCGTAGAAAGATTCCCACATTTCGCATCTAGTGATTATGGTTTTCCTCTCTAGAATAGTATCTTCTTCTAGCAATTTATCATGATCAATTATCAGATCCTCTACTGATGGTAGAGTCTCTCTTGACTCATCGTCTAACATTGATGGCTCGAAAGTTTTTAGATTCTTGGTATTGACAACTAAGTATATCTCCATATAAGGCGGCAATTCTAGTTGATAAGCGTTGTTGCCGATCATCTGCAGGATCTTGAAGGGACTATACCGAAAAGACTTGAGTTTCTTGCCTATATCCTTCAGCCACTCTTTTCCAAGATGCAACCAAACAATGTCACCAACTTGATAATTACCTTCACTCCTATGCCAATCATGTCACTCCTTGTAGGTTGTTTGTACATAGTTTTTGCTCCATCTTGCTATGCATTCGTTGAATACCTTCAAGAAATTGTTGAGCCTTGGCCATGTCATCTTTCTCCTTAGCAGTTTGAGGTGTTGATTCTACCATGAACTCTACGTCAAAAGGACTTTGTGGAAGATAGCCTAGGCACACCTAGAAGGGTGACTTATTTATCCAACTATGCATTTCTTGATTGAATGCAAACTACAAATAGGGCAAACTTTCGTCCCAAATTTTGGAATGTTGAGTATTATAATCTTGTAGAAGATGCACCATAGTCTCATGATAGCCTCAATTAGTCCATCGATTTGAGGATGGAAGGTTGTGCTTTTCTACAACTTTGTGTCCATCATGGACCATAATGATCTCCATAACTTGCTTAGAAACTAACTATCATGACAAATAAAATTGAGCTTGGTAACTCAAAGTGTGTCCAAATGTCTTAGAAGAATAGTTATGCTCCCTCCTCTCCAGTCATCATCTTCTTGTAAGGCACGAGCATCACCATATTTAAAAATCCATTGACCACCACAAATAGGTAGCCATGTCCCCATTATGTCCTTGGAAGCCCTCCTAGAAAATCCATGGAGATGCTTTCCCAAGGACATGTCGGAACTAGTAGGGGTACGTACAACCCTAACTTTTGAGTAACAAGTTTAGATGTGATGCATAATACTCAGCCTCTTACAAATCGAGCCACATCCTACTGCATTTGTGACTAGTGGACATTATGTTGCAAGTTTTGCAATGTCTTGTTCACCCCAAAATGTCCAACTACTTTTGAGGTGTGTGCCGCCCTTATAGACATGACTCTATTTGAAGTTTCTAGCACACATAGTTGTGTACCTTTCTATAAGAGCCCATATTGCAAGGCGAACTCAATGGGGGTTCTCACTTCAATATCGAGGACGGTGCTTTGCCCTTCAACAACATCATTAGTGCTCATCTTGAGAACCAACCAACGGTTGCCTCTGTGCCTCTAGTGTCACTCCTCTTAATGCCATGGTCTAATCAGACAGGTTCTGTAACAACCTCAGAACCCGACCCTTGATCCCCGACGAGGACTCGATTTCCGGTGCCACCACCCATAGATCTAGAAACCCAAAAAGGGTTAGAAGAAAAGTTTAACAGGATATGTAAAAGAAATAAATGTCAACTACTGAACTAGAAGCATATGTGGAAGTAGAAAGAAAAAGCAAGAGCACAAAATATGGCTCTAGGTACAAGTCCCAGCCACACCACAAGTACAAGTAAACAAGGGAAGGATAGAACCTTATGGGGAATACCTCGAGGGTGAGGGACACAAGGAGGGGGGATCCACTGCTAGAAATGGGAACGACAACTAACGCCCCGTCTCCTCCTCCTAGCTCGCGCCCTGCAGCTACTGTAAAGTTTCACCTAGAAAAAGAGGGAGTGAGCTTCTCAGCAGAAGTCAGTAGAGACTACCAATCTCTCACTATTTCTAATAGGTATATATATAATATAGAACAATAAAATATCAATTAATAATATTTTATTCTACCACAAAAAAGTGTGAAAAACAAGAGCTAACTACCAACTACTACTCGAGAAGTACCACATGGTCGAATACCCCGTGCAACCTGCACGCTGTGACCACAACATAGCTACAACACAGACATGGGAAACCTGCCTAGACAGACAACACTTGCTACTGAATCGACCACCACTAGTCAATTGATAAGTAGTGCCACACGCATCTTACTCTCGACCACACGTCTCGGCCTACTGCCTCTCGTCATACTGAGGCCTAGGAACCCAAAGTAACTACAACAACAATAGCCATAGTCTGGTCCGGACTATGGTCCCAAGCCTGGTGCCTCTAGGTGGTTCCGGGGCCACGTAGAGTGAGGTAGTGAGAAAATAACTAGCTGGCCTGCGCTTGGAGGACACTCCGAATGACCTCGGCATCCCAGAACAACAACGAGAGCTCTAAAAACGACTCGATGTCACTGTCTTAACTACCATTTTCCCCTCTACTCTAGAGTCATTGACCCGAGCATACTTGTAGCCTAGAGTACTCCCTCAACAGGATCATGAGGACAGGGGTCCTAAGGAACGATAAAATCTCTCAACGGGACAAGCCCACAAGTGCTGAGCACCGGGCAAACCGACTAGTATAGTACCATACTAGGAACAACACTGGTGACACTTGTTACAGAAGAAGCTATAGACATGCGAAGGCTCGGTGGAAACTTGACTCTAAATGAACTTACCTGCTCTTTGTTTGCTAATGCGTCACCCAGGGCCGACGCCACCTTATCGCGTCACCCTTGCCTGCCGCGATAGCAGATGCTAACGCATCCGCAGATGCGACGCGATAATGAAGTGGCCGGTTGCCCGGATGCATTCTTAGATAGAGGGACTACCGACACAGTCCACTTATGGATCGCTCCAAAACTCACAATAAACATGCCATCTGGGGGAGGGAGCATGAGAAACATAACAATGATGAATCTAGGAGCCAAACCACCCATAGATCACTGCAAATGCATGTCAAGAAAACTATTCTACACTCAAAAGAGATCTCACCTGTGTGCAAACATGGAGCTCTCACCAAAACCACCACGATGAGAGAAGTATGCTCAAGTGGAGAAAAACCCTAAACCCAACTAGAACTAGGAGAAAGGTGGAGTCCCTACCTCAAAGAGTAGAAACAACCCGTTGGGGTCTTCTCGTGTGAGTGACAGTCTCCTCCTCGCTCCAAGCACGAAGCACAAGCCATCTATAAGGAGGAGAGCTCACCTCCAATCCCAAAATGCTAAAAAACCACTGGAGAAAACAAGAGAGCTCGGAGGAAGAAGAAGAAGAGAAGAAAGAGAGAGGAGGAAATGGGAGCTACCCTCTATTTTAAATTGACGGCCTCCAGAATGCGTCAAGGTGCCACAACACATTAACCCTTAACACATCAGTCCGACGCGACGCGTTAGTTATTAACGCATCCGCCCACTTCGACGCCACTTGAAAAAGCCGGTCAAAGCCTTGACAGAAGAGCTACCAAGATTGCGTCACCTGACACGACGCGTCAACCTAACAGCACTCGTCCTGACACATGACAAACCGGCACAACGGTCGGGAAACCTTAATGCGTTGGATCCCAGCGTCGCATTACCAATGGTAGCACATCAACCTAGGCAGACGCCTTTAGAAGGCATCTGACCCTCAAGTCGCAACAAAGAGGACAAAGCCAAGTGGTCAATCCAGTCCAAGAGGACCAGATATTATAGGCTCCGCGGTGCTGGCGAAGCCTCCTCATCTACGACACTCCTCTCAAGTGCTCAACAGTTCCCTTACGACCAACTTAGGAGTGGGGGGCAAGTGAGGAGATGATTTCCATCTCATCAGGCCTATAGGTCCAATATGACTCATTTTGGTCTTTCGACCGCTTATTCGTCCTGTACGTGTCCCCGGGTGCTTCAAGGGCCTCCGAGCATACGTCTGCTCGAGCACATGAGCGCGGGCCTTGCCAGATGTCCTCGAGTCTCCACTTATTGAGCACCTATAAGACACGTTCGTGTGAGTCGTAATCGCTCCCACTATGCCAATATCTGTACTTCCGAAAGGCGTGTAACTCATCATAAAGGAAACATAGCGGAGTTACTTCCCATGATCCAAGCAGTTTTCATGCCACGATCTCCTTAATGCCTCTCCATTGGAGTCTTAACTGCTGCCCTCAACGGTTCGTTACAACTTGTCGACGTGTGAATTTCTCAAACTTCAGCTATATAAAGGGATCTAAACTTCCGATCTCAAGATACACAGACTCTCCTACTCAGAACTCCTAAACAACTTTCAGTCAAGATCCGCATTGACTTAACTATCGGTTAGTTCTCCCTAGTTTTTCAACTCGAGCCCTTTAACATCTTCATTCTTACAAGTCCAACAGTCCACCGACTAAGTTCCTTCTCTTCTAAGGTGTAGGTAGAAAGAATAATTTTCGACCATTTTTTGACAATTACAAAAGATATATTTGTCTACTTTAACTTCACATGCACACACTCGTGCAGGAAGTACTGCTCGACCTCAAAAGGCTCAAACTGTGGATGCATATCACGACGGACCACCCACTTTGACTTGTCAACGCAAGCACACGACTGGTACCCCATCTAATTCTGTTTGATATCACTTATTGAACATCTTATGTCTAAAGCGGTCAGATTTTGAAAATTCAGATTGTTTGATAAATTCTCTTAATAAATGTCTACAATTGTGTCTACTATCTTAAAATACCTCTTAAAAAAAGTGAAGAGAATACCACTTTTTCTCTTTCAGATCCTGCCTCGGCCGCCCAAATCATCGGCGCCCACATCTTTCTGTGCAGAATCTGTGGTTGGCAGTTCTTCATCTATCAAAAGAGAGGGCCAGGGCCCGGGGTTTGTCGTCGCCACACGATGCTGTTGCTGCTCCAGCTCTTCCGCCTCGCCTGAGCAACCCTCCCCCCCGGCGCGGAGAATGCACCGTCCGTCAGGGAACCGGCGCCGCAGGCGGCGGCTGCTGCTGCACTTCATCGTTCCGCTCCTGCTCCTGTGCCCCCAATCTGCTCTTCTGCCGGGAGAGACGCGGACAGGACGATGCTGCTCCGGTTCAAGGGCGCTGTCTCCTCCGACCCCAGCGAGCTCCTCTCTCGTTGGTCGGAGACGGGTGACCCATGCTCGTGGCCTGGTGTCTCCTGCGATGCGTGGTCCAGGGTCATGGTGCTGGAGGTGGCCGGGAGCGGCGGGAGCGACGGCTTCTTGTGCTCCTCAAAGTCGGGCCCGCTCCGGGGGGAGTGCTCGAGTCCGACGGCAAGGCTGGCGGGTCGTCTGTCACCTGCGATCGGGTTTCTGACGGAGCTCAGGGTCCTTCGGCTCCCTTTCCACGAGTTCTCCGGCGAGGTCTCTGCTAAGATCTGGGGGCTGGTGCGCCGCGGGTTGGCCGATCGGAATCGGGGAGGGGAGGGCCTCTCCGGAGGGGAGGAGACAGCACACAGGAGGAGGTGGAAGTGGCGGCGCCCCCACCCTTTCTTCTACTCGCTTCTGCGGTGACGCCTCTACTCTTTTTCCGCTGCTTCAGTGGTGGTGGAGGAGCAGGAACCAATGGCGGATTTGGGGCGGACGGTGGTGCTGGAGGCGTCAATGGAGGAGGTGACATTTAACTTCAGATAGTAGTTTAGATGTGATTTAAATTAATTATCAAACAACTCTTATTAAAAATTTAATATATTTTAAATACTTATTAAATTATAAATTTAGATAATAGATAAAAAATTAGATATTAGATATTTTAAATAAGTATTATCAAACGCCACTTTAGACTCCCAAACCGGTTTTGTTGTGAAGAGAACGTGGCAAGGAAATAATCCTTCCTTTTTCCTCGCAGCAGCACACGCCACAAGCAGGGAAGAAGACCCTTCCCCTGTTATAATACCAGCTTTCCCGAGGTGGTGGTGGTGGTGGGCAACTTCGCTTCGCAGCGTACGCAGCGAGGATCTTGTGGAAGCAGACGCGTACTCCCACGACCAGTCCCGGCCAGGTCCTCCTCAGCCACCAAGATGCCACATTGCCTGTCTCGGTCAAACGCATCGTGGCCTTTTTGACCCATTGCATTAAATTGTCTCAGCTGCGACCTATCGGAGGCCGCCCTTACGACGGCTCTTATTAGGTCCTTCCCTGGTCCAAGAGTGGCAGCGGCAGCAGCATCACCGCACTGGTGGAAGAAGAAGGATTATTTCCTTTCACACAAAACAACAGCACCCCATTAGGATTAGAGAGTCTTTTGCCAAACCATTGCTCCCCATCGCTCTATTATATATAATATGTCCATTCGCAACTCCGCAATCATACCAACCCAACACTATCGAAGACAAAAAAAAAGAAAAAAAACATCACCACATCCCAGAAGAGGCGAACGCCACCATGAAGAAGTGGCAGACACTTCTCCCCCTCCTCCTCCTCCTGGTTCTGGCCCTCTCCGCCACTGCTTCGGCCGCCGGCTGCCACCCGGATGACGAGGCCGGCCTCCTCGCCTTGAAGTCCGCCGTCACCGCCGACCCCACCGGCCTCCTCTCCTCCTGGAAGCCCGGCACCGACTGCTGCACCTGGAACGGCGTCTCCTGCCGCGAAGCCTCCCGGGTCACCGAGCTTAGCATCTACGGCAAGCCCGGCGACCCCACCTCCTACCTTTCCGGCACCATCCCCCCCTCCTTCTCCCGCCTCCGCAAGCTCGTCGGTCTCTACCTCCAAGACCTCAAGAACCTCACCGGCCCCTTCCCCGCCGCCCTCCTCCGCCTCCCCGACATCAAGTACGTCTACATCAGAAACGCCTCGCTGTCCGGGACCATCCCCGACCTGAGCCCGCTCGCCGCCAAGCTCGGCGCCCTCGGCCTCGCCGGGAACCGCTTCTCCGGGCCGATCCCCGAGTCCGTGGGGAAGCTCACCCAGCTGAGCCAGCTCGAGCTGGCGCGGAACCGCCTGTCTGGCGGCATCCCGCCCTCTGTCGGGCGGCTGAGCAACCTGACGACACTCGCCCTCGACCACAACGAGCTGTCGGGCGTCGTCCCCAACCTGTCGGGGCTCACCGGCCTCTACACGCTCCAGCTTTCTCACAACCAACTCGTCGGCGAGATCCCGCGGTCGCTTGCCCCGCTGGCGCCCCAGCTCAGGTTCCTAGAGCTCGGCCACAACAGGCTCACTGGACGCATCCCAGACTTTCTGGGGAACTTCTCGGCGCTGGACACCCTCGACCTCTCCGGCAACCTCCTGACGGGGACGGTGCCGGCGACCTTCCGGTACCTGACCAAGATCTTCAACCTCGACCTCTCCGGCAATGCCCTTGTCGACCCGTTCCCGGAGATGGCAGTGAAAGGGATTGAGTCGCTGGACCTCTCCCATAACCGGTTCCACCTGGGGAAGATCCCCAGGTGGGTCTCCACATCCCCCATTATCTACTCGCTCAAGCTGGCGGGGTGCGGGATCAAGATGAGGATGGAGGACTTCAAGCCGGCAGAGACATATTTCTACGACTACATCGACCTCTCCGACAACGAGATCACTGGGAGCCCGGCGGCGCTGCTTAACAGGACCCAGTTTCTTGTGAGCTTCCGGGCGGCGGGGAACAAACTCAGATTCGACATGGCGGGGCTGCCGCTGCCCGAGACGCTGCAAGATTTGGACTTGTCGAGGAACATGGTCTACGGGAAGGTGCCGGCGGCCGTGGCGGGTCTGAAGACGCTGGACGTGAGCTACAACCGCCTCTGTGGGCAGCTTCCCAAGACGCAGTTCTCGGCGTCGGCGTTTGCGGGCAACGCCTGCCTCTGCGGCACGCCGCTGGCGCCCTGCCAGCGCCGGTCGTAGGCGAGAGCACGGACGTGGCGTCTCTGCTACCACCGCAGCAGAGGGGAGTGGAGTGGAGAAGACCATTGTTGGTCCTTATCGGAGCCTATTGTTGGATGTACTAGTAGGTTAACTTTGGGGTCAGGCGTCAGCCAGCTAATGTCTGTATTATGTTCTTAATAAATGTTTAAATAAAATAATTCCAGTTGGGAAATTCCAACCAGTATAGAGTTAATATGCATACACAAGAACTTTAGTGCCTAATCTACATATAGACCGTCGTGTGAAATTTCCACTTGATGGATAATGTACACATGAAGGATAACATAACATGAGAACTCATAAATTATCGAAAGACAGAGGATAATAACATATAGATCCGAAAATCATTAATTTGTACCAATATTTTTACAAAAAGGACTGTTTGTGTGAGGATAACAAAAGGCATGATGAGTGAAACCTTTTGGACGACATGAAAGCTTAAAGGGAGACACAACTCCATATATTTATCATACACAAAGATGGTTTTGCGACTTTCTTTTATCCATAGAAAATCATCATCGTCAGAGTAGAGTACGGAGAAGATATTCAAAATGAGGGATTATTTGGGCTAAAACATTAACAAGTAGACTCAACTCAACATGAACCAGAGTCATGGATGTAGGTGGTCTGTGCCAGGGCAGGTGGAGTAGAGGCCCATCTTTAATAGGGCCCAAAGTCACAAAAGATTGACGGGTCTTCAAACTTGATGGTGCAGGGCCCAGTCCGAAACAATGATATACGAGTAAGCACTTTGGATAAGTTTATTTATAACTAGTCTCACAACTTATAAGAAAACTTCGGGGATGAACCTGATAGCTTATTCCAACAATAGCTGTATCGGTGTATAACCTACCGTCGTATCAAAGAAGCCCCCTAGTTTTAGGCCAAAACAAACTTATGATGTAAGAGCAATTTTAAAGAAATGTCGTTGGTTTCTTTCATACTTTTTTTTTTGGGGGGGGGGGGGGGGGGTTCATATATCCTTTTGGTCTTCAATATTAGTTTCCAAGTGATATTTTGGGCCATAGATTTTTCATGCCTACTCATGTATTTGGATTTATGAGAATATGATTGGAAAAAAATATCGTATAAACTTTTCAACAGGAGACAGTTGGGCCTTTCTTTTGAGAAAAATAACAATTATGGATGACCCAATTTTGTGTCGTCCGGTCCTTTTTGGAGGTCCAGCGGCCTTGGGCCAGGCTTTGCTGGACCCGGCTTGGTCTATTGATATCCAGAATGCAATTAAGGCTTCCTCCATGGGGTCTGGGCTCCCTCCTTTTAGGTCATCATCCGACTATGTCTACCACATATTAACGGACACAGTTGTTCTTTCTGATGACAAAGCTAGCTCCACTCCAAGCTGAGGTTTATTGGTTCAGTCCATGGAAGGGTCGTGGGGTGCAGAGTGGAGCCTTTGGAAACATGCTACTGCTTCCGACGTGCAGTGGGTTTTCACGGAGGTTCGAAGAGTTCTGCATTGCTCGCAGAATTTTATTCTCCAACATGCTGGAGGATAAGTCGGAGGAGGAGGCCCCTCCTCCGATAAATCTAGTTTTTGTCCCTGCGGTAGTTTCTAGATGGAGGGAGACTGAAGCTTCCTCCGGAGTCCCCACCCTCCTTTCTTAGCAAATAGCAACCACCGCCATATCCTACTTCCTCTCTCCATCTCCCCACCTCCTTTTGTTGATCAGCTATGGTTGTGTAAACAACCATTGTCATTGCACATTGTTTTGATGATGACACTCTTTTGATGTCGACTTAACTCGACTTAACACTCTCATCCATTATTATTATCTTCAAGATGACCAAACATTCATGCATGTTGAATAATGATAGTTGTGCAAACAAACAACACAAGCATTCTCATAATATTCCATTCTGGACAATTTGACTATGTTTCACATGAGCAAAATTGACTCAAAAATACAACATTCATGTGACCATGCTTAAACAATCACGATGATGATAAAATGTTGTAAACAATATTGGACTGTGTTTGAGTTGTGTTAATATGTGAAATAACTTTAACATACTGACAATCTTGCACAAATTCCATACAAGTCGACAAGCCAACAACCAAGTGTCGACATATGTTAGATTCTAGTAGAACACAAGCTTCTGGGAGAATTATGTTCATAGTAATGGTCGACAAACGACTCAAGTGTCAACAAATGACAGTTGTAGGAAAAATCAAGCTTACTGGAAGGAAGATCGTAATAGTTTTGGTCGACAGACCAATGTTAATTTTCTACAGATGATGTATATCGATCGACCGAATTCCGATGAATAGTTGCCCGAAAGTGATCAAATCAATTGATTGGTGACTTAAGCTTCTAATGTTATTTGTTCTTCAATTGATGGCCTAAGTCATATTTATTCTCCAATCTATGGCCTTAGTTATATTTGTTCAGTAATCGATTGGTCGTTTCGTTCCCATCGGTTGGTGACTAACAAATTGATTGGCCATTGTTATTCATTAATCGATTGATTACTTCAAAGAACTGAAATGCCCTTGCATCAATTGGACAATCTTTATCATGAAAAACCTTATTAACTTGAATAAATTTTATTTGAAGGTCAACAAATGTCTGGCCCATGTGAACAGCACGTGCCATCCCAAAGCTCTTTGTGCACATGCATCCCAAAGCACGTGAGAATGTGAGAGAGGTTATAAATATGCCCCAATATCCTAATTGGAAAAGGGCATTGGGGAAACCAAGGTGGGAAGAGCACAAAGAGCCTTTGGAGCTTGTGGAGGCACAAAGATCTCTACTTAGAGAAGAAAACGAGTAGAAGAGTAGCAGAGCAAAAAGGGAGCATCAGAGCAGAGAGAGCAGCAGAGAGAGATGCAGGAAAGTTGGGAAGAACACATCTGCTTGGCGACTAGCAGAGGAGTCTGATTTGAAGCAGTGAAGCATCTCTTAGAGAAATCTCCATCCAATCCTCATAAGGGCGTCCAATTCAAGTTCCCAGAAGCCCTATCCATTGAAGAACATCTAATTAACTTTTCTTAACTCTAGTTTCTATTGGATTGTTCATCCAGACTTAACTTCTGTGTGTGTGGTGCGATCTGTGTTGGTTTTGTGCACAAATCTGATTTCTGTGTAGTGTGTGTGCAGTGCAGACCGTGTGTTTGTCACTGTATGTGTTTGTGTAAGATCATACCTTGGCTGGAGGGTCTGATCTCTGTTAGGTTGGTTCATTTAGCTTTTGTGTGTATGGATTAAGCCTTAGTGCTCATGTGTGTGTACTCAAGTCAATGAGTAGTGTGTGCCTCACTGTGTGAGGGGTGAATGTAGGAATCACTGAGTGTGATTTTCGAACCACTTCAAAATATCTGTGTCTCTTTGTGGTTTGCATGATACATCGCTAGATTCTTATATAGGCACAATTTTGACTACACATCCAACACTCACACACTTTATTCACATAAGTTCATTAGATCTATAAGATTTAGATTGAATAGTTTTAATCTAAAAGTATATTCTAAATTGCCTAGGTTTTCATTGCAATTTGTATCAGATCTATTCAACTCTTCCTTCTAGATCTGTTCACCTCCTATAAACAATCCAAAAAATGGAATCAGAGTAGGTGCTTTATTTATCATATTCAATTCTCTATAGATCTGATTTACTGTTTGGCTTGTATAGACTTATTGTCTTGAGTTGGTCTATTAATATGACAAGTTACTTTAATTTGCATAAGATGTCTGTTTTAATTTTGAAGAAATCCCCAAGCTCACCGTTATATTCTAAATTGTAGGATTCTTCAATGAATTCTGAAGAAAGGAAGGAAAGATCTTGATAAATGTCTTATGGCATAGGAAAGTTCTAAAAGCTCGGTAAATTATGAGAACTTATCCAATTCTTGGTCTAATAGTGATGAAGAAAAAATGTCCTATGATGAATTGGAACAATTCTGCGAGTACTTAAGTAGAAAGAACAAAAGAATAAGATCTGAAAATAAAATGTTGAAAAGTAAGGTTGGTTTGTGAAAAGATAATAGTAAAGTTTTTTTTTTGAAGAGAATGGGGACTTGAGAAATGAGGTTGAAAAGTTAAATTCTGAAAAAGAGAATTTGGAGGATGAAATTTGTTACATTATGTAACTTTGAGGTCGGCTCAAGCCGAGGTGACCAGAAGAGATATGCTTAGTCAACCTGGTGATGCTTGCTCCGAGCTTCTCACCAAGGAGGCGAAGCCAACCCGAGTCGCTTGCTCCGAGCTTCTCCCTAAGGAGTGGAAAGCTAAGGTGAAAGATTTAGCGACAAGTGCTCCGTGTCCCGATGTTCGAGAACCTATAGAACCCACCGAGGGATCTCGACGGGGAGACACTTCTACGCTCAAGTCAGTAGCTAGCCGAGCAGAATGGCCTAGCTCAAGGAGCAAAGCAGTGTACTTGAGAACGTAGAGTGTACCCTTACATATACTGATTGGTCGTACCCTTGTGAACCATCATATACCCCGTAAGTATTATGCCACATCATCGTAACTGTTGCCCCATGTCACTGTAACTGTCGCACCACGTCGGGTAGATCGTGGTCTTAATAACTGCTATTATGGAGTGCACGTCCTGCGTTGGTCAACCAAAATGGTAGAGTAGTGAGCCATTACACCCAGGACATCTGTACGTTGGCTGTTAGGAGCTCCAGGTGGGCTAAACAATGTCGGAGTCTCCACATCGGCCTTCAACCTTCATGTTGGCCATCAGGCTCCACATCGGTGATCAACCCCACGTCGGCCATAAACCTTCATGTCGGCCATCAGCCTCACGTTGGCCATAGACCACCATGTCAGCCATAGACCACCACGTCAGCCATAGACCACCACGTCGGCCATCTGCCCCACGTTGGCCATCAGGCCCCATGTCAGCCATGGATGACGTCACAGATGAGACGTACAGGGTACGTGGAACCTACTTGTGTCATTGGCCCCCCAGTTTAATGTCGAGCCATCACTGAGTCGGGGTGAAGCTATTGCTCAGAAATGTATTCCTCACACGGTGATACGTACTTGCCTCGGGGTAGGTGCCCAAGCTCATTTCTGTCAATTCTTGAGGTCGGACTTGACCTCTATGACCATTGATAGAAGGTCAATTCTCGGAGTCGGGCCTGACCTCTATGGCCACCGAAAATAGGTCAATTCTCGAGGTCGGACCTGGCCTCTATGACCACCGATAGAAGGTCAATTCTCGAGGTCGGATCTTGTTGAGCAACTATCCTTTAGAAGATTTGTTGAACAACTATCTCTTTAAAATATTGTGTTTTTACTATGACAAAATCTTTTAAGACTATCTCTACAAACAAATCTATTGAAATATACCACAAGAAAAATGACTTCTATAATACTGTATATCAACACTATCACGAAATTTCTCTAAGTCCACAGCGTATACTATGTACCATACTAACTTCAACTGTGGACTCCGACTCCAGAAAAGTCGAAGTGTTGAACCATCAGTGAACTTTACTCCAACTCTTCAAAAGTCGAAGTCTGTTAGTACTCCGACTTCTTGGAAGTCGAAGTCTAGACTCCGACTCTCTTAAAGTCGAAGTAAGATATCGATTGATGAACACTTTCACTCCGACTTCTGAAAAGTCGAAGTCCTCTTACTCCGACTCCTGAGAAGTCGAAGTCTCTGTATTATACTCCAACTCCTTGAAAGTCGAAGTTTCTGTATTATACTCCAACTCCTTGAAAGTCGAAATCTATTATTGTTTGCACTCCGACTCCCTAGAAGTCGAAGTATGACCGATTGATGCTCTTATCACTCCGACTTTCCAAAACTCGAAGTTTGTGATCAGTCTCACTGCGACTTCTGTAGAGTTGAAGTTCATCTTGTATCTCTTTTCTTTGACTCCGACTTCAGGAAATTCGAAGTATACTATTGTCACGCCCCTCCAATTTAGTAGTGGAATAAATCGGAGGGAAACATGAGCAACGATGATGGTAACGTAAATTGCGCATACAGACGCAAACATCAGAGCATCTAATGAACAATAATTGAAATAAACTCTTGATTTCATTATAAAATCACTAAGACTAATTTGGAGCCAATACATAGGGCTCAATGACATCATGATATTGAAAAGAAATCTAAAGCAACAACTATTAGACTCCATAGTGCTAGGGCAACTTCATGAACTGAGTCCAGGTCACTCATCACTCTGGTCCCGTCCCATTGTTGTGTGTAACATCATTGTCCGACTTACCTGAGACACAATAACAAATAATGAAGGGTGATCAATAACGCCCAGTAGGACTTAAATCTCAATAGTCAAGTAGGCTTTAAATGATTAATGCTTTAAATGGCAGAGTAACTAATGATAGAGAGAGTCATGTAAAGTCGAAAAAGTAATAGCACAAGTAATATGGTTCGAATAGCAGATGAATCAAGTATAGCACGATCACTAAAGTCAAGTCACGATAGAAACGATAACAACAATAGCAAGTAACGTCATGGTCAAGAATTAGCAAGCGACATGTATAGCAAGGAGAGAGATAATAGATGGTCATGTAAAGAGTAAATTGCACTTTGATTGATTTTCATCAGTCGAGATAGTATAGAACTTTTGATTAACTTTCGTCAATTGAAATAGTAATGACACTTTGGTTATCCGTAGATAGCCGAGAAAGAATATAGCACTTTGAATGCGACTAAGTCAGGATAGAATGCAATAACTCAAGATAGAAAGTATCAAGTAGAGCATGAAGAGAGTACGACATTAGTCGCTCAATAACAGGACAGTAACAATTCAGTAATAGTCAGTGACAGTACAGTAACAGTGCAGTACGTCTGAACTAATAGACTAACAGTAACAGTGTAACAGTTAGATGTCTAGCTAAATCAGAACAGTCAGTCAGGACCGGTGCAAATGTAGACACCGTCAATAGCCCCTGCAGGTATTTTCGGGTGGCTCTCCACCCTCAGGACTAGATTGGAGCCCCTCGAACACTCTCCGTGCCCTTAACAGTATGCATTCAAGTCAGTAGAGTCAGACAGTCATGAACAGTACAAAACAGTAGAAGCCACACAACTCAAAGGGTACCAAGAGAGTACTAGATGAATAGACGAGAGAGACGAGATAGTAGAGTGAACGTGAATAGATGAGCGAGTAGAATATAGATGAGATCTTATGGTCATTATGCATGAAACGTCGAGTAACGAGCGATAGTAACAGTTGCACAACACGCGGGTACGGTGTTGGCAGTCAGGTGGAACTCACTACCCTTCCACTGGCCATGTTACGCACAGGTCCAGAGGTCCGGCGTGATTCAAGATAAGAGCGAGAGCAACTAAGGCCGTTTGGATCTTGCTGATCCCTAGATGTGTCATAGGTGTTAGGGTACAACCAGCTCGTCAACCATGTGGGAATCCATGGACAGAGGAGACTTACGGAGGCCTTGAACAAAGACTCACTAGTCCGGCAGAAGGAGTATCCGACGGAGAGTTCGTCCAAGTCAAGGGAAAGTGTATATATAGAAACAAGTGCCCGACGTTCTAGAGGAATTCTAGAATAGTGGAGCATTGATAACGGAATTTCCAAAACATTGCGAGAAAACGTAGACAAGTTCATTTAAAAATAGGGCGATTGAATTACATAATTGCAATAATTTTCCAGATGTATTATGAAGTAATTTCATGCCAAGTTAAGTTCGATTGGATGGTTCAAGTGTGTGTATGTGACATAGAGAATTATGGAATATGAAAGAGTCATGTGAATAACTTAAATTAATTAAAATATGTCCAAGATTTATCAGCTTCGTTTACTGTGTTAGGAGAGTTAACAGGGCATGAGTTCACTGTAGAAAAACAAGACTTGCAAAAATAGGGAGTTTTCATGAAAAACTTCAGAACACGACGGGTCTCTGTAAGGGTCGCGACAGGGCTGACTAGAACGCGACAGGGTCGTTTGAGGATCGCGATAGGTCGTTCAGGTCAGGCCGCCAGAACGCGACGGTTTACCCTGTCGCGATCAGATCGTGACAGGGTCCCTGTCGTGATGGCCCTAAGAACGCGGCCAATCGGGCCGTCGCGTTCTCAGGTACTTCACCTGAGTTCGGGCGGGAAAAGGACTAGCATGGGATTGCATGCCAACTTAACATATTTTGACACAGGGTGATTCAAAATTTATAACTAATTGTATAGTCGACGAAAAATCATGAAACCAGCTGCAAATCAATCTAGACATGAAAGGGTACTCCTAGTAATTAGGAATTGAAAAGTAAGCATGGTCTCGACATGATTCAAACAGGTTAATTCACAGGGTGCATGATACAGTACACAGTTGAGATCAATGATTTAATTCGTAAGATAGGATGGATGAAAATTAGGGCTTTCAGGGGTGAAAGTTCCCTAACGATCATCAGTGTCTCCATAAAAAATTTCAAGGCATGGGATAGAGTATTCAAGAAGATACAAATTTAACATGAAGGTTCGAGGTCAAGAGGTTAGCAGAGATTCAAAAATCAAGAAGAAAATATTGGCTCGATGGAAAATTATGAAACATGAGGGTGTTGTTCCTAGTACATGGAACAATCTACAGTCGCAATTTCTTTAGTTTTGCTCGTGAGAATGCCTACCTTGACTTGATTTCCTCTTCTAGGGCTAGAACTTGAAGAACGAGAGAGAGAGCTTGAGAGAGTCTTCTCCCCACGAGATCTCCTCCTCTTTGGCCTCTCCACTTGGTCTAGCAACCCTTGGAAATGAGCTAGGGCTGGCCATGGGGGATTTAGAAGAGTATTTATGCTTGTTGGGTTGTTATTTCCTAATAGGACTTAACTCCTATTAAATTCTGAATTTCCTATTTCTTAACCTCCTTCCAAGCTTTCTACTTCCTATTTGGGTTAGGATGAGAGTTAAATTCGTGGCCAACCTATTAGGGTAGGTTTAGGAATCCAATTCTAACTCAAACTTCTTATTTTAATGCTTTAATACCATTTTTCTATTTAGGTAATATTTAAGTTACGAATTTAAGATATTTTCCTATTATTCTTCTTTTAAAAATCCCTATTTTGGCCCAATAACTTCTAGAGGGTCCATTTAACAAAACTCATTATTTATTAGAATTTATCTTATGAGATTTCCCTTTTTAATTAGGAAATAATAGAGTTACGGATTTTTATTGCATTTCCATTGGTCCAATTCCGATAATGGGTAATCATTTCATGATGTTGGAAGTCTTTCGACATGTTCGTTTAATTTATGGGCGCGTTTTTTCTGTGTTAACGGTTTTCCGACTTAGTTTCCTAATTTAGATAATTAGTCACATAGCGACATACGCTTGGCCAATCGGATTTTTGTTGCACGAATTCTTTGTGGAACAGTTAGGGATAATATTTGGGGTGATTTATAATTTTTAAAGAATTTTTTGATATATTCTTGCACATACGATAGTGGTACGTATGTTTCTATTATTTTGATTTAAAGAAATTATTATTTCAAAATTTTAAGTAATAAATTTTCTGGGTTGCTACAACTATCAACTTCTATGTACTTGATAATAATTTTTGTATGAATTTGTCATTTCATTAAATCCATAAAATCTTGATTTTTTGTAATTCAATTTGTTTGTTATCCCTATGAGATCTTTTATAGAATGAATAAACACTTACATATCCTACACAATAATGCTTTTCTTATTACCATCATTTAAATATTTTGTTAGGTAGGATAATTTATATTCAAAATGACCACATAAAATATCTTTGAAAAGATCTGAAATGATTATACAAATTGGTCTCTTGCTTTTTATCAGAAGTTCAGTTCTTCTCTATTTTTAACAGCTGCCTTGCAATAAATGCGATGGTAAGTATAAGCTGCATGGGGTATCTATCAAAGTTCACCTACCACTGTCAGAACCTCCCCTTGTTGGGTTTTCATGTATTATGTGTTATGTTTTTGATGATGCACAATACAAATTGATGTTATGTAAACATGGCAAGTAAATATGTGAACATGTCTCAATTGATTGTCTAATTGTCCATCATATTTCACTAACAATGTTCTCAAATATAGGTGAGAAAGTGTGCAAGTCAAAGCACCGAAGTCAAGAGCAAAAGATCAAGAGAAACACAAAAGGCAAGTGCCTGTCGACAGGCCTCTTTTCTGTCGACAACTGGACACAGACAACTTCAAAAATCTCAGTGTGAAGTGTGCCTGTCGACAGCCCCACAGGTGCCTGTCGACAGCTCCACAGGTGCCTGTCGATAGCCAAGCATAGGGAGGTGAAACAGACTTCAGGACAGGAGTACCTGTCGACAGACTCAGATCACCTGTCGAAAGATGAACACAGGAAACTGCCTCCCGAAAGTCCAATCTTCTGGATTCTATAAATCTGTCACCATCTGTCGACAGATGAACAGTGACCTAGTCAACAGACGAAGAGAAACCTCAAATATGAGAATTGGATATGTTTCCTATGTGAGTGTTTCCTTTTACCACGACTCTCCATACTTAAACACCTATATATAAGGATTGTTTTGAAGGTATTTTTGTACAGAAGCAGCCACCATACATAACCCTAGCATACTCTCAAGAGAAAAGATTTTTCTGCTACTCTGCTTCAACCCTCTGTCAAGAGCGAAGAAGAACTATCTTCTGAGCAGGATTGAATCCGGATCGTCTACGATTCAAGCTTCTACATCAACTCATACTTGTCAAGATGAAGTTTGAACTACATCTGGACGACCATCGTGAAGAGTTCCATATCAGGATTTGATACTTCAACTCATAACTCTTCTTTGTCTCTATTTTTCATATCTTGTGTGTGTGTTGTTGGGTCAAGCGACTCTTGTGCTTGATTCACGTGGGTTACGTTGTTCTGATCGTGTGTTTACATCAGACGACGTGAGTGTGTGTGTTGTAGAGTGAAACTCACTCATAAGCAGTCGTTTCTACGTGTGTGTGTGGACGGTGGACGTAGGATACACAAGTTGTGTGCTCCGAACCACCTTAAATCCTCGTGTCCTATGGTTTGCACATTTTCACGGTAGTTGATTGGTAGGCACATTGGTTCTACACACGTTAGATAGGCTATTCATATTCTATTCACAACAAGCACACTAACTGTAAGTCAAATCAAACTTGAATTTGTTTACGATTTTGATAAGTTTGTGTAATCATCGAAAAGAAGGCAAATGTGGTTAGAATTTGTGGTAATCTATTCAACCCCCCTTCTAGATTACCATATAGGATAATTCCGCACATCTTTCAATTGGTATCAGAGCGAGGTTTCTTCGAATCACTGCTTTTAAAGCTTAATCTCACGATCAGGAGATTCTTGGTCTTATGGAATCTAACAAAGGGTTAATGCCCGAGGGACACTCAGTGTCCAGGCCACCCTTCTTCGATGGCACTGACTATCCTTATTGGAAAAATCGCATGCATGTGTTTCTGAGAGCTCAAAATTTCGAGCTTTGAAAGATTGTCAGCAAAGGAGAATACACCCTTCCCGAGGACGAAGATACCTAGACAAAGGACCAGATTGCGAAGGAAACTCTCAACTGGAGCGCCTTGAACATGATGCAGTGCGCAGTGCATCCCAAGGAGTATTAAAGAGTCTCCACATGCAACTCAACAAAAGAGATGTGGGACAAGCTTGAACTCATATATGAAGGTACGTCTGAGGTGAGGGAAACCAAAGCAAGCATGTTAACATCTGAATATGAAATGTTTAAAATGAAACATGATGAAACCATATCAGATATGTTTGCTAGATTCATGTTAATAATCAATGGTCTTAAAGGTCTTAAGAAAGAATACTCAGAAAGTGACTTAGTTAGGAAGATACTTCGGTCTCTTCCATCCTCATGGAACACTAAGGCCACTGTCATTGAGGATTCTAAAGATCTTTCAAAAATGAAATTGGATGAATTAATTGGCTCCCTGATGACATATGAAATAAATGTGAAAAGAAAAGAAATTGAAGAAAACCCAAAAAAAAAACAATTGCTTTGAAAGCTTCCAACAAAAATTCCTCAAGTTCCAAAAGGGATGGTCAACAGGAAAGTGATGAAGATCGAACATCTAGTGAGAGTGAGAACGATGAAATGGCAATGCTCACTAGACAGTTCAAAAAATTCCTTAAATTCAAAAGGAAAGGCTCAGGTAACTCCAAATCCTTCCAGAAGAAAGATTTTTCAAATAAATTTGAGTCTAACAAAAAATCTGACATTGTATGCTATGAGTGTAAGAAACAAGGGCATATGAGAGGAGAATGCCCGGAACTCAAGAAAAAATTGAAAAAAGAGAAATTCACCTTCAAGAAAGCCAAGGCAATGTTGGCAACTTGGAGTGATGAAGATGAAGATGAGGACGCACAAGCAACCTCTGGAGATGAAGAAACTCAATGTTTAATGGCTAGAAGTGACGACTCCAATGAGATAAACTCTTCTTTTGAAAGCTATACTGTTGATGAATGGGAAGAAGCATACACTGTATTATTTGAAAAATTCTGTGAATTTAAATCTGAAAACAAGGCATTGAAAAAGAAAATCAATTCTTTTATTCATAACACAAACAATAATGAACAAATTGCATCCTTAAATAAAGAAATTGAGATGATGAAAATCGATGAGGAAGTTCACAGTGAGGAAATGGATTGTCTAAAAGTGAAATTGCAAGAAATTCAAAAGGAAAAGGAAAGTCTAACCAACTCTCTTGAATATCTTCAAAATGAACATCAAGAAACTCAGAAAAAGTTGGAACAAACTGAGAAGGAATTAAAACAAAAAACTGAAGATCTTACAAGATTTGTAAAAGGAAAACAAAATCTTGATGCTGTTTTGGGTGCAAATGTCTATGTACCAAAGCATGGACTTGGGTATCAACCTGTAAAACAAAAGAAAATTGGAGAAACGTTGATAACTTCTTTTACTGATCTTAGCCCAAGTACAAGCAAACTAGTCCCCTCAAAGAACAAGAAAAATCAAATCAAGGGTAAGCAACATCAACTCAAACAAAAGTCCTCAAGTGTTCAGAAGAACAAGCCACCTGTCGACAGGCTCAATGAAAGCTGTCGACAGGCATGGAAAACTGTTGCCAAGGGACAGTCATCCAGGCAATGTTTGGGTAAAAAGAAAACAAATGTTCTGAGAAAATCCTCATCATGCAGTATTTGTAAGAAAATTGGTCATAAAGAAAATCAATGCTGGAATAACTCAAACAAACTAAAATGCAAACAAATTTGGATTCCAAAGCATTTACTTTTTGGCATGAATGATACATTGGGACCCAAAGTAATTTGGGTACCAAAACCTCTTGTGTGATCCATACATGCAGGAATGCCTAGCAGCCCAAAATCAAAACAAATGGTACTTGGATAGTGGCTGTTCGAGGCACATGATGGGCGACAAAGACAAATTTTGTTTGCTGGTTGAAAAAGACGGAGGTCAAGTTGTCTTTGGAGGTAACAATAAAGGCCAGATCATTGGCACAGGTAAGGTTGGTAAGTATGCCTCTAACTCAATAGACAATGTTCTGTTAGTTGATGGTCTTAATCACAATCTGCTTAGTATAAGCCAACTATGTGATAAAGGTCATAAAGTTGTGTTTGAATCAAACTCATGTCAAATTGTTGATAAGGGAACATGAAGTATTAAATTTTCTAGAAAAAGGGTGAACACCATTTATTTGGTTGATTTAGATGATCTAGAAAACGAGAATTTGTGTCTTGTTGCAAATAAGCAGGATGAGCTTACTTTGTGGCATCATAGGCTTGGTCATGCAAGCTACAATGTCTTGCACAAGATTATGAAGCTGAAATTGGTAAGTGGACTTACTGAAATTTCTTTCAATAAGAATGAAAGTTTCTAGGATGCATGTGCACAGGGAAAACAAACCCGAAAATCCTTCAAATCAAAAGCATCGGTAAGCACCTCTAAACCATATGAACTGCTGCACATGGACCTTTTTGGACCTACTAGAACTCTAAGTCTCAATGGCAAACATTTTGGTTTTGTCATTGTGGACGATTTTTCTAGGTTCACATGGGTCAAATTCTTGGCACATAAAAATGAAGCACTTAAAGTCTTTGAAGAATTTTTTAATAAGATCGAGTATGGAAATGTTTATAAGATATGCTCAATCCGCACTGATCACGGGGGAGAGTTTGATAACAATTTGTTTTCTGATTTTTGCAGGCTCCACGGGTTAAAACACTTGTTTTCCTCTCCAAGGACTCCGGAGCAAAATGGCGTAGTGGAGAGAAAGAACATGACCCTGGTAAAAATGGCTCGCACTCTTCTGGTCGAAAGTCAACTTTCAAGGAGCTTTTGGGCAGAAGTGGTGAACACCTCGTGCTATATTCTCAACAGAGCCATGGTAAGACCTGCGATAAAGAAAACTCCCTATGAACTGTTAAAATGTAAGAAACTCAGTATTGGGTACTTTAGGGTTTTTGGCTTAAAAGTCTTTATTCATAACAATGATAAAGTTGATTTAGACAAGTTTGAAGCTAAAAGTAATCAAGGTATTTTTCTTGGATACTCAGAACACTCTAGAGCATATAGGGTGTTTAACAATAAGAATAAAACTGTGGAAGAAACTCTACATGTTGTCTTTGATGAGTATCATGCAAAAACAAACAATTCAAATCTTCACAGGATTCAAGATGGAGATGATGGAACAATTCTCGAAGAACAGCAACACATAAAAGCAAAAAGAGAGTCTCAAACAGCACCAAAACTAAGAGTGGATATTTTCGCAGGTATGATGATGGTGATCATCAAATCCTTCTCAAAAAGGGAGATGATGAGCCTAATGAAGATCCACAAGAGGAAGACCCTCAAGGTGAATCCCCTCAAGCATGCCCTCCTCAAGAACAATCTCCACAAGATCAATTTCCACAAGTCCAAGATCAACCTGGCCCTTCAACAATCACAAATGTGAGGTATTCCAAAGATCACCCACTTGATAATGTGATAGGAAATGTAAATGATAAAGTTCAAACTATGTCTCAGGTTAGACAAATAGTTGAACAAGATCATTTAGCTTTTGTTTCTCAAGTTGAACCTAAAAATGTGGAAGAGGCACTAAAGGAAAATTCTTGGATAGATGCCATGCATGAGGAACTTGGTCAATTTCAAAGAAACAATGTCTGGAGTTTAGTTCCTAGAACCCCTAAGATTTCTGTCATAGGCACAAGATGGGTATTCAGGAATAAGCTAAATGAAGAGGGTAAAGTGGTGAGAAATAAGGCTAGACTGGTAGCAAAAGGATACAATCAAGAATTTGGTATAGACTTTGAAGAGTCCTTTGCACCTGTAGCTAGACTTGAAGCAGTTACCTTTTTCAAATGGATGTTAAAACTGCCTTCCTGAATGGCAACATCAAAGAGGAAGTCTATGTTTCTCAAGTACTTGGTTTTGAAAATTCTGAAATGCCTAACCATGTTTACAAGTTGCACAAAGCTCTTTACGGTTTGAAGCAGGCACCTCGAGCTTGGTATGACAGGTTAAGCAACTTCTTGGTGAGTAAAAACTACTCAAGAGGTAAGGTGGACCAAACACTCTTTACTAAGAAAGTTCGCAATCATATAATTGTCGTTCAAGTTTATGTGGATGACATTATATTTGGTTCCACTAACCCATCACTGTGTGAGGAGTTTTCCAAACATATGCACAGTGAATTTGAGATGAGTCTAATGGGGGAGCTTCAATTCTTTCTTGGTTTGTAGGTAAAGCAACATGAAGACGACTTCTTCATTAATCAAGAAAAATATGTTAAGGAGCTTCTCAAAAGATTTCAATTTGAACAAGACAAACCTGCCTCAACCCCAATGAGCACAAGCATTAAACTTGAAAATGATGAGAAAGGTAAACTAGTAGATGCAAAGCAATTCCGAGGTATGATTGGCTCACTCCTTTATCTTACTACAAATAGACCGGATATACAGTTCAGTGTTTGTCTTTGTGCTAGATATCAATCTAGTCCAAAGGAAAGTCATTTGGTTGCAGTTAAGAGAATATTCAGATATCTCTCAGGTACGTATGATTTGGGTCTTTGGTATCCAGCAGGAAGTAGCTTTGATTTGATATCATATTCTGATGCTGACTATGCTGGATGTAAAATTGATAGAAAGAGCACTAGTGGGTACTGCCAATTTCTTGGTGGTTGCATGGTTTTGTGGGCATCCAAGAAGCAACACTCGGTTGCACTCCCCACTGCAGAGGCAGAATATGTTGTTGCAGGGAGTTGTGCGGCTCAAGTGTTGTGGATAAAAAATCAACTCTCTAACTACAACATTGACATTGGATGCACACCTATCCTATGTGACAATATTAGTGCCATCAATCTCTCAAAGAACCTGGTTCAACACTCAAGGACCAAACACATAGAAATAAGACATCACTTATTGAGAGATGAGGTAGCCAACAAGTCCTTGGAGCTTAGTTTCATACCCACCGAAGAACAATTGGTTGACATCTTCACCAAATCATTGTCAGAGGATAGGTTCACTACTCTGAGAAGAGAACTGGGATTGTGCAAAATGCAATGAAATCCTTACCGAATTTTGGGGTATATGCTCTTTATGTGTAATGGTTATGGGGTATATCAAATGGTGAAATGTGGAAGAACAAGTCATGCTTGTTTGGAAACTATCATTATGTGTGAGGAAATATTCTCCGCCACGTATCCATAGTCAGTTGCATCTAAAGGTCATTTACTTCAAAAGAGGTCTATGGGTTCTTTACAATTTGCCCATTCACGTTTACACACACATGGATTTCTGTTTTCATTTGTACTTTCTCATGAACTCATGTGCAAATGCTTGTTATACATGTGAAAACTTGATTTGAATTGCTTGAATGTTTGGGTCTACACAAGCACACACTATGGGGGAGGAAGTTCAGGTTAGATGAATGAATTCTTGAGGGAAAATCTTCACATTTCACATACCTACATTTCCCTAGCATGGAGTTCTAATTTTTCTCTCATCCTAGCCTTAAATCTATTTTGTACAAGCTCCTGTCGACAGCACTGATCCATTCTGTCGACAGACATGCCTTCACAGAACCCAGATTTTAAACCCTGTGTGCCTCTGTCGACAGGCTCAAACCCATCTGTCGACAGCTAGGCACAGTTTCTGATCTCCCCGAACTCAAAATCTTCTGTCTGTGTGCATCTGTCGACAGCCAAAAATCCATCTGTTGACATCTATGTTCAGTCTGAAACCAGAGATCTCTAGCTGTGTACATCTGTCGATAGGGTCCCTTTAGCTGTCGACAGATACACATTTTCCAAGCAATTCCTCATTCTTTGTCAATATCCTTCATGAGCATGTTCATCCCTTTGATGTAAGGTGCACCTTGGGTATTTACGTATGTTTTAATCTGTCTTCTCCACATAATATTAAAACCATTGTCTCAATCATAATGATTATGACATACCATTCTTGTGTGAGTCTAGGTTGTATCATTCGGAGAACATTGGACGAATCTAATGGGTCTAATCTAACTCACTTGAATAACTCCCTTGTGAAAAATATTTTTCTCAAGTGTCTTGATAGGTCCCATGGTCATTGAATTTTATGTCTTGCAATGTATGTTAACCATAAATAGTCTTTGACCATGATTTTCAATATATTTTTTTTTTTGGAGAAAAGCTACCTATTTCAAACCATCAAATGTATACCAAGAATAATCACGGGAAAAAGGCAGAGCAATGCTGTGTTGTGCTGAGTAACCAGGGACATAGGCATTACAAATGTCTATCTTCACGTCAAAAAGCTTACTCATTATCTCTATAAAATGGTCTGAAGGTCACTTCCACTGAGTAACTGGGGGTACAGGCATTCCTCATGTCTATCCTCACGTCAAAAGGTGTCCGTGATCCTAATTACCACTTTTCCCAATTCATTTTCCAATAAAAAAAATAAAATATTCAAAGTTGAAATAGTGTGAAGCCTCCACATGTTGATTAATCACAGGTTCTTTGGTGTTTATGGTTACCTACACATGTAGACATTCCTTTCATAAACCATCAGATCATCAAACACTAGGAACTATGTTTTTCTGCAATGGTCTTTATTCAAAGGGGTTATCTTATTTCCATTAGTTTTGGTACGGTGTCTTCTTGATGTTCCAACTTGAGACTCCTAGAGTATTATGTTTGAATCATTGAAGAGTTTCACTCGTCTTAATATTCGTGGATATGATATTTTTAAAATGTGTGTATGCCTATTTTACATTTTCTCTATACCTTAAATGCTCATTGCCCAGTCAAAATCTGTCAAAACAATCATACTGGCAAAATTCTGCAAGTGCCTGTCGACAACAACACTGTTCATCTGTCGACAGCCGGTGGCAAGCCCTGCTTTTGGAAACCCAACGGGCGCCTCTTTAGGGCCGGATTTTGTGGGTCCCTGCCCTTTCAAATTCTTCCCTAACTTCATTAAAAGGGAACCCACGCCCTTTCCTTCCTTCACTACTACCAAAACACCCTCCTCCTTCCTTCTCCACCAAACCCTTCTTCTCCAGGGCGCAGAACAAGCTTTTGACCCGCCTGTTCTTTCTTCTTCCTCATGTCACCTTCTTCTCTCGGACTTCTTATCTGCACCAATCTCCACTTTCTCATGGCTCCTAAGGCCAAGAAGCTTGCATCCCGTCGCCATCCTCTCTCTACACAAGCCGGTGAGGGTTCCAGGGCTCTTGCTGAGCGCCGGAGCAAGCATCGAGATGATCATCTGCCGGAACTCCTTATCCCTCCAGATCTGCAGTTCCTAAATGTTCATGGCACCTTCAACAAGTTTGTTCAACCTCGCTACGTTGATTTTGTCTCACTGGAGGACATGTTCCCAGATTTGCAGCCTCTTTTTGATGTCCAGGGCTGGTCTCCCTTCTGTTATTCCCACAAGCGCTATTCTCCAGCTGCTGTGACGGACTTTTACAACAACTTGAGGATCACAACGACTGGTGATCTCTACACCAAGGTGAAGGACAAATCTTTTCAACTCATTCCTAATCTTCTTTCTCGTGCTCTTCAAATTCCAAACTCTGGCATTGACATCATGCACCATCACCCGTTGGCCTCTGAGTACTATACTCTTATCACCTTGCAGCCATACGATTCCTCCAAAGATCGTATGCAGTGGAATGCCAACTCCTTTCCTCCTCTTCATCGTCTCATACACCATATTTTCACCACCATCATAGTCCCAAAGGATGGTAGTCGGGAACTTGTGACTGCCGTTCACAAATCCCTTTTTCACTCCGTTCTTAATGGTGATCAAGTCAACTTGCCTCTCCTTATGGTTTCTCACATCCGGCTATGCCTTACTAGCTCCAAAAGGTCTATGCCTTATGCTTGTCCCATCACTTCTCTTCTCTTGTTCATTGGCATTCACATTCCATGAGAAGAGATGACTGATCTCAAATCCCAGAGTTTGTTTGATCTCACTGCTGCCCAAAGGATGGGCTACAAGATTGTAACAAGGGAACTTAAGGGTAAGCGGCCTGCAGCTGATGCAGTTGAATCAGATGAAGATGTTGCTGATGAAGACTCCCAGTTCGAGCCTATGGATGCTCAGGGAGATGAAGCTGTTGTTGCTGCTGATGCTCAAGCGCCTGATGGGCCCTCACTTCGGGACTTCATCTCTGCTCAAATGGCACAAATGCAGCTCCAGATGACCACTGGTTTCGAACACCATAATGCTCGATTGGATCATGTTGATACCAGCTTGGAAGCACTGGCTGACACACAAGTCCAGCTTCAGCTACGGCTTACCAGGCTTTCCACAGAGCTTCACGAGCTTCCTCAGGCCTCTGCACCACCGGGGCATGACGATGTTTAGAGAGTCTAGGTGTTCCCTATTTAGTGCATCGTTCACTTTGATCAGGGTTCTGTCTTTGATGTCCTTGTTTGGTCTGTCGCTCATGTTATCTTCTTCCTTAGCACTTCTTTTTGTCATGTCATGAATCACTTTTGTAACTATATGTATTGAACACCATATCAATGGAATTCACAGTTATTTGCTTATGTACTTCTCATGTGTGCATGCTGTGCCTTTCTGATTATGTCTTTTTAGATGTTGCCAAAAGGGGGAGAACATCAATCAAATCAATCATGCATCAATTGAAAATTTTGTCATCATCAAAAAGGGGGAGAATGTTGGGTTTTCATGTATTATGTGTTATGTTTTTGATGATGCACAATACAAATTGATGTTATGGATGATGCACAATACAAATTGATGTTATGTAAACATGGCAAGTAAATGTGTGAACATGTCTCAATTGATTGTCTAATTGTCCATCATATTTCACTAACAATGTTCTCAAATATAGGTGAGAAAGTGTGCAAGTCAAAGCACCGAAGTCAAGAGCAAAAGATCAAGAGAAACACAAAAGGCAAGTGCCTGTCGACAGCCCCAAAGAGGCCTGTCGACAACTGGACACAAACAGCTTCAGAAATCTCAGTGTGAAGTGTGCCTGTCGACAGCCCCACAGGTGCCTGTCGACAGCCAAGCACAGGGAGGTGAAATAGACTTCAGGATAGGAGTACCTGTCGACAGACTCAGATCACCTGTCGACAGATGAACACAGGAAACTACCTCCCGGAAGTCCAGTCTTCTGGATTCTATAAATCTGTCACCATCTGTCGATAGATGAACAGTGACCTAGTCGACAGACGAAGAGAAACCTCAAATACGAGAATTGGATATGTTTCCTATGTGAGTGTTTCCTTTTACCACGACTCTCTATACTTAAACACCCATATATAAGGATTGTTTTGAAGGTATTTTCATACATAAGCAGCCACCATACAAAACCCTAGCATACTCTCAAGAGAAAAGATCTTCCTGCTGCTCTACTTCAACCCTCCGTCAAGAGCGAAGAAGAACTATCTTTGAGCGGGATTAAAGTCGGTTCGTCTGCGATTCAAGCTTCTACATCAACTCATACTTGTCAAGACGAAGTTTGAACTGCATCTGGACGACCATCGTGAAGAGTTCCATATCAGGATTTGATACTTCAACTCATAACTCTTCTTTGTCTCTGTTTTTCATATCTTGTGTGTGTGTTGTTGGGTCAAGCGACTCTTGTGCTTGATTCACGTGGGTTACATTGTTCTGATCGTGTGTTTACATCAGACGACGTGAGTGTGTGTGTTGTAGAGTGAAACTCGCTCATAAGCAGTCGTTTCTGCGTGTGTGTGTGGACGGTGGATGTAGGATACACAAGTTGTGTACTCCGAACCACCTTAAATCCTCGTGTCCTATGGTTTGCGCATTTTCACGGTAGTTGATTGGTAGGCACGTTGGTTCTACACACGTTAGATAGGCTATTCATATTCTATTCACAACAAGCACACTAACTGTAAGTCAAATCAAACTTGAATCTGTTTAAGATTTCGATAAGTTTGTGTTATCATCGAAAAGAAGGCAACTGTGGTTAGAATTTGTGGTAATCTATTCAACCCCCCATTCTAGATTACCATATAGGATAATTCTGCACATCTTTCACCCCTTACCTTCAGGATGCAACTGTTGTCTGCTTTTTATTGCATTGAACATCTGTTCATCCGAGGTTCTTTATACTTTACATATATTTCCATCTCACCTACCTCCAAAAGTATGGAGGTATCTCTTTCTGTCTTGTCCTTTCTTGTAGAACATTTATGAAGCATACTTTCCTCTCAGTCTTCAGCATGGAGTTTTATAGAACAATTAATGAAGACTGTCCAAAAGTTGAAGGACTGATGAATATAACAAAAGTCTCAAAAGCATCTACATCCAAAGGATCAATGGCTACTCTTCAAACAGCTAGTTCTCTAACAGGCAGTTTTAAACGGAAACTTAAGACTTCTGAAGGATATATAGAAGCTGGAGTTTTGAACAACACACCAACTTAGACAGAGAGACCAATTAGCAACATAACTCCCATCTGAATTTGCAAGCAAGAGTCTTCACAAAGCCTTCTACTGAATTGAAAGAAAGAGAGCTACTTCCTCAGTCTGCAACTTCAGGCTCTCTAGTTCTTAGAAGTCTTTCTCTGTTGGGTGGCATTTTGTAACTCTAGATCTATTCTTTAGTCTACCCTGTTAGATTCAAAAAGAGTTAGAGCTGCAACTCCTATTTGTACTCCTTTCTGAATTTCTGTGTTTGCTCATCCTTCTGAGCAGACACACAAGTGTTTCTCATTTTTGTTTTAGATAACCCCCAGAAGGTTTGTTTCCTACAGTGCCCCTCTTGTGAAGGGAAGACCTACTGGTGTAACGACCCACTTCCACCCGGTATGGTTACACCAACCCACATCGGATGAGAGCAAGCCATTACAGGGGAGAAAACCCCAACGATATTCATATGGATTGAGATATACATAAATAGAATGAAATGTTACAGCGGAAATTAAATAACTCTTATTCCATCAACATTTTAATCCACATACCACAGTCTATATGGTCCATACAAGAAATAACATAACCCATAATGTCCACATAGCCAGTTTTACTCAAGTACAATAATATCAAAGTTCAAATTACAAAATTCCATCACATACTAGGAAATGAAATACTAATCTTCAACTTATTCTTCACGTTCCTCGACGGATCTTGCTTTGTTCTCAACTTCTAAACCTCCTGAAATGTTTAGCAAGGGTGAGTCTACACAATAGACTCAGCAAGCAACTTAAAATCACAAACCATACACTTATCACACATGCTTTCTAACAATTTAACATTTTACTAACTTACTAGAATTTAACATTTAATCTCCTATATGTTCATGCTATAACAGAAGAATCAAACATGGAATCCTTTAAACAAAACTATACTAATACATGTAAAATAATAATTTTTAAACACGAGTACTTATAACATGGAGATCATTTGTATACTTGCATGCTTTCATTTCATGATTTTATATAATACAAACACATGACTTCTTTTCAATCTATAACATGATACTAACACATGCTTATCAAGTAAATACTATTTCATGGACAAATTCACAAAATCCTACTCATGGTACTAAATGTAATATCATATTCATCATTAACATGGATCATGTTAACACATGCATTTACCTTTTTCATGACATGTAGCATATGGATACCACTTATGAAACAAAGCATTTAAACAAAATCATGTAGCCAATGTTATGTAGCATATAAACAAATTCAAGTAATTCTTTAACCTACATTATGCAACATTCAATTAGTTATCATGCAGCGAGTGATCATTTAAATATGTAATAAATATTACATATAACCAATGACATGTAGTTCATATGGCATGTAATCATGTAGCATATAGACATGTAGCATGTAGTCATATAGCATGTAGTCATTTATCATATAGCATGTAGTCATGTAGCATATAGTCATATAGTCATTCATCATTTAGTTGCCAAGACATAGCCCGCACTATTATAGAGATCATATAGCATATAGGCATTCGCTTATCACCTAGGCAACGCAGTGATGAAGTCATGGTTATTGCGCAAAATCGGAAAAAGCCCTTCCCACCTTAACTAGTAGAACTTGTCTACCTCTAGGATTTCAATCCGTTGCCCACGGATTCAATAAGTCATTTCATATAGTTGAACCATTACAATAGGGGCATCTATGGTGTAGTTACTATAGGAAATCTCTATAGTAGCAATGTCTTATTGTCCAATCATTTCATTAATGTAATAACATATATAATAATGCAATTATGGAACTATCACATGAAACTAACATTTTAATATAACTAACTCATGCTCTTTTGTACATTCATGCATAATTTATTAAGATGACAATACCATTATCACCTATCATATTTTCTCAGTTCTGAAATCAAATCCTACTGTGAAACAGCAACCTATCATGGTACTACTTTATCCAAAATTCAACATGCATATACATTATCATGCCTATTGATTTCTATATGCATTTATCATTCAAAAAATCATAGCAATATGTATAGTGTTCATAATAATATAAAATTTTAACCACAAGATGGATATAACATAAGAAACATATTTGAAAATTTTAGGAATTTTAGAAGCAGTAAAACTATTTTTAATATTAAACATAGATTTTAGGCAATTTACAAGATGTTTCAATTTAAACATGGTAAATAGTGAACCTTCCATTCTAATAGATATAAAACATGCACACAGTGGTTCTAACTTCATTAGAAATTTTGAAATAATAACATCCAACATGTATAATTATTCTATATTTAAATTTATCATATCATGGTGTAAAAGAACTCAGAAGTTAATAGCACTCTGCACAGCACTTAGAATCCTATCAAATTTTACCTACAGGTCACATACAATACAGGGAGCATATCTGAAAATTTTCACAATTTTTGGAGTAAAACACTATTTTTAATAATTAACACAGATTATATGGAATTAATACGATAGATCATTTAAGCATGATTTACAGTAATAAGTCAGTTCTAGCAGATCTAAAACATGAGAACAGTCATCTAAGATTCACTAAAATTTCCTTAATCCATAACATGCAACAAAACCTTTTAATCAGAATTTATCACAGTCAAAACATATTTATTCTCACTTAACAGAAATATTTCTAATTATTATCATGCTCAGAAATTTGGTAGATCCTCATGATATGACCTACACACCATAATTGACAAATCCTGATTTTCTCAACCTGTACAGACCACCGAACAAACAAAATCACAGTACAAGAATTTACAGGTGTTTTTGCAGAAAATTGGGGAACTTGACGGCATAGTCCTGGCCGTCAGAAGCAGTTAACGGCAGAATGTCCTGCCGTCAACAAAAGAACTCGACGGCAACAAGTTGGCCATCTACTTCCTGTATGCACACAGTGTAGGCCTAACACAGAAACAAGTGAATTGAGGGGTCCAGGACGTAATTTAAAAATCCATAAAAATATGCAAACCCTAGAGGACAAGTCTACGGAGTGAGACCTTAAGCTACTTGCTAGGAATAAATATAAAAAGATCTAGATTTTCCGGTGAAGCCCTCCTCGGCCAAGCCAAGAAGAGGTCTAAAACTGCTTGAATCCGATCTTTCCTGTCGATGTAGGTCGATCCTCGGAGTTGAAGAAGCTTCCTTTATGTCCAGTGTAGCTCTCTGTCGTTGAAGATCGCCGGAATAAGCATCCAAACCTCAGATCAAAGCTCGCCAAAACTCTCTTTTCCCACAGAAAACCCTAACTTTTCACAAGAGCCAAAAGACCTAGTTCGGCCGAAATCGAGGTGTTTTTATAGGCTAAGGGGTCGGGGAACGCACTAAGGTAGGTCACCTACGTGTATGAATGGGTTTCCTAAACTGGAACCGCAAGAAACACAGCGTTACAAAAATCTGAAACTGTCACACAACTAGAAACTTGACGTCCACATTTGGTGCCGCCAATAGGTGGTTGGCATCCACCCAGGGTGCCGCCCACATAGGTGTTGGTGTCCATCGATATGGACGCCAATCCTGGCCTGACAGTCAGCGGCACAGTATCCTACCGCCAACTGGGTATTTCGGCCAGAAACAACATACATATCTGATGGTCCTTTTGGTACGGCAGCAAGCTAACCTAGAGGGGGGGGGGGTGAATAGGTTTTTCTAAAATCTGAAATAAAAACTTTTACACAGAAAATTATCACTTAAAAGCTCGGTTTGTTTAGTGTGATAAAGAGTAGCTGTGCGGAAGCAAATAAACAATCACACAAAGGACACAAGGAATTTATCCTGGTTTGGCCCTTCCCACATGGAAGTCTTACGTCCAGTCCCCAAACAATCTCTTAGGATTTCACTAACCAAGGGTACAGTCCCCCTCACGGACAATACAACACCTAGCACCCCAGCTGGTCTTCTTCTCTTTCCAGGGCAAGAAGGCAGCCCACTTCTATTACAGGTCAAGAAGCCAACCTCCTAGTACAAACCCCAGTGCGATTCTACTAGACTTAAACCCCTAGCTAGGTTCTACACTGTATACAGTCCTACAGCTGGACAGAAGTCTTTCTTATAAAAGAAAGAACAAAGCTGAGAGTTGGAACAAATGAGTACCAACTAAAAGAAACTCTCAGCGAAACGACTCTCTCCCCTAGATTACAAAGATGCACACAGAGAGAGTGAAGAGAGGAGAAGGAGCTTGAAGCTTGAGGGCTTCAGATGCTTGAACACTTCTTCTTGGGCTCGGGCTCTCTCTCTTTTCCTTTGAGTGTAAGTGGCATTTTGGTTCTTCACCGGATGTACACTCCTTGAAAAAATATTCAGGAAAGCTCTCTATTTTCTTCTTCAGCCTTGCTTCATCTTTTATATGAGAGACTTTGAATAGATCCGTTGAAGAGATCCGTTGGAACTCTTCTAGTCGTTGCTGAACTTTCTATTCTTTTTCTTCTTCAGACTGTCAGCCACTTGGTGATCTTCGAGGTTTGCAAGCATAGAAGAAAGTGTTTAGATAAAACATTGTTTTTGTCAGAAAGCTCATACCTCTATGTTTTCTGCTGTGACTCAGAAGTGGTAGGTAAGCACTTTTTGACTGACAGGAGAGAAGAGATCCTATGAGATAAAAAGATCTTCTGTCAGAAAGATAGAAGATTACGCAGAAGAAATATATTTGACTTTTCATTAGGCACCAAAGTATTTGAAACATCAGAGTATAAAGGAAATCGATGTTCAAATTGAAATCTATGTTGTGCTCAAGTCGTTCTTTAAGTAAGGGCAAATCGTTGTTTGCCTTATGAAATCGTTACTGTGATCAAATCGTTGTTTGAGCAAATCATTATACAAATATAGGCAAATCGATGTATGAGCAAATCGTTGTTTTCACTTATCGAATCATTATAAGTGTCAAATTGTTGTTTCACTTATGAAATCGATATGAGACCGAAATCGTTGTTACACTTACGAAATCGTTGTGAGACTGAAATCGATGTGAAACCAAAATCGTTGTACTCACTTATCAAATCGTTATAAGATGAAATCGTTGAGCGATCAAATCGTTGTTTAACTTATCAAATCATTACATGATCAAATCGTTGTTTCAGTTAACAAATCGGTATGAGTGCAAAATCGATGTTTCACTTACGAAATCATTGTGAGAGTGAAATCGATGTTTCACTAACGAAGTCGATGTGAGAGTGGAGTCGATGTGGCACTGTGAACAGAAATCGATGTATATTGAATAGACATCGATTTATCTTTTTAGTGCAAATCACACAGCGATAGTACAACAACTTTATATTTATTAGGAAATCATGATATTAAATATATTTAATAATATTTAATTAATCATAAATTTTGTTATCACTAAAATATAAGGGTAAAATATAAGAGTGGTTCAACAATATCCTCATAGGTGTCATAATGGTATGTCATATCCTCGCCTTTGACCATTGAAAGGGATCAGCCTGAACGAAGCTGCATGAATTCGCACAAACAAATGTGATATAACAAGCACTAACCAAACAACTACTCAAACAAGTTTGAGAGAAGAGGTTAATGACTTTTAATTCACACACTTGAATATGCTTACGTCCACTTAAATGTTCAATATAATTCAATGTGTATTTTAAGTGAAGTATGTCACTCCAAGTGGGTATGGGCCTAATTGGGTAAGATGAGAACTTCGGGGCCACTAAGCAACTCCCTCTCACACAATGGGTATTCTAGGTCGGGTCTCTGGAATTGGTACAACCTGCTCGGTCCACCGTGAGGGAATCCACGGGGTACGGAGACTTATGGAGGTCCCGATGAGGATTCTCTAGCCCAATGAGACGGAATGCCCAATGGGGAGATAGCCCTCACCGAGAGAGGTGTGTGGATCCTCGGAAAAGGAGGGAAGGAGGTCCCTCGGCCGAAGGTATGCCCTGTAAATGCACAATGCAAAATGACAGAAAAACCGAGCTCTCTGTGACAGGCTGAATCGCGTCCAGTATAGTGGACGCGCTTCAGTAATTCGCGTCTGTTCAGTCAGCCGTGGATCTGACAGCTCGTAGAAGCTGTAAGAGTCGAGGCGACTCCCTCCAGACTCTATCACAGAAAGGCGTCGGGTATGTCCGCCGCACAAAGCAAACAAATTGCGTCCTCCGTATTGGACGCGGATCAAAGATGCACCCGAGCAGTTATAAAAAGCTATAAATCAAAGAAGCATGCTTTCCAACAATGAAATAGGATGAAGTAAGGACCAAATGGAGACGCTTTATTCAGGTGAAAGTAAGCAAATGGGGGAGGGAACAAGATGGTGATTTTTTTTTCCTTTTAAATTAAATTTCTATGAAGAAAGTGTAGAGAAAAATAACACAACCTACTAATTGGTAATGGCGATGGGCAACTTTAAATAACACCGCGTGGCGTGCGAAAGGGGAGGGGTGTACCGCGTGGGGTACTAAAGGAGTGACACACGTGGATGTCAAAGGAGAGGCACACGTGGGTGCCGAAGGAGGTAACCGGAACTAAAATGAAACTTGTCCCACCGTGATCGCCAATTTGTAGATGCGTCTTTTCTTCAAAAGACACCTCCCACAAAGAGAAATGGGTTAAAAGGGAGAAGAAAGATATTTAACATGTATTGGGGGAGAAGAAGATGGCGAGATGGGTGGAAAAGCAGAAAAAGAAAAGAAGGAAGAAGAAAGCGTGGTGCGTGGGTGCACGAGGATGGTGGTGTGATCGCCAGGTACTCGAGGGTACTGAATGAAACGGGCGGAAAGAAAGAGTGTGTACTTACCTTCACCCGAAGATCGCGGGAGTTGCTGTGCGTGGGTCCTTCTTCCTCCTTCCGCCGGCCGGCCGGTAAAGGAGATTTAGCTCCGATGGTTACCTTGCAAAAGTAGAAAAAAGAAAACAAGTGAAGAGAGGATTAAACTATGAAGGTGTAGCCAAATGATCAAACGAAGTGAAATGAAAAGACATTAAAAAGGGCATTAACACACCTCGCGGGGGTGGTGTTAAACCCCTAAAAGAGTGGGAATGGAGTAAATGCTATGTGTGTGTGTGTGTTAAATGTGATGAATGCATGCAATAGGCGAAATAAAGTGAGATGGGGGAAAGGAAAGGGATGGCGATGTAGTCCGCCGCTCGGGGAGGAACGCAAGAGGGGACGGAATGGACGACGCTCCTCCCGCCTTGCGCCGATTGGATAAAGGGGGGGCGGAGATTCCAAGCTCCACGCAACGGCTTGAGGTGAGGCGGCTCCTCCTTGGCTCCGGAACGTGAGCTTCCGGTCCTGCAGGGCTTCACCTCAGAGGGTTGGGAATTTTGGCTCAGAGGTCGAGTGCCGGTTTGGCAGGGCTTCGCCGTAGTTTTTTTGGGAATCTCCTCAAACAATGACCCCCGGGTCTATACTTATGGGCAAAATTCTTGAATCGCGTCGGGGACAGTGGACGCCTATAAAATGGATTCGCGTCCGATAGAAGCGCCGTAATTTAAAAGATCCATATGATTCGCTAATCATGGCCTATAGCTAGGATTCAGAATCGCGTCTGGGACGACCGCTACGTTTTCCTACCAAATCGATCTTCTGAGAGAATCGATCTTGATTTGATTGATGGTTTTTAAAATGTGGCGACCTATGCGGACGCGATTCTAAATTTGCAATGATTCGAGACATGGGAGCTCTTAAATGTCGGGGCTTAGGGAGTACGTTTAGGCTTTGACTTTTAATCGCGGTGGCTTATCCAGACGCGATTCTTGTTTTCTAATGATTTGAAATGTGACCCCTCTTAAATGCCGCGGCTTCTAGGTGCATGGCTTAGGCTTTGACTTTTAATCGCGGTGGCTTTATCGGACGTGAATCAAGACAGTAGGTACGGGAAAAGCAAGTGTGATACACGTCGGCTTTACCCGCCGCAGATCAATCTCCTTTTAAGAGGCGTCCACTGTACCAGACGCGAATATTTAAGTATATCAGACCCCTTTGGACCCTTTAGAAAAATTCCTAAAAATCTAGAGAAAATATGAAAATCACTCAAGGGGTTAATTGAAGAGTGCCACTTTGAGGCATCACGGTGTAACATGAAATTTGCTCGATATGTTGCCAAAATGGCGTGTCTACACTATCCTCACAGGATATCAAAGCTATAAACACTACTTACCACATGCCATTAATAGAAATCAACCTTTAATAAATGAACGGCAAACCTCGCCAGGTGGACGTACTAAAGTAGAAAAATGCCACACTCGAGTCACGAAGACTGGTTCGCGACACCAGCAACCGACCGGACAAACCACACAGGACTACCTCTCAGTCTCGCAGCCACGGACGAAAGGTCCAGCTGCCGCTCCACCAGAACAAGCCAAGAAACTGTGGAGATCCAACCAACACCACTTCTGCGGACCACACTGCCGCAGGTCCATGCCTGGCACCCTTAGGGACTCCAGCCCGAGCTCCCTAAAGTGAGACACTGGAAAACAAGACTAGCTGGTGCCCAGTACGTCTACTGGTGTCCATAACCCCCAACCACGAGCGTGCTACAAGCGATAAAGCACAAACTCTCATAAGTCATTGTCCCACTGTCGTCTTTCCCTCAGCCGAACGTACAACTCTACACAAGAGCGAGGGTGTCTAGGAAGACGACACAGACCTCGACGGTACACAAGTACTGGGACAAGCCCCGAGCACTAATGTGCCTGGCTCACACAAAACCTAGGGCTCCCAACTGAAGAGGTAACCACGGTAGGCGTCGTACTACTCGCCACGCACACACAAACTACGTGAACACCGCTCAAACCACGTGAACAACACGTTTCACAAAGTCCACAAGTGCCAATGCACCACTTACCATTGCCATGCACAATATACAACGATAATCCGATAATCCTACAACCATGCACAAGCTCATTGCCATCGGAACCCTTAACGTGACAGGGACCTCTGTCGCCTTCAGAACGCGGCACTTTGATATGTCGCGTTCAGAGGCAGAACGCGACAGGTCGAACTGTCTCGTTCAGAACGCGACAGGCAGGTCCGTCGCCTTCACAGACAGTAACCCTAATTCGAGAACCCCTCTCCCGATTCCCCATGCAAACCATATAAAACACTAAAATAACCCAATATACATGCTTAACCCATTACCCTAGCATGATATCTATCATCTATAAAGCAAATAACATGCCACACATGCATCACATGCAACCCACAACGTAAAACAGGGAAGAATCTCCCTACCTTCGCGAAGAACGTAAAGAACAACCACGACCCGGTGTTTTCCCCACTTCCTGCCGTCCTCGCGGCGAGAACACGCCGAAAATGATGCTAAAACCCCAAATCGCCAAAAAACCACCACAACAACTCTTTCCTGGCCGAGTAGAGCTTTCTGAGCTCTGTTCGGCCGACCTAAGCTTAAAACACCTCACAGTTGAGAACGCGATGTACCCTACGGTCGCGACAAGAATGCGACGTAGGAGACCGTCGCCTTCCCACTGTCGACGTCAGCAAGGCCGCCCAGCGTGCGACATACGGCAGACATGTAGACGAAGACCACAAACGGCGGTAAACAGAACACGACGCTTAGGGCTGTCGCGTTCAGAACGCGACGCCCAGCCCTATCGCGTTCACAAATAGTGAACCAGTGAGTGCTTTGGGCCCTAACTGTCGGCCCACGAAGCCTCACAACTTGCGTAAACACCTGTAACACACAGCAAGGGCCACATATTGGCCTCCAGAACCACTAAACCATGATCCGAACGGTCAATACACTACATTACTATCACCTAAAAGAAATTTCGTCCTCAAAATTTAAGAAGAAAGCTCGACACCAAAAATGTTCAATTAAACAAGCATGGTACTATCACCTAAAAGAATTAAAAGCTTACTCAAACAAGTATGGATACGCTTTCATCATTTCCTCAGCTAATTCCCACATATCTTCTCCGCCCTGCTTGTTCTCCCATCTGAGTTTCACTAATTCAATTTCCTTATTTCTTAGCTTTTAGGTTCTGCGGCCTGTAATCTGCACTGGATATTCTGGCATTGTCATGTTGGATTTAAATCATCTCTCTGATAACTGACCACCTAGGACGGATCTCGAATGTATCTTTTGAGCATAGAAACATGAAACACATCATGGGCATCTGTGAAATCTGCTGGGAGATCTAATTTGTAAGCTGTTTCACCAATTCTTTCTAATATCTGGAATGGACCAACATATCTCAGACTTAATTTGCCTTTCTTGCTGAATCTGAGCACACCCTTGGTAGGAGAAACTTTTAAAAATACATAATCACCAACTTCAAACTGTAGTGGTCTGCGTCTGGTATCTGCATAGCTCTTTTGATGACTCTGTGCTGTTTGAAGCTTTTCTTTAATGAATTTAACCATTTCTGCACATTGCTGAATTAACTCTGGACCCATAACCTGCCTTTCACCTACCTCATGCCAATTCAGTGGTGTCCTGCATGGTCTGCCATATAATCCTTCACAAGGTGCCATTCCAATACTTGCATGATGACTGTTATTATATGCAAACTCTACCATACCCAAGTGATGCTCCCAAGTACCTCCCCATACTAGACAGTAAGCTCTCAACATATCTTCTATAGTCTGAATGGTTCTTTCTGTTTGCCCATCTATCTGTGGATGATAAGCGGAACTGTACCTCAATTCTGTACCAGTCACTCTCTGCAAACTCCTCTAGAAACCTAAAGTGAACCTGAGATCTCGATCTGAAACGATAGTAACGAGAATCCCATGCAAAGGTACTATTCTGTCTACATATAATCTGGCTAATCTATCCACAGTCCATGACATACTTACTGCTAATAATCTGCAAACTTTAGTCAGTCTGTCCACAAAAACCCAAATTCCATTGTGACTTGCTGCTGTCCTGGGCAAACCAACTACAAAATCCATGGCAATATCATCCCATTTCCACTGTGGAATGGGTAATGACTGTAACAGTCCTCCTGGCCTTTGATGCTCTGCCTTCACTTGCTGACATGCTGCACATCTTGCTATAAATTCTGTAATCTCTTTCTTTATATTAGACCACCAGAAATGCTTCGTTAAATCTTGATACATCTTGGTACTGCCTGGATGGATGGTATACCTGGATTTGTGAGCTTCCTCTAATATTTTCTGCCTCACCTCGGCATCTGTTGGAACATACAACCGGTCCTTAAGCCTGACCACACTGTCATCATCAAGTGTCACCTCCTCCATTCTCACAATATCAACTAAATTTTCATATGTTCTTTGCGCTTCTACTATCTGCCAATATAGAGAAGATTCCACTGCACTATTTGCTAATATTACTCGCCGCTGACTATTTGGTACATATAATGAATTTTTTGCCACATCTTCATATAATTTCCATTATCTAATCGTCATGTGACTCATAATTGACTTTCTACATAGTGCATCTGCAACAACATTAGCTTTGCCAACAGGTCAACATATGTCTGGCCCTTGTGAACATCACGTGCCACCCCAAATCTCTCTATGCACATGCATCTCAAGGCATGTGGGAATGTGTGTGTAACGACCCCGACACCCGGACCCCCAGCTTCCACCGAGAATCCAACTATCGGAGCCGCCGCCCACGGGTCTGAAGACTCGAAAGGGCTAACAGAATGGTCTAACAAGATATGTAAGAGAAGTAAGTAACCACCAACAAGTACTAAAAATGTATTAACAAGTGAAGGGAAAGAGTCCACCACAAGTACGCGTCTAGTACAATCCCAAAACAGTAAAGTACGAGTGCAAAAGTAAACATGGAATAACAAATCCCTTAGGGGGATACCCCGAGGGTGAAGTACCAACTAGAAGGGGAACACTTCTCAAGGTAGACGCCGTCTACTACGGCTCCATCTCCTCAGCCCGCCGCGGAGAGTGCTTCCGTGAAGTCTCACCTGAAAAGGAGGGAATGAGCTTCACGAAGAAGCCCAGTAGGGACTACCAATCTCCCACTGGTTCTAACAGCATAATAGATATAGATGTGCATAATTTAAATAAAGCGAGTAAATCTATTTTGCTCACAGAGTAAGTGCGGAAGCGTAAAGTAATTACACGGTTATCGGTCTAAGCTAAACGTCGGGACCAAAAACTCGTGTAAACCACGGCACCGGAGAGAACCCAAGGCTGTAAATATAGACAGTGAACAACTATCTAGACAAAGACACTAGCCACAGAACAACTACACTAGTCAACCGGTCAAGTGCGCCACGCGCCTTACCCTCGACCGCCAGTCCATGTCTAGCACCTCTCGTCGGAGTGAGATGCAGAATTACAAGTAACAACCACAACAGCCGTAGTCTGACCGGACTACGGTCCCACACCTGGCCCCTCTAAATGGTACCGAAACCAAGTAGAGTGAGGCAGTGAGAAGAACTGGCTAATCTGCGCCGGAAGAAACGCCTCAATCACCTCGGTGTCCCAGACTCAGCTAAGAGAGCTCCACAAATGACTCTACACTGCTGTCCCCACCGTTTTCCCCCATGCTACTAGAGTCTGTAGACTCGAGCTCCCCCGCCGCTTGGAGAACTCCCTCAAACAGGCACGTGGGGACCGGGGTTCCAGGTAACGGTAACAACCTCTCAACGGACAAGCCCACAAGTGCCTAGCACTGGGCGAAAGACTAGAGTAGAACCGTGCTAGGAAACAACACAGATGCCAAGAAATAGAGTTGCAGCGGAAGGAAAACTCTGAACAAGTCGCCAAGACACTCTCTATCTGAGAAGGAGATGCAAGGCCTGTCGCCACCTGAAGGCGACACCTTGCCTATCGTGACCTAGGTCTGAAAGTGACAGGGAACCTGTTGCGACCTGGGTCGTGACATGGGCATTGTCGCGACCACAGACAGAAGTCCAGGTGACCACCTGAGACCTCCCACAACCCACGGGAAAATAGGTGTGAAGGCGACTGTAATCACGGGGATTGTGCCCCCCCCCCAATACACAAGCATGTATTAAATCTAATAGCATGGAAAAGAGGAATGTGATCGCCACCTAGATAGTTGCCTAATGAAAGAAATGATGTGGGCTAACTACGCTAGGAAAAGGAAAAAGAACAGAAGTGGACCTGGTGTCATGGTAGGGTTACCTGTCGCGACGACACTGATAACGCGTCGCCCTTGGAGGACGCGTCTCCTTGTCGGGTCGCCCTCCACTGTCGCGTTCTCTTCTGTTTAGGAGATGATGGATGGGACCTTCTTCCCGTCCTCCAGCCGGCTAGAGGACAAGAGCTCCTCGTGAAATATTGCTTGGGTGCCTGCAAAAACAAAGAGAAAATAATAGAAACCCTATTAGAACAAGTTAAGTGTTGTATCCATTCAAAAATGAAAAGAAAAGAGGGAGCATGGTGGGAACGAACCTGGGGGTGGTTTTTAAACCCCTTGGGTATGTGGAAAACGTGGGAATGGGAAGGGATGCAACCTATCTAGAAATGAAGTAAAATGCATGAAGAAAAGAGAGGAAAAGGGAGAGAGGAAAGAAAGAGCCCCATTAGGGCGACTCCCTGGTGTATGATGGTGTCCAAGTCTCGTGCAGACGCTCCTGGAAGAAGTGGGGGTCACCCTCCTCACGTTCCACGCTCCATGGATGTGAAATGAGCAAGCTTTTGAGGTGGGAATGTGAGGGAATGAGAGGAAATGAGAGAGCTGCAAGGCTAAGTCCAGATCAGAGGAAATTTCGGCAACCCTTCGGGGTAAAAATGGGGCTCTCTTCGTCCATGAAGAGGGGGCTTTACTTATATATATTTTAGAGAGAGAATATCCCCTTAAAATGATTAATAGTCCAAATGGGAGATAAATTCCATTAAAATTCGTGTGAGAGAGTCCTATAGGCCTTCTAAAGAGTCCCCTAGCCCCAAACCTCGCCCAAGGGGTTCAGATATTGCTTGGAGATAGGGATAAAGCCATAGGAGGATAAATAAGAGGTGGTTGCAGAGGCCTGCATACGCAGCTATTGTCGCGGCGTATCGTAGGGACGCGACCTTCTAACGCGACGGCCCTAGGCGTCGCAACAATATGCCCACGTGCATGAATATGCATGGGCTGTCGCGGCGGCCTCGGGCGTCGCTACACACTAACGCGACGCTACGATACGCCGCGTTAAGAAAATTAATTATTTGCGAATTATCAGCCAATCACATGAAAGGATAAGAGTTGTTTAGGTGTAAGGACTCTCTCCAAGTGACAATGGGCGGGATTTCATGGAAATTTGAGTTGTTAATGGGCTCAAAACAAGGCTAATGATGGGCTCGAGGTGAGTGACCAACTAGGGGCTCACTAGGATAGCAAGGAATATAGTTCAACTTATAAGTCAGAATCGGGTGTCTACAGATTGCCCCTCCTTGGCTTCCACTTTGCAAGGACACGAAGCGGAAGTGTAGTGGAGGTGTCACAAAGTGACGGCGTGTCACGTCCTAATAAAATGTTATTTATTGGGAAATGACAGAAAACATGCACAAAGTAATAACATTAACGTTTATTCATTATAACGCAGTCTGCGGAAGTCTTATTACATAAAGCTCCTCATTACACACTAAGTGAGGAGTAAGGATGAGTAGCTACTACTCATAACATTTTACAAGTACGCAACTAAAGCAGTAAATGGTTGGTTGATTCGTCATCGGTGTCGACTCTGCACACAGCCCATTTTATACTTCTCCCTCATCTTGATTACCTGAAAAGGGAAGGATGGGTGAGCTAACTAGCCCAGTAGAATTCAAATCCTTAAATCAAAGGATCAGGAACACATGATAATTTAGGTAAGAACATGAATGGTATCAAGAACAGGGTCAGATAACCAAGATAACATGTCAGTGAATGTATAACAGTAGTATGAAAACATAGGCATACTCAGAAATTCATATTAAGGCTCAGGTTCGGAGTCATATAATATTCACACAGGACAGGTAATAGGATGATCATAATCAGGAGATAGTGATGCAATGTCAAACATCTTGGTGTCCTTATCTTTCTAAGACAAGGATAGAACGGATATCAAAGAGGCAATACCAGATCTCAGAATAGTAGCTTGATACAGTGATAGTAAAACTCAGGTCATGCTCAAGTATATAGCTCAAGAATTGGTTCATATATCAGTTCACACAATACAGGAAGTATGATGACCATAATCAGGAAATAGTGATGCAATGCCAAACATCCCGGTATCCTTATCACTCCCGTACGGCCCGTAATGAATTCGGGTGCTCCTCCCAGGACTGGACCAGCTCTATTTGCACAGGCATATCAGTCAGGTGGGGTCCAAGGACCCAATAAATGTCATCATCATAAATTTATCATATCTCACAAGGTGTTCAAGCCTTTGAACTCTCAAGTCATCAAGTAATATGAACTTAGTTGCCGAATACAGAAGAATGGACTCAACAGAGTACCATTCAGAGTTGACGGTTTCAAGGATAATTCAATGATGAGTAAGGTATCCAAAGTGGGTGATATTTATAGTAGAATGACAGTAAATATCAAAGTAAATATGAGGGTAACTTGGTAGGCTAATAGGGTGAAGTTTAAGCAATGATTTGCACATGAAAAAGTGCTGAAATTCGAATCAGGGTCATAGCTGTCAACATGTAAGAAAGGGGCTGTCGACAGATGGCTACAGACAGAACGCAGGTTTGCTGGACTGTGAGTATCTGTCGACAGCAACCAGGGGCCTATCGACAGCTACACACAGTCCCAGTTATCTGGGTTCTGGTTAGCATGCGCCTGTCGACAGCTTTGGGCCTGCTGTCGACAGGTAGCTGCAGAACTTCTAGAAGTGCTTTGTAAATCTGTTCTAAAGGCCCTAATTATAAAACTTATAACCCAAGACATGTTTAATATCAAATGGAAGAGTCTAATTGAAGTTCTCACAGTAGTTTATAAGCTAAATAAGCGAGATGAAATGAAGGGTTTGCAATTCAAGCTTGTCTAGCTAGAAACTAGACATAGTATAGTGTTGGAAGTGTGGTCTTGATAGCAATGGTTTATTGGAAGATTGCTACAAGATAAATACTAAAACGCAAAGTGTTTCATGGATTTAAATCAAGGTATGAAGTACCAAACATCTGAACGGAAGTTAGTCACAAGTTCTAATGGTATTGTGACTTTTATCAAACTTCTATAACATATACAAGGATCAAGGGTGGAAGAAGAAGAAGAAGAGATGATCTGGAGGTAAAATAAGTATCTCTTCCTCCCTAACGTAAGAATATTCATCAAAACTAGACGAAAACTAGTAAGATTACAGTTATATCAACATGGCTACTCAACACGAGTTATTTATCATGTGTAGAGAACAGGATTAAGGAAAAGGAGATGAATCCTACCTGATTTTGAATTCTTCCTTTGATATAGAAATCCACAATTCACCACGAATAGTAGATAGGGAGATGGCCAAAAGCAAAGAAGGAGGCAGTTGAAGCAGTAGCAACTACTAAAGTTTGCTTCACTGGCTTCCCGACTACATCCAGCTACAGCTCCAGCAGCAACTCGAACAGGACCAAGAGATGCACACAGTGTAAACTAACCACTCCAGCTACACACTCACTCTAAAGTCTTATGAATCACAGTAGCAGCATAACAGGGAAGGAGTCAAAAAGATGGGTATGAAGAATGAGGGGGTGTATTTATAGCCAATTGATCTTGGCATGCACAACGGCACGTTGGTTTCTAGGTGTTGGGGTAAAACCCCATTTAACCACCCACTGACACCTAACTCATGCACGCAATCACACACCCACACATCGGCCTTCAACGTGTAAGAACCTTAACCTATCATGACATGGGCTTGCATAGCCCAGGATACGTCAGCAAGACAAATTCCCCAGAAATGGTTTCCGTAATTGGGCCATAATTCGGCCAGTCTGAAGTTCTTTAAGTAAATATGTTCAAACGACGTCCGTTTGTCTTAAAATTTTAACCATAGACTAATATGAGGGTTTTAAAAATTATGGTGATTTTAGTTTAATTTTTGGAATTTATTTTACAGTAGGTGAAAAATCACCCGAAAAATGGTCGCACCGACTTAATCTCAAAATCCGTACGTCGAAAAATTCAGATAATTACATATTTGATTTCTCCACATTTTTATGGAAATTATAATGTTCTCAGATTTTTATTTCGTTGTCGTTTTCTAGTATCGCCCTATGGAGGCACGTACTTCGAGGTACGATACTGGAATAACGTTCATTACCACTAATTAAGTCTATCATCTAAATATCACAATTTAATAACAACCCTAAGGTATTTTAACCAAATTATTTCTATTTTCTTAACATTTTAAATTTCTGGGGCATTACATGGCGGAACGGAAATGGTGCGGAGTGGACAGAAAAGATGGGAACCAAGGTAAAGAAACACCCGATCTAACCAATAAGCAATTGGAACCTTCATGAAAGCCCTGAGTTAGCTGCTCGAGTAGAATGTAAAGAAAAGTGCAAGTCTGGACGAGAAGGAGAAGAAAGGGACGATCAACCCCTCGATTGAGAGGTACCCTAGCCGATTGGCCTGTAGGTTTCGCTTTGGAGGGACATGTGCGTGCCAGGCAGGTAACTCATGACTCTGCCGTGGGAGCGGTTCGCAACCAAAAACGGATCAAAGGAATATGATGAAAATTGGATAGATAATCCAGACAGGGAAATTCTTGTCAAACTGACGGGAACAACTCACTCGGAGACAAACCTTCCAATCCGGAGTGGAATAAGATTTCTTGCTTGAAACATGAAGAATGATTGGGCACTCAGCAAAGGCTCATCAATAGTCAGGAAAGCTCAAAGTCCTACATGATGTATGCTGCGCTAAAATAAAAGAAATCATCAAAACAAATGCAAAGAAAATGAGAAAATAGAAAATATATCAAGGATAATATTGTTAAGCCAAATAGGAACAGGTCAAGAGACTACCTACAACCGCAGTGCAGGCCTGAATCTATCATCCTCGAACTTACTTAACTCAACGGCCTATCCAACGATTAACAATGTGCACCTAGACTATCACTGTTTTTGGTAAAGGGGAACTTAAATCCCAGAGCACATTGAGAACCAGCCGGTCTTTGAAACGATATAATAAGTAGAATACCATATAGTAATGCAGGAGGGGATAGAAATACTTACCTGACTTACCTGTGACGTCCTTTTTTTTTCTTCTGAATTTTTGATTTTTTTGTTGTTTTGATTTTGATAAAATAGACATAATAGGCACGAAAATGACAGTATATATAAAAACACAATCAAACAAGTAAATATACTATACACAGACATAGAAATAACATACAGATATAGACGCGACGCCTTTGGAGACCGCGACATAGTCGCGTCGCCCCGCCATGTTGCGACATGTCCGCGTCATATCGTGGCGTCGCGACTCGAATCGAACCCTGAAAATGCAAAAGACTTGAGTTTATCTCTATCCTAAGACTCCTAGATTACCACTAGGACTCCTAAACCTATCCTAGTCTTATCTTAATACCTAGTTACGGGATTGGGATGGGTTAGCACCCCCTAAAGCTCTATAAATATGGGAGATTAGGGTGCTAATCCCGCAGCTCTTCCTCTCCTCCCTCTCTACTTCAATTTTCTCTCTCCTACAGCCATGAAGAGATGCTATTCTGCTTTCCAAAAGGAGGTACCCCCTACACCGTGTTGGATCGAAATGGCAAACAAACAGTCCTAGAGGGGGGGTGAATAGGACTTTTTATCTTAAAAATTTCTTCTGAAAAACACAGCACTAAATAGACAGGTTAGTATTTAGTGTGATGTGTGTGATTCAAGTGTGTACTTGGGGGAAACAATCACACAAAGAAATGCACAATGATTTTATCCTGGTTCGGCCCTTCCCACATGGAAGTCCTACATCCAGTCCTCAAGTCAACCACTTGAGATTTCCACTAACTGCCAACAAATTGGCCTTCTCTCACCCTTGAGAGGAATTACAAACCCACTTGCTTCCAAGCAAGTCTTCCCTAAATAGGGTACAAAGACTGCCTTTCACAAGGCCTTCCCTTCACAGGAGGGGCAATGCAGAACTACCTTCTGCAGAGATTACAACGGAAGAAGAATTAAAACACTTGTGTGTTTGCCTCAAATCTGAGCACAAACACACACTGACTTCAGTAGGATTAAAAGATCAAGAGATGAAGCTAAATCCTATCTGAAGTAACAAGGGTGGACTTGAAGAAAATATGACAATTACAATTCCCACCCAACACAAAACTTCAGAGGAGAATTTTCTGAAGTGGAGCTCTCCGACTGTTGCTAGCAGGAAGGCTTGAGAGAGAGAGAGAGAGCTTTGAATGATTCGAATGAAGCTTTTCAAGAGAATTGGCTTGCATGCACTTCTGTGTATCTGGTATGTATGTTGTTTTTCTTCAATCTTGAGCTCCTTTTATAATTCTCAAAAAGTAGCCATTTGAGAAGATAACCGTTGGAGCTTGTGATCGTTCGTAATTTAGCCGTTTGAAGAGAGTTTCTGGGATCCATTGGATCTTGAAGACTTTGTCTAGGAGATCTTGAAACTTGCATCTTCCCAAGGTCTTTAGAAGAGGAGCAGTTGCCCACAGCTAGAAGATAAGCTCTTGTAGCAATAGACTGTGAAGAAGACATGCTAAAAACGTGCTCCATTTAATGCTTGTTACAAGGACAAAGAGAAACATATCTCCATACCTCTGTGGTAGGTGGGTCAGTTTTAGTACAAATGAAAGTATGGAACCTAGTATCCCTCAAACTTTTCAGAAAAGAAAAGCAGATAAACAGATTATGTTGAAAGGGTGAAGCATGTGTGTGTCAGTGGTAGGTGAGACAGTCAGACGCCATGCGCCTGAGATATTCATAAATGCTTTGTGTCTTATGAGTCTAATAAATTGAAGCAAGGACATCAAGACTTATAGAGCTCAGAAGGAGAAAGCATTTAAGACAAGATTTTGCATAGGATGAATATTTTAAATATAATGTGTCATGTCCTGTCATAAGAATATATAAAAAAATTCTGATGTTTCAGTAAGATATTTATATAAAAAAACATCTTATAAGGAAATTATATCTAGGATACTTAAGAATCGAAATAGATTTGATAGTCTTTTATATTTCAAGACATACAGAACTGACAATGAGGTAAAAAGTACAAGTACAAAACTGTCAGTGAAGTCGAATGTACAAGAACAGATAATTCGACTTCAGGAAAGAAAAGCTCAAGTGATTCAACTTCAGGAAAAGAACAAAAGTATTTCGACTACAGCAGTCGAATACTGAGTAGGGAAACATTCGGCTGTATGAGTCGAATACAGAGTAGGAAACATTTGGCTATATGAGTCGAATGTTATGCAATGTATGAGAGTCGAATATAGAGTAAGGAAACATTCGGTTGTATGAGTCGAATACAAGTAGGAAACATTCGGCTGTATGAGTCGAATACAAAGTAGGAAACATTCGGCTGTATAAGTCGAATGTTATGCAATGTTGTGAACTTAGAAGATTTTCAAGACTTTTGACTGAGTTTCTGAAGGAGTCGGATTTTGCAGTCAAAGACATCAATCGAATTTAGTAGGCTATACAGGTAGACTGTGGCCTTAAAAAATTTTAGAGTTCATGATTTTATCTGTATAGAATTTTGTGGTATATTTACTTCGAAAAATATATATTTAAAGATTTGTCATAGCAAAAACATTGTTTATAGAAATTAAGAAAGTTTCTAAATTTCTTAGGGGTAGTTGCTCAACACACCGGTCCCAAAGAGGCGCGGGAGTCCTATGCCAAGCTTCAGCAGCTCTCCTCCATACCGGGGCACATATGCATGCGCCCGGAACTCCAAGTAAGTGCTTTTTCTTCTTCCAAAATTTGAATTTGTGCTCCGTTTTGTTCTATTTTTTTTTTTTTGCTCTTCTTCTTCTTTCCCTGATCTCAATCCTCTCTTCTTCTTCATCTCTTCAGATTTTACCTGGCCAGAGGAGGTTCTCCAAAGTGCCATGGCTATCCCCCATGATTGAGCTTCCCACCCGCATCGATCTGTCACTTGAAAGAGTGGGGGCTGTCCACGGTGTTTGTGCTCTTCAAACAATACCACAAGTTCGTGCATGTGTGGGATAGCATCACAGCGCTGGTGGAATTGTGGCATCCACAAACTCACACTTTCGTCTTCCCCAAATTCGAGGCCACCATCTTGCTGGAGGAGTTGGAAATCATGCTCGGCCTGCCGAAGTACAAGCGAGGGGAAAAGTAAGCTCTCTCACACACAGTGGCGCCCATTAACACGTGGGGAATCATCGGGGAGTTTACCACGAGGAAGACAGACCTGACGAGCATGACAAGCCAGTACTTTGTTCATCTCCTTCCAATTGCCCAGTGGGTCATCTCCCAATGCAAGCGCCGAACTGGAAAGGATCTTGCCATTGCCAAGGCGGCCGCTATTTGTATCTGCGGCGTCATCCTATTCCCGGCCGAGGATGGAGCTATCTCCTTCGCCAATCTGAGCATTATTGACTCCATCTCGGAAGATATGAGCATTGGCCATGCGGTTCTTGGCTTCCTTTATGCCGGTCTATCTTCCGCAGCCACCAGAGGCCCCTTCTACGGTTCTGTCGTCGCCCTCGAGCTTTGGATGGGCATGCATATAAACTTTCGGGCGATGGAAAACCTAGCTATGGAGTGCAAGACGATGCTCCATCATCCACTAGCTTACGTGGGCGGGCCTCTCCACATGACTACCCAGGCCTGGTGCAATATTGCCCAAGTGAAGGGATTGAAGGCCTGGCGAGACTACTTCAAGCACTTGACGGTGGCGGGGTTCGACATGCGTCCACGCTTCTTGCACAACCGGATGATCCACGTGCCTCAGCGTGTCGGACTAGCACTCCGACTTTTGGGTAATGAGGTGCTTGTTCACTACAACCCGGATCGATGCTATTTGCAGTGCGGGGCGGCACGCACAGTGGTCCCATACCTTTCCCACTTCCCGGCCGTCCAGCAGAGGAAGATGAACAATGAACAGGACGAGCGGGACGTGGAAGAGGACGAAGATGTGATTAAAGAATATGTGGAGGCACTGAAGAAGATTCAACCAGCTGCTGCGGAAGCTTGAGGATAGCTAGACTGATGTAGGAAAGATGTTAGATGGTAGTTAGGGCAGAAATTTACATTTATTTGAATGTAGGAAGAATCTAAAACATGTATTGAATGATTTGAAATGAATAAACATGAGTTTTACCCTGTTTGCGCATGGCTCTATTTGTAACGCGACAGGCATGGCCGTCGCCTTAAGGTCGCGTCAAGGCGCTGTGTCGCGACAACGTCGAGACAAACTATACTGATGCAACCATAACGCGACGGCCCGCTGCGTCGCGTCTAAAACTGAACATTCAAAATGCAAAGGACCTCCCATCTTCCCCCCTTCTTACATTCAAACTAACCGGAAGAGAGGGCTTTCACTTCCTTCGAATTTCCTTCCAAACCCCTTGCATCTTACTTTATTACCTCATCAATCCTTTCTCCAAACTCATCCTAATCACTCATTAGCCCTATGGAAGGAGGAGGCAACGCCGGTGAGGGTTCTTCCCGGGCGAAGAGGCATGCGGAGAGGAGGAGTTCCCGACGCCGCGTGGAGGCGCCCCCGGTGGAGGAGGTGGACCCGGAGGCGAACATGGAGGTGGAAGAGGAGGAGGAAGGTCCCGCCATCAATGTGGAGGAGGCAAGGAAGAAACGAGAGAAGGCGATGAAATCGGTAAGCAATCCAACCTTAAAACCTTGTATGAATGAGTGGGAAGGGTAGAGGAAGCCTCCAGAGGGCGATTGTAGGGCGTGAAGCCCAAGGGAAAAAAAGGACCGGACAAGGGAGGCTCCGGCCGGTCCGTTCCTGAGAACACGACGGCCCGATCCATCGCGACACCAGTCGTCGTGACGGCATAGGGTGACGCGACCTGGTCGCGTCAGGGTAGGTCAACGCGGCCTTATAGTGACCTTTTTAGGTGACGCGATAAAGTCGCGCTGCACCGCCCCGTCGCGACAAGGACTCTAACCGAACACCAAAAACTGACTACTTTTAAACCATTTTGCGCATGCAGGGTGAGATGAGTGCCCGGGTATCCTGGACATTGGTCTTAGCCGTCTATTTAGCCTTCCCTGCTTTCCATAGAGAGAGACTCGAGGGGATGGGTTTTGGGGTGGTGTTGCGGATGGAGAGGATGCGGGCGGATCCCGCGCTCACTCAAGCTCTACGAAGCAGGTGGGATATGGAGGCGACTGCCTTCGTATTCCCATGGGGTCATATGATCCCCAGCCTTGAGGATGTGAGCTGGATCATGGGGCTTAGGGTGTACAGGAGACCTGTGAGTGGGTTTACCTACCCTTGCTACCAGGATCTAGCCGGCCGACTCCTGGGGTTGCCTGTAGGGCATAGGTCCTCCTTAGTCCCCAGGGTAGCACTTCAGGAGAGCCTAGGGCTGTTCGATGCAGGGAAGAGAGCAGGGGAGACAGTAGATGAGCACTTTTAGAGGTTGGTCCAGGTTAGTCGGGCGGAGCTGGCGGGCGAGCCGGGGGCAGAGGCGGACTTGGATTTGCGTCGCTTCCTCATCCTCTTCCTTGGTAGACTTTTGTTTGCCATGAGGGGTGACGCAGTCCACTGCTGCTTTCTGCCCCTACTGGAGGACTTGTCTGAGGTGGGGAGCTACGCCTGGGGAGCAGCGTTCCTGGCGCATCAGTTTGACAGCCTAGGCACCTCCGAGCGGCAGACATCGACGAGTGGGTTCTTCCCTTTCCTCCAGGTACACTTCTCTCCTTATCCCTGAACTCAAATGCATCTTTTTTGCTTTGAATTGTGATCTAATCCCCTTCTCATTTTGCAGGTCTGGACTTACCTCCACTTCCCGGGCCTAGGGAGAGGGATCCTCGCACGGCCGGGCCTCGTGCCCATTGCACGCCGGTGGGATTCGCGCCGGGACACACATACCCTCGGCGACCATCTAGCACACCTCCAGGAGGCCATTGACTGCTACCCATATTTGGATGTAAGTGCTCTAACCTTTCTCCCATAAATTAATGCTTGATATAACTGCTTGGTGACTAATTGTGCTTTGGTGTGCATGTGGTGTGGCAACCATACTTGGAGGAGAGTGACGAGGGACAGCCTTGGTTGGTGCAGGCCCGCCCCTACTTCGGTAGGTCGGTGTGGGTGCATGCACTCAACCTTGTGCTACCTCTGCATCTGTTCCTGTGCCAGCGCTCCCTCAGACTTCGGCAGAGTGCGGTGGAGTTTCCTGCCCGAGACCGGTACCGCAGACCGAGTCAGAGCTTCCGGGGACTCCATGATACGATCGATTGACGCGAGCGGGCAAAGGAACAGATCCAGAACTGGGAGTGCCAGGGCAAGGCAGTCAAGTCCAGCGCGACCACGGACGACGTGTACCTTCAGGCATACGCCCTGAAGTATGGAGGAAAGGCGTACAAGAGTGCCCGACACCAAGTAAAAAACCCTAAACCATAACTCTGTGAATTTATCTTTATGGAATTGAGCTAATGGTTTTGGAAATGAATTGCAGGTGGACGTGACTGGCGAGACCGCATCACTCCAGGCCCTGCTCTACTCAACGATGCAGGATCGCGAGGTGGCGCAGAAGGAGGCGGAGCAGCTGGTAAGTACTTACTTAGACTTCAGTACTTAACCAATTTCAAAGCTGATTTGAGGATTTAACATGCGTTTTTCTGTGCAGCGGAGGGAGTTGGAGAGGGTGAGGAGTGTCGCAGCAGCTGGTGCCTCCTCTTCGAGGGCAGCGGAGAGCTCCCAGTCGGATGTGGAGGATCGACTGGCAGCGGCAGTGAAGAGGGCCGAGGAGGCGCATGCTGAGCTGGCCGAGCGGGTAAGCATAGCAGAGAATTTAATTTAAAGAATATTTCATCATGATATTGACTTGAATATTTGCCTGCAGGAGACAGCGTTGCGGACCGCCGCCGACCGAGCTACCCAGCTCCAGGGGCTGGTAGACTCGGTGACAGGAGAGAGGGACCAGCTGCGTATCTGGGCGGAGGCAGCTGAGGCACAGGTAGCCGAGGCGATGTGGGAGCTGATGTCATTGCGCGTGCGGGGGTCGTCAGTGGACCAGGAGGAGCTCACTCGGCTGCGTGCTGACCTACAGGCGCAGCAAACATTGGCACGAGGACTACAGGAGGTGATGACGACCATAGGCCACTCACACAGCAGGAGCCGGAGCGAGGCAAGCACCAGCAGAGCGATCGGTGCCTCTGTGGGGCAATATTTGGTGGGTTCCACTAGTCGCCAGAGGAACGAGGAGGAGGAGAGGCGTCGCCGGGGTGAGGCGAGTGCCCAGAGTGGCCGGGGTGGTGGTGAGATGCTACCACCACCAGATAGGCAGGAGGGATCCGGGGAGAGTGGCGGTGGACAGTGAGGAGATTGTGAGCCACCTCCCCTTTATCTTTTGTACATATTGATCATCTCTTAGTGAAACTTTTATTTTTATGTCAATGTTCATGAAATGAATGATTTACATTCGACACGAGTGTGAGATGAGGTTCAAATACGGGAGAGAGAGACAGGGACAGAGAATACCGAGTACGGTGCTGCATGTCCTTTAGAATTACCTGTCCTGCACACTTAGAAAAAAACATGTTAGATATGTTCTTTGGCTCAGCCCCATGCGCTAAGTAATCATGAATTCGACTTCGTTATTATCAAGGGGCGGAGCCTTATTAAATAGGTGGAAAAGAAAGTAAAACAATGCATGCTAAAGGAAAGCGGTATGTACACACATTCTTTTGGATTTTTAAAGATTTTTAGATTTTAGAAATTTTCTGATTTTTTTGGATTTTTTGAGATTTTATGATTTTTTTGAATTTTGAGATTTTTGTTTTTTTTTTGGATTTTTGAGATTTTTCAAATTTTTTGGAATTTTGAGATTTTTTGTTTTTTTGGATTTATGAGATTTTGTGATTTTTTAGATTGTTGAGATTTTCTGATTTTTTTGAATTTTGAGATTTTTTGATTTTTTGGATTTTTGAGATTTTCTGATTTTTTTAGAATTTTGAGATTTTCTGATTTTTTTGGATTTTGAGATTTTCTGAATTTATTAGATTTTGGAGATTTTTTGATTTTTTTGGATTTTGGAGATTTTTTGATAATGACATCTCTTGCTCTTGAGTGTTTAGCCAGGGACCTCACTCCCGTCTCATATTTGCCAAATAATGTCTATGTGCAGCGTGCATTTATCCTTGACTTCCTAAGGTTTCTTGCCCCTTAGGTATTAATGTTCCAACCTAGACCAGGTGCAGGGGTTCTCCGGTCATTTAGGCAGGATAGGAAGACTTGAGTTGAGACAAGACTTGGTTTTGGGGCTGAGGTTACTGGCTTGCTTGATTCGCAAAGGTTATGTCACTTGTGGAATTCATCTGTTGTCCAGGGACTTTTAAGGCCATTGTTTTCTTCTAATCGGGGCATGCGTACGACCGGGCTTAAGAACGTCCCGCGGGGAACTATACTGCCACTCTTTGACATGCCCATATTTTTTATCATTCTTCTTTTATTATTTCATCACTTTTGACCTTCTTTTGAAGTGACCGTCCCTCTTTAAGACTTCATACACATGATCCATACCTTTGCTTGTCTACAGGCTAGTCTCCCCCTGCCCCTGGACCTTGTCCGAGTAGGAAGAGAATTGACCTTTGATTCCCTATACTAGGGCTAAGCAGAAACACCAAAAGCAAAGGGGAATTGACCTTAGGTTGTTGTGTTGTGTGTGTGGCTGGACATAAAAGTTATTTACCACAATGAGGTGGAGTGAGACACATGGTAACATTCTTTCGCAAATTGGTGTCGTTATTTGAAAATCGTTTATTAAAGGTAGAATCTTTTAAGGTACAACCCATTCCACGGGTGAGAGAGCTCCTCACCATCGGCATTAACTAGCCTATATGCGTTCCCAGGGTACACCTCCTTAACAACGTATGGCCCTTCCCAGTTTGCTTGCAATTTTGACCTTGGACCTCTGGGTTTTATGAAAATTCGCTTCAAAACCATGTCTCCTTCCTGGAATTTGCGTTCAATTACTTTCTTTTGAAAAGATCTTGAGAGTCTATTTTGATATGAAAGTACATGATCGGCCGCGGCTAAACGTCGTTCGTCTAAGAGTTATAGTTGCACAAGTAACGCCTCTCGATGTTCATCGGATTAAGTTCCTTGTCTAGCTGAACCCTTAGCGAAGGAATGAGAATCTCGTGTGGACATACCGCTTCCATCCCATAAGTAAGTGAGAAAGGAGTTTGCCCAGTGGGCGTGCGGACAGACATGCGGTAGGCCCACAGAGCCTCGACCAATTTCTCTGGCCAATCAAAAAATTTATTAGACTCACAAGTTTTCTTTAGAATTTCGAAAGCATTTTATTTGTGGCTTCGGCCTGACCGTTGCCTTGTGGATAATACGGAGACGACGATGCAAGGAAATATTGAATTTCTTACATAAGTCCTGAAGCTCTTGAGATATGAACTGGGGTCCATTGTCGGTGACGAGGCTGCTTGGCACTCCGAACCGCGCGATGATGTTCCTCATGATGAATCTGCACACGGTTGACCCTTTGATTTCTGCGAATGCTTCTGCCTCGGCCCACTTGGTGAAGTACTCAGTAGCAGTGAGAATGAAAGATTTTTGCTTTATCTGAGCATTAGGATCACCAAGAGGCCTGATGATATTAATGGCCCACATGGAGAAAGGCCAAGGGGAAGATAGCGGATGTAAAGAGGAAGACGGAGCATGGTTCTTATCGGCATGGATCTGGCATTTGACGCACCTACGAACGTAGATAGCACAGTCTTCTTCTAAGGTCGGCCAGTAGTAGCCCTGCCTAAGAATCTTTTAGCCAACATTTGGCTATTCACATGCCCTCCGCATTCACTGGAATGGGATCCTTCCACTACCTTCCAAGCTTCTTCGTCCGACAAACACCGGAGGAGCATTCCATTTAGAGCGCGTCTGTAAAGTACTTCACCAATAAGGGTATACCTTAACGCTGCTCTACGGATGGCTTGCCTATCCTCCACTTTAGCTTCTTCTGGGAAGGTACCGTCTCTGCAATACTGCTCAATTTCACGGTACCACGACCTTTCTTCTTCCATCATTTCTCCTAGCTTTACAAGCATCAACTCCTTTGCTTTCTTTCTCTCTGCCTTCACCACCAATGAGCCCCTAAGGTTAATGAACCAAGGATCCTGAGTGGAGGGCGCTTCTAACCTTTGGACAGTGATTGTCTCAGCGCTGCGGCTGAGAGGGAAGGAGAGAGAGGAGGCCAGGGATGCCAGGGCATCGGCCAGGATATTCTGAGAGCGAGGAGTATGAATGTAGATGAGCTTGCGGAACTACTTGGCTAGGAGCGTGACCAGATCTTGGTAAGGCTTGAGCTTGGGGTCACGAGTGCGGTAGGTAGAAAGGACTTGCCGAAGAACGAGCTGAGAGTCTCCTATGATCTTGAGATGGCGCGTGCCTAAGAGATAGGCAAGCCTTAGACCAGCTAGGAGAGCCTCATACTCGGAGATATTGTTGGTGGCAGGGAACTGGAGCTGATAGGCAAGTGGAATGGTGATCCCTTCTGGGGTAAGCAAGACAGCACCTATGCCCTGTCCCCTAGAATTGAGAGCTCCATCAAAATGGAGTGACCAGAAGGGATCGCGAGAAATAAGTGACAGGTTTTCATCAGGGAAATCCTCTTGAACCGTGTCACTCTGGGGAAGAGGGAGGTGAGCAAGGTGCTCAGTAATGGCATATCCTTTTATAGCCTTCTGGACTACAAAGGTGATATCGAATTGAGATAGGAAGCTTTGCCAGCGTGCCAATCTATCGGCGAGGACCGTCTTCTCTAGGAGATACCTAATAGGATTCATTCTAGAAATCAAACTCACCTTATGAGCTAGGAAATAGTGCTTCAATTTCTGCACTACCCACACTAGCGCTGCACATGTTTTCTCCATTGTGGTGAGTTTGAGCTCGGAAGGATTGAAGAGCCTAGATAGGTAATAGACTGCCCTTTCTTTGCCGGTTTCGTCATGTTGTGCAAGGACAGCTCCTAGGGAGTCCTCAATGGTTGACAAATATAGGATTAAGGGTTTCCCAGGGACAGGCGCCTGTAGCACGGGCGGACTCATAAGGTAACTCTTGAGCTCATCAAAGGCCTCTTGGCACTTAGTGTCCCATTCAAACTTGGCCCCTCCTTTTAACAGTTCATAGAAAGGCCGACATCTTTGAGAGTGCTGAGATATGAATCTCCTTATGAACTGTAGTCGACCAATCAATCCTCGAAGTTCGAATATGTTCTTAGGAGGAGGCATTTCATTGATTGCTTTGGCCTTGTGCGGGTCTATTTGAATCCCCCGTTTGCTGACTATGAAACCTAACAACTTGCCTGAAGAAACCCCAAACACGCACTTCTTAGGATTCATCTTCAATTGATATTCTTGTGCGCGGCGAAACACCTTGGCGAGCACGGAGGAGTGTTCTCTTCGGGTTCTTGACTTCACCACAATATCGTCCACGTAAACCTCGACATCAATATGAATCATATCGTGGAGGATAGCTAGCATTGCCCTTTGATAAGTGGCGCCGGCGTTCTTCAATCCAAACGGCATGACCACATAGCAATATGTTCCCCAGGGTGTGGTGAAGGAGGTTTTCTCTTGGTCCTCTGGGGCTAGACGAATCTGATTATAACCTGAATACCCATCCATGAATGATAGAGTTTCATACCCCGTGGTGTTATCGATCAACACATCCAAATGAGGTAATGGGAAGTCATCCTTTGGACATGCCCTATTCAAGTCCCAGAAATCTATGCAAATACGCACCCTTCCATCTTTCTTCATCACTGGGACTATATTCGCCACCCACAATGGATAGAGGACTACACGGATGAACTTGGCTTTGTGTAGTTTATCAATTTCCTCTTTCATCTTCAGCGCAATGTGGGGGAGAAATCTCCTCAATTTTTGCTTAACGGCAATTGCCCCTGGTTTCAAGATTAACCTATGTTCTACCAATTCGGGGTCAATGCCGGGCATGTCATCATAGGACTAGGCAAAGGAATCCTTAAACTCCCTTAATATCTCTTTGAGTGCCTTTTCTTCCTTAGGAGGGAGACTGGAAGATATGGACAAGAGCCTAGGGTCCTCTTATCTTCCCACATTTATCTCTTTGGTGGGTTCGTCTACTGTCGAGGTGGGCTCATCGAATCTTCTCATGCCGCTTGCATACATCTCGGCAGCGTCCTCTATCTCACAATCATCTTCATCCAATGGGTCATCTTCAGCTACGATCTCATATACTCTGAATCCATCATCTAGCCCTTCCTCCTCGAGCTGATCTTCTATGTTTAGAACTACTGCTTCTTGAATGAATTCTTCCACAGCTAGCAAGGCTCCACACCTTTGCACCAGATCTAAGAGATACCTGCGGGGTATGCCACTACCCTTCTTCTTCCTAGATGGGGACAGAGACTTGCTAGATTCTACCCCTGAACCTAAATTAGATTTGATATTTACATAGGGCTCTGGAGGAGTGTCCAGAGGTTTATTGGAATGGAAAGAAACAGGTGCGGCGGGGCCGCAAGAACCCTCCGATGGGCTTGGAGGAAGAGGCGGGCCACCCGAGCTCAGGGTGCCTGCAGCTGAGACAGGGTGTAGGGGAATAGAAGACCCCTCACCCAAATCGCCCAGAATGACCATAGTGGTCAGTAGGCGAAGACCGCAGTTTTAAGCCGAAGGAGGAGGAAGGGCGGGGATCGCCGCCAAGGAGGAAGGAGTGTGACGGGTATCGCAGTCAACAAGAAGAAGGAGCGGGGGTGACGGGGATCGCCGTCAAAACAAAGAGGAATGTGGGGGATGACGGGGATCGCCGTCAAGTCGGTGAGGGATGCGGGGGTGACGGGGATCGCCGTCGACAACAAGGGGATTTGTCAGCAGAAGGCAGGAAGCAGGGAATGACGGGGATCGCCGTCATGAGTCAGGATGGAGGCAGGGATGATGCTTGGAAGAAGAGGAAAGACGGGGATCACCGTCTGAAGAAGGAGGGACGGAAGAGATGGTGAGCGCCATTTGAAGGAGAAGGGAAAGAGAAGGCGGGGATCGCCACCCGAAGGAGAGGGAGAGAGTGTATATATACACATTTTTTTGTTTTTGTTTTTTGTTTGTTTGTTTTTTTTTTTTGAGCAAAAGAGAAGAACTACATTACGTAAGGAGGCATCGGGAAAGAGACAGAACAGAGCCATTGAGGGAGATGGTGAAGAGGGGTGAAGGACGGACTAATGCTTCAACAGCGTCGGGGGAGAGTTGGAGAATAAAAGGGGGAGACAAGGGAATAAAGTCAAAACTATGGACAAGAATAGATGAAACGAAGTGGCTGGGAGGCCGGGAAAGCCCTGGCCAGAGCTCCTTTGTTAGATCGGCTGGGTTTATGATCTCCATTTCTTCACCAAATCCAAGCAACTGTCGCTTGGTGGCGGCTGCTGGCGCTGATGGTGCTGCTGCCTGAGACTGTGACATGTCATCCTCGCTAAACAAGTGGTTGACTGCTGAGATGAGATCTTCTAGTTCTGGCTCCTCTGTCTCTGCTTCGGGTGACGGGATGTTGTTAACCTCTTGGAACAACAAACTGAGTGCTGACATCAGATCTTCATGGTCCGGTCCTCCTGTTTCCGTCTCCGCCTTCTTCTTCTTGCTGGGTCGCTGATCTTCTAAGGCTTGATATGCTGACCTCGGTGCCTCTTCCATTGTGGTATTATACCCAGGCTGTATAGGTCCTCTGACGAAGTGATCGTACAACATCCAGGTAAGAGGTCCATTGCTCGACTGTGAAGGGGATGAAAATGTGGCCCATTCTGTATATCCTAGGCCATATTTTGTAAACTTCTTTGTGCTAGCAACTGCCTTGATTCTCCCTTGGAGATGGGCTCTCAAGCCTTTTCCTGTCTGATAGCCAAGTCTGAACATGATATCCCATCCTTTTGTATTTGTGGACACATCCTTCCTGACAGTTACCACTGATGGGGACACATTTGGGAGGTTAGAAGAGAAAGTGTAAGCCCAGGGATAGATCACATCAAGCACTGAGATAACAGGCTTATTGGATGGCCAGACTGATGGCAACACTCTCTCAACAGCTTCCACTGTGTGGGTTGTCGCTACGCTCTTGACTTTGACTATCCGCCCTTAGAAGGGGAATTTTAAACATTGATGTGCTGTGGATGGTACTGCCCCTAGTGATTTGATCCACGGGCTCCCTAGGATGGCCTTGTAAGTATGATCGATATTCAACACATAAAATTCCACTGTCATGATGAGCGGCCCCAACTCTGCTTGCAAGGAGATAACCCCATGACAGGCCCGCCGGGAGTTGTCGTAGGCAGCTATGGTGGTAGGGGTAGGCTGTAGTTGGCACTCTGAAATATTGCAGGTCCTTAGGGTGCTTAGTGGACATACATTGATGGAAGCCCCTGTATCCACTAATGCCGCGTCAATAGCCACTTTATTTATCGTGAGTGTCACACATAAGGGCATCTTCCTGGCTTCAGGGGAAGCTAACTCGCCATCAAGAAAGTAATTGTGGGTCCCCTGTTCACAATAGATAGCACAGAAGGAAGATTATCGGGGTTCATGTCTTCACTGACCATGACCCTCTGCAAGAAGGTCCTTAGGGCATCTTGGTGAGTCTGTGACCTCTTGATCAGCTCTAGGATGGAGATTTTGGCGGGAGTTTGATCCAAATGCTTTAGAATGTCATACTGGGTCCCCGAGACCGGATCTATCTCTTCCATGTCTTGCTGCTGCTGCTGAGTGTTTGACGGCTGTGCCGGTTGGCCTGGCATAGATACAGATGCATTAGGGTACATTCGGTGAAACATCCGCCCGCTCCCCAAGGCGAGGTTATGATGGAGTGGAGAAGGAGATGTGTCAAGGATGGAAGGGTTGGCTAATAATGGTGCTGGCGTAGGGGAAAGAGGGATGTTGCTGGGTGAAGGGATAATGGGTGGTATGACGGGGGAGTTGTAGGATGGTGAGGTGATGGCGGCAACGGTGGGTGCGAAAGGGGGAGGTACAGTGGATGCAGGTGTGGTGGTAGTGGGTGTGACATGGGAAATGACCAAAAGCTGGCCCACTTCGTGTTCATCATCGAAGGCCCATAGAGCTTCTGGTGGTGGGTGGTGGATGACTGGGTTCACTTGCGCGGGCGGAGGAGGTGGTGGAGAAGGCTGGGGATTCGGAGCAGGCGGGTGTTGAGGCATGGGATTACGAATTATGCCAAGGTCATTTTCTGGCTGTTGGGGTTGCTATTATTGTTGCTGTTGCTGATACTGTTGTTGGAAGGGCTGGAATTGTTGCTACTGTTGTTGCTGTTGTTGTGGCTGCTGTTGCCTCTGCTGTTGCTGTTGTTGTCTCTGACCCTCTTCCAATGTTTGGATCAACCTCTTCATTTCTGCCCAGTCGATCGGATTCTCCTCATGAAGGTCATATATAATGTCTCAAAATTGGAAGCAGTCCGACACATTGTGGCCCGGATGGCGATGGTACACGTAATATCTCATCTGGTCCACTGCCATATTCCAATTTGGCTTCTCCGGAGGGAGTCTAAGGGCATTTAAGAACATGAGGGCTGCAAAGACATCGGCTAATGTCTCGGGCAGAGGAGGATATTGGGCTCTCTTGGGTCCGTTGGGATTTCTGGGGGCATAGCCATTTTGGGGAGGAGGCACTTGAGAGTATTGGCGCTGGTCTTGAGGAGGTTGTTGTTTGTTGTTAGTCCATGGTTGATGGGGTTGCTGAGTGTAAGGGGACCTACCTACTGGGCCTTGGGGGTTACTCATTGCACCCACTTGCTCTTTGGTTTGGATCCCTTCAGTAACTGGGCCCTGAGGCTTTTTAGGGTAACGAGATTTAGGGGTCTCAAACATGGAGTGTATAGGCGAATCTTTGAGTTGAGTCTGAATGAAACGGGCTCAGCTATACAGTTGGTGCATGGTAGTTATGTCGTTCATGGCCAAGATGGCTCGGTAGGTTGGTTGGCATTGGAGATTAACAACTTGACCTTCTCCTCCTCTGGCATGGGGCAACGGACCTTGGTAGCCAGCGAGCACCACCAGTCGGCATAAGCCGAGAACTCCTCATCAGACCTCATCTTTTCGGCCACCAGGTCAACAAAGGAATATTCGGGTCCAACCCGATCTTGGAACTGCTATAGGAACCTCTCTTGGACAACTTGGAAGTCTTCGGCTTCCTCAGGTGGTAAGGAATAAAACCATTCCAGGGCCAGACCATCTAAGGATTTTCTGAACAAGTATGCCATGAGTTGACGGTCATACCTGTGTGGTGCAGATTCATAAACAAAATCCTTCAAATGAACATAAGGATCCCCTACCCCAGAGTACCGTTGATAAACAGGGAGCTCTGACTGGGGTGGAACCCGAAGATATTGGAATGACGGGAGAGAGATGTCAGCTACCTTATGAGGGTCGATTTGCCTCCTGAGGTCATGGAGCTCCTTTTTCATGGTTGCCCACTCCGTGAGGAAATCGGAGGGGGTCTGGACATGGTGTGTAGGGACAAGGGAGCGGGGCTGCTCGAAAGAATGGGACCTCTCACGGGGGAGGGGAGCAGGTTCAGCGGTATAGTATGTTGAGGTTGGAGGGGATTTGAGCCGGACCTCTCGTGTTGGAAGGTAGCTGGGTTCTGAGAAATGGATGGCCCGAGGACGGAGGGGTGTAGGATCTGCCCCTGAGGAAGATATGTGTGGTGCTGAAGCAACATGGGCTGAGGAAATCACAGGCTGGGCTGAATCATGAGCAAGTGGAGACAGGGGTCGCTTGCCTTTGGCAGCGGCCAGAAATTCACAGACTTGGTCCGGAGTCAGATGCGGGAGAAGTTGACTGAACTGAGAGTGGGGGTCGTCTGCCCCTGGAGGAGAAGGGGGGCGGGACCGACTCCCGATGACGAGAGGGGGTTGGATGTCCCCCGAGGGAATGGCCGCAGAAGGTTGGGCCACATCCTCGAGGAGCCCAATGGGCAGGACATCGTCGGCAAGGACCCGAAATTGGTCCATGTCGAACAGAGGATTATGATATAATACAAAAGATGGAGGGGACTGACTCGATCTACCTAAACAATGACACATGCACCACCCTTACGATTAGGGGGTGATACCAAGACACAAACAAAAGCTAGACTCTAGCACAACAAGAAAGACTGTGAGGAGAAGGGATGAACCGAAGCACTCAGGTTGTCATGATTAACGTCCGGATTTCAAAATTTGCTCTTGACTTTTAAATGAATTGATTAATGGGATATCACTCAGCCAAGTAGGACCCTAATGGGTATGGACTCGAGTCCTCCGGTGTAGCTAGGGGTGGCACACTCTCACACACGAAGGCTGGCTCAAACTATGGGTGCGATGGGTACAACCAGCCCGATGAACCGCAACGTGCGTACGGTCACGAGGACTTACGGTGGTCCTCGGAAGGCGGCCCGAGTCAACCTACGAGTGCTCGCAGGTGAGAGGGCTCACTCATCCAAGGGGGAGCACCTAATCAATGGGATTAATAGTGTATGCACGGGTCTAAGTGCCCAAAGTGTATGCAAAGGGTGAGCAATGACCAAACAGGGTGACCAACAAGGTCTCAGGCAGAGTCGCGGCGGCAGGGTACACCGTGACCCTATCACGACAAGACGTCCTGCCGCGATATGAATAGAACCCCGAGAACAGTAATCAGCCACAAATACAAAGCATACAGACTAACCTAGCATATGAAATGAGCATGAAATCACCAGATTAATCTAGAAGAGGTCATGAACCACTCAGAAACCGATGAATGGATCAAAGCATTAACAAACAATGCGTACCTGCAGACGCGATGTTTCTCCAGGGCGCGACCTGGTCGCGTCCTTACGATACGCCGCGACAGGACCCGAAAACTTACAAATAGAAACAAACAGAAAACCAGAACCCTAGCAGGAATCTAACATCCAAAAGCACGAAAACATATGGCAGAGAAGCATGGAATAGGCACACACATGAACTCACAGAAGCATGGTATGACAAATAGGGAAAGAAATGGACTAACCTGTTATCGCGTCCTCCGCTAACGGCGCGATCATATCGCGTCACCACGCTACGCCGCGATAGGAACAAAGAGCAGAAATGAAGAAAAAGAGAAGAACAAAAGACTAACAGGGCTCTAAAAGGACATTCAGATCAGGGAAACATGGCAAGCACACAAACTCAATCCAGGAGGGTGGCACTAAAGGTCCCACCGTGATCGCCAAAAGGTGTAATCACGGGGATTGTGCCACCCCCAATACACAAGCATGTATTAAATCTAATAGTATGGAAAAGAGGAATGTGATCGCCACCTAGATAGTTTCCTAATGAAAGAAATGATGTGGGCTAACTATGCTAGGAAAAGGAAAGAGAACAGAAGTGGACCTAGTGTCACGGCAGGGTTACCTGTCGCGACAACACTGATAACGCGTCGCCCTTGGAGGACGTGTCTCCTTGTCGCGTCGCCCTCCACCGTCGCGTTCTCTTCTGTGCGGAAGATGATGGATGAGACCTTCTTCCCGTCCTCCAGCCGGCTAGAGGACAAGAGCTCCACGTGGAATATTGCTTGGGTGCCTGCCAAAACAAAGAGAAAACAATAGAAACCCTATTAGAACAAGTTAAGTGTTGTATCCATTCAAAAATGAAAAGAAAAGAGGGAACATGGTGGGAACGAACCTGGGGGTGGTTTTTAAACCCCTTAGGTATGTGGAAAACGTGGGAATGGGAAGGGATGCAACCTATCTAGAAATGAAGTAAAATGCATGAAGAAAAGAGAGGAAAAGGGAGGGAGGAAAGAAAGAGCCCCATTAGGGTGACTTCCTAGCGTATGATGGTGTCCAAGTCTCGTGCAAACGCTCCTGGAAGAAGTGGGGGTCGCCCTCCTCACGTTCCACGCTCCATGGATGTGAAATGAGCAAGCTTTTGAGGTGGAAATGTGAGGGAATGAGAGGAAATGGGAGAGCTGCAAGGCTAAGTCCAGATCAGAGGAAATTTCGGTAGCCCTTCGGGGTAAAAGTGGGGCTCTCTTCGTCCATGAAGAGGGGGCTTTGCTTATATAGATTTTAGAGAGAGAATATCCCCTTAAAATGATTAATAGTCCGAATGGGAGATAAATCCCATTAAAATTCATGTGAGAGAGTCCTATAGGCCTTCTAAAGAGTCCCTAGCCCCAAACCTCGCCCAAGGGGTTCAGATATTGGTTGGAGATAGGGATAAAGCCATAGGAGGATAAATAGGAGGTGGTTGCGGAGGCCTGCATGCGCGGCTATTGTCGCGGCGTATCGTAGGGATGCAACCTTCTAACGCGACGGCCCTAGGCGTCGTGACAGTATGCCCACGTGCATGAATATGCATGGGCTGTCGTGGCGGCTTCGGGCGTCGCTACACACTAACGCGACGCTACGATACGCCACGTTAAGAAAATTAATTATTTACGAATTATCAGCCAATCACATGAAAGGATAAGAGTTGTTTAGGTTTAAGGACTCTCTCCAAGTGACAATGGGCGGGATTTCATGGAAATTTAAGTTGTTAATGGGCTCAAAACAAGGCTAATGATGGGCTCGAGGTGAGTGACCAACTAGGGGCTCACTAGGATAGCAAGGAATATAGTTCAACTTATAAGTCAGAATCGGGTGTCTACAGCGACGTCCACCCCGTCGTGACCAGAACGCGACGTGTCGGGTTGTCATGATCTAGATTGCGACACCAAATGTGTCGCGACCACAGACATACACACCCGAGAGCACCTTCCCCAAACTATACACTCCAAATCCGGAAAACACCAAGGGAGGGGAGCATGTAGGATGATGTAAACATATAAAAAGAGCTCAAACCACCCTCATACACACCCATGCATGTCAAGGATAATCATCTACACTCAAAACCCTCGTATGCAAGCATGAACCCTCAACACCCATGTAGCACCCTTGATTTTAAAATTCAAATAAAAATAAAATTTTATTTTTAAATAAATGAGATAAATAGATTTAATTAGAATAAATGAAGAATAAGTGAAATAAAAGGGCATTTAATCAAGCCCAATAAGTTAAAACCCTAATAGGTTGTGTAAATAGCTCAATTACAAAATAATGGGCCTAATAAAGAGGAGCCCATCATGGGATGAGGAATAATTAATTTAAATTCGTATGTAATTAATTAATAAATAGTAAAGGGTTAAGATAAATACTAAGTAACCCATAAATATAAAAAATAAGAGTCCTTACCCCAACCTAAACCATTGGCCATGAAATTTGCTCTTTTCCCAATCCTATTAGGTGGATAATTAAGGGAATTAGGGAGATAAATAAGGAAATCTCGAATTTATTAGGAAAGAAAGGAGTTTTAGCAAGAAGGGACTCTTAAGCCATACAAAACACCTCAAACTTCGACCCTAACAACCCTAGTTTGCTTCTGGAGTTTTGGGAGACGAAGGAAAAGGCTGGAGGACGAGGATCCTGGAGGAGAAGGGCTGGAGTTTGGTGTTCTTCCTCACTTTTCGTTTCCAAATTAAGGATTTTCTTTCTCCAAGAAAAAGGTAGGCAATCTCTCAAGCCAAATACGTGTAAAAATTACCCTAGGAAGGCTTCATGATCCCGTGCAAAAGCCCTCTCGTTTCGCTCTATTTCGATCTCCCATGAGGGAGAATTAATTCTTTGAATCCATGTCAGTTCCATGTACCCGACCCTTCATGTTTGCTTTCAAACCTCGTGCATACTTGATCCCATACCATGAGAAAATTCTCATAAATACTACATCATGTTAGCTTTCAAACGCCCCTAGTTTACCTAATTTCATCATGTATCCATCGCTAATTAAATCATTGAACCTTGACTACACATGTTTAGGTCACTGAAATGTAACCTCGTTAAAGCATGCATAAACCTTGTCCATTTTCTAATTACTCATGCCTGTGGATAGATCTATAAGTCTAGTTTCATTTAAAGTTTATTTCATGATTTTTAGAGCATGGTACGATTTTATATCGATTTTTAAAGTGACCTGTGTCATGCATGGAGGGAAGGACCAAAATCAGAAAAGGGCAAAACACCTTTTTTTGTGTTTGGGCCGCCCCCTAAAGTTGCGACGGCCCAACCCGTCGCGACCTCAGAGGGGTCGCGGTCGACCAAACCGTCGTGATCTGATCGCGACGACCTACACCGTCGTGTTCTCAGGATCGAACCGGGCTAGGGCCGGTTCGCCTAGTTCGCCTAGTTTGCGCCAGAACTCATAATTGCATTCATACCCTGTTCTATTTACCATTTAACCCTTGTTTAAGCTAAGTCATGCACTATTAAGACTAATAGCAACCTGGACAATTTTATTCGTCAATAATTAAATAATTCTCATTATTTAAAAGCTTTGTACACGATTTATCATACCCTCATGAATTCTTTACACTTGCACTCACTAACATTCTAAATTGTCAAATGACTTTATTAAATTACTCAATAATGTATCTGGTAATTTAGCGAAATAAATTACTAAATTCCTTATTTAATTAATTACACTTGTTTTCCATTTTACTCGCATGTTTCATCTACCGTTATCGTTTTCCCTCGGCTTCGAGCACTCGAGGCACGACGGACCAGTTTCCTACACACTTTTCTCTTGACTTGGACCACCTCTCCATCGGGAATACTCTCGACTGGGCCAGAGACTCCTTGTCAAGGCCTCCGTAAGTCTTCTTGGCTTTGGCGCACGTCCATTGTCGACGAGCTGGTTGTACCCTAAAACCCATTACACCTTAGGGATCAGTACGATCGATGGTCTTAACTTGTTCTCTCCTTATCTTGTGATCACGCCGGACCATCTAGTTTGTGTACACAGCACGGCTAGTGGGCGGTGATGATTTCTACCAGACTGCCGGTACACGACCTTGTGCCGAACAACTGTGACTATCGTTGTTTATCGCGTTTTATGATATTGTCCCTATCTCATCTACTATCTATGTCATGCCCCACTAATTTAGCAGCAGAATAAATCAGGGAGGTATGAACAACGTGTATGGTAACGTAAATTACGCATACATTCGTAAATATCAGAGCAACTAATGAACAATAATTACAATAAAACTCATCATTTTATTGATAATTCATCTAAACTATTACAACCACTAATTCAGAGCCAAAACACAGGGCTCAATAGCATCATTACATTTGGAAAGGATAACTAAACAACTAACTAAACTAACTCTAAGGTACTAGGGATAATCCATCGCTACGACTCCAGGTCACTCATCACTCCAGTCCAATCCTGTTGATGTGTGTAAGGTTATCACCTGACTTACCTGAAAACACAATAACAAATAACGAAGGGTGAGCGATAACGCTCAGTAGGACTTAATATCTCGTGTAAACAAGCAAGCTTTAAGTGATTAATGTCTTGTAACGTAGGTTAACTAGAGAGAACGATGAAGTATAGTCAAGAGAGTAATAGCGCAAGATAACAAGAGATTGATGGCATACTATATCAAAAGAATGATAACATGCGATAACATGTGAACGATAATACATTTTACAAGAGTATGGCAAAACTAGGTTGATAGAGAAATGACCATATAACAAGATAGCGCGAAATGAGATAACACGTAAAGAGATAACATGTAAAAAGATAACGTGTAAAGAGATAATGTGTATGGTTGCACCACAGTGCACTAGAAGAGTACGACAATAGTCACTTTAGGACAGTAGCCGTTTAACGATAGTACAATACGTCTAAACTCCTCAGACTAATATTATATCAGTCAGTGCTAGCACAGTAATAGCACGGAAATGATACAGTACGTCTGAACTCCTCAGACTAATAGTATAATAGTTCGATGTCCAACCAATGTAGAGATAGTCAGATCCGGTGCAATGTAGAACACCGTCAATAGCCCCTGCAGATATTTTCGGGTGGCTCTCTGCCCCCAGGACTAGATTGGAGCCCCTCGGACACTCTCCGTGCCCTGCACAATATGCATTCGAGTCAGTAGGGTCACCGGACCCATATTATGGCGCTAGACCGTCATGTATAGTACAAGCAATAGGAGCCACAACAGCTCAAGAGTCTCAAGAGAGTACTAATGAATAGACGAGATAGTAGAGTGAATGTGAATAGATGAGAGTACAAGGATAGTAGATGAGATAGGGGTATAATCGTAAAACAACGATAAACCACGATAGTAACAGTTGCACAGCACCAGGTCAGGTACCGACAGTCAGGTAGAAGTCACATCCGCCCATTAGCCGTGCTATGAACACTGGCTAGATGATTCGGCGTGATCCCAAGATAAGAGAGACACTAAGGCTGGTTGGATCGTACTGATCCCTAGGGTGTAACGGGTTTTAAAGGTACAACTAGCTCGTCGGCAATGGACGTGTGCCAAAGCCAAGAAGACTTACGGAGGCCTTGACAAGGAGTCCCTGGCCTAGTCGAGAGTATTCCCGATGGAGAGGTGGTCCAAGTCAAGAGAAAGTGTGTAGAAACTGGTCCGTCGTGCCTCGAGTGCTCGAAGGCCGAGGGAAAACGATAACAGTGTTCAAATCACGCGAATAAAACGAAGACAAGTGTCATTTAAATAATAGGGAAATTATGTAATTAATTTTACTTAATTACCAGATACATTATTTAGTAATTTAATAGGGTCAAAAGACAAACACTAATGTTATGTGTGTGTAAGTGTAATGAAAATCATAAGAATATGATAAATCGTGCAAATGGCTTTTAATTACTGAGGATTATTTAATTAAAGACAATTAATATCATTCAGGTAAAGGATAGTCTTAATAGTGTATGATTTAGCTTAAACAAGGGTTAAATGGTAATTAAAATAGGGGTATAAATGCAATTATCAGTTTCTGGCCGAAATATGGAAATCGCGGCGGGGGAGCCCGTCGTGATTCAGGTCGCGACGGGGCGGCCGGGCGCGTCAGGTGAACCGGTCGGTCTGGCCCGGTTCGGGGTGGAAATCGCGGCAGCTTAGGCTGCCACATTCTTAACGCGACGTGACAGCAGAGCGCGACCCGGCTGATATCGCGACGGGTCGCGCCGTCGCGATATCAGAAGGGTCCGACCCTTTTTTTCCTTTTTCCACGGTAGATCCTGTTTGATACAGGGTACTTGTAAATTCAATATAAATTCGCACGATAATCCAAAAATCACAAAACTATTTTTAAACGAAAGTAGACAAATAGATCTATCAACATGCATAATTAATTCTAAAATAGACAAGGTTTAGGCATGCTTTGATCATGTTACATTTCAGTGACCTAAATATGCGCAGTCAAGATTCAACAAATTAATTAGAGATGGATACATGACGAAAATTAGGTAAACTAGAGGTATTTGAAAGCTAACATGATATAGTATTTATGAGAATTTTCTCATGGCATGGGGTCAAGCATACACGAAGTTTAAAAGTAAACATGAAGGGTCGGGTGCATGGATCAGACAGGGATTCAAAGAATTAATTTTCTCTCATGGGAGATCAAAATAGAGCGAAACCAAAGGACCTTTACACGGGATCATGAAGTCTTCTTAGGGTAATTTTTACATAATTTTGGCTAGAGAGATTGCCTACCTTTTCTTGCTGTTAAAAAAATCCTAGGGTTGAAGACGAGGTAGAAGATGAAATCTCCTTGCTCCAAGCTCCTTCCTTCTTGTTCCTCTCGTCCTCAGCTCCTCTCTTCGTCCTCCAAAGTCTCAACAACGAAATGAGACTTGGTTGGGATGAATTAGAGGTGTATAGGGTTGATTAAGAGTCCATCCTTTCTAAAACTCCTCTTTCTCTTCAAACTCTTAATTTATCTATTTATCTTCTTATTTCCTAGCATTATCCCACCTAATAGGATAGGGGAGAGGTCCAATTTCGTGGGTAATAATTTAGGATAGGATTATGACTCTTTTTAGGACATTTATAACCCTTTTTAGTATTTATCTTACCCTTATTTAATTTATTTATTAATTAACTCCAAATTTTCACATTTATCTCCCACTATTCTAGCATTTATCTACTAATTGGCTTGGGGAGAGATCTAATTTCGTGGGTAATAAGTTAGGGTAAGTCTAGGACTCTTTTTAGGGATTTATATATGTCATTTAGTATTTATCTTAACCCTTTTTCTAATTATTACTATATTTAATCCGAATTTCACTTAATTAACTCCCATCTCATGGTGGGCTCTTCATATTAGGGCCCAACAATCCATGTTAGGACCATTAATAAAACCCATTACTAATTTAACTTAATGGGTATTGATTTAATTCTAATTATTCACCTTTTATTCTTATTTAAATCTATTTATCACACTTATTCAAGTAATTTCATATTTTTAATTCAATTTAATATTATTTATGCCAGTATTTAATCTTCATCATTGGGGCTCTTAATCTTGGCCCAATAACTCGTGTGAGCTTATTTGTACAACCCATGTACCTACTTTACTTAATGGATTTTTAATTATCCTTTTGTTAGAAAATTTATTCATGGGCCACGATTGTCCATTAGTCCAAATATCATAATGGGCTATCGACCCATATTATTTAACGTCTACCTACATGTTTATTTTCATTTATAATCCACTCTGGTTCATAAATTAATCGGTTCTCCGACTTATTCTTTACTTACGATAATAAGTCGCATAAATTCTGAAACTTGATCTAAATGATTTTTCTGTACCCAAATTTCTTGATAGGTCATTAGAGAATATTATTTAAAGTATAATTATTATTTTTAAAAAATTTTCATATGAGTCTATACGCATGTGATAATAATGTGTACCTTTTTAACTAGTTGAATTTATTAATTGATAAAATTTCGATTTATCCATAATTTTTAATTAATGGATTTTCAGGGTACTACAATCTATATCCTCTCATCTGTTCACATTCTCTCTCTACACTCTCGTCTATCTCGTGTACTACTCTCATCTATTTCTTGGTACTCTATTGGCCATTCTTGTGATTGTTTAAGATAAAGAAATGACTAATGCCAGTGCAATGGGGCCTGATCAGGTCCTGGGAGGAGCACCTGAAAAGTGCTAGTACCCATGGGAGTTAAAATGATCAAGGATGTGTTACGGCATGCATCCAACGCCATCATACTATCAAGATTAATCTATGACAATCAAAGTGCTATCTATTCCAGTGCAATCGTTATCTTTACTAGTGCACCGTTCTGCAATTTACATGCTATATCATTACATAGCCATTCTATTATCGTTCTCGTTGTGCTATTTTCCCTGTACCAGATGCTATTGTTCTCTCGTTATCATTGCTTGATCTACATGACTCTTCTCTCTAGTTAACCTGCCATTAAGACATTAATTATTTAAAGCATACTTGTGTTCATGAGATATTAAGTCCTACTGGGCGTTATTCGCTCATCCTGCATTTTTATTTAATGTGTTTCAGGTGAGTTTGATGATGCCACACTCACGAGGATGTGACTGAAGAGGATGCTCAGGAGTGACCATTTACAACAACCACTACTTTAGTAGATAGTTAATTTAGAATGAGTCAGATAGTTATGATGTATTAGTTTGGTTTTTCAATAAAGTACTTTGGGCCCTAGTTTTGGCTCTGATACGTTGATGTATTAGTTAGTTCCTGATGTTGAATGAATTATTAGCGATTGTAATTGGAGTTTGGAGGATTATTAATGAAATTTGAGTTTATTTGGTATTATTCTATTTGTGCAATGGTTTGCATTTATTTTCTCGCTCTGTACTATTTAATAACTGTAATATCGCTTCGATATTCCGCGTCTGGGCATTATAGTTTTGTGGTATCAGAGCCTAGGTTATTCTTAAGTATAGGATGATCTAGGTTTGACCTGCCTCGACTTAGAGTCTAAGTTCCATACCTATGTGAGATGGGTAGAACCTTGGGTAATAAGATAAAATGAACTCACACACGCACCACTTAGTGCAACTCAGTAACTTACATTAAACATTCTCTTTTGAAGGAATTTAAACATCAACAATGGCAGCGGAGCGTGCACAACTCCGTGACATGCAACAGACCATTCAGCAGCTTACTCAGGCTTTGCTTCAGGCTGCTAGAGCCAACAATAACAACAACCGTGGTGCTGGAGATTTGCACCGGAACTTCCGCATTCTAAACCTACCTCGATTCAGTGGGACCACTGACCCTGACGAGGCAGAGAATTGGCTAAAAGAAATTGAATGTATTTTCCGCGTTATGCAGTGTGCGGATGGTGACAAGGTATTATTAGAAACATTCCAGTTAGAAAGGGACGCTCGTGCGTGGTGGGAGTCCCTAGAGGCTACAAGGGCAGATGCACAATTTACCTGGAATGAGTTCAAGGAGTATTTCAACTCCAAATATTTTTCAGAATGAGTCCAAAAAGGAAAGCCTCTGAATTTGCAGTCATCAAGCAGAGGAATCTCACTGTTGCTGAGTATGAAGCTCAGTTCTCTCGGTTAGCGCGCTATGCCAATCACCTAGTAGGCACTGAAAGAATGAAGGAAAAGCGCTTTCTTAATGGACTCATGCCCCCCTACATTACACAGCTGGCACCTATGGACATTCAAACTTATCTAGAGATGGTCAGAAGGGCACAGTTACTAGAAGATGCGATCGATCTCACTGATCGCATCAAGGGCAGAATGGTAAAGAAGGAGCAGACATCCGGAGCACCGAGCAAGCCCTTTAACGGCAGGAAAAGGCCGTTAAGCATCACTGACGGGCCAAGCCAGGAGCGAAAGCCCAAAGTCCCCACCACTACTGCTCCGAACAATAAACCAAGATGCAAGCATTGTGACAAGCTTGGTCACACGATAGAAGAATGCTGGAGGAAGGCAGGTGCATGTCTTCGTTGTGGGAGCCGAGAGCATCGGATTCCTGAATGCCCATTACTCAAGGAAAATGAGAAGCGTCCTACGGGACAAAAGAAGCCAGGCAGACTTCAAGCTCTGCAAGAAGTGGAAACCACCAAGGAAGGTGGGGTCGTCGAAGGTACTTTACTAGTATTCTCTCAGTCAGCTTTTGTATTATTTGATACTGGCGCAACACATTCTTTTATATCAGAAGCATTCACTGACACATTAAATGAAAAATCCACAATTTGAATTACCTGTCACCACACCATTGGGAGAAAAGGCTTAGCTTAACAAATACTTTTCATTAGCTGATGTTAAGATTGGTGAACTCAACCTTAGAGTTGATTTGATCTGTATGCCTATGGAGGGCTACGATGTAATTTTGGGAGTCGATTGGCTATCTACTTATGGGGCTTGTGTTGATTGTAGAAGAGGGAAGATTACTTTTAGTGAATTCCCTAAATTGACCTTTACGGGACGTAGACACAAGAGGCACTTGTCTCTCGTCTCTGCCATTAAAGCACAAAACATTATAAGAAAGGGTTGTGTGGCATTTCTTGCTGCAATCATAGTAGAAAAGAAAGCAACCAAGTTATCAGACATTCATATAGTACAAGAATATCCCGATGTGTTTCCCGATGAGCTACCAGGCATTCCACCCGAGAGAGATGTGAATTTCTCAATTGATCTCATACCTGGAGCTGCACCGGTTTCACGACAACCCTACAGGATGTCCCCTACTAAATTGAAAGAATTAAAGGAGCAATTTATGGAACTGCTGGAGAAAGGGTTTATCAGACCAAGTACTTCTCCTTGGGGAGCACCGGTGCTGTTCGTCAAGAAGAAGGACGGCTCTATGAGATTGTGCATCGACTACAGGCAGCTGAATAATCTCACTATCAAGAACAAGTATCCTCTGCCTCGTGTCGATGAATTATTTGATCAGATATCAGGAGCAAAGTATTTTTCTAAGATTGACCTTAGATCGGGATATCATCAAATGAGGATTAAAGATGCAAACATTTACAAGACGGCTTTCAGGAGCAGGTACAGTCATTACGAATTTGTAGTCATGCCTTTTGTACTAACCAATGCTCCTGCAGCTTTCATGCAACTAATGAACAACATCTATCGGCCCTACCTCGACAAGTTCATCATGGTTTTTATTGATGATATTCTCATGTACTCCAAGACCAAGGAAGAGCATGAGGAGCATCTAAGGATCGCTCTACAGATCTTGTGGGACAACCGACTCTATGCCAAATTGAGCAAGTGTGAATTCTGGCTCGAGGAGGTGTCGTTCCTAGGCCATGTTATTTTCAAGGATGGTATCGCTGTTGATCCTTCCAAGGTAGAAGCTGTGCTCAACTGGGAAAGGCCGACTAATGTTACAGAGATCAGGAGCTTTCTTGGACTGGCTGGATATTACAGACGGTTCATAAAAGACTTCTCCAAGATAGCTGTACCTCTTACGCGTCTCACGCGGAAAGAGAACCCCTACGTCTGGAGCAAGGAGTGTGAGAAGAGCTTCCAGACACTAAAGCAATTGCTTACATCTGCTACCAGTCGAGGGGGCAGGATTCTTAGTCTACACTGATGCTTCTGGAATCGGTCTAGGCTGCATGCTCATGCAGAATGAGAAGGTGATAGCGTATTCATCAAGGCAGTTGAAGCCACATGAAGTTAATTACCCTGTCCATGACTTAGAATTAGTTGTTGTGGTATTTGAACTCAAGATCTGGAGGCATTACCTGTATGGGGAGCAATTCATTGTCTACTCCGACCACAAGAGCTTAAAGTACCTATTTTCCCAGAAGGAGCTCAATATGAGACAAAGAAGATGGCTAGAGTGCTTGAAGGACTTTGATTTCAACATTCAATATCACCCAGGCAAAGGTAATGCAATAGCTGATGCACTCAGTAGAAAGCTAGTAGCTTCTTTATCTTGTCTAGTCATGGGCGAGATGCAATTGTTGGAACAATTTGCCAGTCTAGACCAGAACATTGAAAAGAGAAGCGATAAGATGATAGTTGCCAACCTTAGGGCACAACCCGACATATTTGTCGAGATCAAAGTGCAATAGGCAAATGATCCGTTCCTAGTAAGAGTCAGGGAGACCATAGCTGACAAGCCAGATTTCTCCATCGCTGAAGATGAGAGAATATTATTCCACGCCAGGACTTGTGTGCCTGACAATGAAGAATTGAAGAAAAAGTTGATGGATGAAGCCCACAAGACCAAGTATACCATTCACCCAGGCGTAACCAAGATGTACAAAGACATGAAAAGGTCATTTTGGTGGCCCAACATGAAGCGTGAGGTGGCTGAGCATGCCGCACACTGCCTCACATGTCAACAGGTAAAAGCAGAACACCGTCGTCCCGCGGGTGTACTTAGACCCCTGGACATACCTGAATGGAAGTGGGAAAGCATCGGAATAGATTTCATCATGGGTTTACCCCGAACTCGTGGTGGACTTGATGCTATCTGGGTTATTGTGGACCGATTGACTAAGTCCGCACATTTTCTTGCCATTAAGAGCACATGGAGTGTGGATGTACTTGCATCAATTTATGTAAAGGAGATAGTAAGATTGCATGGAGTCCCAATATCCATTGTCTCAGATCGTGATCCCATATTCACTTCTAGATTCTGGAAGGGACTTCAGGCAGCGTTGGGTACTAAAACTCAATTTCAGCACTGCTTTCCACCCACAGACGGATGGACAAACAGAAAGGACAAATCAGATTGTGGAAGACATGATTCGTGCCTGCACTATAGATTTTGAAGGGTATTGGAATGAGCAGCTGTCCCTAATTGAATTTGCCTATAACAACAGCTATCAGACGAGCATTAAGATGGCACCTTTTGAAGCACTGTATGGCAGAAGTTGTGGATCGCCAGTGTGCTGGAACGAGGTAGGAGAACAGCAATGGCTAGGACCAGACATGATGCAGAGCACTAGCAGAGATATACAGATCATCCGAGATAGGATTAAAGTAGCTCAGTCCAGGCAGACGATCTATGTAGATAAGAGAAGGAGAGACTTAGAATTTCAAGCCGGAGATCATGTGATGCTGAAAGTATCCCCGACCAGAGGATTTCAAAGGTTTGGGATGAAAGGCAAATTGAGACCAAGATTCATAGGTCCATTTGAAGTGTTGGATAAAGCTGGCGAGGTGGCGTACCGACTAGCACTACCTTCCCAGTTCTCCACCGTACATAATGTTTTCCATGTGTCAATGCTGAGGAAGTACGTGTATGATCCGTCACACGTAATCAGCTATGATGATAGCATTCTGAACAAGGACATGACCTATGAAGAAAGGCCAGTGAAGATCTTGGATAAGAAGATTCAACAGCTTTGGAACCGACCCATATCTGTGGTCAAGATACTCTAGAGAAACTACGAAGTTGAAGAGGCCACGTGGGAGCCCGAAGCATTAATGCGACGGAATTATCCGGAGTTATTCAGTAAGTCATTCTTCCACTTACGATCATATGAATTTGGGGACCAAATTCTTTTTAAGAGGGGGAGGATGTAGCACCCTTGATTTTAAATTCAAATAAAAATAAATTTTTATTTTTAAATAATGAGGTAAATAGATTTAATTAGAATAATGAAGAATAAGTGAAATAAAAGGGCATTTAATCAAGCCCAATAAGTTAAAACCCTAATGGGTTTGTGTAAATGGCTCAATTACAAATAATGGGCCTAATAAAGAGGAGCCCATCATGGATGAGAATAATTAATTTAAATTCGTATGTAATTAATTAATAAATAGTAAAAGGTTAGATAAATACTAAATAACCCATAAATATCCAAAATAAGAGTCATTACCCCAACCTAAACCCTTGGCCACGAAATTTGCTCTCTTCCCAATCCTATTAGGTGGATGATTAAGGGAATTAGGGAGATAAATAAGGAAAACTCGGATTTATTAGGAAAGAAATGAGTTTTAGCAAGAATGGACTCTTAAGCCATACAAAACACCTCAAACTTTGACCCTAGCAACCCTAGTTCGCTTCTGAAGTTTTGGGAGATGAAGGAAAAGGCTGGAGGACGAGGATCTTGGAGGAGAAGGGCTGGAGTTTGGTGTTCTTCCTCACTTTTCGTCTCCAAATTAAGGATTTTCTTACTCTGCAAAAAAGGTAGGCAATCTCTCAACCCAAATATGTGTAAAAATTACCCTAGGAAGGTTTCATGATCTCGTGCAAAAGCCCTCTAGTTTCGCTCTATTTGATCTCCTATGAGGGAGAATTAATTCTTTGAATCCATGTCGTTCCATGTACCTGACCCTTCATGTTTGCTTTCAAACCTCGTGCATACTTGATTCCATGCCATGAGAAAATTATCATAAATACTACATAATGTTAGCTTCAAACGCCCCTATTTGCCTAATTTTCATCATGTATCCATTGCTAATTAAATCGTTGAACCTTGACTGCACACGTTTAGGTCATTGAAATGTAACCTTGTTAAAGCATGCATAAACCTTGTCCGTTTTCTAATTACCCATGCCTGTGGATAGATCTATAAGTCTAGTTTCATTTAAAGTTTATTTCATGATTTTTAGAGCATGGTACGATTTTATATCGATTTTTAAAGTGACCTAGGTCATGCATAGAGGGAAGGATCAAAATCAGAAAAGGGCAAAACACCTTTTTCTGTGTTTGGGCCACCCCTGAAGTCACGACGGCCCGACCCGTCGCGACCTCAGAGGGGTCGCGGTCGGCCAGACCGTCACGATCTGATCGCGATGGCCTGCGCCGTCGTGTTCTCAGGATCGAACTGGGCCAGGCCGGCCGGTTCGCCTAACGCACCCGGTCGCCCCGTTACGACGTGAATCGCGATGGGCGCCCCCATCGCGTTTTCAAGTTTTGCACCATAACTCATAATTACCCTCATACCCCTGTTCTATTTACCATTTAACCCTTGTTTAAGCTAAGTCATGCACTATTAAGACTAATAGTAACCTGAACAACGTTATTCATCAATAATTAAATAATCTCATTATTTAAAAGCTTTGTACACGATTTATTTATCATACCCTCATGAATTCTTTACACTTGCACTCACTAATATTCTAATTGTCAAATGACTTTATTAAATTACTCAATAATGTATCTGGTAATTTAGCGAAATAAATTACTAAATTCTTTTTTATTAGTCACACTTGTTTTCCATTTTATTCGCGTGTTTTCATCTACCATTATCTTTTTCCCTCGGCTTCGAGCACTCGAGGCACGACGGACCAGTTTCCTACACACTTTTCTCTTGACTTGGACCACCTCTCCATCGGGAATACTCTCGACTGGGCCAAGGACTCCTTGTGAAGGCCTCTGTAAGTCTTTTTGGCTTTGGCGCACGTCAATTGCCGACGAGCTGTTGTACCCTAAAACCCGTTACACCTTAGGGATCAGTACGATCCATGGCCTTAGCTCGTTCTCTCCTTATCTGTGATCACGCCGAACCATCTAGTCTGTGTACACAGCACGGCTAGTGTCATGCCCCGCCAATTTAGCAGCGAATAAATCAGGGAGGCATGAAACGAGTATGGTAATGTAAATTGTGCATACATTCGCATATATCAGATCATCTAATAAACAATAATTGTAATAAAATATTCATTTTTTTTATAATTCATCTAAACTATTACAACCACTAATTCAGAGCCAAACATAGGGCTCAATGACTTCATTACAATTGAAAAGGATAACTAGACAAATATCTAAACTTATAACTCTAAGGACATTCTGTCGCTATGTCTCCAGGACGCTCATCACTCCAGTCCAATCTCGTTGTTGTGTGTAAGGTCATCACTTGACTTACCTGAAAACACAATAACAAAAAAGGAAGGGTGAGCGATAACGCTCAGTAGGACTTAATATTTCGTGTAAACAAGCAAGCTTTAAGTGATTAATGTCTTGTAACGTAGGTTAACTAGAGAGAATGATCATGTATAGTCAAGAGAGTAATAGTACAAGATAACAAGTGAACGATAATATGTTTCTCAAGAGTATTGCAAAATTAGGATGACAACATAACGAGATAGCGTGTAACAAGATAGTATAACAAGATAGCGTGTATCAAAAATGACATGTAATAGGATAGCTTGTATCAAGGTGGCGTGTAACGAGATAGCTGATAATATCATAATTATCATGAATAATCATGCCATTTCAATGCCTACACTTGATAAATTCCATAAGATTTCTATTATCATGGACGATAATTGATTTAATTCAATTTTATGTTGTATTTGCAGGTTAAGGCCATTCTATGAAGTGCTAATAGGCTAATGGATTGGAGTGAAGCAGAGAAAATAAAGAGAGATTCTATTAAATATTCCTCCTCTATTTTTAAACACTTTCTCACTTTAAAAATCTTCTCTCTTATTTTCTAAAAATCTCTCTTTCCTTTTCTCTCTCCCCCTTCCTCTCTTCTCTACCACTTTATAAACCTCTCCCCTCTCTCTCTTGCTATTATTCCTTCCCACTTATTCTCACCCTCTTTCTCTCTCCCTCTTTCCTCCGCACACACCTCCCTCTCTTCTTCTCTTCTTCTTCCTCCCTTCTTCTTCTTCTCCCGGTCTCTCTTCTGCTCAGGAGAACAGCAAGCAGCAGCAGCAAGCGCCCGGCCCCGCCCGCCTGCGTACCCGGCCCCGCCTGCGCGCCTGCTGCCCCCGCGCCCGAGCGCGCCAGGGCCCCGCCCGGCCCCTCCAGCCGTTGCCCGCCTGCGCCCGGTGCACCCCCCCCGCCTGCCGCGCCCCCTGCGCGCCCGGCCCGCACCACCTGCCGCGCCCCCTGCGCAAGCCAGCCACCGCCAGCGCCTACATGCATGCGGTTGCATGCACATAGGCGCCTCCCTCTCTCTATCCTCTCTCGCCTCTCTCTCCTCTATCCCTCTCTCGTTTCTCTCTTCTCTCTCTCCTCTCTATCGCCGCTCTCTCTCTCTCTCTCCGCGTCTCTCTCTCGCACCTCTCTCTCTTTCTCGCGCGCTCTCTCTCCTCTCCCTTTCTCTCTCTTTTCTCTCTCTTTTCTCTCTCCTCTCTCCTCTCTCTCTTCTTGCTTTCTTCTCTCTCGTTTCTCTTGTTTTCCCTTATTCTCTCTTAATTAAAGTTGTATGTTAGATGCACATATTTCTTTTTTTAAATAAAGTTTGTTTTTTTTATTTTGTTCACTATTTGTACCCTCCGTCTCTCTCTCTCTTCTATTCTCTTCTTTCTACTTCTCTCTTCACCTCTTGTCTCTTTAGATTTATTTTAGTGTGGATATGCTTGTGTTAAGAGATTTAGAATATCTTGTTTAGTTAATCGGTCACCAGGTATTTTCTTACTCTCTTCCATTCGTAATAGTCTTTCTCTCTCTCTCTCTCTCTTAATATCTCTCTCTTTATTTATTTAGTTTAGTTTAGATTTATTTAACGTAACTTAGTTTTAATATCACCACGCTATTTTTCTAATTAAAAACTCAAAGTTTTCAACTCTAAAATCTTTTTCCCCGTGGATTCGACTCGGCTCTCACCACTTAACTATTGTCAAATATTTAGTGTAGGTCGATAATTTTGAGATTGTTAGTCACGTGTTTTTCCGATGCATTCGTGGGCTATCAATTTTTGGCGCCGTTGCCGGGGAACTAGATTTTTTAGTTTTGATAATCTTGGTGTTATTTGTATATATTCATGCTAACATATTCTTTCTTTTTCTAGGTATCAAATAAAAGTGAAAAATCTGAAAATTGCAAATTGAAGAATCTGTCAGAAAATTGTCGCTGAAAGTTGAATCTGAAGGTAAAAGTTCTGTTTGGAAAGAAAAATCCGAAAATTGAAGGAAAAATCAGAAAAAAAGGGTAAGTGAGGTGAGTTTCCTTCTCTCACTCTTTCCATTTATTTTAATTTACAAAAGAACGAGTGATCGCGTTGGAGGTAAGTACCCTTAAAACCCTCTTGATTGAGTTTCCTTTTCTTAGTTGCCATGTTTAGATAATCATTAAAAAACAAAAAATCAATCACTTGAATCCAATAAAAGATGTCATGTCAAGATTAGAAACTTTCCATCTTTAGGACATGCATCATTTAGATTTCCATCTTTAGGTAATTTTCCTTTTGAAAAGTTTCCTTTCTTGTCAAAGATTGCGAGAGGCAAGGTGATAATCTCAACTTTCTTAAAAGTGTGATCATGCATTGCCATGCTTGCATAGAACCCCTTGCTTGATTTTGTGGTGTGCAATCATTTCTAAAAATATTTTAAGGGCATTTTCCTTCCTTGGTCCACAAACCACGATTCTCCTGCATCTTTTTGCATCCCAGCTTTTAATAAAAGGCAGTAGATATTGAACCTAGGGTTCACACTGAGATTTTGGTCCACCTAGGCCCATTATCAAGTTTTGGAAACTGGTGTCTAAGGCTAGAGGTTAAGTGGCAAATGCCTAAGCGGGAAAGTGGTTCTCTAATTAGGTCCCTAAGAAAGTAGGGGGAGCCTCCCACTACCCCACCTCTTACCTGGCCAGTAGACATACATGTTAGTGGACTTAGGTTGGGTCTAAGTCACTTTGTGAGAAAGCTTACTTTTAGATCCCAGATCCTTAGGTCAATTAGGTTAATTGTTTGCAACTTATTTTTCTCTGCCTAAAAAAAAATTTAAAAAATTAAAAAATTTTAAAAAAATTAACAACAAGAAAAAAAGGTTTTATCTTTCTCATTCACAATCGTATGTGGGCCAACCCAGCGCATTATATAGGCCATGACCCAAACCAATTTTCATCTCTCATTCAACGTGGCCGAGCCTACTTTGAAAATACACATTTCTTGTCAGCCCACTATGAAAGTACATCCCCTGGGGTGGCCCAACTCTCATATTTTACCCAAGATCAGGCCCACCATACTAATTTGTTCCATAATGGGCCATCTTTCACCCAAGGAGAACACAATATTTTCAATGGCCCTCCACCTCCACTTCTTACTCAAAAGATGAGCAATATGTCCCTCCTACAGAATTGAGTTTGCTTTACCAAGATCCACAAGGGGAAATTCAAGGACCCTTTCTTGGTGCTGAAATCATCTCTTGGTTCAATGAAGATTCTTTAATACTGATCTGCGTATGTTTTCAAATGCTCCAAAAGGTACACCTTTCCAACCACTTGGAGAGATAATGCCACATTTGATACAGAGCGATCAACCAATGTGGCCTAAGCCCAAAGTCCTCATAACATTACTTTCATCCTTGGGTCCATTTCAAAATAATATTCATGATCAAGGCCATGATGGGGGACAACATGCAGATCCACATTCCACTCACACATCTCCCTCACAATCAGGCCTATTTGATGATCAATTTGGACATTTTATGCAAAATTCCATGATAACCAAAAAGTCTTTGAGCAAACATTCACCCAACAACAACAAGAATTAGAGCAATCATTTGTCAAAACTGACCTCTTGATTACTCAACTGATGGAATCAGAAGGAGGCAAGATAGTCAGTCATCATGCCAACCCATTGACAAATATGAACATCATTATCTTGATTGTGACCAACAATCTGACTCTCAAATTCCATTCGAAACTTCTCAGTCCAATATAATTGTGGACATGCCCACTTGAAATGAGAGATAATTTTAATGAGTCAAATAGGAGGAAATGGGTGCTACTGAAAATCAATCCATTGTCATGGCCCAACTTGAAACTGACCATCAAGAAGACTCCATCCATGATGTCATATTTGAGGACAGCTCTAGTGAATTAGTTGAATTCAAGTTGGGGGGAGAAAAGAAAGAGTGTCATCTAGATGTTGGGTCCGAGTTTGATGTGACATCGTTTCAAGTGAGTAACAAGAAGAGGTGAGTGTGGAGAAAGAGCTGGGTGTAGTTATCAATCATTCTTATGGGTAAGAGATGATTAGATATTTACCTGAATCCACATTGACTGGGTCCTTGTGATTTCGAGAAACATATGGAATGCCTACCTCTCTGACCCTGGCAATCCAATATATTCATGGACATGCTACCACTAGCTGATTGGTCAACTACACTTGAACCTTTTAAGCATCCTTGTGCTGAAAGTCATATCCATTTCATTCTAGATCATGCTACTATTTTTGACACAAGTCAGCCTGTGGAGCTGTTGAACCCCAAAAAAATCGGGCCTAAACAAACCCCGGGCGACAAACACGCCCTGGGAGAACCGGGAACAACCCCCGGTCTACCCCGCTTAGACGTCAGAAACAGACAAGCCCGAGTACTCGCGCCAACCCGGGTGATCCGGGAGCGAGAAACCCAAAAGTCTTCGCCGGCGAAGGGCACGTACTCTGGATGTCGGAAAATCCATGTCCGGAGCGGAGTTCGAAGTCGCGCCCGAAGCCGAAGTACCGAGGAGTCGGATGCAAGCGTCCCTCGGAAACGAGGACAAACGCACGTGGGACGGCCGAGGAATCACGAGCGGTGCACGTGTGCACGCGCGCGGCACGGCCGTCAACCAACGAACCAGGCACAGGAGGCCTACAGAGCTCTCTCCCAAGTTTTCTCCCGGAAAGCACGGAGAAAGTGACATGAAGTGAAGCGAGGCCCCACCTTAAATAGGTGGTGGGCTAAAGGAGGCCCCAAGGGGGGCCGCCGGTCAGCACCCCCGCCAGTGAGGGGCCACCGGTTCGCGCCCCCCATAGGGGCGCCGGGTCGGCCCCCTGGCAAGGGGGGCCGCCGGTCAGCCCCTCGCTAGCAAGGGGGGGCCGCCGGTTCTGCCCCCCGCCAGTAGGAGGGGCCGCCGGTTCGGCCCCCCGCCAGCAGGGGGGGGGCGTCAGTTCGCCCCCCCGCCAGCAAGGGGCCGCCGGTTTGGCCCCCCCCAGCAAGGGGGGCCGCCGGTTCGGCCCCGCCTGCGCAGGGGGGCGCCGGTTCGGCCCCGCGCCAGTAGGGAGGGCCGCCGGTTAGGCCCCTAACCGCGCCCCCCTCCGCCAGTCCGCTGGCCTCTTGGACACCTCCGCCGGATCGCCCTCGCAGCCTCGACGCTCGCGCTCGTCCTCGACGCCCGTGCCGCCGAAGACCTCCGCCAGGGAGGGTACCCCCCCGGTATGCCCCCCGCAAAACCTATAAATAGGGGGGCATACCCCCATTCAAGGCGCGCGATTTCAGCCCAAAAAAGAGCCACTTGTCTCACGCTCACAAGCTCGTGCTTGAGTGTGACCGGCGTGAGCTTAATAGGCCGCACATGCTGAGGAGAAGTCCTTGGCGCCCGTTGGTGTTCCGTCCTCAGCGTTCAGGCTGCATTGCGCCACGTCCGCGGAAAGACGCCAAAGGTTGTCACATGACTCCCAGCGTTTGTATTTAAGTCCTCCGCCGTCACCGAATGACTGCGTCGAGGCAATGTTGTCCGACAGCGGCACAAACACCCTGTCGTAGACTTAAAAGTACAAATAGTCGGTAAATGCTCGGTGGAGGCACAAACACCCCGCCTCGAGCATCGAGGACCCGACAAGCTTGTAAATGTTCGACGGAGGCACAAACACCTTGTCGTGCACGTAATACAAGCCGCATATCCAGCAAATACCGACGGAGGCACAAACACCTGTCACGGACATTGATGTATTCCCCATACCGTGTAACGTCCGACGGAGGCACAAACACCCGTCGTCGACACTCATGTACACGAAATACTTGTAATCGCCCAGTGGAGGTACAAAACCCACTAAAGGCACCAATGTAAATGTCATGGATATAAATGACATAAGCTTGAATAAAATTGTGGAAATTTACTTGTCATCTGTCTTTTCCTTTAAATTTCGGCATACGGTCTTTTAATAAACATTACGCATTCGAAGGTATTCGAGTGTTATCTCGATGTAAACGAACATCGACTTCGGTCGATGGGGAACGGTCCAGTACACGACCACTCCAATCGCCCTGAACGTGAGCGCACGCGGAAAATAAATGAAATGAAATTCGAGGGTATCAGGTTTCGCACCCAATACCCCTCGCAAAATAAATCTTTGTCTGTTTCCCATAAACAGTCTGGCATGCCCAAGATTCATCATTTCAGAAAAGAAATGGAGAAGAAAAAAATCGAAAGGAAAAGAAATAAAAATATAGTCCGCGTTCCAACAATCTGGCACGCCCGGTGGGACTGTTCTTGCCTTCCATGCATATGTAAAAAGACCGTATGCCGATATAGAAATAAAAGATGACTAATTTCCACACCACAGGTACAAGGAGCGAAAGCTGGCATCAAACGCCCGTTCCCACCTACAACTTCAAGCTCATCCGATGGCCGCCGTCACATACGGACCCCAAGTCATCGCATGCCACGCCATGTGTGGCTACCCCACCGTCCCGCTCGTGTTCGGCGATTTTCCTGCAGTGGTGGGATCCCCCTACTTCCTAGGGGTGGTCCCTGCCGTCCAAGCTACTCCAAAGGCAGCGCCCAAAGCTACTGCAACTAGGGGCACCAAACCCCGTCCATGCCAGGGCCGAGTCTTCTCGGTTAACACAATCTCCTGCATCACAGTCCCTAGAAAACGGGGACAGCGCCAGGGGCGCAGGGGCTCCAAGCCCCACGCAGTCGTCTCCAACTCCGGAAACCGTGCTCGTGGGAGACATCCGCGTCAGGCTCGATGGAGGCGAGCCGATATTGCCCCGGGATAGAAGCCCCTACGTGGCAACCTCCAACAAATTCGCTCCCCTCCAGGGATGCGTCAAGAAGATCGGGACTCCCCAAAAGGCCCGACAGGGGCAGGTATCAGCTTAGCGCCCCAGCCGCCTCGCAAAATGAGGCAAATGTGGGTGACAAACAGGAAGCCCGCCAAATCAAACAGGCTAGAGCGGATCAACCCCCGAACGCCCCGAGAAGGCAACTCCCGAGCGAGAAAAAGCTCAGGACTCCGAGCCTCCTCGTCCCCGCGGACACAAACGCAGGGGCATTTATAGGAAGCCCAACTTCGTATCCACCCAAGCGGAAACTGCTGAGGGGAGACGCGAGTCAAGCCGGAGCTTCCGCACCCTCGAGTCTCAGTCTTTGAAAGGCTGAGCGCCTCAGTCTTCACCAGGCTGGGAGCTGCAATCCGTCCAAGCACTCAGAAGCCCAAGAAGCGGAGGGTGCATCAGACGTCTGAAGAAGGTGGAGGCATGAAATCTTCACCTGCTATGCTTCCGGAAGGGAAGCAGTTGGGCCGTCCGGCATCCCTGCAGGAGCGCTTAGGATAAACGAGTCCGGACAGGACGATGAAACCGTCCTCCGTACACCCGAACGCTGCCAGAAGACTTCTTCAAGGGCAGCAAGGCAGTCAAGCCGGACCCTCGAATCTGGGGCAGGTCCTCGAGCCTCCACTCGATCATGATCAAACCCCTTCCGGGACAGGTCCAGCTGGACCTCGAAGGAGGGGACAAGACGAAGTCGCAGCCTCCCCCACGGAGATCAACAATTGCCGGCCGATGGGGAACAAGCTGAAGTGTTCCTCATGCCTCCAACCAGGGCCGCCTTCCAAGCAATGACGGACGACGCCAAGTATGATTTCATACAGCGTTGGCAGGCTGAAATGGCCAATCTCCTGACGAGCGAGGACAACAGGCAGGGGCAAATGCGCCACGCCGCCAAGTGCCGACGGCAACCAAAATGCTCGGGCAAGACATCAACAAGGCGACTTGCCCGATGTCAACCTACACATAGCCGCGGTCAACGACTATACCGTCGATCCGGTCCAACAGCCGCGCAGGGCATAACTCCCAAGCTCTGCGGCCGAAGACATTGGTGCCCAGCGACGAATGATCGAGAAGATCATGGACGACCGCTTCGCTCAGCGAGGCAGGGAACTGCCACTGTAGATCTCTACAGCGTGCCATACCCCGTCCACCATCAATTTAGAAGCTGCCACCGGACTTCCCCAAGGCGCCAAAGTTGCAGAAGTTCGACGGACAGGGCTCGCCAAACGAGCACCTGACCTACTATATAACGGCTATGGAGAGTTTGCATTCGATGAATCCTACCTCCTCCGTTCTTCGCAACGTCCCTGATAGGCACCGCCTTCCAGTGGTACTCCAGGTTGAGGCCCAATTCCATTGTCGACTGGGCCTCCAAAAGAAGTTCATCGCCGTTTCCAAACGGCCGAGAGAAAGGTGTCGCTTGCAGAGCTGTGCTCCCTCAGGCAAAGAAAGGAGAAACGGCACTCGACTTCATCAAGCGGTGGCGTTACTTCAGCATGAGGTGTGACAACCCCCCGACGCAAGAAGATGCCATAACCATCTGTCGACGGGCCTGGCGCCGCAAATAAGTGAAAAGCTGCTGGAACAAACATCAAGGGTTTTGGACCAGCTCAACGCGGTCGTGGCAGAGATCGAAAGTTCTTCGCCGATAACCCGATGCAAGCTCCTCCGAGAATCAAGCCGGGCAAGGAGCGCGCCATGGGCAAAGAAGCCAATGCTGTGGACTTCGCCCCGCAAAGTAGGGGAAGAAGGTCATGACCTCGGGCGCTCCAAGCAAGAAGGTGGAAGAAAACCGCCTCCAACTTCATTGCCACAGCGTATGAGCACGCCGTATTCCTTCAAAGAGACCATACGAAGATGCTCTTCAAGCTGTGCATGAAGAATGACTTGCTCAAGCTTCCGGCATTGAGAAGACCAAGTGAAGCGGATAGAGTGGATGAGCCAAATTACTGTCTCTACCACCGCATGCTGGGGCACTCCATTGAAGACTGCTATGTCTTCAAAAATGAAATACAGAAGCTGATCCAGAGTCGCCTCATCACCATGCATGAACATTTGGTTGATCCTCCACAGCCCCATGCTTGGGACCCATCGAGCAGCAGTCGGCCAACGTCATTCATGCCATGCGTCGCCTCCCGACCAGAAGACGCCGAGGCAAATCCTTGGGACCTCATTCCACGAACGGATGGGAGGGGGATCATCCCTCAGCCTCGAGCACAGGACATGGTCCAGACAGTGCAAAACCTGGAGAGACAGGTTCAGTCGCTGCGGCACGGTCAGCGCCAAACGCTGATCTACCTGAGGACCATGCAAGAAAGTCTGACGACCCTCCAGCAAGGACTCCAGGGGCCTGTGGGCACGCCTGCGCCCCGGACACGCCCCCCCTGTGGGGGGTGGATCTCGGAGGAGTCTTCAAATCCGTCTGATGATGAATCGCCAGAAGACTGTATTCCTTCCCGCGCCATCGGACCTGGCACTCTACTGTACATGCCTGCGAGCAGGATTACTAGGCTGCCAACCACCAACAAGCGTCCCGCCAAACTACTGCATATACCATCAGATGCAGGCACGCATTAGAGGACTGCCACGTCTTTTAAAGACAAGGTTGAAGCATGGGTCAACCAAGGGATTATCGACCTGGCAACGCCCGTGTCAACCCACCGCAGCCTCACATTCGCGAATGGACAGCATTCAGCTGACGTTGTCACGCGCATACAGTCAACGTCATCGACCCACCGGAAATTTATACACCGGTGGGCTTCACTTTCCCGACCCAGATATGATAGAAGGCGGCTCATCGGCGAAGCCCCCACTTGGTGGTGCCGGGAGGGAGAATTCCCCACCGCAGTCACTTGGCAACCGGAAATGTTGGGGAAATCTTCGAAAAGCTCCTGCAACGAGGTGTCGTGATGGCTCACGCACCGCCATTGACGTACACTGAAAGGGAGCTGAATCACCCCATGTACTGTCGGTATCACGCCATGCTGCTGCACCCCTACAGACAGGTGCCCAGACGTCCGGGAGTGGATTGAGTCTCTTATCAAAAAGGGGAAAATCGACTCGGGAGGCAATTCCATGGTCCTGATGAGAGCTAGGGAAGCCGCCCAGCGGGAATTTGAAGAAAGCGACTATATGCGCTTCAAGAACCTTCAAGCCCCCGAAGCTGATGAACGAGGATGGCTCGTACCCCCAATGTCGTCCACAGCTGACACTGAAGGCGCGAGCTTGGGGCAGCAATTCAGAATATATCCTTGAAAGAGCAGCCCACCTCAAGATATAATCAAGAGGACCCGGATATGACAGAAGGCGGCTCATCTGACGAGGCCCCTGCTCTATGGTATCTAGGGTGGCGAGTCTCCCCGAATTCCTTTGCGACCGCAAAGACGGGGAGATCTTCGAAAGACTCTTGCAGCAAGGCTGCGTAAAGGCGCATAGGCCGCCACCAACATACACGGCGAGGGAGTTAAACCACCCCATGTATTGTAAATACCATGCTATGTTTGCTGCATCCTACGGATATGTGTCCGATTGTCCGAGACTGGTCAATCCCTCATCCAAGAGGGAAAGATCGACTCAGAAGGCAATCCGACAGTCCGGGCCGAGGCCAGGGAAAAGGCCCAGCAGCAACCTCCTCGCCGAAAGAAGGGGTCTCGATGACATCAAGTCTCCCCTCCCTGAGCAACTCCGGAAAATAGGATATGGGGCAGTGCTTTGAGAATTCGCCTCTGCGAATACTCAAGCGGCAAGATAAAGACCGCAGGGGCAAGCAGCCAGTGATGGAGCCGGCCACCCAAGAGCCGAGCCCCTATTGGGCCGAATTCCAACAATTGCCGCCCGAGATAATCGAGCAGGCAATTGACTCCACTTTCCAGCATCAACAAGACGAAGCTGGCTGGACGACGGTGGCGTCCAGAATGCGCACTCTGTCAGCATTCTCTAAGAGGGGAAGGTCGCACGGTCGCCTTGGCCGCGAGACTACCCCTCAAGTGACAGAACAAACTAAGCCCTTGACGCCGCTTGAAATGGCCGCGCAGTGCGCAGAAAAGAACCGGCGCAAGAACATGAAAAGGCGCCTAAAGAAGCAAGATGAGCAAGAGGCCGCGGCGGCAGCCCCGGCGGAGCTGACTCCGCTCCAAAAGCTGCAGAAGCTTATCGATGAATTGGAGGAGTATATCCCCTCCAAACCCACTTGGGGAGTCCCTTTGGACATATACATCCCGTGGGAAGATGGAGCGCAAAACAAGGCTTAAAAGCTAGCTCCACCAAATGCTACAAAGGGCTCAAGAAGGCGAGAAGCTGCCTCTGCCCGAGAATTGTCCATCTTCTATAAGGAAGATGAAATCACCATCGAGAAGCTGGAAGAAATGCTGAAAGACTTCTCGTGCAACATGGTGTCGATACCGCCGCCAGCAAGCTTGCAATCACCGGCTGTTACGCCTCATGTGGCGACGTACCGACGCCGCAACCGAGGCAAAGGAAAGGGCCGTGGATGAGGAAAGAAATCCTCCCCGTCCCTCAGCGAGAAAACCAGCTCGCCCGACCTGGGCAAGACTATTGTCTTCCGAGGAGAAAAGCCTCAGCCTGCCCCGGAAATAGAGGTGCGGGCGAACTCCTTCATCTTCGACCCTCTGACGAGGAAGAAGAAGAGCAGCAGGATATCGCTAGTGGGCTCTCCTCCGACCGGAGGGCCACCCAGCCAGTCTTCTTCGCCCCCCCTCTGACGAAGAAGAGTATGGGGGATGGGCGATCCCCAGCAAGCCCTCCAACCGGAAAACTCCTGAATCGGCCGCTCGGCCCACTCCCGTCCAGAAGCGGCAAAGAAGAAACTGCCGCCCCGGAGGAGGATAGCCTGGGCTCGTGTTCGAAGAAAGGCTGGACGCAGCCAGTGGCAAGACGGGTCAACCAATTCGGGCAACCGATAAAGGCCCTGGAGGATACTGTCCCGCCATTGGATCAACTCCGTGCCCGGGCTGACCACAAAATCATACAGCTTAATGGTGGTTCCCGACCAACATCACTATATGGGACGCCATTGCCTGGAGCAAAGATTTGAGAACGGCGCTCGTCAAAATCCTGCAAGAGCCCGAGGTCTACGAAGCTGACGTGACCGAACTCCAGGCACAAGCCCTAGAAGCACTGGTGGCGGAGGTGACCTTCTCCGACAAGGACATGCTGTTGCCACGCTATACCACAACCGCCCGTTGTACATGCAAGGAAAAGTCAATGGGCACGAGCTCAACTGAATCCTGGTTGACCCAGGGGCGTCGATCAATATCATGCCTATCAAGACTTTCAGTCTTTATATATCTTACGCCCTACTTGCAAAGGGTAAATGACTCAGAATCGCTGATTCAACCAATTCTGAGAACGCCTTGGGAAAGGTGGAAGTACAGCTGGCCATGGACGGCCTCACTACTAAGGTCGTGTTTTACATCATCAATGCAAACACGTCCTACAAAGCCCTCCTGGAAGACCCTGGCTCCATGAAAACCGGGTCGTCTCCTCGACTCTCCACCAATTTAAAAATACATCAAAGAAGGAGAGCAACATACGATCTTTGCCGACCGGCCCCGTTCCACCCAAATAAATGCAACTTGGCGGACGCCCAGCTATACTTCGGCGACCTCTCGGCAAGCCAGCAACGCGTCGAAAGGCAAGGAAAAACAATGCCGCCGACGCAATCAAGCAAGCCAGGATCAAGAGGAGGAGGAGCTCTTCACGGTCAACAAAGACTCCTTGAAGCTCACCGGCTCAGCCGCCTCGCCGAATCCACCACCGCCTGGGCCAAGTTTCCCAGAAGGCGCGAGATCAACTACGAAGCAAACGCCATCGGCGAGATCATAACCGAAGCATCTCCTTGCCGCCTGCGTACATGCAGCTGCCTGCTTCCATAGGGAGGACAATGGGTGGAACGACTAAAGACATTCATTGTCACCCATTACAGAAATGACAGTCTCGAGGAAGGCGAGACGCCAAAGCCGATCATCTTCTACAAAGAGACCCGCTGCCACATGGGCCTTCCGAAGACGACTTCGGCTGGAGCCAAGCGACTCAAGTCGCCCCAGAGCCCGTCCAAGAAATGGACGACATGCCCGAGCACATCAAGAAATTGTGCCAAAGGAAAAGATTCACAAATGCAAGACCCCTCTCGACGGAGTACTTCCACCAGCTGTGGTACCCAAAGCAACTCCGAGGGAAACCCCCCTATTGTGCAAAAGACACTCGGGGTTGGGCTATGGTCAGGCGGCGGAATGCGAGGCCTACTATACGGTCACCCGTCGGGCTCGCGCCCCTCACCTGATCATTGCCCCTCCGATGGCAATCTCCTACCTCACCCCGCTACAAAACCACCAGCAAGGGGAGGGCGCCCTCGTCCTATCAAATTGGGCGTCGTGTCAGAAGCACCTCAAGTGAAGGGGGTCACTTCTGGCCGATCACAGAAGAGGCTTCAAATACTACGACGTCCACGTTGCTGACTCTGATGAAGAAAAGGATTTCATCGACCTACAGCCAGCACCTCGTGAACTCGAAGAACGGCGGACAGCTACGGTCGACGAACTGGTCGAGCTCGACTCGGGGAACCAAAAGAACCCGACCAATCTTCGTCACTGCTCTCTTGAATGAGGAAGAAAGACAGTCATACCGGCACTCTTGCTGGAATTCAAAGACTGTTTCGCGTGGACATACAAAGAAATGCCAGGCCTGGACCCCTCCGTGGCTGAGCATGAGTTGTCCATACTCCCCGCAGTGAAGCCGGTCAAGCAAGCCCAACGACGCATGCGCCACGAGCTGGAGCTGAAAGTAAATGCCGAGGTGGACAGACTTCTCCAAGTCGACTTCACCGAGCCATGCATCTATCCAACCTGGCTGGCCAATATAGTGCCGGTCAAGAAGAAGAACGGCGAAGTCTGGATCTGCATCAACTACAGGGACTTGAATAAAGCCTGCCCAAAGGACGACTTCCCGGTCCCGATCACGGAAACAATGATCGATATGACCACCGGGCATGAAGCGCTATCCTTCATGGACGGGTCGTCAGGCTATAATCAAATCCGTATGGCTCCCAAAGACAAGGGTCATACCGCCTTTAGGTCCCCCAAAGGAATCTACAACTATAAAAGAATGCCCTTCGGCTTGAAGAACGCCGGAGCCACCTACCAACGAGCCATGACCAAGATCTTCGGAGAAATGCTCCATGACTCGGTCGAGTGCTACGTTGATGATCTGGTTGTCAAGACCAAAAGGCGGGAAGACCACCTAGGCGACTTACGCCAGGTCTTCGAAAGTTCGCCAACATCAACTGAAGATGAACCCGATGAAGTGCGTCTTCGGCGTCTCGAGCGGCAAATTCCTCGGCTTCGTTGTCAAATACCGCGGGATAGAAATTGATCCCGTCAAAATCAAAGCCATCAGAGAGCTGCCGCCGCCGAAAACCTTAACGGAGCTGAAATCTCTCCAAGGAAGGCTGGCCTACATAAGGCGGTTCATCTCCAACCTCGCGGGCAGGTGCGCCCCCTTCAGCAAATTGATGAAGAAAGGAGCCCCATTCATATGGGACCAAGAGTGCCAAGATACTTTTGAAGAAATCAAAAAGTATCTCCTTACTCCTCCCGTCTTGGGAGCCCCAGTGAAGGACAAGCCGCTCATCCTCTACATCGCGGCCATGGAAACATCGCTGGGGGCACTTCTGGTGCAAGTAAATGAGGAAGGCAAAGAGCAGCCGCTCTACTACCTCAGCCGGATGCTGGTGGGTCCGGAGCACCGATATCCCCCAGTGGAGAAGGTGTGCCTGGCATTGATATTTGCCGTCAAGAAATTACGGCACTATCTGCTAGCCCATAAAGTCAGCCTCATCTCGAGGATAGACCCACTAAAAGCGCTCCTCACCCAACCTGTGTTGTCAGGGAGAATGGGAAAATGGGCCCTTCTCCTTATGGAGTTCGATATCACCTTCGTCCCGAGGAAAGCAATCAAAGGACAAGGTATGGCGGATTTCCTGGCGGCGCATCCACTCCCAGCCGGCTCTCCCCTCGAGTTCAAGCTCCCGGAAGAGGAAACGCTCTCATCCCCCCACGGGGAGGGGACCCAACAAAAAGAAGTCCCCATTCAAGAAAATTGGAATACTCTCGCCATAGAGTTACCACATTGGGAACTCTACTTTGATGGCGCTTCCCGGGTGCTCAAGCAAACTGACGGCACCACAACTTATACCTCCGGAGCGGGCATTGTCCTAGTGACTCCACAAGGGGGAATACTGCACAACTCATGTGCACTCATGAAGCCGTTGACTAACAATCAAGCTGAATATGAAGCGTTGATCGTGGGACTTCAACTGGCCGTTGAAATGGGCATCAAATGCATAAAAGTCTACGGAGACTCGCAGCTGGTCATCCGTCAAGTGCTGGGGATTACGACGTTCGAAAAAAAGAACTGATCCCCTATCATGCCAAAGTAATGAAGCTCCGCGAGAGATTCTACTTGTTCGAAATCGGACATGTCCCTAGAGGGCAAAACTCTCAGGCGGATGCGCTAGCCAAACTGGCGTCTGCTCTAAAGCTCCCTCCTGAAGGAGAACTGGGCATAACCGTCCGACATAGGAGGCTGATGCCCAGTGTTCTCGAGGATGACTCCGACCCAGAAAATGCTGAAGTCAACACCCTCGAAGAAGAAGCCGGTCAAGAAGAAGACTGGCACCAGCCGATCATTCAAATAAAGAACGGTTGGCTGCCTTCAGACCGGGCCGAACGAGTCTGACTGCTACGGCGGGCCACGTCATATCAAATGATCGGGGACCAACTTTATCGGCTTGTCCATGAAAAAGACAAGTCTGTCCTCCTCCGATGTCTCTCCCCTAGAGAAGCCAAGGTCATCATGCACGAAGTCCACTCTGGACTGTGCGGAGCCCATCAAGCGGGAGACAAGATGAAAATCAACATCAAGCTAAAAGGCTTCTTCTAGCCGACCATTTATACGGATTGCGCCCAGTACGCCCGTACGTGTCATCAATGCCAGGTCTTCAGTTCGGTGCCAAGAAAGCCGCCGAACGAATTGCATCCAACTGTCCCCACATGGCCCTTTGCCGAATGGGGAATGGATGTCGTGGGACCATTCCCACCATCCTCTGGCGGCCACAAGTTCATCCTGGCAGCCACCGACTATTTCTCCCGATGGGCAAAAGCAGTCCCTCTCCGGGAGGTAACTGGGGCAGCTGTTGCAAAATTTGTCAAGCAACACTTGATTTACAGGTTTGGCACCCCTCATTGGATCGTATCAGATAACGGTACGCCCTTCAGAAACAAAACGATATATGCGTTGGCGGCCAAATTCCAGATAGATTGGAGGACGTCAACGGTCTACAACCCTCAAGCCAATGGTCTGGCGAAAGCCTTCAACAAGACCCTTTGCAAACTGCTTGCCAAGATAGTTGGCAACCGCAAACGCGATTGGGGGGAGAAAGTGCACGAAGCGCTCTGGGCATACCGAACGGTTTACAAGACCCCTACGGGGTGTTCTCCCTTCTCTCTAGTTTACGGAGCTGAAACCATGCTCCCCATCGAAATTGAAATGTCATCCTACAGGGTAGCCGTCTATATCGGTCTCCAACCCGAGGCAACAAGAAATTGAAAGAAGGTTGGAGGAATTGTCCGACCTAGAGGGCAAAAGGTTGGAAGTGTACAAACACCTCCAATCCTATCAAGCCCGCATGACTCGAGCCTACGACAAGCTAGTCAGGCCTCGTGTCTTCAAGAAAGGCGACCTTGTCATGGTCAAGCAAAGAGAAGTCATGGCAGGCAAATCAAGTGGCAAACTCCAGCCAAACTGGCGTGGACCATACGTGGTCACCGGAGTGTATGAAGGCGGGGGATACACGCTGGCAACACATGCCGGCGATCGCCCATTTCCGCCACTAAATGGCAAACATCTGAAAATGTACTTTGCCCCTGAGCATGAACTCCCCGGGCAGCAGCCCTCTGATCCCCTTATAGCCGAATCATGCTAGGGTTGGGCGTATGCACCCATGTCAAAAAAAAAAAACAAGGGAAGGGACCGAAAATAGAGAGGTCCCGGCTGACTTGGTCGCTCCCCAGAAGGGGTGTCCAAGGGCAAAAGAGCCTATATATGAAAAAAGGAGAGAGCCTATGGAAAAAGAGGGAAGAAAAAAGAAAGAAGAATCCCCCCTTTTATGAATTATGTTCTCCTTCTTGGTCATCAAACCATCCTGGTCGACCAAGTCAAACCTTTTAGCCAATAAACCCCCAGAAGGTCGGCTAAAACCTCCTCCTTGGTCAGCAAACCATCCTGGTTGACCAAGTCAAACCATTTAGCCAATAAACCCCCAGAACGTCGGCTAAAACCTCCTCCTTGGTCAGCAAACCATCCTGGTCGATCAAGTCAAATCCTATAGCCACAAACCCCAAAAGGGTCGGTTATAAAACTCCTTCTTGGTCAGCAAACCATCCTGGTCGACCAAGTCAAACTTTTTAGCCAATAAACCCCCAGAAGGTCGACTAAAACCTCCTCCTTGGTCAGTAAACCATCCTGGTCGACCAAGTCAAACCATTTAGCCAATAAACCCCCAGAAGGTCGGCTAAAACCTCCTCCTTGGTCAGCAAACCATCCTGGTCGATCAAGTCAAATCCTATAGCCACAAACCCCAAAAGGGTCGGTTATAAAGCTCCTTCTTGGTCAGCAAACCATCTAGGTCGACCAAGTCAAACCCTTTAGCCAATAAACCCCCAGAAGGTCGGCTAAGACCTCCCCCTTGGTCAGCAAACTATCCTGGTCGACCAAGTCAAACCTTTTAGCCAATAAACCCCTAGAAGGTCGGCTAAAACCTCCTCCTTGGTCAGCAAACCATCCAGGTCGACCAAGTCAAACCCTTTAGCCAATAAACCCCCAGAAGGTCGGCTAAGACCTCCCCCTTGGTCAGCAAACCATCCTGGTCGACCAAGTCAAACCTATAGCCACAAACCCCAAAAGGGTCGGTTATAAAACTCCTTCTTGGTCAGCAAACCATCCTGGTCGACCAAGTCAAACCTTTTAGCCAATAAACCCCCAGAAGGTCGGCTAAAACCTCCTCCTTGGTCGGCAAACCATCCAGGTCGACCAAGTCAAACCTTTTAGCCAATAAACCCCCAGAAGGTCGGCTAAAATCTCTTCCTTGGTCAGCAAACCGTCCAGGTCGACCGAGTCAAACCTTTAGCCAGTAAACCCCTAAAAGGTCGGCTAAGCAATGCCCCCTCAGCCAGTAAACCTCCATGGTAGGCTGTGCCGTCTTTGGTCCACTAATCATAATGATGGGCTAAAGCCAAACGGTGAATCCCTTAGCCAAGGTTCCGCAACCTCGCTTCGGGCACCAACTTGAAAAAAAAAAGAAAAAAAAGGGGGGGGACTAAAAATAGAGATGTCCCGGCGAACTTGGTCACTCCCCAAAAGGAGTGTCCATAGGTAGAAATGGCTGAAATCCAGCTGAGGTGAAAACCCGAAAGGGCGCCTCAGGCAAAAATGGATAACCCCTCAACGTGAAAACCCGAAAGGGCGCGTTGGAAAAAGCTAGAGGGGGCTGGCTTCTATGAAAACCCGAAAGGGCGCAGGAGTCAGTAATAAAAAAAAAAAGGAAAGAAAATCAAAATCAAATCATTACTTATCAAGGCATGTTTCGTGCAGCCAGTAAACAAAATGCCAGGCTGCGCCCCTATTCTGCTCGATGGGTAAACCGAAATGGTGGATCAAACCATATCCCTCTTTGACCAGCAAACCTCCGTGGTCGGTCGAACCTAAACCTAGCCAGCAAACCCCAAGAAGGTAGGCTATCCCTTTTGACCAGCAAACCCCCGTGGTTGGTCAAACCCAAATCCTTAGCCAGCAAGCCCCAAGAAGGCTATCCTTTTGACCAGCAAACCCCCGTGGTCTGTCAAAACACTAAACCCTTAGCCAGCAAACCCCAAGAAGGTAGGCTATCCCCTTTGACCAATAAACCCCCGTGGTCGGTCAAAACCTAAATCCTTAGCCAGCAAACCCCAAAAAGGTAGGCTATCCCCTGTTTGACCAATAAACCTCTGTGGTCGGTCAAGCCAAAATCCTTAGCCAGCAAACCAGAGTGGTAGGCTAACCGAAATTTCTTTAGCCAGAAAACCGCAATGGTAGGCTAAATCCAAATGGCAGATCCCATGATCAATTGCCCCAGGGTCCGGCCTCGGATCCTAAAACAAAAAAAAAAGAGAAAAAGAAAAGGAAAAAAAAAAGGGGGACTAAAAGTAGAGATGTCCCGGCGGACTTGATCATCCTCCAAAAAGGGATGTTCAAGGGCAAAAAGGCCTCAAACCCAGCTGAGGTGAAAACCCGAAAGGGCGCCTCAGGCAAAAATGGGTAACCCCTCGGTGTGAAAACCCGAAAGGGGGCACCGGAAAAAGCTAGAGGGGGCCATCCTCAGTGAAAACCCGAAAGGGCGCTTGGGATAGTAATGTGACAAAAAAAATGGAGATAAAAAAAGAAAAAAAAATCAAATCAAAGTTGGGTTGCTGGACAAGGCCGAAGAAAGCCATCCCCAGCACCCAAAATGTTGCATCAGATCTTGAGGAATGCCACAAATGCAAAATTCAAACAGAAGATGCCGAAAGCAAGCCTGGGAAAAGCCAATAAGGCAAATCCCAGAAAGAAGAAATACAAAATCAGTCGGGGAGTAAAGCCAGAAAAGGCAAGCCTTCTCGACTAAAGATCAAAGTCAGGTTGCTGGACAAAGCCCCGAGAAGGCCAACCCCTGCACCTCCCACAGGCCCTGGGAGAGCCGTAATTCTGTCACGCGGCGAGCCGGCTCGGGTGCAAATAACCCCAGCAGAGCCGTAGCGGGGAAATGTGCCTGCGCCTCATAGTCAAGAGGAAAGCTAGGGTGGTGCGAGCTGCAGGTCCCCATCATGCTGTCGCGACCGGCCAAGATCGCCCGCTCCAGCTGTGCCCGCTCAGTAGCAAGGAGGCCGGCGGGGCCGTCCCAGTTGGCCGGCATGAAGTTCTGGATGAACGGGAGAAGGTGCTCATCCAGTGGGAAGTGCTTCGGATAGCCGGCTCCCCGCCGATAGCGGTAAATCAAGCCGCTATGATCTATCCGGCCGACGTCTACTGTGCCCTCGACGGGCGAAGGCTCCTCCAACGGACCGCGGACGCACGGCCCAACACTGCCCTCGAGTCGGTCCAGGTCCTCCACCCGGACCGGGGACAGAGTAAAGCACGGCATGGGATCGTCCATCCGCTCGACGTCGTTCTCCGTGCGACGCGGCGCCCTGCTGCTCCAGCCGCTCTTGCCGCCCCTGCCACTCTTGTCGCGACCCTTGCGAGGCATCGTCAACCCTGTCAAGCCAATAGTGCGACTGTCAGACGAAAGGACGTTGCAACAAAGGACGGGAAAAAACAATCTCTAGAGGAAAGAAATCCATCTCGAAGGCGCCACGGGATACCCGCCGTCGCTTTCGTCTCCGACGGATATCCCGTGGGGGGCATTTGTTGAACCCGAAAAAAAATCGGGGCCTAAACAAACCCCGGGCGACAAACACGCCCTGGGAGAACCGGGAACAAACCCTCGGTCTACCCCGCTCAGACGTCAGAAACAGACAAGCCCGAGTACTCGCGCCAAACCGGGGTGATCCGGGAGCGAGAAACCCAAGAAGTCTTCGCCGGCGAAGGGCACGTACTCTGGATGTCAGAAAATCCACGTCCAGAGCGGAGTTCGAAGTCGCGCCCGAAGCCGAAGAGTCCCGAGGAGTCGGATGCGAGCGTCCCTCGGAAACGAGGACAAACGCACGTGGGACGGCCGAGGAATCACGAGCGGTGCACGTGTGCACGCGCGCGGCACGGCCGTCAACCAACGAACCAGGCACGGGAGGCCCACAGAGCTCTCTCCCAAGTTTTCTCCCGGAAAGCACGGAGAAAGTGACATGAAGTGAAGCGAGGCCCCACCTTAAATAGGTGGTGGGCCAAAGGAGGCCCCAAGGGGGGCCGCTGGTCAGCCCCCCGCCAGTGAGGGGGCCGCCGGTTCGCGCCCCCCACAGGGGCGCCGGGTCGGCCCCCTGGCTGGGGGGGCCGCCGGTCAGCCCCCCGCCAGCAAGGGGGGGCCGCCGGTTCGGCCCCCCGCCAGCAGGGGGGGCCGCCGGTTCGGCCCCCCGCCAGCAGGGGGGGCCGCCGGTTCGGCCCCCCGCCAGCAAGGGGGGCCGCCGGTTCGGCCCCGCCTGCACAGGGGGGCGCCGGTTCGGCCCTGCGCCAGTAGGGAGGGCCGCCGGTTAGGCCCCTAACCGGCGCCCCCCTCCGCCAGTCTGCTGGCCCTCTTGGACACCTCCGCCGGATCGCCCTCGCAGCCTCGACGCTCGCGCTCGTCCTCGACGCCCGTGCCGCCGAAGACCTCCGCCGGGGAGGGTACCCCCGCCGGTATGCCCCCCGCAAAACCTATAAATAGGGGGGCATACCCCCATTCAAAGGCGCGCGATTTCAGCCCAAAAAAGAGCCACTTGTCTCACGCTCACAAGCCCGTGCTTAGAGTGTGACCGTGCGTGAGCTTAAATAGGCCGCACGTGCTGAGGAGAAGTCCTTGGCGCCCATTGGTGTTCCGTCCTCAGCGTTCGGGCTGCATTGCGCCACGTCCGCGGGAAGAGGCCACAGGTTGTCACATGACTCCCAGCGTTTGTATTTAAGTCCTCCGCCGTCACCGAATGACTGCGTCGAGGCAATGTTGTCCGACAGCGGCACAAACACCCTGTCGTAGACTTAAAAGTACAAATAGTCGGTAAATGCTCGGCGGAGGCACAAACACCCCGCCTCGAGCATCGAGGACCCGACAAGCTTGTAAACGTTCGACGGAGGCACAAACACCTCGTCGTGCACGTAAATACAAGCCGCATATCCTGCAAATACCGGACGGAGGCACAAACACCCTGTCACGGACATTGATGTATTCCCCATACCGTGTAACGTCCGACGGAGGCACAAACACTCGTTGTTGACACTCATGTACACGAAATACTTGTAATCGCCCAGTGGAGGTACAAAACCCCACTAAAGGCACCAATGTAAATGTCATGGATGTAAATGACATAAGCTTGAATAAAATTGTGGAAATTTACTTGTCATCTGTCTTTTTCTTTAAATTTTGACATACGGTCTTTTAATAAACATTACGCATTCGAAGGTATTCGAGTGTTATACTCGATGTAAACGAAACATCGACTTCGGTCGATGGGGAACGGTCCAGTACACGACCACTCCAATCGCCCTGAACGCGAGCGCACGCGGAAAATAAATGAAATGAAATTCGAGGGTATCAGGTTTCACACCCAATACCCCTCGCAAAATAAATCTTTGTCTGTTTCCCATAAACAGTCTGGCACGCCCAAGATTCATCATTTCAGAAAAGAAATGGAGAAGAAAAAAATCGAAAGGAAAAGAAATAAAAATATAGTCCGCGTTCCAACAGGAGCTCAAGCAATCCTCTGAGCATTCAACTCAATCTGACCTCAATATCATGAAAGAGGATCTTAAAATGGAAGTTGTGGGTGAAAATGGTGAAAATAATAAAGTCCGCATTGATGTGTTCAACACATACAAAGATCTTAAGTGTACAAATGAAAATTTCTTAATTGAAGATATGATCTTGAGTGCCTCAATTTCTCTATCACTTACTGATCTGCAAGGTACATGTGGACCACTTGACCCACCATGGTTGGTGATGCCTTACAAAGAAAAAATTTGGCGTCAATTGATTGGGGGTGTTACGTGAGTCTGTTAGCTCCATGTGTCTGGCTGAAGACATTAAACTTAGCCCTTATTGGGAGGCAACCCAATATTTTTAGGAGATTTAATTTATTTCTTATTTTCTATTGTGTTCTAGGTTTTTAAAGGCCCATTACATTTGATGAAGCTAGTGTGCAACTACCCTCATGTCATCATCAGGTTGCATCTCTCCTTCCTTAACTTACATTGGCTTTATTCTATGTTCATTACTTTTATACCATTGAGGACAATGTCATTCAAGTTGGGGGAGGGAAATCTTTCAAATTTTAAAATCATGCTAAACATCTCAAACATTGTACTTCATGCATCATTTTTCATGGAAAGAATACCTCATTCTAGAATGATTTTACTCTAAGTATATACTTGTGCCAGTGGTACGTTAAAGGATGAATTTTGTGGTTATGTCCTTAGCATTTTCCTCAAACTACATTTGAAATTTCATGGAACCTACACACATGAATTAGATGATGAATAAGTGTCATTCATGAGGGTGATGAAAGTTTTACCTAATACTCATGTTGAAGATTGACGTTCTACACTCTTATAGAAAACTAATCGTGGGGAAAAAGCTACCTGCCTACAAGTATGAAAAAAAAAAAGACAAAATGAAGAAGGAAATCCCTAGCTTAGTAACCGGGCTTCGGCACCTCATGAAGTGTTGAAGTTCGCGTCAAACAGTGAAAGGATATCCAAAGAAAAAAAATGATGATGAAGGATGAAAATAAAAAGGCAGAGTGAAAGCTACCTGTAATTCGAGGATTGGATTTTAAGAGTGTAGAGTTGATATCATCTCTAAGTAATGGGTCAAAAGCTTATGCACTATCTTAGTAATGCTTGTTGATCATAAGTGCATTCATGAAGGAATGATAATTTCAACTGTATCTTGAGGAACTGTCTAATAACATGAACTGCATGATTATCTTTGACACATGCTACTAGAACTAGAAATATTTAGTGTTGATCAGTCTCCTCTCTACTTTCTTGACATGGAAAATGATGTTTTGAGTTCCTGTTAGTCCCGATTATTCACCTGTGTGCATTGCTAAGGGACTAGCAATGAGTAAGTTGGGGGATGTGATAATATCATAATTATCATGAATAATCATGCCATTTCAATGACTAACACTTGATAAATTCATAAGATTTCTATTATCATGGACGATAATTGATTAAATTCAATTTTATGTTGTATTTGCAGGTTAATGGGCCATTCTATGAAGTGCTTAATGGGCTAATGGATTGGAGTGAAGCAAGAGAAAATAAAAGAGAGATTCTATTAAAATATTCCTCCTCTATTTTTTAAACACTTTCTCACTTTTAAAAATCTTCTCTCTTATTTTCTAAAAATCTCTCTTTCCTTTTCTCTCTCCCCCTTCCTCTCTTTCTCTACCACTTTATAAACCTCTCCCCTCTCTCTCTTGCTATTATTCCTTCCCCACTTATTCTCACCCTCTTTCTCTCTCCCTCTTTCCTCCGCACACACCCTCCCTCTTCTTCTTCTCTTCTTCTTCCTCCCTTCTTCTTCTTCTCCCCCGGTCTCTCTTCTGCTCAGGAGAACAGCAAGCAGCAGCAGCAAAGCGCCCGGCCCCGCCCGCCTGCGCACTCGGCCCCGCCAACCCGCCTGCTACCCCATGCCGAGCACGCCCGGCCCCGCCCGGCCCCGCCAGCCCGCTGCCCCGCCTGCGCCCGGTGTGCACCCGGCCGCACCGCCTGCCGCGCCCCCTGCGCGCCGGCCCGCACCACTTGCCACGCCCCCTGCGCAAGCCAGCCACCGCCAGCGCCTACGTGCATGCGGTTGCATACACGTAGGCGCCTCCCTCTCTCTATCCTCTCTCGCCTCTCTCTCTCCTCTATCCCTCTCTCGTTTCTCTCTTCTCTCTCTCCTCTCTATCGCCGCGCTCTCTCTCTCTCTCTCGCGTCTCTCTCTCTCGCGCTCTCTCTCTCTTTCTCGCGCTCTCTCTCCTCTCGCCTCTCTCTCTTCTTGCTTTCTCTCTCTCGTTTCTCTTGTTTTCCCTTATTCTCTCTTTAATTAAAGTTGTATGTTAGATGCACATTATTTCTTTTATTTAAATAAAGTTTGTTAGTTATTTTGTTCACTATTTGTACCCTCCGTCTCTCTCTCTTCTTTCTACTTTCTCTCTTCACCTTCTTGTCTCTTTAGATTTATTTTAGTGTGGATATGTTTGTGTTAAGAGATTTAGAATATCTTGTTTAGTTAATCGGTCACCAGGTATTTTCTTACTCTCTTCCATTCGTAATAGTCTTTCTCTCTCTCTCTCTCTAATATCTCTCTCTTTATTTATTTAGTTTAGTTTAGATTATTTAACTCAACTTAGTTTTAATATCACCACGCTATTTTTCTAACTAAAAACTCAAGGTTTTCAACTCTAAAATCTTTTTCCCTGTGGATTCGACTCGGCTCTCACCACTTAACTATTGTCAAAATTTAGTGTAGGCGATAATTTTGAGATTTTTAGTCACGTGTTTAACGACGCATTCGTGGGCTATCAATAGCTCGTATATCAAGATAGCGTGTAACGAGATTGCATGTAAAGAGATAGTGTGTAAAGAGATAACGTGTATGGTTGCCCCACAGTGCACTAGTCGAGTACGGCAATAGTCACTTTGGGACAGTAGCCGTTTAACGATAGTACAATATGTCTGAACTCCTCATACTAGTATTATAACAATTAGATTTCTAGCCAAGTCAATATAGTCAATCAGAACCGGTGCAATGCAGAACACCGTCAATAGCCCCTGCAGGTATTTTCGGGTGGCTCTCTGCCCCCAGGACTAGATTGGAGCCCCTCGGACACTCTCCGTGCCCTGCACAATTATGCATTCGAGTTAGTAGGGTCACTGGACCCATATTATGGCGCTAGACAGTCATGTATCGTACAAGTAATAGGAGTCACAACAACTCAAGAGTCTCAAGAGAGTACTAGATGAATAGACGAGATAGTAGAGTGAACGTGAATAGATGAGAGTACAAGGATAGTAGATGAGATAGGGGTATAAACGTAAAATAACGTTAAACCACGATAGTAATAGTTGCACAACACCAGGTCGTGTGCCGGCAATCTGGTAGAAGAAGTCACCACCGCCCACTAGCCGTGTTGTGTACACGAGCCAGGTGGTCCGGCGTGATCACAAGATAAGAGAGATCCCACTAAGGCCGTTTGGATAGTACTGATCCCTAAGAGTGTAACGAGATTTAAAGGTACAACCAGCTTGTCGGCAATGGACGTGAGCCAAAGCCAAGAAGACTTACGGAGGCCTTGACAAGGAGTCCCTGGCCCAGTCGAGAGTATTCCCGATGGAGAGGTGGTCCAAGTCAAGAGAAAGTGTGTAACGAAATGTTATCCGTCTTGCCCCGAGTGCTCGAAGGCAGAGGGACGCGATAACGGTGTACAAATCACGCGAATAAAATGAAGACATGTGTCATTTAAATAATAGAGAAATTAGGTAATTAATTTCACTTAATTACCAGATACATTATTGAGTAATTTTCTATGGTTTAATGGCAACATGATGGTTAAGTGTGTGCAAGTGTATGAAATCAAAAGAGCATGATGGGTTGTGCACAAAGCTTTTAAATTAATTAGATTCATGCAATTTATTGCACATTAATATTTATTCAGATCAAATTATGAATAAAAATATTTAATTAAGGCTAAACAATGGCTAATTAGCAGGTAGAGCAAGGGTATATAAGCAATTTCGGGTTTTGGCTGTTTTTATGTTAACGCGACGGGGGTACCTGTCGCGACTCCAGGTCGCGACAGGGCGGCTGGGCACGACAAGTGAACCGGCCGGCCTGGCTCGGTTCGGGGTGGAAACGCGACGGCATAGGTCACCGCATTCTTAACGCGACGTGATGGTGGGGCGCGACCCGGCTGATATCGCGGCGGGTCGCGCCGTCGCGATATCAGGGGAGTCCGGCCATTTTCCCCTTTTTCTAGGGTTGATCAGATTTGACACAGGGCTCTTATAAATTCAATATAAAATCGTATAATGACCTAAAAATCACGAATCTAGTTTCAAATGAAATTAGACACGTAGATCTATCAGCATGCATGATTAATTTGAAATTAGACAAGATTTAGGCATGCCTTGAATAGGTTACATTCCGATGACCTAAACAGGTGCAGTCAGGGTTCAACGAATTAATTAGAGATGAATACATGATGAAAAATTCCAAAACTAGGGGCCTTTGAAAGATAATAAGATTTAGTATTTATGAGATTTTTCTCATGGTCTGGGATCAAGTATGCACGGAGTTCACAAGCAAACATGAAGGGTCGGGTGCATGGTTTTGACAGAGATTCAAAGAATTAATTCTCCCTAATGGGAGATCTAAATAGAGCAGGACCAGGGCCGTTTGAAAGCTAATAAGATGCAGTATATATGAGAATTTTATCGTGGTATGAGAGCAAGTACATGTGGGGAATTAGAGAAAACATGCAGTTTGGGTTTAGGGTAACAGCAGGGTTTCATGAATTAAATTCGCCCAAATGGATGAGCGAAATGCAACCAGACCATAGGGGTTTTGAATAGGATCATGAAGTCTACCTAGGGTAAATTTTTCACGATTTTAGCTTGAGAGATTGCCTACCTTTTGTTGCAGTAAAGAAGATGCCCTAGTTTGGTGGCAAAAATCAGAAAATCCAAGCTCCAAGCCTCCTCTCCTTACTCTTCCTCCAGAACTTCTCCTCTTCATCTCCAAAGGTCTTAGTACGAAATTGAGGTTGATAGGGTTGGATTGGGGTGTTTATGACTTGCTACAAGAGTCATTTCACCTTAAAACTCTTCATTTTCTATTAAATTTGAATTTCCATAATTATCATCTATTTTTCTTACTATTATCTATCTAATTGGGTAAGGGAGAGAGCTAAATTCGTGGCCATGGTGTAAGGATGAGGTAAGGAGTCTTATTTGGATAATTACCATCATTTTAGGTATTATCTCACTCCTATTTAATTTATTTATTAATTAACTCCGAATTTCCACATTTATCTCCCCTATTCTAGCATTTATCCATTACTTGACTTGGGGAGAGATCTAATTTCGTGGGTAATAAGTTAGGATAAGTCTAGGACTCTTTTTAGGGATTTATATATGACATTTATTATTTATCTAATCACTTTTTCTATTTATTACTATATTTAATCCGAATTTCACTTAATTAACTCTCATCTCATGGTGGGCTCTTCATATTAGGGTCCAACAATCCATGTTAGGACCATTAATAAAACTCATTACTAATTTGACTTAATGTGTATAGATTTAATTCCAATTATTCACCCTTTATCCTTATGTAAATCTATTTATCACACTTATTCAAGTAATTTCATATTTTTAAATTGATTAAATATTATTCATGCCAATATTTCTAATATTCATCATTTAGGCTCTTACTCTTGGCCAAATATCTCAAATGAGTCTAATTGTACATCCCACGTTCTTACTTTACTTATTGGATTTTTAATTATCCTTTTATTAGAGAATTTATTCATGGGCCAAGATTATCCATTGGTCTAAATATCATAATGGGCTATCATACCATATTATTTAAAGTCTACCCACATATTTATTTTTATTTATAATCCACTTTGGCCCATAAAATAATGGGTTCTCCGACTTACTTCTTAATTGCGCTAATAAGTCGCATAATTTCTTAAACTAAGTCCAAATGATTTTTCTATGCCCAAATTTCATGATGGGTCATTAGAGAATACTATTTAAAGTATAACTATTATTTTTACGAAATTTTTATATGAGTTTATACGCATGTGATAATAGTATGTACCTTTTTAACTGGTTGAAATTATAAATTGATAAAATTCCAATTTATCTATATTTTTAATTAAAGGATTTTTCGGGGTACTACAGCTAGTGGGCGGTGATGATTTCTACCAGACTGCGGATATACGACCTTGTGCCGAGCAACTATGACTATCGTTGTTTATCGCGTTTTACGATATTGTCCCTATCTCATCTACTATCTATATCCTCTCATCTGTTCACATTCTCTCTCTACACTCTCGTCTATCTCGTCTACTACTCTCATCTATTTGTTGGTACTCTATTGGCCATTCTTGTGATTGTCTAAGATAAAGAAATGACTAATGTCAGTGCAATGGGGCCCGATCAGGTCTTGGGAGGAGCGCCTGAAAAGTGCTAGTGCCCATGGGAGTTAAAATGATCAAGGATGTGTTACGGCATGCTTCCAGCGCCATCATACTATCAAGATTAATCTATGACAATCAAAGTGCTATCTATACCAGTGCAATCGTTATCTTTACTATTGCACTGTTCTGCAATTTACATGCTATATCGTTACATGGACATTCTATTATCATTCTCGTTGTGCTATTTTCCATGCACCAGATGCTATTGTTCTCTCGTTATCATTGCTTGATCTACATGACTCTTCTCTTTAGTTAACCTGCCATTAAGACATTAATTATTTAAAGCATGCTTGTGTTCATGAGATATTAAGTCCTACAGGGCGTTATTCGCTCATCCTGCATTTTTATTTAATGTGTTTCAGGTGAGTTTGACGATGACCACACTCACGAGGATGAGACTGAGGAGGATGCTCAGGAGTGACCATTTACAACAACCACCGCTTTAGTAGATAGTTAGTTTAGAATGAGTCAGATAGTTATGATGTATTAGTTTGGTTTTTCAATAAAGTACTATGGGCTCTAGTTTTGACTCTGATACGTTGATGTATTAGTTAGTTCCTGATGTTGAATGAATTATTAGCGATTGTAATTGGAGTTTGGAGGATTATTAATAAAATTTGAGTTTATTTGGTATTATTCCATTTGTGCAATGGTTTGCATTTATTTTCTCGCTCTGTACTATTTAATAACTGTAATATTGCTCGATATTCCGCGTCGGGGCGTTACAACCCAAACCCCCATTTCAAGCATCATAAAAACCATCAAACACACATGCATGGTCTAGCATGATTCTAAGGGCTTGGAGAAGGGGATTGGAAGCCCTAGCATGGTAGAACTAGGGGGAAGTCAAGGTGTCCCTACCTCAAAGTGAAGAGCCAACCCATTGGGGTCTTCTCGTGTGCATGGCCACCTCCTCCTTGCTCCAAGCTCCATGAAGACTCCGTTCACGAGCAAGGATCGTCCTACATGTCGAAGAAGAGTCACCAACATGAAGAGGAAGCCACGCCGATGAAGAATGCCAAGCCGGGAAGGAAAAACTACCAACACACCTCACCACAACTCTAAAACACTCCCCACGATGGAGAAAACACAGAGGGGTTGGAGGAGATGAAGAACAGCTGAAGGAAAGCCTTAGAGTTGAGTGTCGCGTTCACTAAGTGAATGCGACGGCCAACCTGTCGCGATCCCAAAGTCTTGGTCAAACCTGACTAATGGAACCGCCACGTGTCATCCTCGTAGACTTGACACCATGAACTCGACACCTGACATGTCACCTTCATGTTGTTAGTGGTTGACACTTGTCCCGTTTGTCCCGACAGCAAGACTACAAAGTGCATGCTGTGGTCAGAGGGCTGATCACGACAACATGCATGTCGCGTTCATAACAAGAACACCACAGCCACCTTGTCGCCTTCAGAAGGCGACAGCCTGATACATCGCGACCTACATCAAAAGGTGGCTGACAAAGGGAAGGAGGATGTTACAGTGTAAGAGGCTATAAATATGCCCCAATATCCTAATTGGAAAAGGGCATCGGAGGAACCAAGGCGGGAAGAGCACAAAGAACCTTTGGAGACCGTGGTGGTGCGAAGATCTCTGCTTAGAGAGGAAGAAGAGCAGCAGAGTAGAGAGAGTAGTAGAGAGAGAGATGCAAAAAAGTTGGGAAGAACACATTTGCTTGGCGACTAGTAGAGGAGTCAGATTTGAAGCAGTGAAGCATCCCTTGGAGAAATCTCCATCCGATCATCATAAGAGTGTCCAATTCAAGTTCCCAGAAGCCCTCTCCATTGAAGAACATCCAATTAACTTTTCTTAACTCTAGTTTCTATTAGATTGTTCATCCAAACTTAACTTCTGTGTGTGTGGTCCAATCTGTGTTGGTTTTGTGCATAGATCTGATTTCTGTGTGGTATGTGTGCAGCGCAGAACATGTCTTTGTCACTGTGTGTGTTTGTGTGAGATCATACCTTAGTTGGAGGGTCTGATCTCTATTTGGATGGTTTTTCTAGCTTGTGTTTGTGTGGATTGAGCTTTAGTGTTTGTGTGTGTGTTGTACTCAAGTCATTGAGTAGTGTGTGCCTCACTGTGTGAGGGGTGGATGTAGAAATAATTGAATGTGATTTTCAAACCACCTAAAAATCTTTGTACCTCTTTATGATTTGCATGATACATCATTAGATGCTTATATAGGCACGGTTTCAACGACACATCCAACACTCACACACTTTAATCATATAAGTTCATCAAATCTGTAAGATTTAGATTGAATAGTTTTAATCTGAAGATAATTTATAAATTACTTAAGTTTTTGCTGAAATTTGTGTCAGATCTATTCAAACCCCCCCCCCCCCCCCAATTCTAGATATGTTCAGCTCCTATAAACGATCCAACACCTTTTCCCGTAGTCACCCCCGTAGGCCCTCCCCCTTCTATAGCCTCCTCCTACAACCCCACTCTTCTTAGTTCCCTAGAGCTCCTTCCCCCCCTCCCCCAACTCTCTCCACTTCCCATCCCCCTCTCTTTCGATCTACGCCCTCTCCTCCTTTGCTTCAATCACCCTCCCCAACCCCATCTCCCCCACTCCTCGTCCCCCCTTCTTACTCCACTCACCCTATCGCCCTCTCTGCCTCTTCCTCCCTCGGGTTGGCGCCCCACCACTATAGATGCGCCTTTTTTCCCCAAAGACATCGCCCCACAAAGAAATGGTGTTTTAAAAAAGGGGATTTTTATGTGGTGAAAAGAAGAAAATATGAAGGAAATAGGTGGAAAAGTGCGTGTGTGCATGAGATGGAAGTGTGATCTCCAGGTGCGCGAGGGCACCGAAGGAGGCGGGTGAGAGGAAGGGTCGGGGGTACTTACCTTCACCTGGAGATTGCGGGAGTGCGTATGTGGGTCCTACTTCCTCCTTCCACTGGCTGGCCATTGAAGGAGATTTAGCTCCGGTTACCTTGCAAGAGGGAAAAAAATGTGACAGATTGATTAGACTTTAAGAAGTGTAGTAAAAGCTCAAATGAAGCGAGAAGAAAAACATTAAATGGGCATTAACACACCTTGTGGAGGCCGTGTTAAACCCCTATAAGAGCAAGTAAGGGAGAAAATGACGTGTGTGTGTGTGGAATGGTGTGATGCATGCACTAAGACGGCAAAAGAAAGATGTGAAGTAAAAGAGAGAAAGGAAAGAGTGGCGATGTAGCTCGTGGTGGCGACGGAAGGAGAGGACGAAGAGGGGCCCCGCCTGCCTTGCTCCGACACTCGTGGGAGGGATGGAAGCTCTGGATCCCGAGGAGGAAGACGCGGGGATGACGCACGCCGAATGTACTCCTCCTTGTCCTCGGTACACGGACTTCTGGTCCGACAGGGCTTCGCCTCGGGGTGTTAGAGAATTATGGCACAGAGGTCGAGGCGCCAATTTGGCAGGGCTTCGTCGTCTCTGGGAATTGGATCTGGAAACTTTTAAAATGGTTGCACTCGGTCTGTATTTATAGGCAACACTTGTCAAAATCGCGTCAGGCACAGCGGACGCCTATAAGACCATGAACCGTGCCCGCCCGGCGGGCCGCGATTTACAAGCCCTTGATTTGACAGTAGCATGATGATCATAGCCTGCGACCGCCTTCAGAATCGCGTCGGGACAGCGCGTCGCGAATTCTTACCAAATCGATCTTGATTAAATCGATGCTTGATTTGACAGGGGATCTTAAAATTGCGGTGAGCCTGTCGGATGCGATTCTAAAGACGGTCTGATTTTGAGGTACGGGCTCTTAATGGCATCGACTGTAGGGTTTTGAATTTAAATCGCGGCGAGTACAGAGGATGCGAATCAGAACCGCCTATGCCAACTAAGCAAGTGTGATCCGCGTCGGCCCTGGCGGCCGCAGATCAATGCCCAAAACGGCGTCCACTGTACTGGACGCAAATCTATTAAATTCAGCAGACCTCCTCCTAAAAATCCTTAAAAAAAACCAGAAAAATAGGAAAATCACTCAAGAGATTAATTGGAGAGAGCCACTTTGAGGCATTGCGGTGTAACATAAAATTTGCTCGATATGTTGCCGAAATGGCGTGTCTACAACCACCTCTACCAATCACTTCTTTTCAAACCCCTTCTCCTCTCTTGTAGTTGTTTTCCTACAATCGAGTGTTGTTTGTCCATATTTGGGCCCTATTTTTTTCTAGGCAGAACTCTTCTTCCCCTTTTGTTGTTTGGCCCCTTCGGTGTCCATTTGATATCTTATGCCTTTTTTCTCTTTTCTTCTTCTATTTGTTCCTTTTGTCTTTTTTTTTATCCCTTTTCAAGATCTTTCTTCTAAGTTGTTGGTGATCTATCGAGTATCCGAGCTGCAGATCTAGGCTGTCAAGTCTTTGTTGCCCTAACATATGGGGTTATGGAGTTACAAGATTTAACTTGTGGTTCGAGATTCATCTAAACCTCTCATCAGTAAGTGCTGAGCTACCTTTCTGATTTGCTATAAGAAAATAATGGAGTAGTTCTCAACAGTAGACCCTTATTTCAGACTTCTCTCGACATAGCTCAAATATCTTATGATTTTGTTTGATATTGCTCTTTGGATCTGAGATGTTTTCTTCATTCTGGCGAGCTGTTTACTTGTGTTGTTCTTGACTTTCTACCATCATGTTTTATGTCTCTTGGGCTCTATAGTTGTTTCTTTTTGGTTTTGCTTTGTGGTTGCTCTTCTTGCAGCCCCATATGATCAGTGGCGGATCCAGGTGAAGTCTAGTGGGGTCATGTGACCCCACTAGCTCTCCCATCTAGGGCTGCCAACGGGTCGGAGTCGGAATCGGAAATGGTACTTTCCGCATCCATTTCCTATAAGAAAATCGGAAACGGGTCGGAAACGGAAACTAATCGGAAACATTTTGTACGATCAATGGTAGATGTATATAGTATTAGAAGCAATGGTAAAAGAGATGTTTTTGATAATAATATGTATAATACATACTACGATAGAGATAAGTTAATTATATTCTATTTACAAATTAAGAGAAGCTAAAAACTTAGTCTAAAGTTTTTTAATATTAAGAAATAAGATTTTAAGAGTATATATTTTGTAAATAAAATACAAAATATATCTTATCGGAAACGGAAACGGAAAATCAGAAAATAGTCGAAAACGGAAAAACGGATACGGAAAGGTCGGAAACGGATCGGAAAGTCGGAAATCGGATATCCATTGGCAGCCCTACTCCCATCCAACTCACTTTTCTCCTTAAGTTTTGGTCTATTTTTTTTAATATTATGGTGACCCCACTGAAATTTAAGACTGGTGCACCATTGGACTTGAGGTCCATCTTTTTTAATAGACCAAATAATTCATACTCCCTCATCCTCCCAACAAAAAAATAAAAAAAAATTGATTGTAATGAAATGTGTCACTTTTATTGAAATGTGTTTTTTTGTTGTTGTTGTAAATATTTATATTTTAAAATTTAAAATTATATTTTATATAATTTATTAATTAATTATTAAAAAAATCAAATGACCTCGCTGAACAAAATTTCTAGATCCGCCACTACATATGATCCATAAGTTTTTTTTGCATGTAGTGATTGTGTAGTTGTGTTATATAATGTATGGAGCTCTAAGCTCCCCTTTACCCAGGAAAAAAAAAAAAAAAGACAAAGCTAGCTCCTTGTCGTTCAAATAAATTTTAAAAAAGGTCGCTCACGCTGCCTTCTTTGTTTCGGTCATGAAATGCGCCATCACGATGGTTCGCCTGTGCCGCCCAAACCGGCGCGGCACGGGCATACCGTACCGTGCCTGGGCGCCGCTTTGGGCGGCACGGGCGTACCGTACCGTGCCTGGCGCCAGCGGCGCCCAGGCACGGTCGGGTCGACCATCGTGGTCGACCGAGCGACCCGTCGTGAGACGCGGCGGGTCGCCCCCGGCCCGGTCCAGTACGCCCCGGACCGGCCAGTTTGGCGCGGTCCGAGCCTTTTTTTCTATTTTTTTTAACTTACTTTCTCACGTCCGATGTATTTAAGATGTCTAATGATGTCTAATTGAGATGAAACTTTAACATAAGTTAATTAAGAGATGATAAAAATTATAGTAATTTATTTTAAAATTTTACATTAATTTTTCGTCAAATAAAATTATCCCAAAAATTATTAAATCGACTTAATCTCAACATCTAAGGATCTAAATGGTGTCTAATTAAGATGAAAATTCAAACATAAGCTAATTATGGGACGATACAAATTATAATAATTTTAGTTTAATTTTTTAAATTAATTTTTAGTCAAATAAGAACTATCCCAAAAATCATTAGGTCGACTTAATCTCGACATCTATGCATCAATAACTCATGATATTTATATTTTTAGAATCAATACATTTTTCTAGTAATTATGATGATTTCAAATTTGACTTTATTTTCGAAACCAAATATCACTCCGTTGAAGTGCACAAAGGATTCGATGTACCGCGACAAATTCTGTGTGCACTTAAGAGGTCTAAATGATGTCTAATTGAGATAAAATTTCAAACATAAACTAATGAAGAGATGATACAAATTATAGTCATTTTAGTTTAATTTTTTAAATTAATTTTTTGTCAAGTAAAAATTGTCTCAAAAATCATTAGGTCGACTTAATCTCGACATCTATGCATCAATAACTCATGATATTTATATTTTTAGAATCAATACATTTTTATAATAATTATGATAACTTCATATTTGACTTTATTTTCGAAACCAAATATCGTTCTGTTGAAGTGCACAGAGGGTTCGCTATACCGCGACAAATTCTATGTGCACTTAAAGGGTCTAAATGATGTCTAATTGAGATAAAATTTTAAACATAAACTAATTAAGAGATGATACAAATTATAGTTCTTTTAGTTTAATTTTTTAAATTAATTTTTATCAACTAAAAATTATCTTAAAAATCATTAGGTCGACTTAATATCAACATCTATGCATCAATAACTCATGATATTTATATTTTTAGAATTAGTACATTTTTCTAGTAATTATGATGACTTCAAATTTGACTTTATTTTTGGAACCGAATGTCTTCCTGTTGATTTTTTTAGTGTCATATTAATATTTTATTATACATTTTAAGACGTTATAGTTTTGTTTCTGTTTTCGAATTCTTAGTTTTGATCTAATGAAATACATTGCTCATATCATGAACAACTTTCATGAAGAGTCCAAAGATTAGATCACCATCATTCAGGTTGTAGAGAGGCTGCACTCATTGCTAATTTTTGGATCGCGATATGAGAGAGAAGGTCAAGAATAATCCACTATATCTTTAAGTACAGATATTCATTTGATGTGATTTTAGTTGGAACTCATAGAGAACGTCGTGAGGAACACCTTTCATGAAGAAGTTTTGAAGAGATATACCCTCATTTGAGATGTGGAAGGTATGATAATTATGTATGTAAATCATGATATGAGAGAGAATGTGAAGAATAATCTACTATAACTTTTGACATAGATCACCCATTGAGATGATTCCACTTTGAAGACGATGTTGAAAAAGAATAAAACAACTTTGATGAAGATCTCATGAGCATATAAGCCTCTTTTTAGGCTATAAATGTAACACCCCGACGCGGAATATCGGAGCGGGATTACAGTTATTAAATAGTATAGAGCGAGAAATAAATGCAAACCATTGCACAAATGGTATTACACCAAATAAACTCCAATTTCATTAATAATCCAACAATCTCCATTACATCATCGTATCAGAGCCAAAACTAGGGCCCAGAGTACTTTATTGAAAATCAAACTATTACATAAATGAATAACTGACTCACTAACTCATAACTATACTAACTGACTACTACTAGACAGCACTGTTTGCTGAATGGTCACTCCTGAGTCTCCTCATCGGTCCCATCCTCGTGAGTGTGGTCATGATCCGACTCACCTGAAACACATTAAATAAATACGCAGGATGAGCGAATAACGCCCAGTAGGACTTAATATCTCATGAACACAAGCATGCTTTAAATAGTTAATATCTTAATGGCAGGTTAACTAGAGAGTAAAGTCATGTAGAACATGTCACGATAGCGAGAGAACAATTGCAACTGGCACAGGGAAAATAGTACAACGAGAACGATAATAGAATGGCCATGTAACAATATAACATGTAAATTGCACAACGGTGCACTAGTAACGATCACGCTTGCACTTGTAGAGATAGCACTTTTGATTGTCATAGATTAATCTAGATAGTAAACTGGCGCTGGATGCATGCCGTAACACATCCTATGATCATTTTAACTCCCATGGGCACTGGCACTTTTCGGGCGCTCCTCCCAGGACCTGATCGGGCCCTATTGCACTGGCATTAGTCATTTCTTTTATCTTAGACAATCACACGAATGGCCAATAGAGTACCAAGAAGAGATAAGAGAGCACTAGACGAGATAGATGAGAGTGTAGAGAAAGCGTGAACAGATGAGAGTAAAGAGACTGTAGATGAGAGGGGTACAATCGTAAGACGACGATAAACACGATAGTAACGGTTGCACAGCACCAGGTCGGGTGCCGGCAGTCTGGTAGAAGTCACAACTGCCCCTTAGCCGTGCTGTGTACACGGGTCAGGTGGTCCGGCGTGAACTCAAGACGAGAAGGAATATACTAAGGTATGGATCGTACTGATCCCTAAGGTGTCACGGGTTTTAGGGTACAACCAGCTCGTTGACTAAGGACGTGCGCCAAAGCCAAGAAGACTTACGGAGGTCTTGACAAGGAGTCCCTGGTCCAATCGAGAGTATTCCCGGTGGAGAGGTGGTCCAAGTCAAGGGAAAGTGTGTAAAAACAGGTCCGTCGTGTCTCGAGTGCTCGAAGGCCGAGGGAAAACGGTAACGGTAGATAAAATGCGCGAGTAAAAATAGAAACAATTGTATTTAACAAAATAGGTAATTTAGTCATTTATTTCAATAATTTACCGAATACATTATTGCATAATTTATCAAGGTCAAATGGTAATTTATAATGTTATATGTGTGTAAGTGTAAAGAAATCTTGAGGATATGACAAGTCGTGCAAATGTCATTTTTATTAATCTAAAAGTCAAATTAATTATAACATGGTTTAATCGTAGCTAATTAGGGTTAAATAGCCAAAATAGCAGGGCATGTACACAATTTAATAGTTCTGGCCGAAATCTTTGAAACGCGACGGACCCGCCCGTCGCGTTTCAAGTCGCGACGGGGCGGTCGGGCGCGACACGGGACCTGGCCGGTCTGGCCCGGTCCGGGGTGAATCGCGGCAGTCCGCGCCGCCGCGTTCTTGATGCGACGCCATCGGCCGGCGCGACCCCACTGTTATCGCAGCGGGTCGCGCCGTCGCGATAACAGGTGGGTTTGCTCTTTTTCTTTTTTTTCCAGGGCGAGCCCTCTGTGATACATGGACGTTCTAAATTACATATAAAATAGCACGGTGATCCAAAAACACGAAACTAGTTTTAAACGAAAGTAGACATGTACATCTATCGACATGCACGATTAATTTGAAAATAGACAAGGTTTAGACATGCATTGATCAGGTTACTTTTCGGTGACCTAAACAGGCGCAGTCAGAGTTCAACGAATTAATTAGAGATGTACACTTGATGAAAAATTATGAAACCAGCGGCGTTGGAAAGCTAACACGATGTAGTATTTTAGAGAATGTTTTCATGGCATGATATCAAATATGCATGATGTTAAAGGTCAACATGAAGAGTCAGGTATAGGAAATAGACAGAGATTCAAAGATTTAATTTTCCCTCATGGGAGATCGAAATCGAGCGAGACTAGGGGCGTTTGAAAGCTAGTGTGATGTAGTCTAACTGAGAATTTTATTATGGCATGTGAACAAGTACATATTGGGAATTAGAGAAAACATGAGATCTCAGTTCATGAGAACAACAGGATTTCACAAATTAAATTCGCCCAAATGGATGAAGGAAATACCACGAAATCATAGGGCTTTTGAAGAGGTACATGAAGGCTACCTAGGGTAATTATTTCACGATTTTTGCTTGAGAGATTGCCTACCTTTTGTCGAGTCCAAGAAAACCTAAGTTGAAGATGAAAAACGGGAAAACCTTCTTGCTCCAAGCCTTCTCCTCCTTGCTCCTTGGTCTCCAACCTTTCTCCTCCTTCTCTAGGGTTCCAGCCACGAAAATGGGGAGATAGGGAGGAGATTTGAAGTGTTTAAGCTTCCTATAGAGTCCATACAACCCCAAACTCTTCTCTCCTCCTTAATTACGAAAATTCCACATTTATCTCTCTATTTTCTCTCATTTATCTATCTATGGGTAGGGGAGAGTTTAATTTCATGGTTAATGAGTTAGGATGGGTTTATGACTCTTTATTTAGATATATAAGGGTTATTTAACATTTCTCTTAACCCTTTACTATTTATTTAATTATTTAGATACGAATTTCATTAATTTAATTCTCATTCTAACATGGGCTATCCCTATTTGGGCCCATTTCATTGGGTTTGAGTTATTAGAGTAACCATTACTAATTTAATTTAATGGGGATTGCTTTAATTCCCATTTATACAATGTATTTTCCCTTTATTCCACTTAAATCAATTTATTTCATTTATTTAAATAAAAATTATTTTATTTGGATTTTAAAAATCCAGGGTGCTACAATAAAAGGCGTGATATCTCTAATAGATCCGGAGGATATGAGAGAGAAAGAGGAGAGAGAAAGGGTATATGTATGAGAAGAGATGGAAAGTCTATCTTAAGTTTGGATGGGAGAGTCTTCTTTTGAAATTTGCTCATTTTAAATATTAATCAAATCACAAAATTAAAAAAATAAATCAAACAAGCCATTTTTCCACTATATTTCAGCGGTACAGTACGGTACGGTACGTACCGTCCCACGGAGAATACGGTACGGTCGATCCGAACGGTACGACGAACCTTGATCACGATTAGTTCAACTAAAAGAAAATTACAAAAACGACTCTGTTATATAGAAAATTGCAGAATTGCCATTCTTCCTTATATATTAATATCCATATTGCATGGAAATAAGTGTAAACATATTCATGAGGTTAATCAGCATTTGCAAACTGCAGCGTTAGCAAAAATACGTTTTTGCTAGTTACCGTCAGATAAAAGGACATATCTTCTTGTAATCTTCTAATGGTCACCGGAAGGCAGTGGCGAAACAGTTGGTGGCTCCGGCGGGGCCATGGTGAAGCACCCAGCAGCTCCGGCAGCTGCGGCGGAGGGCTCGACGGCTGTAGCGCGCAGGATGTACCAAAGCATTGGGCGCGCGGCTCTGTTGGGCAGTGGCAGGGCACTCGACTGCCTCCGGCGGCTGCTGCGAGCTGGGGAGGAGCACCAACAGGGTAGATCCTGTGCGAGCTATTGCGGATCACCTGACGGCTCTGATGGGTTCCGGCAGAGAACTTGGCGGCTCCGATGGGCCGTCGGACGTTTGTTTTTAAGTGGAAATGTCTTTTTCACTCCCAAAAGTTTCAAACTTGTAATTATCTTGAAAGAAAGAATTAATAAACTTTAGAAGACCATTTGTGTTGTTTCTTTTCCCCAAGTTACGAACACGTCCACAGAGCATGGAATGGTGATCCATTTCTCAGCCGACTGGTTAAGGTAGTAGGCCCATTGGGCCAAAATTCTTAGGCACAGTCTGGGTAGGGATGTCCACACGCCACAGCTGTCTCTGTTGAGTTGTTAACTCAGGGGTAAGCTGAAACTTGAGAGACTCTCCCAAGCAAAAAGCTGGCCGGCTCAGAAGAGCTGCAATGTTCATAGAGGAATACTTTGTTGCACACCAAGTACATACCATACCCTTGTCCACTTCCATCAAGATTTACTACTCCATGAATACCAAGTATGTGGCAAGTGTTCATCATAGTACGAAGATGTGTTTTCTAATAATACTTATTAATGCACATCAAATTAATATGTGATTTTATTTAATAGTACAAGATGTCTTTTCTAATAAATATATACTTGTTGCACATCCAATATGTGATTTTACTGCATCCCACGATATCTTATCAGTCCACACCACATCTTTATCTTGTCTACTAGGATTTACTACCTCACGGATATCAAATGTGCAGCAAATATTGCTTATGTCCATATAAGATTCAAAATCGTTGGCCTACAATATCATGCAACTATGTAAAATAGGTGTTCCATACTACGTAAGGATCAGAGGTTCCATTTAATGTTCTTGGATTATTAACGTTATTAATGAATTAAATATGGCATATCTTCTTGTGAAAAACATCAGTCAAAATATCCATGGGAATATTTTTTTACCCTTTATCTCTTCTTACGAAATTTTAACAATATTTTAGTAGAAAGTGACAACAAAGATATACATTATATTTTAATTAACGTATAAAAGATGTGCATGCAAGTGCGAATTCAACATGATTTCTCAAGTAATTTCTTGTTTAGCTGGGGTATAAGCGAAAAAGGAAAAAGGAGAAACTGAATATATATATAGAAGCAATCAACCGTCAAAATAGTGGCAAAAGATGAGGATTTAGGAAGGAAATAGCCTTCAGAAGAAGAAAAAAACAATTTATAACTAGCACTGTATAGAATTGTTTTTGTTGAATCCGCAAAGGGTTTGCCTACCCTACTTTTACAAGCCGTTAATAGCATTATAATAACATCCCTACGAAAAGATAAGTGGAAAAAGGACATGGAACATAGGGAATTAGGCTGCCCGCTCCTGCAACAGAGGAGTAAAGAGGGACAGAGGTCAGAGAGATTCTAAAAAATTACATTATAATATTTGTTGGAGCATCCCGATCAATGAAAAGGAAGTCCAATCCTTCTCAAACTCTACATCTAAGACCCGGCTATAGATTGTGCTTGATGGTGTTTCACTTTTGTTTTTTTTAAATTATTTTTCAATTAAAATGCCTGAATCTAACTATTTTTATTAAAGATATAACTGAAACAAGAGGAAAAAACCATGTACATATGGGGTGGCCAAGAATGTTGGCCATCACAAAATTAATTATAACTTCATAGATGGCCTATCCCATAAATAAGTATGTCGCGATGAACAGCTTGAGGATGAAACTCCAAACGTCGGAAGCAACACTCAATATTGTCGTCTTTTATTTTTTTATCAGATGCCTCAAATCTTAATTTCGCTCCAAGCCTCCAAGTATGAAGATGTTTTATTAGTTTTAAGAAACTCAGCAACCGAATTATGTATGATCTGTCTATCTGCAATATTAACTTGCGGAACTGAAGCTAGAGAGGATACAACTGGAGAATAACTTTGCGGCACAGGTGTTCTACTTATGTTTAGAATGCCATCAGGTGGGGGAAAAAAACCAAATTGACCCATGTAAAACCCTTTTCGATACAAAATTGCTGCAAACTAATATAAAACTAACGAGAAAGTTCATTCCCACAGGTTTAAAACAACTGATTTCAAAACCGCCATATTTACATTATTTTCTTATACACCAAAAGACCACCTCGATCGATCGTCAATAGAACACCCTATTGACCATACACGTATGTTGAAGGCCACGTGAGCTCGCGCTCACGTACGTACATGCCCCTTGATCCGTCCAAGGGTTGCACCGGCCAGAATTGTGGCACAATGAATGGGGGCTGACACCAAAAGACCACCTCGATCGTCAATAGAACACCCTATTGACCATGCACGTATGTTGAAGGCCACGTGAGCTCGCGCGCACGTACGTACATGCCCCTTGATCCATCCAAGGGTTGCACCGGCCAGAATTGTGGCACAATGAAGTCCGTGTGGAATGGGGGCTGAGAGTACGTACGGCAATGCCACACGGCTTTTGGAGAGAGAAAAAATAGCCAAAACGTAATTACTTACGGTGTGGAAGTAGCTGGTCATGAAGTCCTCCGAAGACTACAGCGTATGCACATGAAAAGCATTAAGATTATTGTCAAATTGCAGCTGGCATGCGTTCTACTACGTCAAGTGTCTCAGTTCAAAAGCATTAAGATTTTCCTCGGGGATGCACTTTGTTTAGGTAAGTGTCCAAGGTTATGGTAAGTTTTAGATGAGTCAGGTGACTTGATTCTACCGAGAATGGTTCCTCATATGCATGGTTATCTTCAAATATGTAACTTCCGCTAGAAATATATAAGCATGGATGAGGAGATATCGTGAAAGAGATTGTCCGGACGGTTTAGCAACATGTTTGGATCGATGGGTGATAAAATTATCAAGTGTGTATGTGGGGGGGAGAGAGAGAGAGAGAGAGAGAGAGAGAGAGAGAGATGTTTCATACAGAGTTGAACTTAGGGAACATAATTTTGGCGACTTGAAGAGCTTAGTTTTAATTTCTGCTGCCGACTCTTGCAGTTCCGTGAAGCACTTGCATGCACCTCGACAGTCAAATCTTGACCACCTGCTCTGCCACTAACAGGGCATAGCAAGCTCCCCGAGCACGTCGCTGTCCGCCACCCACGGCCAGACCCCCGCACCCGCTCGCGAACGTGACATTCGATCGATCGAGAGAGACGACGGTGTGCCGGCCCACAAGGACGCGCTTCTTCTCCGACATGCATGGGCGACGGGGGCTATCGAGACAGATGAGTATATATAGTAGCTGCTCTGAGATGGATAGATTGGACAATACTCAAACTTAGTTGGCACCCATGATTCTGGATCCCTTGGGAACTCATGAAACCTAAGAGGCAGGAAGTTTCCTCTTCCGCAGGATATATATATATATATATATATATATATATATATATATATATATATATATCATCTGACTTCATCTAATGCATGAGATATTTAAGTCATGATCAGAATTAATATGGATCAAGTTTGACGCCTGCATGCATGCTTCTTACAATAAACATATAGATGGGTTTAGTTCTGTGGGGTTCCCTTCCGCTACCGGCCGGGCTAAGATCTTTTGGCAGCACGCATGGCGGCGGTGCCCCCACTGCCTCCCGTTCCGGTGGACAGAATTGAAGCTACTTCCTCCGGTGGAAGCAGCTCGACCACACACCAAAGAAGCCAGCTTGGGGAAGTAACAGATGTAGGGCCTTTGTTGTGACCTCATGGCCGGACAGGGGGACGACATGCCGTCCCGTCCTCCTCACATATCCTTCTCCAATTTCTGCGTCATTCATTGACGCGTTGCTAGTTGTCTCACACCCTCACCAACCTGAGGTGTGTTTCTGAGAACTGTCTCAGAAGTTGGATAAAACTGCATGCCTAAATACTTCTTTATTTATTGAAGAAGCTGGCGTTGAGATGCTAATATTATAGAGAAATGTTTATTACCTGCAGTCCAAATTAACAATAAAAAAATCTATGTTGATTACTTATCATGTAATTTTATTGGTTAGAAAGAGATAGAGAGAAAAAACAGATTTGATGTATCTTTTAATTAATCAATAAAATCACTGGTCAAATAATTCACGTAAATTTTGTTGTTAATTTAAATCGGTAACAAATATTTCTCAATATTATATGTTGACTAGTTGGTTTCCTTCAAATAAATTACACGGTGGTGTCATAGACGAATGAGAGATAAATAACGAGAGGATCATTTCGTTGGATTCCCGTGAATGATGACAACAAGTTAAAGGGTTTATATATAGCAAATATTAATGCTACGCTTACCCATGAGGAAAGTAAAAAAGAACTTTTGCCCTTTACCAATGGGACAGCAACCTTTACAAAATTGTGGGAGAGAAACTTTAGGACAACATTGTGATAAGTTGCACATACAACAAAAAAAACAGAGATAAATTCTAGGAAGTTTCTTTTGCATATATCTGACATTGGTGGTTGATCAAACTCGTATATGTAGTAGAAACATCAAGCCTTACATCCGTGGGCGGTAAGTACCACGGCTTTAATTAATTCGAATGGTTTTTACACGTGGAAGTTATTACATATAAGACTGCTCTGTACAAAGCCTTATCCTAGCTACCTAACGGATTACATGATTTGACCTAAAAGATTATAAAATATGATAGCATCATTTGCAAAAGTACTACATCTTAACAGGTTTGGCTACTGAATCGTCTATTTCTGACATGAAACACGATAATCCAATGTCTTTCCGGAGAGGTGTTGAGATTGTATATGTTCCCACCTATAAAAGGTCTAGATATAAATAAAGAGATTGAACCATAAAGACACGTACAAAGGTTATGATGGATTAAGAGTACTTCAAGATTTTTTTTTATCAAATTTGATTAAAGATTAAAGAGAATGTAAAGAAATGTTAACAATTGAGAATGATATGCACATTTCGGTCCAACAATTTTAGGAGAGAAGTCTTTGTGGGTTAGGACTTCTTGGTCACCGGGTCCTCCTTAGGGCTGCGCGGCCCAATAGAGCTGCCGCCGAAAGGGTCCCTCTCTTCGATGTCCATCCCTTGCTTCTCTTCTTGTGCGGTTGGGGGTCTTCTGTTCAGGCTGGCTCTTAGGGTTTTGCCATGGAAGGTCCTGTAGAGGTACCTATGCCTTTAGATGTCCAGGTGCCTGGGATGAGGTCTTTTGCTCAAGCTCTATTATCCTCCATCTCACCTCAAATGTTTACATTTCCTGTGCACCAACTAGCTTCAATGGATGAGAAAGAGCCTGCCATCTTCTTTAGTGTGGAGTAGGTTAAGACTTCCCAAAAGCCTTTGGACTTCACTGTGGTGGCGCGCAAAGTACAGGGGTGACCTCTGCTCTAAGAGATCTAGTCCCACTTAGCCAAGAGATTTTCATTTCAGAAGAATTTCCTCATCAGTTCCCTTGATCCTAAACACATGTTGATCTGTTTCTCTTTCTATGAAGATTTAATTCAAGTTCTACTCCACGACTCTCTTTACATCCAAGGGAAATTGTTTAGGCTTTACACTTGGACAATGGACTTCAACTCTGAGGCCAATTCCACTATGATCCCAGTTTGGGTAGAATTCAAAGGCCTTCCAATTAACTTCTACTAGGACTCTACGATTCGTTCTATTGCTGGCAGTTTAGGGATGGCCAAGAAGATTGACTCTAAGACCTTGATGATGTCCGACACTTCTGTGGCCAGGGTCTGTGCCCAACTCAATATTTATAAGATGTCACCCTCTAGGGTTTGGATCGATGTTCCTAGAGGAGACTTCTGGCAGGAGGTCTCTTACTAGGAGATTCCTGGCTCCAAGTGCTCAAGGATGGGTTATGTGGCATGTATTTGCAAGAGAAGTAAGGACTCTACTGAGGGTCCCCAAGTACATAGGCCTCCCTTGAAAGTTGCTTCTACGAAGAAAGTTGATGTCTGTAAGGCTTCCAGATGGAGGCTAGTTGTAATGTGCTAGTGTATTAGATCTAGTTAATGGGTCTCGAATCGTGGTATGGTGTTTATATAGTGTTCCATGTGCTTTCAGTTAGGGTATTTGGATCCTTTACAAAGGTCTCAAAGCCTTATTGTTGTTGCGGCCTAGAGGGTTGATTCATTATTAAGGCATCCCTCATGGCTAACGAGATAATATTTCATCAATTCCTACATGTTTGGGACACGTGCCACTATTTTAGTGGATGCAGTCATTGACTCTGACTCGTTATTAAGAAATCTAGATGATTTGATGCATTTACTATTAAACTTGTGTAACGGCCCTGGTGCCCAAACCCCCAGCTCCCACCAAGAATTTGAACACCGGTACCGCTGCCTACAGGTCCGAAGACTTAGAAGGGCTAACAGACCAGTCTAACAAGATATGTAAAGGAATTAAGTAATGACAACAAGCACTAAAAAATGTACTAACAGGTGAAGGAAAACTTCCAACACAAAGTATGAGTTTAGTACAGTTTCAAAGTACAAGTACTAAAAAAAGGGGAAAACAAATCCGTTAGGGGCATACCCCGAGGGTGAAGAGTCACAAGCACTAGGGAACATTGCTCACGGAAGACACCATCTACTACGGCCCGATCTCCTTAGCCCGCCGCAGAAGGTGCTGCTATGAAGTCTCATCTGAAATGGAGGGAATGAGCTTTATAAAGAAGCCCAGTAAGGACTACCAATCTCCCACTGGTTCTAACGAGCAAAATAGATATATGGTTCAAATAAAAATTAAGCAAGATAATCTATTCTACTAACAGAGTAAGTGCGGAAGTGTAAAGTAAACTACACAACCATCGGTCTAAACACGTCGGGACCAGAAACCCGTGTAAACCACGACACTGGGACGAACCCCAAGGCTACAAACACAGACAAAGAAAAAATGTTTGGACAAAGACACTAGCTATGAAGAACAACTACCACTAGGTAACTGGTCAGGATCGTCGTGCATCTTACCCTCGAGCACCAGTCCATGTCTACCACCTCCCGTCGGAGTGAGACGCAGAACTAAATGTAACCACATACAACAGCCGTAGTCTGGCTGGACTACGGTCCCATGCCTGACCCCTCTAAATGGTACCAGAACCACGTAGACTGAGGCAGTGAGAAGGACTAGCTGATCTGCACCGAAAGAATGCCTAAACCACCTCGACGTACCAAACTCAGCTAAGAGAGCCTACAAAAAACTCTACGCTATTGTCCCCACCATTTTTCCCTTAGCTCCATAGTCCATAACTCGAGCACTCCAGTCGCTAGGAGAACTCCCTCAACCAGTACGCAGGGACGGGGGGTCCCAGGTAATGGTAACAACCTCTAATAGGACAAGCCCTCAAGTGCCAAACACTGGGTGAACGACTAGTGTAGGACCATGCTAAGAGAAGCACAGGTGCCAACAAACCAGAGACGCAGTGGAAGGAAACTCCGAACAGGTCGTCAGTCACTCTCTGTCTAAGAAGGCGATAGGGTCACTGTCACTTTCTTAGAGGAGATGACGCAAGGGCTATCACAACCTGAATGTGACACCCAGCCTATCGCGACCTGGGTTAGAAGGCGATAGGGAAAGCGTCGACAGAAGTTTGGCTGCCCACCCGAGGCCTCACACAACCCTACAGTAAACCAGGTCTAAAGGTGACGGCCACCTTGTCACAACCAGAACATGACAGGGTGAGCGTCGCTACCAAACCAGAAGGCGATGAGGCAACACGTCACGTTCTAGGTCGCGACAAGACGAGACCTCCCAAAACTCCCCTAAAGGGAAAATCCGATGTACACAGAGGGAGGGGAGCATGGAGAACCATCAAAACACATGCTAGGAACACAAACCACCCTCATCCACACCCATGCATGCCAATGTGAGTGATCTACACTCATGAGAGCTCACATGCACACATGATATCACTTAACCCTCACCCCCAATTCAAGAACAAGAAGAGCCTCAAACATGCATACACAACCTAGCACGGATTCTACAAGGCTTAGAGAAGGGAATGGAGGTCCTAGCATGCTAGAACTAGGGGGAAAGTTGAGGGTTCCTACCTCAAATAGAAGAGCCAACCCGTTGGGGTCTTCTCGTGTGCAAGGACACCTCCTCCTCGCTCCAAGCTCCACACTCACGCCGTCCACGAGCAAGGTCTGGCCTCCTACACGCGAGGAAGATCCATCTCTCATCAATCTCCACCAAGTCAGATAAGAAAAACCTCCACAACAAGCCTCAGATAGAAGGGAGGTAGGGAAGAGGAGAGGAAGAAGAAAATGGGAAGAAGGGAAGAAATCTGATGGCCATGCCTATATAGGCCATGGATCTAAGAACGCAACAGCTTGGTGGTCGCGTTCACTAATGAACGCGATAGCCACCCTATCGCAACCTCAAAGTCCCAGTCAGAGTTGACAAACAGACCAGCCACATGTCACCCATGCATGTTTGACACCCTGAACGCGACGACTGGCATGTCACCTTCAACTGAAAGGTGTCTCGACACGAGTCCTAATTGTCCTGATAGCAAGATAACAAAAGTGGATGCTGTTTTCAGAAGGTGAACGCGACGACATGACCATCGCATTCTAAACCAGAACGCGACAGCCATCCTGTCGCCTTCAGAAGGTGACAGCCCAATACGTCGCTACCTTCATCAGAAGGTGGCTAACCAAGGAGAATGAATGTTACAACTTGTGTGTCTACTGTTTCGTGCGGATTTTAAGCTTCTTCCCCTGGAAGAACAAGATTTCACCCTGTTCCGGCCAAAGGAAGTTCCTATGGGCAACTCCATGCCTTAGGAGAGAATTTCGGCGATTGAAGCATGTTTTCTAAGTGGTTTTAGTGAGGAAGAGGTGGCTAGATCATGAGAAGGCCCCAACGAGTTAGGTTCTTTATGTTCTGATAGGGAGACACCATTTTCTTGAATTTTCCATGGTTCTCTGTGTTCTATAGTTGTAAATCGTGGTTGTGGTTCGAACGTCGATTGTTGAAGGTTTGGAATCAATGTTCAAGCAGTAGTTTCTGATTTAGAGAGTTTTAGCTTATGGGAGAATATGTTTTATGAATGGGAGGATGTATATGCAATGTTTAAGGATGGAAGATGGTGTAAATGATGAAATAGTAATTCTTTTATGCATCTTGTGGTTTTTAAGATATACTGTCATCGTGTTTGGGCTTGTGTGGTCAGGATTTGGGGTACTTTGTGTGAGACCCATGAAGAAGGGAGTTTTGCTTGAGAATGCGTCGCATCGGGAGGATGCCTTATTAAGGAATCCTATCCCTTCGACATGTTGACCTCTTATTAACACGACTCCCTAGGTCGACACATCAATGTCGCGTTAATGGCCCCTAACGCATTCTAATGACATTGGTGTTTACACTTATGGTTAACGGAGTTGCAAGGCTTATGATGCATTAAACGATCATGGTTTTGGTGGCACCAAGTCAGTTGGTTCGACACTTATTCCCAGAAGCCTCTTTAGTCGGGTACCCAAGGTTCTCTGTGAGCTAAGCACGTTAGTGCTCAGGGTTAGTCTCATTACTGTGGGTATAGTCGAGGTCTGTATCCTCTTCCTAGACTCCCCTTTTCCTTAGTTTGAGTGGTACATCTTACTAGGGGAAAGTTGACAATGGGACAATGACTTGATTTATGTTGTGGTTGGCTTTACTTTCAGTCACTTCTAGTGCACTCGTGGCTGGGGGAGGGGACACCAGTAGACGTACTGGGCCCCAACTAGTCCTTTGTTCCATGGCCTCACTATGCTGGCTTCAAAACTTGTAGAGGTGTGATAGGCATAGGTCTAAAGTCTGGCCAGACTGTCGATGGTGTTGGCTAGTCTTCATAGTTTTTGCTTACGTAGTGGTGGAGTGGTAGTTGGACTTTTCCGTCATTAACTACGAGATTGAGAAGTGTTCTTGTGTTGCTTGTCTGAGTCAGCTGTTGGTGTCGCAAACCAGACTTCATGACTCGAATGTAGTGTTGTACTTGACTAGCTCGTGCATCTGTGTTTGTAAACCAAGTGGTAATCCATTGTTTATCACTAGTTAAAGCATTTAATTCCTGTTATCTTGCATTTAATTTCCATTATCTCTTTAAGTTACTTTTCCCTTCATAATGTAGTTATTTATATTTGCTATTTGGGTTATTATCTCTTAGATATTTATTCCTATTCCTTGCACTATTTTTTTTACTGTGCGTTTTTAGGAGCCAGTGAAATTGTGAGGCTCACTCCCTTCTTCCCTACAACCCCCCTTTCGGGTAAAGGTGTGCAGGTGAGTACCCTACCAAGATTGACACTAAACCACATGGTAGTTCGGGCAAGTCACATCCTCCAGTAGAGTGAGCCAATTTATAGTTCTCCACCTCGAGGTATGCCCCAGGTCTCTCTACTCTTTCTTTTGGGCATATTCTAATATAGTGAAACAATGTATCTTCTTGTAAATATGTTTGGGACCGTGTAAATATTTATGTCTCAATGCATGTTTAGCTATCTTTTCTATATTCCTACTAGGCATATGTGTTGATATCTCTGGCGAGCTTAGCAGTTCACAGGAGGCGGAGCTGGTTTGGGTTTCAATAAGAATCTGGACAATGAGGACCACCACACCAGCCCTTCAATAAGTCTCTCGTGAGCCTTTTGAGCTAGGGGGATCCAAAAATCCTTAATTTGCTAGCTACTGGGAATCTGTTTGGGGGGAGCCTGTAAGGGCTACAAATGTCCAATGCTTTTGATGCGCTTTGTTTCGACGAGGCTCAGTTGGTAGATGAAGGTTGTCCAATGGCTATCTCTAAACGTCATGTTGATATGCTCCCAACCAGTTGGGGTTTCGATCTCCTCTGATACTTTGGCTCAAGAGGATGAAGTGTTGATACTTGCTCCTCCCACATACCTCAAACATGTCCTTGGCTCTCCTACAATTACCCCCCAAGTTGCCTCTCATGTGGCCAACTATTGTATGCTTCATGTCGACGAAAACAATCCCATGCAAGACACTCCTTCAAATTATAAGGATAAAGGCAAAGGCAAGTTGATCTTGGGTACTGCCCTAGGTACTACGAGGTTCTCATTAAGGGATTACAACTCCCTGATAGTTACGATCGACAATGCTTGTCAGGATGATATTACCTGTTCTTCATCGTTGGCAGTTGACTGACCACTTTCGTATGTTTCTGCTCACGTGGACACTCATGAATCTCCTCAAGATATCTCATATCAGATTGAAAGATCAAGAAAAACAAGGGCCATATTAATGTAAAGATGCACCACATGGTTCAACTAAGGGTACAAATCATGATGAGCAATGTCTTACCCTCTACTAAGGAGGATGCAACACCCCAACTACGACTACTTTGAGCCACTCCCCATCACCCTCAGTCAGCTCATTCTCTGGCTATAGGAAATCAATTTAGCATTTGAATCGTAAAAGGGGGGTGTCATAATCTATTTATCTACACTAGGAGTTCGATCTCTTAGCCCTTTGCGTCAGAGAACTTCTCCAGTAATTGATCCAATACCAGAATCCTCTACAGCTCAAGGTCTCCAAGATGGAGTTCCACCAAAGTGTGACTATAGTGATATTATTTTAGTTTATGAACTTTCAAGATTAGAAAATGTTTTCATATGTTTTGATGGAGTCTTTCCACCAGAGTGTCTAAAACCAAAGATGATGATGTTGAGCGTTGCTCCCATCGTCCGAGACTACATCCTCGAGATTTTTTTGATGTACTATTTCCTAGGAGTAGTCATCTTTATAATTTTGGTGGCATAATTTTTTCTTATCTTAGCTCTTCTTGTATGGGACAACCTTCATACTTGGCTGAAGGTCCTCAGTTTGTATGTGGCAATTGTGTAGCATCATGGGGTATGAGACCAGATTTTAACCTTGACTTCATCCTCAGGATGGCGACGTATTGACTTGTTGATAATTGTAAAATTTTTCGTGTTAAATTTCATCATTTAGTTAAGTTTAGACATCAGTTGTCTACAAATAATGTGCAATTTGATTTTAATTTTTATTTCATCCATAAATAAGATTTTGAACATGTTAGTTGATAATGGGTTAGTTAGACTACACATGTTAGATTTTCATTTAATAAATTGTTTCTTTTAGATTAACTAATTAGGTTCATCTTGGAAAATAAAATATATTTTCTTATATATAAATACATTATGTCGCAATAACATTTTTTGTAAACATATAGTAGATAAATATAATTTTGTAAATAAATAAGAATAAATAAAAACCTTTTACCCTACCCAATCCCAAACAATGCATTTAAAAGTCTTATTATTTGTCTTTTCCAACTGGAAGCCGGAGAACCTTCGTGAAGCAACTGGAGGCAGAGCGATGTGTGTGAAGCAGAGAGGAGCTCTGCTGTGTGTGTGAGGAGTTGGGTCATGGCGATTTGGGTTGTGCGATTTGGCGCTGTGCGAAGCAACTACTGGAAGCTGCTGGGCGGATGCAGCTGTACGGTGCGTGATGGAGGGCGGAGCTCTACCATGCAGAGCAGCAGCTGAGGCGGCCAGATCTGCTGAAGCTGAGGTGGAGGTGGGCTGCTGCGATGGCAGGGCGCTGGAGATTTGGCCAGGCTGTGCGGATGGCGCCCAGGAGATGAAGCCATGGCCATGCAGCTGGGTGTGTGCTGGTGAAGCGGTGGAGGCGGGAAGCGGACCAGGTGCGATGCTGGGCTGGGTTCGTGCACAGCGGCAGAGGCGGAGATGTGCAGAGGCTGTGCGCGGTTGGTCCTGTGAGGTGGCGCGGCTGAAGCCAGGCGGTGTATGCTGAGCTGGCAATCCTGGTGCAAAGCTGGGCGAGGCTGCCTATAAAAGGAACCCCACGGTCCTCTTCATGGGGGGGCTCTCTAGTTAGACTCCAGTTCGTTTTTTTAGGAATTTCCAATTTTCTGTTCTTCCAGAGCCAGGTGTGGAGTTTTTAGGATTTTAGTTCTTGCCATTTATTTCTTCTGTAATTTTTCTTTGAGCAGAGCAGGGGAGGGTTTCGCCAATTCCAATCTTTAAGATTTTTCTTCCAGTTTTCTTATGTAATTTTCTTTTCAGCATCTACAGCAACGAGTTCGGATTATTTTGGCAATTTTCTTGGGCATTTTCTTTGTGTTGTATTTTTTCCATCTTCCTATACTTCCAGAAATTTGGGGGGTTCACGAGCTGAGAATTCCAAGGGTTTGGGAGTTCGATGGTTAGGATATTTGTTTTTCTGTCATTTAATTCCTATATTTCCTGTATTCAGCATTTAGGGGAGGAGATTAGTTCGAAATTTCTAGGAGTTTTATTTGTTCTGTATTTTTCCTTTTCTACAGAGCATGGAAGAGTTCTCCAATTCGCATTTTTTTGGGAATTTTTAGTTCTTGTTGTTCTTTCCCGTTTTCTTTCTAGTTCTTCTGTAAGGGGATTTTTGGGAAATTTTTGGGTTTTCTTATGCACTTCTGTAGGGTTTCCTTCTGTAGATGGTTGAACGGGAGAGTTATTTCCATTTCGTTTGTTTAGAAAGATGAATGCTATAATGTCCATTTCGTTTGTTTAGAGAGGTGATTGCCTTTGTTCTTTCAGAGAGCTTCTGTAGTTTTTGTTGGGATTTTTCTTACAACTCTTCTGTTCAGCATCTGTTCTTAATTATTCAGTGTTAATTTGTGATAGTTCGGCTGCCTGGAGGGTGATCCAGGGGCACTTGCTTTACCATTTCTTCTGAATTGCTGTAATTTTTCTTATGCTTCTTCTGATCTTTCTGTAAGCATTTAAGATGGTTTGTTCTGCAGCTGCTGTGAAGGATTCGAGGGTTTCTTCCATTTCTTCAGTGTTGTTTCACCCATTTCTTCTGAGTTAGTTTCATTTCTCCTGCGATTAGTTCCATTTCTTCTGTGCTGTGTGGATCCTTTCCAGTGGAGGTTGTGATATATCGTCTTGCTTGTGTGTTCATCCGAAGAGTAACTACAAATGTGTTGTTTCCTTCTGTGAATCCTGGAAGGGGAATGGAGGGGCTCTTTTCTTCACTTTTTTGAATTCTGCTCTTTGAGAATTTGTTCTGCTGCTAAGAGGAGCTTGGCGATTTCAATGTTTGAGATTTGCTTCTTGCTGTGAGCAGGTAGGTGTTTTTTTTTTAATTTCTTTACATTCTCTGTGAATAATTCGGCTGCTGTGGGGAATTCTGAGAGCTGTTGGGTTCTAGTTTTTCTCTTTCTTCTGTGTAATGCAAGCTACTGTTTGGGGAGATCGAAAGCTCTATTTCTATTTCTTTTGTATTTCAGAGTTTGATCCATTGGCATTTCCATTTCATTCCTTCTATGTTTTGGACAGATCATGAGTTGAAGTTGCAATTTATATTTCTTTCTGTCTACCGGTTTGATCCCTCAATTGAGAGGGTACAGTGATACCAATTCGTGTGTTGTCAATTCTGTTTGATCTTTCATTAAGTTTGACCTAACGAGTTAAGAGGAATTTGATTGATGCAATTTACAGAGTTAATTCTTATGCAATATGATTTTGGTGAAAATGTGAATGGTTTCAAGTCAAAGTAGTTTTAATTCAAGCTTTATTCAGCCTCTCCGTGGATATGACATATTCTCACCATTTTGCTAGTTCATCTTTGTTATTTTAAATTTGTGAGACAGTTTAGAGAAGGTTGGCATATTGACGTGTGCAAAGAACTCTAGACAACGAAAGTGCACAGTCAACAATGTCGAACGCTTCACCTGTCACCTTCTTAAATAAATGATTTAGGCATTACATTATGTTTTAGAATGCATTACTAGGTGTGTCGTATTATGGGGTTTTCAACCATTGTGTAGGTTTTATCATTTGTAGTTGGAGAGGTTGTGTCACATGTTGAGAATCATGTGTTATGAAGACGATAGTTGTTACATTTTTGGGTAGCACACGCATGCAGAGTGACATGTGTCAGACCGAACTGTCGACATTGACAGACTTTTTAGGAAGGTGACAAAGAGGCAATTGTGTTCTTCGAGAACTCAACGCTTGGGATGTCTCATTTTGAAGTCCGATGCCTATAAAATAGTGGCCTCTCATTCTCTTCTCCTCCTTACTTTCTCTCCTCCCTTTTCTCTAAGTAGTCCCCTTTTGGACTTCTTCTTCGACTCCTTGGTGTTTTGGCATAGAGGTGAGCTTCCTTTGTTTGTAGGGAGACTTGTCTTGGAGCTTCGAGTAAGGAGGATGTGGCCAATCATACGAGAAGACCTTAATGGGTTGGTTCTACTCCTTGTGGGTTAGGATAGAGTTCTTGAAGGTATACATTGTGAGCTTGTTTTTGAGTGTAGATAACTTCTTGGCCATGCATGTGGGTGATTCTGGGTGGTTTGAACTCATAGCATGTGGTGATTCCATTCTACATTGCTCCCCTCCCCCAGATTTCTTGTGGTTTTGTGATTTTTGAGGTGTTTTGAGGGCTCGACTATGTTTGCAACTTGATCTCAGACTGAGAACATGACGTTCTGGTTGCCACGTTATGGTCACGACATCTTCATTATCACCTTGCTCTGCTGAATGTGATGGTCTTGGTGTCGCATTCATGTCGTGACCATTTGTGTGCCACCTTCTCTGTGGTAGCGAAAATATGTCTATCATCTTCTCAGCCAGAGAGCAAGTTGTTCCGTTTGGAGCTGTATTTCCACTTAATCTTAGTTTGTACAACCTTCATCTGTACATGTGGCACTTGTACTATTCCTAGTATGATACTATACTAGTTGGTTCACCCAGTGCGCGGCACTTGAGGGCTTATCTCATTGTGTTGGTTGTTACTATTTTCTGGGACCCCCATCCTTGTGAGCCTGTGACCAAGCTACGAGTGTGCTCAAGCTGATGACTTTGAGCTGAGGGAAAAACAGTGTGTGGACAGAAACATTGAGTTATTTACATCTCATGGTTGGTTTGGGACGTCGAGATGGTTTGGAGTTGTTCTTCCGACGTATCCCTTTTTAGTACCTCACTCCATTTGGTACTCAAACCACCTAGAGATGCCAGATGTGGGACTATAGTCCGACCAGACTATGGCAATTGTTGTGATCTCTTTGGGTTCCGCGGTCTCACTCCAACAAAAGGACGGTACACCAAAACATGAGGTCAAGGATAAGATGCATGTGATGCTCCTGATTGGTTGACTAATGCTAGTCATTTTTTTTGTGGCTAATGTCATTGTCCAGATAGACTTATCTCTACCTGCATTGCAGCAGTATGATGGTCACAACATGTTGGTGGCATTAGGTTTTTGGTCGCATGGTGTTTTTATCGACCGATGGTTTGTAGTTAGCCTTTTTCTTCCGCACTTTTACTTTAGTAGAATAGAACATTTCTATTGTTATTCTTTTATTTATATGTCTATTATGTTAGTTAGAACTAGTGGGTGGATGGGCAGTCTCCATTCGGCTTATGTTGTGAAGCTCACTCTCTCCTTTTCTAGGTGGGGCTCCATACCAGCAGTAGATTGCGTGGTGGACGGAGGAGACGGGGCCCTAGTCATTGTCTTCATCCTTAGTAATGTCCCTTTTCTCTTAGCACTTCACCCTTGGGGTATGTCCCTTAAGGGTTCTGTCTTCCCTTTTTTACTTGTACTATTGCAGTTGGGACATGTACTTAGAGTTGTACTTTGTATTCTTATTATTTACTCACTTCCACATACATTTTTAGTATAGTAGTTATTATAATCATTTTCTTTACATATCTCATTAGGCTATTTCTTTCGATCCTTCCGAATCGTCGAATTTGTCGGTGGTGGTGTCGAAAATCGAATTCTCATCAAAGATCTGAGGGTCGAGTTTCTTGGGTCGTTATAGATTATCCCTAGATTTTAGCTTCCTTTATTAATATAATGGCCAGATGAGGCACTTTATTTTAAAAAAAGAGAGTGAGAATGATATGCGCATTTGATCTTGCATGTGTTATAGTGTAACTAATGATGTGTCATTCTTATATGATGTCACAACATGTTTTATTTTGGAGAAATACTTGGTAGTTAAGTTATTTCAATTTAAAGTTTTAAAAAGATTCCAGGATCTACCTGGTGTCCTTGATTAGCAAGCTGAAATTTATACATGGTAATGGAAAATTAATTCTAATTAGAAATCACTAATTTTTTTAGAAAGAATTGGAAATTACATAAAACACTCGTTTAATTTGAAAGCTGCACCAAGTTTTCAAGAAAGACATTGGAAGTTTGACTTATTCTTATATGTTGGAACATGAGACACTAAAAATGTATCATGTGTCCCAAGTATGTATATGTATGTACAAATATATGTTGAAATATATAGCATGGTCTGTTAATGTTGATTCCTCTGCCAAATATAGTCCACAACTGTTCTGCCCCCGACCGTCACATTTGATAAACAGGTGCCTATCGTTTGCTGTTCCAGAAGAGTACAAAAATAGATGTATTATTAATGAAGGGATTCTCCAAATGTTAGATCGATTAAGACACCCATGTTCATGATCACTTTATTCTTTTGCAACAAGACAGATTTATCAATCATGGTAGATGCTCCATTAATTTTCTTTCATTAGAAAATGATAAAAAAACTTAATTTTTATGTACACTTCTTTTACAAAGAATAAAGAGTGCTACATATTGTAGTGGAAGGAAACCTTTATTTTTTCCTTTCCTTATAGTTGAGATGGCTAGTTTATAAGGCTTTGCAATGGTGTATACTAGAGCTGGCAGACTCTCTAGCTATCTTCGAAGTCTTCAGCTCGGACATGGTTCCAGTCTAAAGTCACATTTATAACATTAGTCAATTTTCTAATATCAATCTGACAACAACTTGTTCCATCCTAAAAACGTTAGTTGCAACTTGGAGCTAAAAGCAATATGAAAAGTCACATTCCTTTTTGTGAGAAAGAATTAAAAGCTGCTTCAAACACACATTTGAAAGCTGCGCCAGATCAACAGGGAAGTTGGAAAGTTGATCTTTCATATATACATATGTTTGTATATATGTTGAAACAAGAGACATCAATGTACGCCATGTGCCCTCGAAGGTGGACAGCTCTATGTTTGTTGAAACACAGACTAGCCGTGTCCCTCTCAAAATTCGTACATATCCTCTGCTCATCGTCTCGTTCTCGTATGGGTGCGTGTTGTCACATTTGTTCTTGTTCTTCCTCCGCATGCCACAAGAGTACTAGAAACAGGATCAGATGCTTTAGTCAGACAAATTGGTGTTGATTGGCACAAGATGCCACAGAATTTAATCTCATGAAAATTTAGTATTATTCAGATCGGAATAGATGGTTTTTATTATAAGAGAAATATTTGTTACCAATGGCGGATCTACTTTAACTCCAGTGAGGTATCAAGACTTTATTATAAGATTGAAAATTTTATATTAGGAGTGTAATTTTTTACTATAAGTAACTCCACTAGATTAAAAATATAATTTATAAGTACACCATTAAAAACCACACTAAATTAAGATATTACATTCGCCACTATTTGTTAAACTTTTAAAATGTATTTAGAAGTACACCTCTACATTTTAAAGTGGCACAATGTATCCACCTAATAAGAGGGCAACAAATACATTTCTAAGTACACACAGAAAGTGTCTCTCGTGTTGTAATGATCTTATTTATTTCTTGAACCCACTGTTTTTTTTTTTGTCAAACTTGGAAGCATGTGCACACTGTATTGGTGGGAACATGTATTATATTCCATAAATTGCGTTTTCTTAAAATTTGAGGCATTTGTATAAAAGGAAAAGATTTTGTATGATCCTTTGTAGTTGAGTGTAGCCCCCATCAAAACTTGATTATTTAACTTGGATCCATGATTCTTAACTTTTCTTAAAAGCAAGTCTTTTTTGGAGATGTTTTAATGAATTTCACATATATTTTTTTGGTTTCTAAAAGATCCTACTTAATTTAAAGAAAGTGAAGAGTCTCAAGGGTAGGACTAAATGGTCAACTTCTGATCGACTACTAAAAACTAATTGAAAAGGACTATATATACTAAAACTAAAATAATCCTTTTTCTAAAACTTAATATTATATGCTTACCAAATAATGTCCAAAACCATGTCCACTTCCGTTAAGACTAACGGGTTCGAATAGGCGCATTGTTTATCATATACAACTTCAAGATGTGTGAAATTTAAGTATGTCCCGAATAAATATTCTCTCCTATTTGGAGTTTTATTCTTTTCCTTGAAAAAGACTCTTGTAGAAGTCATTTCTAGCCTCCTAGGCCCATAGGTTCATCATAGCCCATCAAAGATTCAGAGCAATGGCTATTCAGCCCCTGGACACCAAACAAGACCCGCTCCTTTGGAGGCCTCTAGGCAACTCCGAGCAGGGCCGCATTGAACACCGAACAGCAAGAGGCCACCGAACATTGAGCAGCCTCACTGAGCAAGTTCACGGGCTCCTGGTCGGCTTCTTCGAATGGCAATCATGGTGAGTGACCTTTAGCCTCCCAACAACATTCAATGGGATGGCGCGGCACACCGTCCCACAACCTGGAGACCCGTGGTGCGGAACCCCAGGGGACATCTCGAGCAGACAATCCCTATCTTGAAAACTTAACAGTCGTAAACTCTAAACACCAATCGTGGGGGACGTGTCAGGACTCTTCAGGTCCCATGCCTATATAAGGAACGATAACCTTCATGCAAAGATATGAAAAACTGACCCTCACTATCGCCTACACACGAGCACACACTAGAGGACCCCTTCTTCTCCACGCCTCTTTCCAGTCATCCTTGACTTGAGTGTCGAAGGGCTCTCCCTGATTCTTCAACCGAGTCCCCTTGACATTTGTTTGATCTTGCAGGTGATCATATCAATCGGCAAGACTTCCATTCACCTTTGGAGGATCTGCTCGGCTCATTGCCAGACACGAAAATACCTCCATAACTCTCTTTGGAGAAAAAAAAATGTGTCTCATATTTATTTTCACTAATTTCAATGTGAAATTAAACTATGCCTTTGCACAACCCCCAATAGTAAGGATAAGAGTGTGCATATTTTGTTAAGACAAGATGCTTAAGCAAGACGCATGGCTAGCTCTTTAGTGTCTCGGGGCATGCGAATCTTGTTAAGACTAGATGCTTGGATAGGGCACATGACTTTTCGTTCAGTTCTCACAGACAATGCCATTGAAGATGTGTGAAGATCTATTTTACAGGTACTCATCTCATCCCCATTATCCAAGGCCATCCAACGATCTATGTGAATGATCAAGATCCACCCTCTTCACACATGATTGTTGAAATCTAAGAACTGCAACTCCCGTACACAAATGTCATACATTTCTACGTTGAATAACTCTAGTTAACTTGATTAACACCCCCAAATTGGAGATTGTTAAATGTTCACCTCTAATTTAGTTAACCCCTGGCTTAGCTTAAAACGAACAACTATCACCACTCAAAGCATTCACTAGTTAATTACTCCAAACTAGATTAGAGACACTTAAAATTCACTTGATCATGAGCTAATAAATCATGTTGGCATGCCTGATCCAACAAGCATTTAGGCACTTGAGGAGGTGGTTTTCAGCTCCCCGGGCCCATAGGCCCAATGCGTCTCATTACGGCCTCTTGTCCACTTACTCTCCCTCTACATGTCCCCGGACACTTCGAGGGTCTCCAAGGAAACACCTGCCTAAGCAGATGAGCGCAGGTCTTGTTGGCTGTCCTTGGGACCCTAAGCACGTACCTGATCGGGTGCATAAGAGCAGGCTCTGTCAGCTGTCTTTGGACCTCTGAGCTCCTCTCACTGAGCACCCACTGATCAGATTCGCAAGTGTTGTGTTGAGTGTGTATTTGAAACCTTTTAATGATGATTCTAATCATAACTAATTTACATCACTCATAATTTGATTTTGATGATGACATTATGTACATATTAAAATGATGACTAAATGACATGTTAATATTTCATATATTGATGATAATGACTTATGTTAATGGTTCACATTTCATATTTTCAGGTTTACATAACTTTGTCTCAGTGGTGTCGACACAGTCTGCCTGTGTGTCGACACAGTCTGCTAGTGGTGTCAACACAATTTGCCTGTGTGTCGACACTCACTATCCCTTCTAGAACCTGTTCTGAAGTCAGTGACCAGTGGTGTCGACACAGTCTGCCTGTGTGTCGACACAGTCTACCTGTGTGTCGACACACTTCGTCTGAAGCTCAAAAATGTGGATTTTTCTGGACACGTGGCTGTTTAGGGATCAAAGGAATTTTTTGCCCACGCACTCCAAGGGTCCTCATGCACACATGGGACTATATATACTCATGATCCTCGTACTCCAAATCACATCCCACGCAAGAAAGCTTAGAGCATTCCAGAACAAGAGCTTTTGAGCAGGAAAGGCTCCTACATCCAGAAGGAGAGCAGTAGAGCACCGCCAAAGGGAAGAAGAATGAGAAGAAGAAGGAGAACAAGGGGAGGAGCTCATGGTTGCAGCAGTGCTGATCCAGAAGGAGATCCAACCGAGTGTGTGTTTGTTTTGAGTGTCAATTTCCTTGGGGGATCTGTGCATGTGTTCTACACAGATCGCCCAATTCTATTTGTCTTTACCATTTTATCCTGTACTGAGATAGATCATGCCAGAGGATCTATTCTCTAAGTGTGCTTGTTCTAGTAGAACTTGGATCTGTTGTGATCCAAAGGTTTGAGTACTTTGTACTCTGGTTTGGAGCCGTAGTGCTCTGGGTTGGAGCCGTCGTGCTCTAGTGCTTGAGCCGTAGTGCTCAAGGGCTTGTGAATTTGCTGAATTCACAAGTGGTTGTGGAGTAGGTTGTCGTGCCTATCTCCTGGGTTTCTTTGAGTCGTTGCACTCAAAGAGGTTGGAGTCGTCGTGCTCAGATTGTACTGCACTTGTTCTAGTGGTTCCTCCGCTGTGAGGAGGTGGACGTAGGAGGCACAAGTTGTGTTCTCCGAACCACCTTAAAATTCTTTGTGCACTGTGGTTTATGTGTGGTTTGTTGCATCATTTCACTCTATATTCACACACCACTCCCGGATCTAATCGAATTGTGTGTATTACTCTTTTAATTCCGCTGCCATACACACACGTTTGTAATTAACTTGAATTCAGTCACCTATCCGATCCTAACAACAGGTACTGTAACCACTCTCATAATGCCAATATTTGCACCCTCCGAGGGTGTGAAACTCTTCATAACAGAAGCGTGACAAAGTTACTCCCCACGATCCGGACATTTTCCACGCCACGATCTCTCCAATGCCTCTTTTTGAGGCCTTAATTGCTGCCCTTAATGGACCAATACAGCCTGTTAGCAGATGAACTTCCCAAGCACTGACTATATAATGTGATCTGAACCTCCAATGCCAAGTAGGCGAACTCCACTACTCAAAACCCCTCGAAACCTTTTAGTCAAGTCTGGCACTAACTTAGGCATTTGAGGGCTCTCCCCAATTTGGAAAATCGGGGCCCTTTGACATCTTCTTTCATCTTTGCAGGCTCTACACGTCCACCGGCCGAGTTCCTTTCCACCTCTCAAGTTGTAGACAGAAGTAGTTGCTCCCGAACACTTTTTGACTGCTACACTTTTGGCACAATGTGTGGGAAGGACGATAGCTAATGCTCGTGGATGTGGATCGTACTGGAACATTAGCAACTGCCGTACTCATTCTCAACGTATACAGGAGGAATTGCTTAACTAGAACCCCCCCTGCAATGTGTCTTCCAACACACTGGCTACTGCCCAAGAGGTGGCGAAGGTCCGAGGGCAACTCTAAGCACTCATGGAGGTATGCTGAGGGCTATAGGCCCAATAAGCACCGCCGGTCCAAGAGCGGGAGCAGTAGGCTGAATCTATTCAGTGTTCGTTGCATCCCTCCACGTTCTAGGGGATATGACCTCCGCGACTTGCAACAAGTGAACTCTGTGACTCCAATCCAGAGCTGGCACGACGGCTTCGTCGAGTCAGGGACCTGGAGCAGTGCTTAGAAGACCAAGCAAGCCAAATGGATGACTTGGTCAAACAATCCAACGATAAGGGAGTAGTTGATGATGACATCAACTTCCACTTCCTCTTCTCTCCATAGATATCTTGGGAGGCACATGTCATTCCCATCAATCTCTCCCGATGACAGCACAACAGATCTCATGGACCACTTGCACGGTTTCGAGTCGCATATGGTCTTCCAAGGGGCTTCTATCGGTGCCAAGTGTCGTGCCTTCCCGATAACGTTGAAGGAGAGCACATGGACCTAGTTCGAGGCCCTCGCCCATAAGTCCATCATCTCCTTCATACAATTGAAGAGAGCTTTCCGTAAACATTTCATGATGAAAAGTGTCAGCTCCATACGGCAGTGACTCTTCTCTCTATTCAGCAGCGATGGGGTGAACCTCTTTAGGACTTCTTGAAGAGGTTCTATGATAAGCCCCTTCGGATTCCTCGTCTGCACATGGCCCTTGCCACAAACACGCCCATGCAAAGCACCCATGACGCCTTTATCCAGTGCACTTTGGGAGTCCAGCGGCCCGAGAGTTTGGCTGAACTCCTCACTCTCACCCAGCACCACGTATCTTGCAAGGAGACTCTTGCTACCAACCATGGAGATCAAGATGATGGCTTCGAGAAGAGGCACCAATCCAATCATGGCCTCGACTGCGATTGCAAGAAGTGGCGCCACAACAGGGACTCGCCACTCAGGTTGTTTTCCTATGGCAATTACACTCCCCTCACCGCTTCTCCAGAGAAGATTCACATGAAGATCCAAGACAAGGAGTTTTTGTGGTGGCCTACAAAGATGAGCTCGGACCCTCAGAGACACAATTCCAAGAAGTATTGCTACATTCACCGTGACATCAGCCACATGATCGAGGAGTGCCAACGGCTCAAGGACGATATTGAGGCCTTGATAAAGTGTGGCTACCTCGAGAAGTTTGTGGGCCGGAAGAACCGCCCTCACCACCCCAAAAGGACCCCATAGCAGCCCATGGATAAGGAGCCGAATGGCCAAGATATTCACGTAATAACCGGTGGGCCCGTGGCAGGCGGAGAAAGCAATAGGAGCCAGGGAAATTACACTCGGCGAGTTCATCAGGTCGAACAACCTCCAGTGCCAAGACCTACTCCCTATCCATCCAACTCCACTCGTGAACATTTCGAGGAGGTTATCACCTTCTCGAATGATGACCTTGTAGGGGTTACTACCCCCCACACCGATACACTGGTGGTTTTGGCCACCGTGAACCATTGTAGTGTTCACCGAGTTTTAGTTGATAATGGGAGTGCCCCCAACATTCTGTCCTACAAATGTTTTCTTTTGATGGGTTTGACTCACGACTAGTTGCTCCTGATTTGGACACTGATGTTCATATTCTCGTGCATTTTCGTCCAACTGATTGGTTGTATCAAGCTGCCCATCACCTTGGGCATGGCACCCAGACATGTAACAAAGATGGCTGAGTTCCTAGTAATTAAGCACATGCCAAGTTACAATGCCATCCTCTGCGAGGCCTGATCGGACGGTTTAGGGTTGTCCTATCTTACCATCACCAAAAGATGAAGTTCCTGACTCCACATAGCAAAGGCAAAGTCCTCCAGAACCAATAGGAGTCCAGGCGTTGAGATGTCATCTCCGTGAAAAGAAAGTAGCCAATCAATGAAGAGGCACCTATCGCACCTCAACGAGACGTCGAAAATTTCTCTGCCAATTAAGGAGCCCCAGCCAAGAACTTGGCTTCCACCTCAGTGGATGGGGATCCTAAGCATGTCCTCTAAATTGGCTCCCTCCTCTCCGAGGATGAAATGGCACACTACAAGGAATTCCTTCTCACCAACTTGGATGCCTTCGCATGGTCTGACGATGACCTGTTGAGCATCCAATCGGAGGTGATTGTTCATCACCTCAACTTCGACCTAGCCATACCACCTGAACAGCAAAGGCAGTGCCCAGTCAACCGCAAGTGGTAGGAGGTCATCTGAGATCACGTCGCGAAGAACCTAAAGACAAGTCTTCTCAGGAACACCTAGTATCTAAAATGGGTGACATACATGGTCCTTGTCTACAAACCCAATGGTAAATATAGGGTCTGCATCGACTACAAGGACCTCAACAAGGCTACCTCGAAGGGTAGCTTCCCCCTGTCTCGCATAGATCAGCAGGTAGACGCAAATTTGGGACATGAGCTGCTTAGCTTCATAGATGCCTATTCGGGATATCACCAGATTAGCATTCATCAACCAGATCAAGATGCCACGACCTTCATGACCGACCTCGACCTTTACTACTACACCTGAATGTCGCTCTGGTTGAAGAATGCTGGCGTAACATACCAATGCCTCGTCAACAGAATGTTTGAGTAGTAGATCGGGTGCAACATAGAGGTTTACATCGATGATATACTTGTCAAAACATGGTTCAGCACTGACCACATCACTGACATGACAGAAACCTTTGTGACTTTATGTAGATACAACATGAAGCTCAATTCCGTAAAGTGCATCTTTGGAGTCTGCTCTAGTAAATTTCTTAGGTTCCTCATCTCAAACTGAGGGATCGAAGCCAACCTGGATAAGATCCACACTGTCTTAGACATGGGTAGCCCAAGGACCCTCCAAGATGCCAGTCACCCTCAACATGTTCCTCTCCAGAGCCACGGAACTGTGCCTTCTATTCTTCCACCTACTCTGCATTACCAAGGGCTCTGCACCTTGCAAGGGACAGGTAGACTTGACAGAAGAATGTGATAGCACCTTCGTCGAGCTCAAAAGGTACCTTAAAACCCCTATGGTTCTTTCAAAACCAGTTCAAGGAGAACAATTACTTCTGTACCTCTCAGTCACTGAGCACACCATCAGTGTAACATCCCGGTGTTTTGGATAGTGTCTTGCCCTCTTGGCATTGTTCTTGGAATCACGATGGATCGAGGTGTCGCATTTTGAATGCGACAGGATTCGTATCGCTTTCTGGTTGGGAAGGCGACGGCCTCCGTGTCACGTTCTTATGGTCTGTCTGTGGCTGGTGTGCTACGTGTCTGCACTCATGTATGTGTAGGCGACGTGCCAGGTGTCGCGTTCACCTGAAGCACATGCAGGCATGACACGTGGTCTGGAGGCTATCTTCCTGTCAGAAGACTTGTCAAAACTTTTGAGAAGGCGACAAGGTGCCTGTCATGTTCTGGTAAGAATGTGACGCTCTCCTTGTCGCGACTTCAGTTTTGAGGCCTTAAGACTTGCATGCTCCTCTTTCTTCTTCTTTTTCCTCCTCTTCACGGTGGGGGAGCTCTCTCCCTTCCTCTCAGGTGCCTTGGGGCATGGTGGAGGTACTGGCGTGCTCGTGGCGGAGCATTGGAGCGGCGTGGAGCGAGGAGGAGGCGACCATTCTGACGTGAAGGGCCTCAACGGGTATGGATCTCCAATTTCAAGTAGGAATCTCCTGCTTTCTTACTATCTTGAGGAGACGGAGGGTTGTTTCGAGTGATCCTTCCCATGTTCGTAGGTTTCTTGGTGGGTTTGCATGGGTGGATGCTTGTCGATGGTGCTCCCTCTTGTGTAGTTTAGTTTCTCTGTGGTTGGTGGGCGAGGAGAGGTGGCATTGGTGTCCCTTGAGCCTTTTACCATTATGCATGTGTGTGTGTGCATCTTCCTCTCCCTTCTTCTATGGCTTTTGTGGCTTGGGGAGAGCGTGGGATGGCCCATCCCCGATCTCGGTCTTCTGACTGAGATCCTGACAGGTTAGTTGTTGCAATATTAGTCAGTAGGCGACAGGCTTCCTGTCACGTTCTGGTTGTGACAGGATAGCCGTCGTGTTCTCTGTAGTTATTATGTTTCCTCATTTTCGAACCTTGTGAGGGTGTTCTATGCCTAAGTTGGTTAGAGGATGCTTCTTTCCCAACTTAGGCACATGACTGGTCTTCCGTGGTTGCTGCCCTTGTCGGGTTGTGGGTGTGGGCCTTGGGGCGGTTCTTCCCCAAGGGCATTATCTTCAGATGAAGAACGCGACGAGCCGACAAGTCGTGTTCATCATCTGAAGGCGACACCCTCGCTATCGCTTCCTGGTCATGATAGGTACTGTGTCACTTTTGGGTTCTGGTTGCAACAACTTTCTTGTCGCTTTCAGGGTCATGAAAGTGTTCATGTCGTCTTCTGACTCTAGTTGCTTCTGGCTTCTGATCTGCCTAAGGTTCAGCCTTGTGATGCTGAATGCGACGGATTGATACGTCGCATTCTCATCAAAAGGCGACGCCCGTATGATCGCGACCTGGTTGCGACAGGTTTCCTGTCGCTTTCTGGCTTCTGTGCTGTTGTACAATCTTTTCATGATTCTAAGTTCTGGATTCACTATGGGTATTGTAGTGTTGGCCGTCGTCCTCCTAGGTGTTCTTCGTAGGTGTGCCGTGCATGCCCTGTGCCTACTAGGCTTCTCTTTGTTACGAGCCTGCCATGTTGTTTGCTTGTTGTGGTTGCCCCTCCTGTTCTCATTTGCCCGGTGCTTGGAACTAGAGGGCTTGTCTGTTTAGAGGTTTTTACCATCACCTAGGACTCCCTGTCCCTGTGCATTGGTTGAGGGAGTTCTCTTGGTGGCAGAAGTGCTCGAGTTATCGACTCTGGAGCTAAGGGGAAAACAGTTGGGACAACAGCGTAGAGTCGTTTGCAGAGCTCTCTTAGCTGAGTCTGGGACGTCGAGGTGGTTTGGTTGTTCTTCTGGTGCAGATTAGCTAGTCCTTCTCACTGCCTCTCTCGGAATTGGTTCCAGAGCCACGCCGTAATGCCAGGCGTGGGGCCGTAGCTTGGTCAGGCTGTGGTTGCTGTTGTTGAGTGGTGTTCTCTGTGGTGGCTCCCTGGCCTCACTTTTCCATGAAGTTGTAGGCAGGAGTCAGCTGGCTAGTAGAGGGGGTGTCTGGTGTGTCCTCCTCTTAGCTACCAGTGGTGGTGGCTTGGTTGCGGTTGTTGTGACATCATTTCCTTGCCGTATTTATAGGTGTGATCCATTGCCCTAGCTTGCACGATGGTTATAGCCTAGTCGTGCCTAGTTTCCATAGGCATCATTGATTTGGACTTGTTGGCCCATGCTTCTGGTGGTTTCTACGTTGCGTGTTCTCTCGTTGTGCCTTGTGCGTCCCCTGACCATTATTTCGTAGTCCGTCCCTTGGTGCCCGTCAGTGATGGCACCGACATGTGTGGGTTCCTGACCTCGTGGTGTGTCTGGGGTCCGGGGTGGTTCTGCTTGTAGGCCCTTGACCTTGTGGAGGTCTTAGGTGACTGTGCTTGTGGTGAGACATCCTTCTTACGTGGTTGCTCTGTGGTCTCCATGAGACCCTTGTCTCGGCAGGCATGCCGAGGCTTGTTTCTGTGTTGTACCTGACTTCGTTGGTTCTTGCGAGAGTTGTGTGTGGCCCGACCTCGGTTGATGGTCATGGCGTTATTCTCTTTCCGCTGCTTCATATTATTCTGTTTTAGGTGTTCCTCGCTTTACTACTTTCTAGTGTAGTTGCTTCCGCTTTCTTTGGAGTTACTGCTGCTCTGGCTGGTAAGGGACTGGTTATCTCTATCGGGTCTTGTTTGCGAGGCTCACCCCCTACTTTCTTCAAGTAGGGGCTCATTGTCGTAGGGGTTCGGTGCCGGACGGTTGAGGTGGCGGTCTGTATGCCGTGGGTTGCCAGCAATGTGAGAGCATGAGCGTGAGAGCAATTGTACCGGTGTGAGTTGAGAGTTGCCTTTTTGCAAGTCCTCGGGTATGCCCCTTAAGGTCTGCACTTTTCTTTCTGTACTTGTACGTTTATTTGGGACATGTTGCACATAGTTTCCTTATTAGTGTACGAACTTCTTATTATAGTTATTTGAATTCATTGTTTATCTCACTGGACTAAATTCTAACCCTTCTGGATCTTTGGATCCGTGGGTGGCGGTGTGACCTTCAGGGTCCCTGGCGGGGGTCCGAAAGGTCAGGTCGTTATAGTGGCATCAAAGCTTAGGGGTCAGATGAGAATTGTAATGAGTTAATAACTATGGTTGTCCTAAAGAAAGGTACTAGTACACTGCTGACCTATCCGCGGTTGTTAGTATTAGTTGTGAGCTTTTCATTATGTAAGACCCGCCCCCCTTGGGCCCTTTGGCCCCATCCTCAGGGTCGCAACAGGTGCCCTGGCCACGACTTGGTCATGCTAGATCGGCTTGCCGCGACAGGGTTGGGTCGCGCCGTACATGGCCGCCGCGTTCTTGTCGCGGAAGGGGTGGCCGACGCGTCCTGGTCGTGGCATCTGATGGTGTCGCGACTGCTTTTCTGACAGACGTGACCGCTATCTTTTCTGTCAGAACAGCTTTGTCGGGTGTCAGGCACGCGCAGCGTTGACGCAGCTTGGTCACCTGTCGTGATTGCTTTTTGGGTCTTCGAGGTTTGACCGCCTTTTTAGGGTCGCGTCGGGGACGGCCGTCGCGACATGGTCGTGATGCCTAGGGGCATCGCGACACGGTAGTTGTCGCACTGGGTCGGCCAGTCACGTTCTGGGGGCCATCGGTTTAAAACCGAACGTCGCGCCCCATTCTCCCCCTCACCCTCTTCCTCTCCTTCTCCCCCTCTCTTTCCCTCTGAGTTTCCCTTGCGTTTCCTTGGTGTTCCTTCGAGCTCAAGGTGTCTGTGCTGAGGAGGGTGTCGTTCTGTTCGTGCAGGGGACGTGGTCGTGTCGTTTGGAGCGAGGAGGAGGCGGCCATTCCTACGAGAAGGCCCCAACGGGTTTGCTCTTCGCATGGAGGTAGGGACCCTTTATCCTCTCGCCCTAAGCATGCTCCCCTCCCCTTAGAGATGGTGTTTTCTTGTGGTTTATGGTTGTGGGAGAGTGAGGATCAATGCTCGTGGTTGAGTGAGTTTTTCCCCTTCGAGCGTAGATTCTTGTTAAATCCATGTTTGTGGGGTTGTATGGGTGGTTTGCATGATTTACAGCTTTCCTTACATGTTAAGCATGCTCCCCTCCCCCCGTGGAATGTTTGTTTGGTGTTTTTGGGGTGGTCTCCAGAAGAAGCGCTCTGGAACCCCCCTCTACTAAAGACGTGACCATTATGGAGGTCGCGATCTGGTCGCGACGGCTACGGCCGCCGCGACAGTGTTGCGATAGGGTAGGGCGTCACAATTTGGTCGCGACGGCCCGATGCGTCGCGACTTCAACCGAGAGACAAGTTTTGGTTTTCGCCGTTTCCATTTCTTTTACTATACTCATGGCACCTGTGCTAGTTTCCTAGTACGGTCCTACACTAGTCTTTCGCTTGGTGCGTGGCACTTGAGGGCTTGTCCCGTGTGAGAGGTTGTTATCGTTGCCTGGGACCCCGTCTTCTGAAGCCTATTGAGGGAGTACTCTGGGCCACGAGTGTGCTCGAGTTGGCAGCCCAGCAGGCGGACTTTGGAGCTGAGGGGAAAATGGTGGTTAGGACAGTGGCGTTGAGTCGCTTGTAGAGATCTCATGGTTGGTCGGGGATGCCGAGGACAGTTAGGAGTTCTACCCGGCGCAGTCCAGCCAGTCCTGTTTCTCACTACCTCGCTCCTTGCGGCCCCGGAACCGCTTGGAGAGGTCAGGCGTGGGATCGTAGTCCGGCCAGACTACGACGGTTACTCTGTGTACTTTGTGTCCTACCTCGCTCTAACGAGACGTGAGGGTCAGGACTCGGGTCGAGGGTAAGACGTCGGTGGGCGCGCCTGACCTTTGACTAGTGGTAGTGTTTTCCATAGCTAGTGCACCTTGTCCAGGTGGAGTTCCCTCTGTCTGTGTTGACTAGCTGTGTGGTGGTCACAACGAGCAGTCGTACGGAGTCTCTGACCGTATTGTGTTTCTGTACCACGCTAGTTGTAGCTTCGCTTCCGCACTTCTGTTTGTAGGTAGAAGATATAATTGTTGTCATTTATTTATTATATTCTTCTGCCTGTTAGAGCCAGTAGGAGATTGGTAGTCCCTACTGAGCTTCTGTTGTGAAGCTCATCCCTCCTTTTCCCAGGTGAGACTTCTCAGCAGCGGCAGGGCACACGCCGGGCGGAGGAGACGGGGCGGTAGGGGAGGACCCCGTAGCTAGCAGTGGTTCCCCTTTTCCAGTATATGTCACCCTCGGGGTATGCCCCTAAGGGATTTGTTCTTCCCCTGCCTTTTACTTGTACTAGAGTGCGTGTGTTGGGGCTGTACTTAGAGCGGTATGCAGCGGTCTCGCTCTCTTTCCTGTTTCTGCTTGTATGCTTCTAGTTTAGCAGTTGACATTTACTTTCATTACATATCCTGTTAGATATACATTATAGCCCTTCCGGGTCTCCGGATCTGTGGACGGCGACCGCAAAAATCGGGTCCTCGGCATAGGCCGAGGGTCGGGTTCTCGGGTCGTTATAATGGTATCAGAGCTAGAGTCTGACAGGACTTGTAGTGGATTTAAACTGCAACGGAAAGTCCCAACAAGTAGTACAAGTACACTGCTAGCCGCCCGAGTGGTGTGGTTAACCTTTGTTGGTTGTGTGCCGTGTAGGACATGGCTCCGCGCAGGCGCAGGCAGGTCAGAGGGCTGGTTGAGCAGCAGGGTGAGTCTGAGATGCCTGCACAGGTGCAGGTCCAGGAGGAGGTGTCAGCATAGGAGTCAGTGGCACAGCCTCAGGTTGCACTGGTAGCAGCAGCAGCGACAGGTGGGCAGCAGCAACAGGAGTACCAGCGTCAGTCGCAGTAGTACGCAGATTGGTTTCCCTTACCAGAGCAGTTCTTTAGGAACTTGTACCAGGGAGCGTACAAGCCCGGGCAGACAGCAGCAGGTGTTCAGCCTCTGGTGCCTCCTCCAGTGGTGCCGGAGCAGCAGGTAGAGCAAGAGGAGGAGCAGCCAGAGCGTCAACAGCGGTCGGGCACTGGGAGTACCCAGGCCGGGCGACGGAGGATGACGGTTACGGAGGACAGGACCGCTCTCCTTGAGAGGTTCTTGCGTCTTCGGCCACTGATGTTCTCTGGTGAGTATGATCCAGACAAGGCAAAGAGCTGGACCCACAAGTTAGAGCGCATCTTCGAGACCATGGAGTGCGCCGAGGAGGACCAGGTTCGACTGGCAGTGTACCAGCTCAAGGGAACAGCCCATGAGTGGTGGAGAGTTCAGAGGCAGGCTCACTTTCAGGGGCAGCGGTTGGATCATATCACTTGGCAGTGGTTCTTGGAGGTCTTTCACGGCGAGTACTTCCCCGACTACGCTCGACGTGAGAGACGGGACCAGTTCCACGAGTTGGTTTAGGGCGACCTCACAGTTTCTCAGTACCACCAGCAGTTTGTTAGGTTGTTGAGGCATGTTCCTCATGTCATAGGCAGCAAGCAGGCATGTGCAGAGAGGTTCATAGCAGGACTGAGGCCAAACTTGAGGTAGGGGGTGATAGCTCACATGTGTACCACATTGGGAGAGGCCGTGTCGGAGGCCACCGCCTTGTCGAGGGAGACATGGCAGCCCCAGCTACAGCAGCAGCAGGGAGGAGCCTCTTCCAGGTCCTTGCCTTACCAGCATCCCGCCGGGAGCCGCGGTAGTGTGACTTCCTCTTCCTCAGGCTCGGGCAGTTCCACCGGGAGCCGCGGTAGTGTGGCTTCCTCAGGCTCGGGCAGACGGAGCCGGCAGCAGAGGCATCAGTCCAGGTTTGCAGAGCAGTCAGTGTAGCAGGGTGCTGAGCAGGGCAGTCAGGAGGCAGTTTTCTACACCTGTGGCTTGTCGGGCCACTTCTGGAGGGATTGCCCCACAGGGCAAGCCCCACAGTAGCAGCAGCCAGTTCAGTACGTGCAGCAACTACCCCAGTACCAGTACCCTCCCCAGCAGTAGGCACCTCATCAGCAGCAGCAGGGGCAGCATTAGCGTCAGGCTCAGCATTTTCCACAGCCGTAGCAATACTAGTCGTACCAGCAGCAGCAACAGTTTCCTCAGCACCAGCAACCATAGCATCAGCAGCAGCCCCAGCAAGCGCTGCAGCGTGGGCGTGGTCGTGGTCGCGTGATGGCACTCACCCAGGAGCATGCAGAGGTATCAAACCTGGTTATAGGTACTCTACCTATCCTTGGCAGAGCTACTCGTGTTTTGGTTGACCCCAGTGCTTCTTTGTGTTTTGCTTCTGAGGAGTTTTACGAGTCCCTGGCTTGTCACACACCTGAGAGGCAGTGTGACGTGATGGTCGATCTCCCATCCGGTGACTATGTGCATTCTTTTGGTTACCTGGAGGGTGTGACAGTTGAGGTTGAGGGGCACCTGTTGCCGGCCAGGTTGTACACGTTGCAGTTTCGTGACTTTAACATCATTCTGGACATAGACTGGTTGGAGGTTCACTCAGCCAATGTTGATTATCAGCGGAAGACTGTTCGGTTCGAGATACCTGGAGCACCCGTTCTCTACTTTTGAGGTATCCGGTCTACCCGTCGGCCATTCATTTCCTTGTGTAAGGCTCGTCATTTGATCCGTGATGGTTGTGTCACCTACCTTGCTTCGGTTTGTTCCTTGGAGCCTAGTGGATCTTCAGTTTTTGATGTGCCGGTTGTTTCTGAGTTCCCTGATGTTTTCCCAGAGGATCTGCCTGGTTTGCCGCCTGAGCGGGAGGTGGAATTCTCCATTGAGCTTTTGCCCGGAATGATGCCTTTGTCCAAGGCACCTTACCGGATGGCTCCGGCAGAGTTGCGCGAGTTGAAGCACCAGCTACAGGAGTTGCTTGAGCTGGGCTTCATTTGCCCGAGTTGTTCGCCGTGGGGAGCGCCAGTTTTGTTTGTGAGAAAGAAGGATGGTAGTTTGCATTTGTGCATCGATTATCGGCAGTTGAACCAGGTTACTATGAAGAACAAGTACCCGCTGCCGAGGATCAATGATTTGTTTGATCAGCTGTAGTCGGCCAGGGTTTTCTCGAAGATTGACTTGAGGTCTGGTTACTATCAGATGCAGATCAGAGAGTCAGATGTTGGCCTGACAGCTTTCCGGTCCAGGTACGTTCACTATGAGTTCTTCGTGATGCCGTTTGGGCTGACGAACGCACCCGTTGCATTTATGGATTTGATGCATAGGGTGTTCAGTGAGTACCTAGATCGTTTTGTGGTTGTCTTTGTTGATGATATTTTGGTTTACTCGGCTTCTGAGGAGGAGCACGAGGAGCACCTGAGGATCATGCTAGAGACCCTGCGAAGTCACCACCTTTATGCCAAGTTCGACAAGTGTGAATTTTGGCTGAGGGAGGTGCACTTCCTCGGGCACGTGATCTCGGGTTCTGGTGTGGCAGTGGATCCTGCCAAGGTGGAGGCAGTGTTGTCCTGGGAGCAGCCCACATTAGTGTCAGAGGTTCACAGTTTTCTGGGTCTTGCAGGCTACTACCGGAGATTCATACAAGATTTTTCCAGGATCGCGGAGCCGTTGACCAGGTTGACGAGGCAGGACATCAGGTTTTTTTGGTCAGAGGACTGTGAGTAGAGCTTCAGAGAGCTGAAGACGAGGTTGACTTCAGCGCCACTGTTGGTCTTGCCGTCGGGCAGTGGAGGCTTCGTGGTCTACACCGACGCGTCGAGATCAGGTTTGGGTGCCGTGCTGATGCAGCATGGTGGGTTTGTTGTCTATGCTTCTCGGCAGCTCAAGAAGCATGAGGAGAACTACCCCACCCACGACTTGGAGTTAGCAGCAGTGGTGTTTGCTCTCAAGTTGTGGAGGCACTATTTATATGGAGAAGCGTTTCAGATCTTCACCGACCATCAGAGCTTGCAGTATATCTTCACCCAGAGAGATTTAAACTTGAGGCAGCGCCGATGGATGGAGTATTTGAAGGACTATGACCTTACCCTCTCCTATCATCCAAGAAAGGCTAATGTCGTGGCCGATGCTTTGAGCAGGCGCATTCACTTGAGTTCGCTGATGGTCAGAGAGTGGAGGTTGTTCGAGGAGCTGTCCCAGGGAGCGTTCTACTCATCGAGGAGTAGAGATCGTGCTGTGGCATCTAGTTTGTCAGTTCGGCCATCAGTGTTCAGGCAGGTGTTGCAGGCACAGCGGGCAGACCCACAGTTGGCAGACGTTTTGCAGATGCCAGATGTTGAGCTTGAAGAGGACAGCGAGGTCAGATTCAGAGGCCGCTTGTACGTTCCCGAGGAGGTGCGCCAAGCGCTTTTGTTAGAGGCTCACAGGTTGAGATATACTGTTCATCCTGGCTCTACCAAGATGTACCATTACTTGAGGAGGTTTTTTTGGTGGCCAGGGATGAAGAGGGGAGTGGTAGAGTTCATCGCTTGGTGCCTTACCTATCAGCAGGTGAAGGCCGAGCATCAGCATCTTGGTGGTGAGCTGCAGTCGTTGTCCATTACCGTGTGGAAGTGGGACGACATCACCATGGACTTCGTGGTTGGTCTGCCCCATACCCCGCAGAGGCACGATGGTATCTGGGTGATCATGGATCGTTTGACCAAGACAACGCACTTTTTACCAGTCAGGATGTCTTGGTCAGTGGATAGGTTAGCCAGGCTGTACGTGGACATAGTCGTTCCGTTGCACGGTACTCCAGTTTCGATCATCTCCGACAGAGATCCGAGGTTCACTTCAGGGTTTTGGCGCAGTCTGTAGAGAGCACTGGGCACAGAGTTGAGGTCGAGCACAGCGTATCATCCGCAGTCAGATGGGCAGTTAGAGAGGACCATTCAGACTTTGGAGGATATGCTGAGAGCGTGTTGTTTGGACTATAGTGGCACCTGGGAGTCACACCTTCTGATGGTAGAGTTCGCCTACAACAACAGTTACCACTCGAGCATCGGAATGGTGCCATACGAGGCTTTGTATGGTCGCCTGTACAGGACACCTCTTCACTGGTTTGAGGTTGGAGAGAGGCAGCTGTTGGGACCAGAGTTAGTGCAGCAGTGTGCAGATATAGTCAGGTTGATCAGGCAGAGGCTACATACAGTGCAGAGCCGCAGAAGAGTTATGCAGACAGTCGCAGGAGATCGTTACAGTTCAGCATTGGTGACCTTGTTTTCTTGCTGGTCTGCTAACCAAGGGTGTTATGAGGTTCTGAAAGAAGGGAAAGCTCAGTCCCAGGTATACAGGGCCTTTCCCTATCTTAGAGAGGGTCGGTGAGGTGGCGTACAGGTTCAGTCTTCCGGCAGAGTTGGCAGGTGTGTACAGTGTTTTCCATGTTTCGCAGCTCAAGAGGTACGTCGCAGATCCTTTACACGTGTTGGACTACTCACAGCTTGAGGTAGCACCAGACTTATCAATACCAGAGTACCCAGTCAAAGTTGTCGACCACAAAGTGCAGCAGTTGCGCCGAAAGCAGATTCCACTAGTAAAGGTTGTTTGGTAGAACCGCGTCGGTGGCGAGGCCACCTAGGAGCGCGAGGATGAGATGAGGAGCAGTTCCCCTATTTGTTTGATTGATTGGTATGTCTTCTCCCTGTACTGCCTTCCGGTTTGAGACCGAGTTGATTTTATTTTGAGGACGAAATGTCTTAAGGTGGGTGGGTTGTAAGACCCGGCCCCCTTGGGCCCTTTGGCCCCATCCTCAGGGTCGCGACAGGCGCCCGGGCCGCGACTTGGTTGCACCAGATCGGCCTGCCGCGATAGGGTTGGGTCGCGCCGTACCCGGTCACCGCGTTCTTGTCGCTGCAGAGATGGCCGATGCGTCCAGGTCGCTGCGTCTGACGGCGTCGCGACTGCTTTTATTACAGACGTGACCGCTGTCTTTTCTATCAGAACGGCCTTATCGGGTGTCAGGCACGCGCAGCGTTGACGCGGCCTGGTCACCCGTCGCGATTGCTTTTCTGGTCTTCGAGGTTTGACCGCCTTTTTGGGGTCACACCGGGGATGGCCGTCGCGACATGGTCGCAATGCCTAGGGGTTCGTGACATGGTAGTTGTCGCATTGGGTCGGCCGGTCGCGTTTTGGGGGCCGTCGGTTTAAAACCGAATGCCGCGCCCCATTCTCCCCCTCACCCACTTCCTCTCCTTCTTCCCCCCCTCTACTGAAGACGCGACCATTATGGAGGTCGCGATCTTGTCGTGACGGCCTTGCTGGTCGCAATAGGATCACAACGCTCTTGAGCATCACGACCTGGTCGCAACGGCTACAGCCGCCGTGACAGCATCGCTACAGGGTAGGGCGTCGCGATTTGGTCGCGACGGCCCGATGCGTCGCGACTTCAACCGAGAGACAGGTTTTGGTCTTCACCGTTTCTGTTTCTTTTACTGTACTCGTGGCACCTGTGCTAGTTTCCTAGTATGGTCCTACACTAGTCTTTCGCCCAGTGCGCGGCACTTGAGGGCTTGTCCCGTATGAGAGGTTTTCACCGTTGCCTGGGACCCCCGTCCTCGAGAGCCTATTGAGGGAGTACTCCGGGCTACGAGTGTGCTCGAGTTGGCAGCCCAGCAGGTGGACTCTGGAGCTGAGGGGAAAATGGTGGTAGGACAGTGGCGTTGAGTCACTTGCAGAGCTCTCGTGGTTAGTCGGGGACGCCGAGGACAGTTAGGAGTTCTACTCGGCGCAGGCCAGCCAGTCCTGTTTCTCACTGTCTCGCTCCTTGCGGCCCCGGAACCGCTTAGAGAGGTCAGGCGTGGGACCGTAGTCCGGCCAGACTACAGCGGTTACTGTGTGTACTTTGTGTCCTACCTCGCTCTAATGAGACGTAAGGGTCAAGACTCGGGTCGAGGTAAGACGTCAGTGGGCGCGCCTGACCTTTGACTAGTGGTAGTGTTTTCTGTAGCTAGTGCTCCTTGTCCAGGCAGAGTTCCCTCTGTCTGTGTTGACTAGCCATGTGGTGGTCACGACGAGCAGTCGTACGGAGTCTCTGACCGTGTTGTGTTTCCGTACCGTGCTAGTTGTAGCTTCGCTTCCTCACTTCTGTTTATAGGTAGAAGATATAACTGCTGTCATATATTTATTATATTCTTCTGCCTGTTAGAGCTAGTAGGAGATTGGTAGTCCCTACTGAGCTTCTGTTGTGAAGCTCATCCCTCCTTTTCCCAGGTGAGACTTCTCAGGAGCGGCAGGGCGCGCGCTGGGCGGAAGAGACGGGGCAGTAGGTGAGGACCCTGTAGCTAGCAGTGGTTCCCCTTTTCCAGTGTACGTCACCCTCGGGGTATGCCCCTAAGGGATTTGTTCTTCCCCTACCTTTTACTTGTACTAGCGTGCGTGCGTTGGGGCTGTACTTAGAGTGGTACGCAGCGGTCTCGCTCTCTTTTCTGTTTCCGCTTGTATGCTTCTAGTTTAGCAGTTGACGTTTACTTCCGTTACATGTCCTGTTAGATATATATTATAGCCCTTCCGGGTCTCTGGATCCGTGGGCGGTGACCGCAAAAATCGGGTCCTCGGCATGGGCCGAGGGTCAAGTTATCGGGTCGTTACACATTATGTATTGCAGGTGCATGGCTTTCCAGCATGGTCCTATTGTAAGCAACAAGAGTGTTGCTGGGTGTGCGTGCGATGAGCATGGTCGTACGGTTCGTTCGTGCTACGGTTAGGTTTGTTATCGGCCTACACGTTCGTGTGGGTGTGTCGCGAAGGTTGAGGGACCCTACGTGTGGTGTGGCCTTCACCGATGCAAGGTTGTCGTCTGTGGAACTGGTTGAAGGTGTCCATGCCTTGTTGGCTTTCCCCTTGGGTGTATGCTATGTGGGTTGTGTGTTGTGGATTCTCATGGTTGTGCACCATCATGCACTGTGCTCTGCTCAGTCGACATGTTGCTGGACTAAGCAGATGTTTTGTGTGCTATGTTGCATTGCGGGTTGAGCACTGCGACACTTGTCTGTGGTTGTTGTTGGCTTGGTGCTAGCTGGTTGTGAGTTCTGGCGAGGTTTTCCCAGAACTTCTCTGTGTGTGTTCTATTAGAGGTGAAGTCCTCCTAGAACTGTTTGGTGCCTGCTCTTGTTGTGTGGGGCCACCCCTGTGGTTCGGGGTGTGTTTCTTGCTTACCTTGGGTTCTGGTGAGGTTTTCCAGAACTATTCCTTATTGTCTTGGGGAGGGCTCTTCCCAAGACTATTATGTGCTCGTTGATGCCTTCCGCTATGTTACCTCTTTAGTTTGAGGTTAGTTGTTGGTTGGTTGGTTTGCACGCTCTGGTGTTGTTCTCCAAGAGTTGTCCGATGTTGTTTCAGCAGAGGTTCTTCTCAGAACTATCCTGCCTTGTGTTTGTTCTATTGTTCGCTTCCAAGTTTCATGCTTGTGATTGGCAGGACCATGTGTGTGTCTATGTGGTTTAGGTTGTTTCTACTTGTTCTCCCGTTCCCGATGTACTCTTGCAAATGGTTGTTTGGCGAGTGACACAGGTGTTCGACTAGCTATGCCTCTTATGTGAGTGCTAGCCTTGTGCTGCGGTTTTCCTCTTTCGTGTGCGGGAGATGCCTGTTGCGTGCTTTCCTCCTTTGCTTTTCGTGGGTTGCTCGTGGTCGTGGTGCTCTGCCATGGCGGTTGGTGCTGTGTTGTGCACTGTGGCAACCTTTGTGGCGAAGGTCCCTCCCCTTGAGCCATTTTGTGGTCGAGCTGGTTTCTCCCCTCATGCACGTCGTTTCCTTGTGGCGTAATGGGTCGTGGTGTACCTAATCATGCAGTCCATTACGGTGTTGGTTCCTTGTTTCCAGACTGGACAATGTGGAGCAGCGTACCCTGTTGTTCAGTGTGAGGCAGCACCATTTCTCTTTCGTTTGGCTTGCTTGTGCAGGCAATATTCTATTGTGTGTTTTGCTTGTGCCTCAGTTTGTGCTTTCGAGGCACTTGTTGCCGTTTGGTGTGTGGCCCTCTCCGCCTATAGTGGTAGGAGCGGTGTCTTGTGTTTGGGTGCTTCTAAGAGCTAATGTGGTTGTTGCGCTCTTGAAATTGTTGGCTTTCTATGTGTTTTCTCTTGTGGGTCTCTGGGGTGAGTCCCCTCCTGTGGGCCCAGTGCCGTTTTAGGGCCGTTGGTGTAGTTGTGCGCGCTACATCTCAGTGAGTTTCGGTGCTTGTGATAGCACCGTGTGTTGTGAAGTGTCCCCTAATCGTGACCTTCGTGCGTCGTTTCACGAAGTTGCTCAGTGTTGGGGGTGTTGATTTTTATTTTTATGAGACTCGTGTGCTGCCCCTTGCCTTGTAGTTGTACCGTTACCGCTGTGGGGTGGCTGCTTTGCCTTGTCTAGATATCCCTATCGGTGGTACACCCGCATTTGAGTGTGGCCTGCGTCCAAGTTCTCTCTCTCACTTGGGGAGCGAGTGTGTTCGGTGGTGGTACCCAGTGCTGGATTGGGTCCTTCTCAGGTCGAGATGTTGTTCTCAACCTCTGTGGTTGCCTTGGTTCTTGCGACCGAACACTTTTCTGTGGTTGTCTTGGGAACACCCATGCTTGGCGTTGTGCAAGCGTAGTGGGTGTAATGCCAACTCCTCACTAGCTTTTTGCTCATGCGCGGAGATCGGGGATCTAGAAAGCCAGAGGCAGAGTCTTTTGTCTTTGTCTTTGGAGACAATGAGACCTTTCGGTTGCTAGTGCTTGACCGTGTGGTTTGTCGACGTCTTGAGTTGCCTCATTTTTTCCCAGACTCAGACGTGTTTTCCAGTTTTGTCTCTGTGTGTTGTGCCCGTAGAGCGATTGGTTTAGGTTTTTTGTGGCTCCACAGTTGTTGTGCCCTGGTCGGACCACGAGGACGGTCTTAGTAAGATCGAGTGGTGGCGACGGAAACATTCCTATGTGTCGAGGTGTTCTCCGCGTGTATGTTATCGCTTGATTTCGAGTCGCCCTTATGAGACTCTCATTTGGCTTTGCGATAGGTGCTAGCTATTGCTATTAGTGCGAGGCCATTCAGCGGAATCTTGTGGTTGACCTCTTGGAATTTTCTCAGCTTACTGTCAGTAGTTGTGTCCTCTGTCGAGTCGCTGGTGACAGAGTGAGTTACTGACCGATTGGTCTCAACAGTGTGGTCTATTGAGGGCCTAGTGATGTGGTTTCTGACTGGCGATTTCAGTTGTTTCTGGTGGGTTTTGGTGTGTGTCGCGCCTGTGGAGTTGTCGACATCTGATGGTGTGCTCCGTGCCTTTTGGTGTGCGCTCTGTAAGTTGTCAATTGTCTGGTTAGGCACTCCATTCATGGCGGGGTCATGGTGGTGACCACTGGGAAGTCGAGGTACGACTTAGTGGTCTCTTTGCACCTACTGTTTTCTTCGACCGAGTTTCACCCTTAATTTCGAGGATGAAATTTATTTTAAGTTGGTTAGATTGTAACACTCTAGTGTTTTGGGCAGTGTCTTGCCCTCTTGGCGTTGTTCTTGGGATTGTGATGGATCGGGTGTCCCGTTTTGAACACGATGGGATCCATGTCACCTTCTGGTTGGGAAGGCAACGGCCTCGGTGTCGTTCTTGTGGTCTGTCTATGGCTAGTGTGCCATGTGTCCGCATTCAGGTGTGTGAAGGCGACGTGCCAGGTGTCGCATTTACCTTAAGCACATGCAGGTGTGAAACATGGTCTGGGGGCTGTCTACATATCAGAAAACCTATCGAAACTTTTGAGAAGGCGACAATGTGCCTGTCGCGTTCTAGTAAGAACGCAATGCTCTCCTTGTCGCGACCTCAGTTCTGAGGCCTTAAGACTTGCATGCTCCTCTTTCTCCATTTTTCTTCTTCTTTCTCCTCCTCTCCGCGGTGGGGGAGCTCTCTCCCTCCCTCTCAGGTGCCTTGGGGCATGGTAGAGGTACCAGTGTGCTCGTGGCGGATCATTGGAGAGGCGTAGAGAAAGGAGGCGGCGGCCATTCTGACGTGAAGGGCCCCAACGGATCTGGCTCTCCAATTTCAAGTAGAGATCTCTTGCTCTCTTACTATCTTGAGGAGACAGAGCTTTTTTTTTAGCGATCCTTCCCGTGCTCATGGGTTTCTTGGTGGGTTTGCAAGGGTAGATGCTTTCCGGTGGTGCTCCCTCTTGTGTAGTTTAGTTTCCTTATGGTTGGTGGGCGAGGAGAGGTGGCATTGGTGTCCTTCGAGCCTTTTTGCCATTGTGCATGTGTATGTGCATCTTCCTCCCCCTTCTTCTGTGGCTTTTGTGGCTTGGGGAGACCGTGGGATGGCCCATCTCCCGGTCTCAGTCTTCTAACTAAGATCGGACAGGTTAGCTGTCGTGATATCAGTCAGAAGGTGACCAGCTTTGTGTCACATTCTGGTTGCCACAAGATAGTCGTCGCGTTCACTGTGCCCGTTCTATTTTCTCGTTTTTGGGCCTTGTGAGGGTGGTCTGTGCCTAAGTTGGTTAGAGGATGCTTCTTCCCCAACTTAGGCACATGAATGGTCTTCCATGGTTGCTGCCCTTGTCGGGTTGTGGGTGTGGGCCTTGGGGCGGCTCTTCCCCAATGGCTCTATCTTCAAATGAAGAACGCAATGGGTCGATATGTCACGTTCATCATCTGAAGGTGACACCCTGCTATTGCTTTCTGGTCACGATAGGTGTTGTGTCGCCTTTGGGTTCTGGTTGTGACGGCTTCCTTGTCGCCATCAAGGTCACGATAGTGTTCGTGTCGCATTCTGTCACTGGTTGCTTCTGGTTTCTGGTCTGCCTGGCAACCTTCTGATGTTGAACGCAATGGATCAATGCGTCATGTTCTCATCGGAAGGCGACACCTGGATGGTCAGGACCTGGTTGCGATGGGTTTCCTGTCGCCTTTGGCTTCTGTGCTATTGTGCAGCCTTTTCCATAATTATGAGTTCCAAATTCGTTGTGTGTATTCTTGTGTTGGCCTTCGGCCTCCTGGGGGTTCTTGGGAGGTGTGCCATGCATGTCCTGTGCCTGCTGGGATCTTCTTGGTTATGAGTCAGCCGTGTTGTTTGCTTGTTGTTGCGCCGCCTATTCTCATTTGCCTGGTGCTTGGCATTAGAGGGCTTATCCCATTATAGGTTGTTACTGTTACTTGGGACCCCTCATCCCCGCGCACTGGTTGAGGGAGTTCTGCTGGTGGCGGGAGTGCTCGAGTTAAGGATCTGAAGATAAGAGGAAAATGGTGGGGACAGTGGAGTAGAGTCATTTGCAGAGCTCTCTTAGCTGAGTTTGGGATGCCGAGGTGGTTTTGTTGTTCTTCCGGTGCAGATCAGCTAGTCCTTCTCACTGCCTCTCTCGGCATTGGTTCTAGAGCTACTCTGCTATGCCAGGCATGGGGCCGCAGCTTGGCCAGGCTGCGGTTACTGTTGTTGAGTGGTGTTCTCTATTGTGGCTTGCTGGCCTCACTCTTCCGGGGAGGTTATAGGCAAGAGCCGGCTAGCGAGCAGAGGGAGTGGCCGATGTGTCCTCCTCTTAGCTGCCAACGGGGGTGGCTTAGTTGCGGTTGTTATGACGTTGTTTCCTCGTTGTGTTTTTAAGTGTGATCTGTTTCCCTAGCTTGCACGACAATTGTAGCCTAGCCATGCCTAGTTTTCGTGAGCATTGTTTGTCTGGCCTTGTTGGCCCATGCTTCTGGTGGTTTCCCCGTTGCGTGTTCTCTCGGTGTGCCTTGTGCAGGCCCTGACCATTGTTTCGTAGTCTGTTCCTTGATGCCCATCCTTGGTGGCATCGGCGTGTGTGGGTTCCTGACCTCATGGTGTGTTCAGGGTGGTTCTGCTTGTGGGCCCTTGACCTTGTGGAGTTCTGAGGTGGCCATGCTTGTGGTGAGACGTCTCTCACGTGGTTGCTTTGTGGTCTCTATAAGACCCTTGTCTCAGCGGGCGTGCCAAGGCTTGTTTCTGTGTTGTGCCTGACTCCGTTGGTTCCTGCGGGAGTTGTGTATGGCCTAACCTTGGTTGATGGTTGTGGCATTATAATCTTTCTACTACTTCGTAGTATCCTATTATAGGTGTAACATCGTGACCTTTCGGATCGTAGTTTAATGGTTTGGTGGCCAATGTGTGGCCTATTGATAGTGTTTGTGTATTTATAGCAGGATGTGTGGGGTTGAGGGTCAGATATCCGAGCCCAACATACCTCTAGTTCACTCTTTGAGAACATGATAAACACAAGCGTCACGTTTTGAAGAGAACGCAACCACCTGCTATGTTGCGATTTTGTCATAGCTTTTCTGAGTGCGCGGCTACATGCACGCCACGTGGCGCATGTAGGGACGTCGAGTCTAATTGCGACAGCGGGGTATGTCATGTTTTAAACGCGACGGCTTGATACGTCGTGATTTAGCCTGTTAGTTTGTTTTGACCGAGCTCGACCAAATAGTGCATGAAAACATTGTTCGACCGAGGGAGAGGTTGTCGCGAGGATTTATGGGTGATTTGAAGGTTGTGGCATGCGGTTTGGCGTGCTTCGATCATGAGGAGGTTGTTCGGAGCACAAGAAATGCCAAGGCAACACTATTCTTCGCGTTCTTTGTGTGGTAGGGGAATTCTTCTCATTTTGGGTTGTACAGATTGGAGTTGGGGCATTTAATACATATAAATGGTTATAGTGGATAGCAAGCATGTGTAGGTATTTATGTGAATCCATACATGTGGTTTTTATAACTATAATAGGGTGGTTTGTGAGGTTTTCGGAGGTGAAGGTCAGGTTGGGTACTTTGGATGAAAAGGCGACGGACCCAGTCATCGCATTTTGAACGCGGCGACATGCCCTATCGCGATTCAACTTTTGAAGGTGACGGTTTGCCCCGTCGTAATTTTGCTTTTAAATAGCGTCGTCTGTGTACGTCGCGTTTTAAAAGTAGTCACTCGACCCCTTGTCTTTGCCTTCTAGGGCAATGAGTATCATGTTAAGGGACTGTGTGACTGTCATTTTATGTACTTAAAATATGTAAGCAGTGCATTGGCACATGTTAAGTTTACGAATGCAGGGGTTTGCATGATTTATGTATGCATACGTGACGAGTTGGGTAGTACGACGCCTTCCGTGGTTACCTCTCAAGTCGAGTACCCCAAGTTCATTGTGAACCAGGCATGTGGTGCTCGTGGTTTGTCCCAGTACGGTGGGTACCGTCGAGGTCCATGTCATCTTCTTGAACACCCTCTCTTCTGTGTTTGAGTTGTATGTCTTGCTGAGGGAAAGATGACAGTGGGATAGCGACTTGTGTGAGTTTGTGTTTGGTCGCTTGTAGCACGCTCGTGGCTGGGGGTGCAGACACCAGTAGACATACTGGGCCTCAGTTAGTCCTGTTTTCCTAGTGCCTCACTTTAGGGAGCTCGGGCCAGAGTTCCTAAAGGTGTCAGGCATGGGCCTACAGCGGTGTGACCTGCAGGTGTGGTGTTGGTTGGTCTCCACAGTTTGTTGACCCTATTGTGGTGGAGCGGCAACTGGACCTTACATTCGTGGCTGCGAGACTGAGAGGTAGTCTTGTGTGGTTTGTTCGGGTCAGTTGCTGGTGTCGCGAACCAGACTTCATGGCCCAAGTGTGGTGTTACCCTTCTTTAGCTCATACACTTGAGCAAGGTTTTCTGTTTATTTATTAATGGTTGAGCCAAGTTATTAGTTTATAATTGTTTATTTAATTATAGTTGTAACGACATGATTAATTAGCTTTATTTACTGTCTAATGCAGTTACTTACTTCTGCTTCTCGTGAGTTTGGTGTTGTTTCGACTTTTGAACAAGTTTCCCTACTGTGCCAGTGACTCGTGAGGCTCACCCCTACTCCTTTCAAGTGAAGGAGAGCAGGAGGGTTCTCGTCCTGCATTTAGTTTGGAGCCGCATCACAGCGGAGTTGGGTCTACACCTCCAGCAGTGTGATTGTACTTTCTGTTTCACCTCAGGGTATGCCCCAAGTTGTTATACTTTGTTTATTGACTTTAGTTCAGATCTGGCTATGTATATTTCATGTAAATATGTGTGAGATGTGAAATCTTATATATGCTTAGTGTGTTCTTTTATATTTCCACGGACATGTGCATTGATATCCCTTGCGAGGCATTGGCCGGTTCGTAGAAGACGGAGTGGGGTCAAGCTCGTTATTAGGTTAACAGGCTTAAACAACAAGGACCGTCACAATAGGTGCTCCTCGCTTTACTACTTTCTAGTGTAGTTGCTTCCGCTTTCTTTGGAGTTTCTGCTGCTCTGGCTGGTAAGGGACTGGTTATCTCTATTGGGCCTTGTTCACGAGGCTCACCCCCTACTTTCTTCAGGTAGGAGCTCACTGTTGCAGGAGTTCGGTACCAAATGGTTGAGGTGGTGATCTGTACTCCGTGTATTGCCAGCAGTGTGAGTGTGTGAGCATGATAACTTTTGTACCAGTGTGAGTTGAGAGTTGCCTTTTTTCAAGTCCACGGGGTATGCCCTTAAGGTCTGCACTTTTCTTTCTATACTTGTACTTTTATTTGGGACATGTTGTACATAATTTCCTTATTAATGTACAAACTTCTTGTTATAGTTATTTGAATTCATTGCTTATCTCACTGGACTAAATTATAACCCTTCCAGGTCTTCGGATCCGTGGGTGGCGGCACGACCTCGGGGTCCCTGGCAGGGTTCCGGGAGGTCGGGTCGTTATAATCAGTGCAGTGATAGTCTAGGAGGAGAACTCAGTACAGTGACCCGTGTATTATGTAAGCAAGTTCTTACAAGATGTCGAGCAAAGGTACTCCTGGGTAGAGAAGCTAGATCTGGCACTTGTCACTGCGGCCTTACTTCTAGGCTCATACCATTGTAGTCCTCACCGATCAAACACTATTGCTTATCCTTCAGAGACCACAGGCTTCAAGAAGTCTTACTAAGTGGGTCATCGAGCTAGGAGAATTCGACATCCACTTCAGGCCCCCGACGGCTATCAAGGTGCAAGCTCTAGCTGACTTCATTGCAGAATACACCCTTCCTGCCAAACTGGGCACCTTCTTAGTGGATGGTCCTATCTGAGAACTATATGTGGACAAATCCTCCTGTGTTACAAGGAGTGGAGCTGGCTCGGTCCTCATCTCTCTTGAGGGATTCGAGTTTGAATACGCCCACTGCTTTTGATTTTAGGCCTCCAACAACGTAGTCGAATGTGAGGCATTGCTCTTCGAGCTCAGGATGGGAAGCATCTTGGTGCACTTCGACTCTGCACCTTCAGCAACTCCCAGCTTGTCGCAAGTTAGGTTGGTGGTCGACTCAAGGCTCAAGAACCCATTTGGCGCAATACCTGCAAGAGGTGAGATGCCAATCAGAGGGGATTCTACACTTCGAGATGATCTACATCCCACGATAGAAAGATGCCTGAACATATGTGCTCTTCCTACTAGCCTCCTTAGGATAGATACTACACTTCTGGTTAATCTTCATATAAGAATTGAGCTCTCTAAGCATAGGTGAGAGCTCCCCTTTTGTGGGTGCCCTCCATGAGGAGCAATGCTAGATACCTCGCTTACCTGCTCCATGGTGACCTTCCCATTGATCGACGTGAAGCTCTTCGTGTACATTGCAGAAGTCAGTGGTGCACTATTGTAGAGGGACAACTATACAAGGGTTCATTGTCCCAACCACTGCTAGAGTGTCTTCGCCCCTCAGAAATAACCCCTTCTATTGAAGAAGTTCACGAAGGTATCTACAACACTCATCTTGGTGGAAGGACTTTGGCACATAATCTCCACTACACAGGCTTCTGGTGGCCTACCATTCAAAAGACTGCCTTGCCTTCGTAAGGAAGTGTCCGCAATGACAGAAGTTTGGACCTTTTTTTTGATGTGATGGACCGGGATATTTATGCCCATTAAGGCTCCATATCCAGATCCGCCTCCAGCGAACGGACCGAAGTCTCGCAAGGGATATCTCACACACGTGTCCAGTAAGAGTATAAAAGACAAACCACAAGAATATAAGACACAAGAAGTACATGTGCTCATATCTGTTCACAAATTTGTACAACTGTCCCATTACATTAATACATGCCCAATTAAAAGAGTACAACTACCTGGGGCATACCCCGAGGGAGCACAAGCTCACACAACACTAACTACTAAACACTGCTGGTGGTACAAGTCTGACACAACGCCGCTGCAAGCCAAACACACGGCAAGCCCTGAAAAGAACTGTAGGGGAGTGAGCCTCAACAAGTCACTGACTCAGTAGGGGCTACCCAAAACAACACCGTAACCACAAACTCCTCAACCCCATGGGTCTCACTGGCAACATCAATGGCCAAACCATTTTATGCTCACATCATGACAATAAATAACAATTAAACATACTCATGATAATAAACATAACGTCCTCAAAAGAAAAGTAGTACCACAGGACTAACATAAAATCATTAGTCAGCCCAACTACTAAAGTGCCTAAACCACAGTCTCACTGGCACACTGCTACAACAACTGGTTGCCTAAACTATAAGCCACACAGGCAGGTCACTGCCTAAGCTGCAAGCTTCGCAGGCAAACCTCAAGCACTTGAATAACAGTACTGCTAACAAAGAGCTGGTCCTTTATACTCCAAACCACACTACGTCGGGAGCCACACATAAATGGTAGGACTGGCTACAGCTAGCTAGTCCATCACACACTAAATCCATAATCGGAACCATGCCCAAGAAGGGTAAAACTCAACAAGTGGAAGGTCTCACACGGCCTCCACGGAGCATAGCTCTACTAAACCACAATAAGCCTAAGCCACAAGCCTCATCGGCAAAATACCCACAAAGGTAACGTAATTAATAATCACAAACTAATCCACAATAAAATATAAACAAAGATCTACTTAAAACAGTTAGGATACAACAAGTGGCAGGTCAAACCACAAGACCTCCACCACACACGAGAACCTAAGAAGGTTGGTACACAATGTACCACCACAAAAACTACAATGTAACCCACGAAGGGAATAGATACCAGCTACTCTGAGGTACCACAACACAAACACCCGAACAAGGGTACAAGCAGGTAGTAGACACCACACTGAACCACAATTATATTATACCTTTATTTAAGTACAATATTACAAGTAAAACTTCAACCGGCAAGTCACACAAACCACAACTCAGTCACAACTGTGCCAACACCAGGGCACACCTCAAACGAGTCAAACCTCGAACACGAGTCATAAACCACAAACTCACGACAAGTAGCAAAGCACGAGTCGGAAGGGAACGACGTCACCACACGGGAACGGACTACTGGCTGATCAGGCCAGTATCCAACCCAGACAACACAACACAAGAACAACCTCTCAGCCTCGCAGTCACGGACGAAAGGTCCAACTGCCGCTACACAAGGAAGAAGTCAAACAACTGTGGAGACCAACCAACACCACACCTGCAGACACACAACTGCAGGCCCATGCCTGGCACCTCTAGAGTCTCTGGCCGGAGCACTCTAAGTGAGGCACTGGAGAACAGGACTAGCTGGGGACCAGTGACGTCTACTGGTGTCCGTACCCCCAACTACGAGCGCGCTACAAGCGACAAAAGAACAAACTCTGGAAGTCGCTGTCCCACTGTCGTCTTTCCCTCAGCCGGACGTACAACTCAAACTCAGGAGTGAGGGTCCAGGAAGACGACACAGACCTCAACGGTACAACACAAGTACCGGGACAAAACCCCGAGCACCAAACACACGTGCCTGGCTCACAAAGAACCTGGGGTACCCGACTAGAGAGGCATTCCGGAATAGGGCCGGACCACCACACTCGGCAAGCTCAAACCACGATACTAACACATATAACCTTTGCCTATAATTCACAATATACAAGTGTTAGGATTAGCTTAACATCGGTCACCGTGTGACCCCGAAGCTATCCTACACCAACACATAACTGAACCACAAACTTGCCTATCATTGGTCATGAGGTGACCTCCATGGCAACACACACCACTTAATACATAAATCAATATAATATTATTCGAAAGACAACAACAGACCAGGGCTAGGTCGGTATGGACCTTTATTGCCCAAACACCACAAAGTCATGGCTAGGCTCACACAGGAACCTCACTGCCTAGTTACTACGACAAATTATAAGAATTACTTTACAACAAAGTGTGTAGTACACACACACTCAAACCACGTAAACAACACGTGTATATTACACCCTGATTGGTGTACTACACGTCTTCCATGTAAACCACATGTCCAACACATGGACAACGCACTCCAAGAGTGCCACGGGTGCCAATGCACCACACATACCCGTAAAGCAATTACGTACATCACACATCATACACGTAAAACATGCCCATTACATGAGCAGTATGCTCCAAGAGCATATTAAGTACTGGCTCACACCGGTCATCGCCATGCACACACAAACACACAATACTCATAACCAGAAAAGCTACGTAAACCACACTGCATGAGTACATGCACAAGTTGGCGGCAACATCGACTGCCGCTTATAAGAAATAGACGGCAAGCGATCTAGCCGTTTATATCCCGGCTGATGAGCTTGGCGACAAGCGGTCTTGACGCCAAGTTCTCCTGCCTAAACCCTGCAGAAACCCTAATCCAGCTCTACAGGTTTTCCAATCGTTAAAACTACAAGAAAATGTACTGGAACGGTTCTTTAAACATGCATGAACCCAAAACAACCCAACACAACATGCTACGTACATTAAATTACTCAAACCACCCATTATCCCTTCATGGTGCAACTTAATCCGAAAATGCATTATCATGCTGATTCAAGTAGTTAAGTCATGTTTTAATGTTTCTAACAAGCTAACAGAGCTCGACCCCTACCTCAGAAACGCAATTAAACTCCCGGAGAACCTTGAATCACGCCGAAACCCGAGAAACGCCCCACGAACACCGCGCTCCAATCCGCCATTCCCCGCCCGATCTGTAGTTACCACGCACACCACAGCCTTCCCACGAGCTCCCGCCGACCATTAGAACTCGCGAAGAAGCTCAAGGGTGAAGGTGGGGGAAGAGGAAGGGAGAGAGAGGGGAAAGAACAGGGCTCGGGTCTGCCATAAAAACACAGGTGCGTCAGGTTAATGTCAACACATATGCCGCTAACCAAACCGCCACCCCACACACGTCCACATCGCGCGACGCCAAGTTCAAGCAATGGACGTCTACATCGATGGACGCTAAAACCATGTTAACGGCACACCATGGCCGCCAACACAAAGTCGACGTCACCCACCTGGACGCCAACACACTGTTGATGTCCAGCGTACTGAACACCAACACAGACCCATAACCAAACTCGGTAAGGATCTAATAAGAAACACACAACACTAATGGGCCTCACATTGGCCACCAAACCCGCTAAACCTGGATCCACAGGGATCCGGAAAATGCGCGACGTTACATTATTATCACCTAAAAACAAATGTCGTCCTCGACATATAAAACAAATCATAATAAACCAAATTATCACCTAAAAACAAATAAAGCCGAACACAGAACAAGTAGGATACTCTTTCTCTGCTTCAGTCTTTCAATTCATCTCACAATTACTCTATTCTGTCGATTCCATTGCCTTTCTTTAGCTTTCAATAGGCGATCCTACCTTGCCAGTGGTGCTTTATCTCCTTGGACTGAACCTGTTTCCACAATTTCTGGGCTGTGTTTGCAATATTTCTTCCGAGACCGCTTTACCTTTCTCGAATATCTTACACCGTAATACTCTTTCATGCCATAATCTTTCCAAATTATTAAACTTTCCGGTGCCATTTCCTTTTTCTATTTATCACTGCCAACTATTATCCTGCCTCATCTGCATTTACATTCGCAACTGACACCTCTTCAAAGATAACCAATCACCATCTTTGAATTTCCTGCCCTTTCATATTATTCTGCTTATGCCGCTTTAAGTCAATCTCTGATCAAAGACCATAATAAACTCTGTTCCTTTATTTGACTGTGCAAAACTTTACATTTTCTCCTTATCCAAGTAAACTTGAACAATCTCTGAATATTAAATCTTTCTTTGCTTCCGCTTCCGCTGCACTACTCTGATCTCACTGAACACTTTTGCAAAATATTCCACAATTTCTGTTCACAATATTACTTTCAATTGCTTTCTTCTGGCTTCAACTGCTTCTCAAATCATCCCATTCAATCAATTCCTGCTGAAGAAATTACTGTAATTTTTGATTTGCCAAACTGCTGTTGACATATTGTGCTCTTCATATATCTTTCCTGCTTTACTGACATTCTCTGGCTAATTCCCATAATTCTGGGGCATAAACTTTTCAAATATTCTTAATCAATCTGCTCCAGCATTTAAACCCTGAAATATCTTAATAACAATTCTTTTCTGCTCAATTAAATCATTTCTTTGCACCAATATGTAAACTCTAACTGACATTTTCTGACTCATCTGACCTTATTCACTTCATCATTTGCGAAATTCTTCCTTTCTCTAATCCATATCTTTTCTTTATTTAAACTGCCAATCATCAACTAAATATTCTTCTTGTGCAATTCTCACAAATTCTTATTGCACACTAATTCTTCTTTTCTCTTTTTCTTTATTCAACTGATCATTTCTATACTTATTTATACAAATCTTCATATCACACTTCCTGCTATCATCATTATTCATAACAACACTTTTCTCAGATTTCTGATCTCAGGCATACTTAATCTATCTGCCATAAATCACTGCTCTTTTATGTACTGATACCTCTTTTAAAGCTGATCTGCCTTTCTTGATCATATCAAACTCTTCATAACTCTAATCACATTCTCATTCATACTGTTTCTTAATATCATCTGACTCAAATCTCTAAAGCCACAATACATTTGCTGAGGTTCTCAACTGCAACTTATCACACACACTGACCTGATCCTTATCACCTTGTTACCATGCACCTGTCTCTGCCAACTTTCTATCTCATTATAACTTATTTACTGAATTCCATATCCAATCTTACTAATCTCTTCAATTCTTTTAACTGCGAATCTTTAATAACCAAACTGATCTATCACAGAAATACTCTATACTTATTTCTGCTAACTCTGTACTTTATTAACATATAACAGGTATATCCCTCTCAGTAGTGCCCTTTATCCTCTAATCTCTGCAACTGAAAACTTTTAAGTACTATACTTTAACTGCTTTAACTGCACTAGTGCCAGGACACAACCACACAACTTATGCCACTATCCACGTTGTGGTACAACAGCTGCTCACAACTGCCAATCTAACAAACAGAAACACACGGTTTACGTGCCAAAAGCTCACGTAAAAACTACTTTACATCACATAAAACCTCAGACTTATTACCAGCAGTGAACATTAATCCATGTATTGGGACATTATACTTTCAATGTCTTTTCATATTCTAACTAGACATTGCTCTGATACCAATTGTGACGGACCGGGGTATTTATGCCCATTAAGGCTCCATATCCAGATCCGCCTCCCGCGAACGGACCGAAGTCTCGCAAGGGATATCTCACACACGTGTCCAGTAAGAGTATAAAAGACAAACCACAAGAATATAAGACACAAGAAAGTACATGTGCTCATATCTGTTCACAAATTTGTACAACTGTCCCATTACATTAATACATGCTCAATTAAAAGAGTACAACTACCTGGGGCATACCCCGAGGGAGCACAAGCTCACACAACACTAACTACTAAACAACTGCTGGTGGTACAAGTCTGACACAACGCTGCTGCAAGCCAAACACACGGCAAGCCCTGAAAAGAACTGTAGGGGAGTGAGCCTCAACAAGTCACTGGCTCAGTAGGGGCTACCTAAAACAACACCGTAACCACAAACTCCTCAACCCCAATGGGTCTCACTGGCAGCATCAATGGCCAAACCATTTCATGCTCACATCATGACAATAAATAACAATTAAACATACTCATGATAATAAACATAACGTCCTCAAAAGAAAAGTAGGACCACAGGACTAACATAAAATCATTAGTCAGCCCAACTACTAAAGTGCCTAAACCACAGTCTCACTGGCACACTGCTACAACAACTGGTTGCCTAAACTATAAGCCACACAGGCAGGTCACTGCCTAAGCTGCAAGCTTCGCAGGCAAACCTCAAGCACTTGAATAACAGGACTGCTAACAAAGAGCTGGTCCTTTATACTCCAAACCACACTATGTCGGGAGCCACACATAAATGGTAGGACTGGCTACAGCTAGCTAGTCCATCACACACTAAATCCATAATCGGAACCATGCCCAAGAAGGGTAAAACTCAACAAGTGGAAGGTCTCACACGGCCTCCACGGAGCATAGCTCTACTAAACCACAATAGCCTAAGCCACAAGCCTCATCGGCAAAATACCCACAAAGGTAACTTAATTAATAATCACAAACTAATCCACAATAAAATATAAACAAAGATCTACTTAAAACAGTTAGGATACACAAGTGGCAGGTCAAACCACAAGACCTCCACCACACACAGAGAACCTAAGAAGGTTGTACACAATGTACCACCACAAAACTACAAAGTAACCCACGAAGGAATAGGTACCTGCTACTCTGAGGTACCACAACACAAACACCCGAACAAGGGTACAAGCAGGTATAGACACCACACTGAACCACAATTATATTATACCTTTATTTAAGTACAATATTACAAGTAAAACGTCAACCGGCAAGTCACACAAACCACAACTCAGTCACAACTGTGCCAACACCAGGGCACACCTCAAACGAGTCAAACCTCGACCACGAGTCATAAACCACAAACTCACGACAAGTAGTAAAGCACGAGTCGGAAGGGAACGACGTCACCACACGGGAACGGACTACTGGCTGATCAGGCCAGTATCCAACCCGGACAACACAACACAAGAACAACCTCTCAGCCTCGCAGTCACGGACGAAAGGTCCAACTGCCGCTCCACAAGGAAGAAGTCAAACAACTGTGGAGACCAACCAACACCACCCTGCAGACACAACAACTGCAGGCCCATGCCTGGCACCTCTAGAGTCTCTAGCCGGAGCACTCTAAAGTGAGGCACTGGAGAGCAGGACTAGCTGGGGACCAGTGACGTCTACTAGTGTCCGTACCCCCAACTACGAGCGCGCTACAAGCGACAAAAGAACAAACTCTGGGAAGTCGCTGTCCCACTGCCGTCTTTCCCTTAGCCGGACGTACAACTCAAACTCAGGAGTGAGGGTGTCCAGGAAGACGACACAGACCTCAACGGTACAACACAAGTACCGGGACAAAACCCCGAGCACACAAACACACGTGCCTGGCTCACAAAGAACCTGGGGTACCCGACTAGAGAGGCATTCCGGAATAGGCGCCGGACCACCACACTCGGCAAGCTCAAACCACGATACTAACACATATAACCTTTACCTATAATTCACAATATACAAGTGTTAGGATTAGCTTAACATCGGTCACCGTGTGACCCCGAAGCTATCCTACACCAACACATAACTGAACCACAAACTTGCCTATCATTGGTCATGAGGTGACCTCCATGGCAACACACACCACTTAATACATAAATCAATATAATATTATTCGAAAGACAACAACGGACCAGGGCTAGGTCGGTATGGACCTTTACTGCCCAAACACCTTAAAGTCATGGCTAGGCTCACACAGGAACCTCACTGCCTAGTTACTACGACAAATTATAAGAATTACTTTACAACAAAGTGTGTAGTACACACACACTCAAACCACGTAAACAACACGTGTATATTACACCCTGATTGGTGTACTACACGTCTTCCACGTAAACCACATGTCCAACACATGGACAACGCACTCCAAGAGTGCCACGGGTGCCAACGCACCACACATACCACGTAAAGCAATTACGTACATCACACATCATACACGTAAAACATGCCCATTACATGAGCAGTATGCTCCAAGAGCATATTAAGTGTACTGGCTCACACCGGTCATCGCCATGCACACACAAACACACAATACTCATAACCAGAAAAGCTACGTAAACCACACTGCATGAGTACATGCACAAGTTGGCGGCAATATCGACTGCCGCTTATAAGAAATAGACGGCAAGCGATCTAGCCGTTTATATCCCGGCTGATGAGCTTGGCGACAAGCGATCTTGACGCCAAGTTCTCCGGCCTTAACCCTGCAGAAACCCTAATCCAGCTCTACAGGTTTTCCAACCGTTAAAACTACAAGAAAATGTACTGGAACGGTTCTTTAAACATGCATGAACCCAAAACAACCCAACACAGCATGCTACGTACATTAAATTACTCAAACCACCCATTATCCCTTCATGGTGCAACTTAATCTGAAATGCATTCATGCTGATTCAAGTAGTTAAGTCGTGTTTTAATGTTTCTAACAAGCTAACAGGGCTCGACCCCTACCTCAGAAACACAATTAAACTCCCGAGAACCTGAATCACGCCGAAACCCGAGAACGCCCCACGAACACCGCGCTCCAATCCGCCATTCCCCGCCCGATCTGCATTACCACGCACACCACAGCCTTCCCACGAGCTCCCGCCGACCGTCAGAACTCGCGAAGAAGCTCAAGGGTGAATGTGGGGGAAGAGGAAGGGAGAGAGAGGGGAAAGAACAAGGCTCGGGTCTGCCATAAAAACACAGGTGCGTCAGGTTAACGTCAACACATATGCCGCTAACCAAACCGCCACCCCACACACGTCCACATCTGCGACGCCAAGTTCAAGCAATGGACGTCTACATCATGGACGTTAAAACCATGTTAACGGCACACCATGGCCGCCAACACAAAGTCGACGTCACCCACCTGGACGCCAACACACTGTTGATGTCCAGCGTACTAAACCCAACACAGACCCATAACCAAACTGGTAAGGATCTAATAAGAAACACACAACACTATGGGCCTCACATTGGCCACCAAACCCGCTAAACCTGGATCCACGGGAATCCGTAAAACGCGCGACGTTACATTTGATCCCTCAGCCCACTGCTGCAACTGCTGACGACCTCCCCATCCTCTTCCTTTGCCTTTAAATGCTTGCTTTAACTTCTGGCCCCATTTCCCGAAACCAGATGAAGAAGGTCCTGCTGGTGCCTTGCCCTTGGTTGCACCTACTGTCTGCTGCGGTAGCCGAAAACTACCTGAACCTGACTCGCCCACCTGACGAGTCCGAATAGACCTCTCCAAAGTAGCTGCCCTCTGCGCTGCTTCTTCCACTGTCTTACACATGAGAGGTACCATCGCATCCTGCAATTCCACTCTCAATCCTCTGATAAAGTACTCAACCATCATGTTATTATCTGAAACCACATATGGCGCATAACGACTAAGTGCCATAAATCTCATCTGGTACTCTAAGACTGAAGAGTTACCTTGCTGAAGAGTTCGAAATTGCTCTCCTTTTACTTGCTGCACTTGGATCGGAAAGAATGTATCGTTAAATACATCAAGAAACTCCGGCCAAGTGATAGCTTCTTCCGTCCTGCCTGCAAAAGGGGTTGCATCTTCAATCGCCACCATTCCAAGGCAAAGCCTCTCAACTGGTAAGCAGCTAACACCACTCTATCCGCTGCCGGACACCTCATAGTCGCAAAGACTCTTTCTATTTCATGAACCCAGTGCTCGGCTGTATCTGGATTCGGCCCTCCTGAATAAGTAGGCGGTTGCAATCTCAGAAATTTTTCCACCTGCATCACTGGTTCTTCTGCTAGCAACACTGGTGGTGGTGGTGGCACAGGTGCTACAAAAGGCACCTCCACTCTTGGCGGAGCTGGAGCTACAGGTACAGCCTCTCCATCCCCAGGTGGCACTGCAACCGGTGGTACTGGCGCCTGCTGATCCATTCTCGCCCGAATATCCGTGAGGCTCTCCCAAATTCTTTCTATCATACGCTGGGTGCTTTCCTCCGGATCATCTCCTCCACCACCTCAATCTCTCCTACCAGCCATTTCAGAAATTTCTACATACACAAAACACCAGACAAAAATCAAAACCACAAATGATCAAAAACCAGGGTCCCTACCAGCAGTGTATAATGACCGAAATAAGGCTATGTATCTTTCTAATTCCCTTATATTAACACGAACCTTGCTCTGATACCAACTGTGACGGAACGCCTCGGCCAAGCCCGTTAAACTGATAACGTACTTGATCCGAGTCCGCCTCCCGCGAACGGGCCGAAGCCTCGCAAGGGATACCAAACCATAGTCCGTGTAAACATAAAGGAACACACCGCATTTTATATATATTTCATAAGTTTACATAGCCAAATTTCCACAAAACTGAAAAGAAGTACAAGAGCCTGGGGCATACCCCGAGGTACAACTGAAGAGAGTAAACAACTACAAAACTACACTGCTAGAGCTACTCTGCTGGAGGTGCTGACCCTGCACCGCTACGGCGCGGCCCGGAACTGGACGTCGGACGAGAGACGTCCTCCTCGCTCTCACCTGAGGGGGGGGGGGTAGGGGTGAGCCTCTCTAGTCACTGGCTCAGTAGGGAACTCCTCCAAAACGAGTAAACCAAACCAAGTACGAAAATAGTAAACAACACTAACAATTATATAACAACTAAGCAGGTAAGTAAAGCTGTAAAAGTACTCACCGTCTGCCGACTACGAGAAACAACAGTAATAATTAAACGGCAAACCATACAGGTGTACAAGCTAAAGTAGAGACAACCAACACGAGCCACGTGAACTGGTTCGTGACACCAGAAACTGACTCGGACAACTAACACAGGTCTACCTCTCAGTCTCGCAGCCACGGACGAAAGGTCCAGCTGCCGCTCCACGTGAAAAGGTCAAGCAACTGTGGAGACCAACTAAACACCACCACCTGCAGACCATACGGTCATATGCCATGCCTGACACCTCAGGAGACCCTGGCCGGGCTCTCTAGAGTGAGGCACTGGAAAAGGACTAGCTGGGGTCCAGTACGTCTACTGGTGTCCGTACCCCCAACTACGAGCGCGCTACAAGTGACTAAAAACAAACTCAAGTGTCACTGTCCCACTGTCGTCTTTCCCTCAGCCGGACGTACAACTCAAACACAGAGTGAGGGTGTCCAGGTCAGACGACACAGACCTCGACGGTACAAACAAGTACCGGGACAAAGCCCCGAGCTAACAGCCTGGCTCACAAAGAACCTGGGGCACCCAACTGGAGAGGTAACCACGGTAGGCATTGTACTACTCGCCATGTACACAGAACCACGTGCATGTCACACACAAACCACATGAAACCTCACGTAAACCACAAGTAACCATGGTCCACTCCACGTGAACCCAACTGACTCGCGTAAACAACACGCAGTCACTAAAGTAAGTAGCTAACTGTATACTTTGCATGCTAAACACGAGAACCATGTGCACTCAATGCACCTCATGTGTCAACACACATGCATAACGATAAATACTGTACTTAGTCATTCTACTCATATAAAAGTAGGCGGCCACATCGACTGCCGCTTACAGGGAGTCAACGGCAGGGGTCCTGGCCGTTAACCTCCTGGCTGAGGATCTTGGCGACAAGCGATCTTGACGCCAAGTTCTCCGGCCATAAACCCTGCAGAAACCCTAATCCGGCTCTGCGGGTTTTCCCAACATTAAAGCTACTCAAAAACATATAGAATTGGTTCATTTAACATGCTGGAACCCAATATAACCCATTTCAACATGCTTTAAACATTAAACTACTCAAACCACCCATTATCCCGTATGGTGCAACTTGACCCAAACATGCATTATCATGTTAGTTCAGGTGGTTATGATGTGTTTTAATGTTCCTACGGAGCTAAACGGGTTCGTCCCTACCTCAGAACGTGTTAGAATCTCCTGCAATCACCCGGTTCACGCCGAGCCTCCGCGAGCTCCCACGCGAATTGCACCACGCCGCGACGTTTCCTTGCGTAATTCAGCGATGCCGCGCGTTCTACGATCGTCCAACTACTCCTCGGTACCTGTTAGAAGCTTCAGAAAATCCAGGACACGAAGTTGGGGCAAGAGGGGAAGAGAGTGAGCTGAGAGAGCTGCCTCAGGTGAGCCTATAACTGCACCATTCTCAAGTTGGCGTCAACCCCTATGCCGCCAACAAGAACCGCCACCCTTAACGTCCACATCTACTGCCGCCAAGTTCATGCAGTAAACGTCCACTAATATGGACGCCAACCAGTCAACGACCACCCCTGGCCGCCAACTTCAACTGAACAGCAGCAGGTCCCTTTCATTTCAGGACCAACCCTGCTCTTCACCTGCTCAAACCACACATCCACACCAAGCATTCCACACAACCGACTCACACTGGCCTCACAACGGCCGCCACAACCACAATACACACAATCCGCATGGATCCGAAAGGCACGCGACGTTACATTAACTGTAGCCCCTATTCACACTGAACTAGTAATTTGAAAGTTGGAGAAAGTATAAACATAAATAAAAATAGTTTAAGGAAGGGTGTATCTATAATTATCAAAAGTATGGGATCTATATATGATTGTCAATTTTCTGGGGACCCTAGTAAAATTTCTAAAGACCAGATTTCTGATTGGAGGTCATTTGGAGCTAGAATGGTCGAATTGAGAGAGAGGAGTGGGTATATCTCTAGTTTTCAGAACTTGGTTAAAATACAATTAGTAAAGTTTGTGAGGGTTTAAGTTTAAATTTCTAGGAAGCCCTTGGAAGCACTTAGAACCAACTAGATAAGGGACACTTGTCCCACATCCAGGGAATGTCTATCCCCTAGGGACACTTGTCCCACATCAAGTATTTAGCCACCCACGTGGGGGGGGGGGGGGAGGGGCTCCCATGGCTCTCTCCTACACCCATTCAAGAAGAGGGTAAGGTGCCGCCCCCCTCCATTCCCACCATACTAGGAGGAGGCTAAGGTGAAGAATAAGAAGAAGAGAAAGGAGGAGGAGAAGAAGATGCCCAGGGTTTAAAGGTTCTGCAATCTTCAGAGTTTAGGTAGGTTTTTTCTAATCTCCCTAGATCATTAGTTAACATTCCTTCCAATCCTTCTTCTTATTGAGATTCTATTTGTCTAGTTGATTTCTTCCCTCTTCTTTGCCGAGAGTCGACAGAAATGCCGAGTTTTTATACCTATCCTACGTTGGAACTCTACCGAATTGATTACCCGAGTCCCTCTCTTAAATCGAAATGTTGTCAGATTGATTACACGAATACCTCTTGTATGCTAGAATTCAATTCGTTATTCAAATCCCTCTCTTATGCCGAGACTCTATTGGATTTGTTAGTTGAATACCTTTGCTTTACCAGAAACCTACTGGATTGCTTAGTGAAATACCTCTTCTATGCCGAAATTCTGCCGAACTATAGATTGGCTCTTTTTCCATTCTAAAATCTTGTCAAATGAAAAATATTTTCTAATTTCTGAATTGTCATGAAAGTAATTTACTAGGGTCTTAGACCCACCTAAGCTCATGCCTATGCAATGGGGCCCTGATCTGGTCTCGGGAGAAGCATCCAAATGTTCTAATTGAATGCCACAGAGGACAAGGATATGATGTTTTGGCATGACATCGTATTGAATTTTTGATAGTTCATGAATTGAAAAATTAGATTATTCATTATTGATCAACTCCATACTAACTGCTTGATTGTTACTGCATTGATAATTCAACTGTATTGATCGCCTAATTACTTAAGATAATTATTGGCCATCCTCATAAATAAGTTGCTTGATCCTAATTACTTGATTCTATTGCTCGTCATGTCATTGTATATTCGTCCTGGCTTTATTATTGAACTCTTAACTACTAGTTCCCGTTAATTATCCTTCCTGTTGAGCTTGTTAACTGTTGATTGAGTGATTTAGAGTAAAATAGAAGGTACCTACTGGGTATTTTTATGCTCATTATATTTATTAATATTTTTCAAGATTTTTTTAAGTGTAAAACAATCTTGATGGGAAGTGTGCTAAGCGGCTAATCCAACGTGATACCAGTCAATTACTCTTTTACTATCTTATCTATTGCGCCTCAATATTTTCTGTTGTCGTCGGGGCTTGACATTACCACCGATAACGACAAATAGTTGGATGGCACATTCTTCAAATAGTAGTGTTTCGAGCTCGGCATCTACAACCGTTTCATGTACGTCGTGCATCCCTAGACCAATAGACTCATGGAGAATGTCAATCGAACTTTGTTGTACGGTCTGTGTACAAGGATAGAGTCTTCCAATGTTTCATGGGTTGATGAACTACCCAATATTCTCTAGGCACACCGAACAACCTCTTGGGTTGCCACCGGGGAGACTCCCTTCCATCTAACCTAAGGGGCAGAAGTTGTTAGACCCCTCGAGGCAACAATGCCCACGATGCAAACACACTTCGATGAAGTTGTAAATAGCTCGACTTTGCGAGAGAACCTAGACATGCTCGATGAACGACAAACTAATGCCAACATATATGAGGCTTGTCTTCTATCAGCAAAGGCTTGCACAGTACTACAACACACGTGTGTAGGCAAGTAGCAGGGAAGTTGGCCCCAAATTGGGAAGGGCCTTATAAGGTCATCCAAGTCCTTGGGAAAGGCTCCTACAAGTTGACTATATTGTCGGCGATAGAGTAATACCCCAGGCTTGACATGCTTCTAACTTAAAGGACTATTACTTCTAACCTTAAAGGGGACCGTTGTATTGAAAGTCTCTTTTCAAAGATGTTTTATTTATAGCTCTCCTATTAGTATCTCTTGACTACCGACGAGTGCGAGGGGTGGGGGAAGGAACAGCCTTCCTCCTTGGCCTTTCCAACTAATGACCTCATTGGTTTCCTTAGCTCTACAGCCCTACCAGTACTACTACAATGTCTTTAGCACTCAAGAGAAATGACAAGGGAGACAACACATATGAAAGACATATCTTCTTCTTAAAAGGAGTTGCACATTATAGAAAAGATACAACAAAAAGTAAAAGTACAGGGGTCAATTGAACCCTAGAATTGGCTCTATCATCGTCACCCTGGTCAGCCTCTCCATCGTCCTCCTGTCTTTACTGTTGTCGTCTCACAACCTCCCCGCCAAGAAGTCTTTGTACTTCAGATGGTAGAAGCCTTCTCCACCTCAGCACCTTCCTGCCTTAGTTTTGACTGCTTCAGGGCAGCCTCTAGCTCGGCGATCCTCTTCTTTTGCCTCTCAGCTTCAAGGAGAGCTTTCTCATACACCCGCAAGGAGGCATACTGTTCCATGGCCAAGAGAGTCCCTAGCACGTCAGACTTCATCGCCTTGCATCCCAGCTCCTCTAGTATGCATTGGATCCTAGTTATCAACTCTGAAGTCTCAATGTCAAATTCCTACTCCTTGGGCCTTCAAGTCGCGGACCAGTGACGGACCTCCTTGAGGTAGCTCATGGTCAGTTTGGGGAGCAGGGGCTTTGTGCATTCGACACTATTCATCTGCACTCGCGCTAGCACACTCCCAGTCTTGATCTGGTCGATCAGGTGGGGTCCTAGTGCCTCAGAGACGACATTCCCCTTCCCAATACGGCCTTCCTCTATGTGGACAGACCCTCTTCGACTGATGCAGCAAGCCTTTGACCATTATGGTGACCTCCTTGGGGTGTGTATCATGCTTTTTAGTAAGACCCTCACCGCCTTTGGGTTCTAGCACCCCTGTCTTCTCAGTGGGGACATCCGCAACTGGAAGCTCTTTAACTCCGGGCCGTTCATGCACTCCGACACCTTGATCTGGACACATGTGCCCCTTCCTCTTCACAGGGTCGTCCCTTGCCAAGAGCTCCTCAACTCCTGCTTCTAGCATGATGGCACCTCCAGGCACCTATGCCCTGGCCTACTCAGTAGGGCCCCTGACTACCAAGAGCTCATCAGCTCCCATGACCTCCGTGGCTCCCCAGTCGAAGTCATCCACAACAACCACCACCACGCTCTTTAGCCTTGTTGCGTTCCCTAGGTTGAGCTTGGGTTGATGGGGCGGTGGATGAATCCTCTTTAGGAACCTCCTTCTTGGTAGCCTCTACCAACCTCCTTTTTCATGTGGTAGAGTTGGGCAAAAGGCTCTGTGTCATCTTCATCCTGATCTTCCTCAAATGGCTTCGGCTTTATCTTCAAAGCTTTCAGATCTAAAGGTTTGGTGGTGATCCCAAGGATCATAGGCGTCTTCTTCTTGGGCATCGACCTGCTCGAGTACACCAGATAGATCTTCACCTCGATCAGCTCAACCACTTCAGCCTGATCTTCCCCATTGCGTCCTGCCGCTAGCTCCTTGGCATTTGTAGCAGCCAGCACATGGTTGGTTATTGGAGATCTAAATATTAGCCCTATCCTCATGTATGGAGGAAGGATCGGGCCTGTGGACACTGACGTAGATCAAAATCTTCAGAAGATGACTGAAACAACTTACCTCAAGCATGAGAGATCCCATAGTAGACCAGCTCGAACTTAGTGAGCTCTTGCTCAACCTTGATCATGTTGACATTGTGAAGCAAGTCGAAAAGCATGGCCTCTTCCTTGGTGATCAGCAACATGACGTTGGCCTTCAGTAGGTCCTTCACCTGAGTGGGAAAACCCCATGGATCGGTGCTCTTCCCCCTTTGGTTCACAAAGAAGAGCCTATTCGTCTGACCTTATTGTTGCACAGGATCCGGGAGAACTCGATCCTCATCTTGTTTGGGCAGGCTTTTAGATAGTGCAAGCCCACTCTCGATTGCGGGGATGATGCCAGATAAAAGTGGTTCTGAAAAATCTTCGACATCAGCACCAACTTGCACTTCTTGAATGCCAAGAAGAAGATGAAGATTATCTCTAGGAATTAGGCGTGAGCTGCAATGTGGCCATCTTCAGCTCCTGAAGTACCTCCCTCACGAGTCTGGTATCGGCAACTAAAACCCCCCACTTCCAAGATGTTCAGTGACAGAACAAAGGCATCCTCCATCTCTGACCGGTAAGTTTGATCTTTGAAGAGGTAGCAGATCTCGAACTCATCAGAGATACGGAAGTGTTCACACAATCCCTTGGCAATCCAATACCTTTTTGAATCTTCCAGCACTCCATCGGCTTGGACCATCACCTATTCTTCACATTGGACCATTTTTGTCCTTAGAGCACTGTCGGAATCAGAGAAGGAGATGAGAACAGGAGGAGGAGGGAATGGCAATGACAAGATCTCTTGGGGAGCTTCGAAAGCATGAGGGATGCCACCTCTCTATCCTTCCCCTTTATAGGAGGGAAGATCTCAGCATGAATGCAAGCGCGAAATTTGAAAACCAACATGGTCGTTCCTGTACTCGAGATGCTTGTTCGGATACCGAGGATGACATTCGCCCTTCGGCACCATCATTAGTGATCATCTCGAGGACTAATCGACGGCTGCCCTCACGCCTTTGATGTCATGCCTCTTAATGGCGCTGTCTCATTAATAAGCGGGCTCCTAAGTGCCAACGAGAGCTCCTTGTCCACGTCACTACTCTCAAGTCCTCAACAGTTCTCTTAGGACCAACTTGAGAGTGGGGCGAGGGGGGGGGAAGTAAGGAGATAGTTTCCAGCTCCACAGGTCCATAGGCCCAATTATATAGCCCATTATGACCTCTTGTCCACTTACTTACCCTCGAGGTTTCCCTAGACACTTCGAGAGCCTCTGAGCAGACACCTGCCCAAGCGGATGAGTGCGGGCCTTGTCGGCTGTCCCTAGGACCCCAAGCACATACTTGCTCGGGCGCATAAGAGAGTGTCGTGCCAGCTATCTTTGGATCTCTGAGCTTCTCTCACCGAGCACCTGCCGATCACATTCGCAGGTACTGTAACTACTCTCATCATGCTAGTTTTTGTACCCTTTGAAGGTGTGTAACTCCTTGTAACGGTAGAGTGGCAAAGTCACTTCCTATGATCTGGATGGTTTCCATGTCACGATCTCTCCAATGCTTGATGACCTTAACTGTTGCCATTAATAGATTGTTATATCCTATTGGCAGATGAACTGCCTAAGTATCGTCTATATAATGGGATCTGAATCTCGAAGGCCAGGTAGGCGAACCCCGCTACTCAAAATTCCTCGAAACTTTTTAGTCAAGTCTGACATTGACTTAGACATCGAAGGGGTCTCTCTGTATGGAAAATCAGGACCCTTTGATGTCTTCTTTCATCTTTGCAAGCTCTGCACATCCATCGATCGAGTTCCTTTCCATCTCTCAAGTTGTGGACATAAGTCGTTACTCCCGATCATTTTCTAACTGCTATAACACCTAACAATAAGGAATTAGAGTGTCCTTCCCCTGTGAGAAAAAAGGAAATACGATATTTAGAAGTTTTGATGATTTGGGACAGCAAAGAGGGGGTGGAGAAGGAGGAAGAGAAACCGGAATCTACCGGAGGGAGAAGAGAGAAAAAAATCAGAATCCACCGGGGAAAGGAGGAGCTACATCGCTCAAGGGTTTCAATTTCTATATTCATCCATTCATCCCCTTCAAAAGAGAGACTACGAGATTATTTATAGGAGTTAGACTAACTCTAACCCTACTTTGATTCCTTTTTTATTAAAATACCCTTAGACCTAAAAATGGGGTAAAATTTGCACCCGAAAATGACCAAAAATAGGAAATACACTATTGGGCCTCATTTGGGCCTTATTCTTATAATCAAATACTCAAATAACTAAAGTAAATACATCAATAATGTGGGAACTCTTCGCCAAGCCATAAAGATGTCGTTATCTCCGAATTTACGTTATCCGTAGTCCCACTTCCGCATCATTCTCTCCCTCTTCGAGAAAATTCGTCCTCGAATATTGAAGTGTTGCAGTAGGACGAAGGTGAACACAAGAGTGCACATATAGAACTCCACGTAAACACTCATATCAAAGACCTGGAATTGTTGCACTATAGACGGATTACAGAATGTCAGCCACATCAGATCAACTAAGGATTTCTTCCACTCGATCACATCAATAGTCTAATAATTGGTAGCACATCATCTAGAGCAGGTCCATCAACTAGAGTAAGTACAGATAGAGGAGTTGTAAATATATCAGAAGATATACGACCCAACCCGAATCGCACAAATAATGTCTGATCCCACACATCAACTGTGAGTAGTGGATCCTCTTCGAACAATGTATTCTCAAACAAATCAAATCCAGCCTTTGCAATCAATCTATGATCCCATCTAAGAGCTAATGATGCTTCTGTCATAGTTGAAAATACTGAGCATGTCTTTATAAGCTTTTGCAGTGCAATATAATATGAATCGTACACTCGAAAAGGCTTGTTGTCACCCTCTGGATGTATAAGACAAAATATTACTTGGTGATCAATCACAACTCGACGCTCCTCCATCCAAACTCGACCCAAAAATTATCATGATCCATTGGGTATAATTGTACACCAAACATAATCATAATATTGGTAGGATTTCGACGTCTTGGTGCATTTGAAGTGATGAAAGAATGGTATATATACTTGATCTCCAGAAAATTTAATATAATCTGAATCAGACAGAGAATCAACAATAGATTGAGAAACAGAATTACCTCAAGAGCTTCTCGTAAGTGTCACTATATTTTGTAAATATTCGGGCAACTCGACCTCAAATGTGATACTCATGTTGAAGGTGACGAAGTACGGATCACAAGTGTGCCACCCTTTATTGAAATAATGCACCTAAATAGGGTTCGCGGGTTGCATACAGACATAGTTGATGGAATCGCTGACGGTGCAGATACGAAGATGGAGGCGTCACACTGCTGGTTGTGACAAGGACAAAGTGGAACGGTGGGTGGCTGATGCGCAGAGGTCCGATGGCGAAGGCGGTGTGGGCGTTCGCAAGCCGTTGGATCCCGTGAGTGACACAAGCTCTGAGGTTGGGCAGATGGCGGGGTTTTCCGCTGAGCGCGGGCAACGAGGAGGCGAAACCCGCTGGGGGGGGGGTTGAATTCCCTTGGGCGCGGGCCATGTGGCGAGCGTCGCCAAGCGCAGACGGCGATGCGAGGCGCGTTGGTTGGCTCCCTCGCTCGTGCTGCGCAGGAGGAACGCTGGAGCACGAGGCAGGCGGATGGGACGATGAGGCGAGTGGCGGCTTTCGTGGGAACGGGCGGGGAGGCAGTTCCCGAGGCTGTGGTGGTGCGACGTGGCACTGTGGCGTGGGCGGGGCCGCGGTGCGGTGCCTGCGTGGAGCGAGCGCTGGTCTCGCGAAGGCGGGAAGTGCGGGGTCGCGGTGCGGCGATTGCGTGGCGTAGACGTTGGACCCACGAAGGCGGGAGGCGCGGGGGACGATGAGGCGAGCAGCGGCTCACGTGGGCACGGGCGACGAGGCCCATGCGATGTGGGCGCAAATGCGCTGTTGCGCCGCGTGGTGGCCCGCAGCTGTCCGCAGGGCACGAACGACGTTGGCGTACACGGGTGAAGAAGAGAAGACGTAGCGGGATCGTTGTTTTGTCTCTGATATCAAATTGATGCGGGACAACAAAGAGGGGGTGGAGAAGGAGGAAGAGAAATCATAATCTACCGGAGAGAGAAGAGAGAAAAAATCAAAATTCACCGGGGAAAGGAGGAGCTACATCGCACAAGGGTTTTAATTTCTATATTCATCCCCTTTAAAAGAGATACTATAAGATATTTATAGGAGTTAGACTAATCCTAATCCTACTTTGATTCTTTTTTGACTAAAATACCCTTAGACTTAAAAATGGGGCAAATTTTGCATCCAATATCGACCAAAAAATAGGAAATATACTATTGGGTCTCATTTGGATCTTATTCTTACAATCAAATACTCAAATAACTAAAGTAAATATATCATTAATGTGAAAACTCTTCGTCAAATCATAAAAATGTCGTTATCGTTGAATTTGTGTTAGTCCCACTTCTGCATCATTTGATATCAAATACTCAGACCTTATAATGAATTTGTGGTGGGACCCGAAAAGAACGTCCATATGGAATTTAAGATCCGCGAGTCGTATCTACTACAAACTCCAGGTGAGGGACACCGACCAGTTCGGAGCTCCGATGCCGCCACGTCCAGGATACCACCGTCCGGGACCAGTACGGACCGGACCTCCCGTGCTTACGTCACAACTGGCGTCATGTAGGCCGGAAGGTAAACGGACAGAACGGAAGATAAAGACGGCCATCTCCTATATCGCGAGAATTTGGATTTTCGCTCGCGATATGAATAGCCGCGTCGGGGGTGGGAGAGGAGAGTAAAAAGTGAAGCTGCCGCGGCGGCGTACCTGGTTACGTCACGTGGAAGGCGAGGGAGGTACAGGTGGCCGCTTCCAGCTTCAACTCCCCCTCGACACCACCCACCACGGGCTCCTGCAGGCGGAAATGGATGCGACACCGACCACCTCCGACCATGATGGTGTGTAAAAAAAAATGGTTGGAGATTTTTGAGGTCCTGAAAAAAAAAATACAAGAAAATAAAACGATTTTAATTGAACTAATTATGTATGGCAGAATATTACACAGTATACCTATACATAGAAAAAGAAAGACAAACAAGGGATACAAAGGCTACATAGATCAACCGAAGCCTGTAACAAAAGCAAATCTAAAATGATTACATCTCGAGTTAAAACTCTTTTTACAAAGAAAAATATTTAGTACATATTAAAAGTGTACACTAAATTAGTCATATCTTTTGATAAAATTTTATTGTGTTTTTAAACATCTCAAATTTAAGTGTCATAATTTTTAGTGGATGCTATATTTTTTATGTACATTAAATATTTCTCATTTACAAATATATCCATTAATTAGCTAAGGAGCATACCCAACAATGATAGATAAATAGGAACCGAAAGACACTATGCATCCATTCGTGAGAGCTGGTGAAGTTGTCAAGGCCAGGATCACGAGGCTTGCTCGGATAATTAAGAAAAGGCTGCGATGGATAGCAGCAAGAAGCTCGCGTGGCCAACACACATAATTGATTAATGTGTAGATATATACCAAACTATACGAGCCAATCCATCTATAACAAAACCTTAAATAATTAAGAGTACTGCTCCAGAGACTTAGGGTCTGTTTGTTTGCACTGAAAATCTGGTTTAGGAAATGATTTTCAGGAAAACTTAAATTTTTATATCATTTGGTACCATTGAAAACCAAAATATGGAAAACTAAATCACAGAAAATCCAGATTTTGACATCCGTGGGAAAACCGCGGATGCCATTTTCCAAACTGCTGGCGCTGCAGTTTGTGTAGGTAGGTTGTACAGTAACAAAGTTAGGCACTATTCATCTAAATTGTATTTTTATTTTTTTTCACTTATTTAAATAATAGTTCTCAAATTATTATTCTCAATAGTAATTTATTTTTTACTTTTATTAAAATATATTTAGAATAATATTCAATCAAATTATAATTTTATTTTATTTCTCCAACTTTAAATTATCTTTGTCAAAATTATTTATTTTTCATTAGTTATTTAATTTAATTTAATTTTTTAAAATATTAAAAATAAAAAAAAATAAAAAAATGATGAATAGTGTTAGTACACAATGAATATATGACTCTCTCTCATTTGAGTAGATCATAAGATCTCATATCCCTCCATACAACTTAATTTTTCCTAACAACCAAATAGACATTACGTTTTCATTTTCACGGAAAAATTATTCCGTGGAAAACTATTTCCCTGTGAAACTGTTTTACATACAACCAAATGGACCCTTAGTTCAGACTTACTTGCCGCAGCCACTGAGAACCTTACGAGATGCTCCGCCGAACACCAATCGAAACAAAGCTTCAGACCTAAACACAGAGAAGAGACAAATTAATCAGAGTGGTCGGGTGAGTAGTTAATTGGAATGAGTAATTAATGTTGTTGTGCATACATATATATTCTTGACGTGTAATATCAATACAACTCTGTTTTCATCAGGGATGGATCTAGAGTATAGTCAGTGAAGTCACGTGACCCCACTAGATTGTAGAAGTCTGATTAAAAAAATTAAATTCTACCATTAGTGACCTCACTGAATTAGAAATATAAATTTATAAGTACATCATTAGTGACCCCACTAACTGAATTTTCTGGATCCGTCTATGATTTTCATTTGTTTCAGCTAAAATTGCTTTAAGAAGTTCAAATATGTGACTTGTAAATTTTGAGAAGTTTTCTTTTAGTTTTTAAGTCATATATATCGTCTCATATGTAAATGGGAGAAAAGTAATATTTGTTACATATCTAAGTGATGGATATAAGGACTGCCAACATATCAGAGTTAAAAATGAAAATAATATTTTTTGTATTCATTTTATATAAGAAAATAGAAAATGAACATGAAACAGAAAAAAAAATGAAAACGATAATTGTAATCTAACAATGGTTGAAGGCAGTTAATATATAAGTAGGCTAGATTCTATTTACAGATTGAGGAAGAGCAAAAAAAAAATTGATTTAGAGTTTCTCATTGTCAACAAATAAGAATATAAAAGTGAATATTCTGTAAATAAATTGAACATATATATTAGTAAAAATGAAAAGTAGATACAAAAATGACTATTTTCTATATCTACTAAAATAGTCAAAATAGGTTGGAAAATCAGAAAAACAGATGTCCACTGACAATCTAATAAAAAATATATATTGAGTAGACCCCTATGTAGTTATAGTTTACATGTACTTGACAAGATTTGAGATAAATATAAGAGTTTTGTCAATTTCTTTTCTCTCTTATCTGCTTGTGTGAATCAATCATATGAAAAATATGATCTATGTTTAGTGGTACAATGAATTGAACTTTTGATTTTTTAAATGGAAGGAGGGAAGGAGTCATTAACCAAGTTTTGTAAAAATCTTGAGGCCAATGAAAAGAGAAAAGGCTCTATATTTGACAACAGAGAGCCTTGCAAAGCTTTTGTGGGCCAAGGGGCCCCGCCTCAAAGCCCTGGCTCCATCATGGATTAATTTCTTAGTCGTCGGTAGTTTTGGAAGTGAATGGAAGATGATACACGGTATACCTTCTAAAGATGAATGGAATTAAAGTTGTTTTTTTTGATAACACTGGTCAGAGATCACACACTATCTTGGAAGAAGGTAAACTCTTTTGATAACAGAGAGCCTTAATGTTACGTATATATAACTTTGTACATACAAGAATCGAATCTTGAGCGCACCTCTCTCCGCCCCAACCAGTGTCGAAGTTGGGTCATGCATGGGAGCTTAATCGCAAGCTTTCGTTCCAAGTCGATTTCACCTTTTAACTGGATGCCGCAAGATGGAACTTGGATGGCAAATTAATGGGTGATCTTGGACGGTTTTTTAAGGGAAAAACATTTTTAACATAAAAAATGTGCTATTGTCTCTATGGAAGTTGGAGATTGATCTTATTACTCAAGCTCCTTTTTCTACAGCCATTTCGATTGTCGATGCTCGATCAGTTCATACCTGATGTTACCTCAACCTTTGCGTTTGCGACTTTGAGACAGGACTTGGTGCATGGGAAACTTAATTTTAAAGAATTGTTTCTAAGTATATATAACAGGTCAAATTAGTTAATTATCCAAGTTGACCAATCTTGGAAGAAGGTAAACTCTTTTTTAAGCCACAAACTCATTGTCTCCTACCGATCGATGTGGAATCGTCATGCATATTTCGAATGGGTCAGAATGTCAGATTAGGTGGTGAAATGCGCCGAAATCAATATTAATTTAATACCACCCAAGCTTAATTTAGAGTAATAATTAGCAAGAATTTGTTGGAATATTTCAAGAGACATATCAAATCTCTGCCATCTAATTAAAGTAATAAAAAAACGAATATATACCATAAAACCCAATATTGTACGTTAAGTCGTTCAAAAATTGTGACATCTTAATAGTATTAACAGCAATGTCCTTAAAATCGTGTGGTATTCAGTGCAACTACAAGAGTCAATGGCAGAACCAACGGATCCCGTACATCTCATGGAAGCAAATATATACGTTTTTTTTTTACAATAATGCAAATATATATACGTTAGTACATTTAAAAATGCTAGCTGTTGCATACCTTTTGTGTACAATAAATTTGCAAGACAAATTCCTATTAGTTTTTACGGATTCAGATCGATATTGGAGAGTAAGAAAAAGTTTTAAACAAGTCACAGTGACATGCCTTTTTGACATCTTCTTTTTTAATTCTCTAAACGTCATTAATCTTAAACTGGTCGAATAAAAACTCGATCTACAAGTTTGTTATTATCTAACATATGTAATAAAATGAAGTAAGAGTAATATGGGTATATGGAAAGTAGGAGCTGTCAAATCTTGACTTTGGAATTGACGAGCACCAATTCTTGAGCCCACAAAATCACACGACAAACAAATAAAAAAAACATATGCAACGAACATTAGTACTCTACAGTAAATAAGGTCACTGATTTCTCCATGACGAGGAACCCTGCATGCATGACGCAGTGCGTTAGATCGTCTGATGGCACTGACGTCGTACGTACGTACGCGATGCACTGGATGTGGGGTAGAGCCATGTTGCATGCACCGCCAAATGTACTAATCGCTACGGCCCCGATCTGACCCGGTGACCCCTGTTCGTCTTCTCTTTGTCCTCAATTTACCATCTGGCTCAAAGTTTTGAGTATTTTTTTTTTCGAAAGGACATTACTTTGATCACAAGGGCAGACAGTTTTTTAAGAACATCACATGCATAAAGCATATGATGCCAAATTGTACGTACGTCCCATATCGTCCATATTCGGCATTCACTTCTTCTAGGGCACGTCAAGATAATATATATCTTGGCCTAATGAAGAATTCATGCTAGAGCGGCCTATTATTCAGTAAAGGAAAGGATCCTTTATATTGCTGCCAGCAGGAACAGCGGGGGAGATATGTCTTGACAGTACTTCCCCTATGTTTGGAGCGTCGTAAGATGAACCCCGGCCCTTTAAACTGATCAACTTCGGTCCCCAGTCCAAGAAATACCAGAAAACAGTACTCAAGCTTTTTGGTTTCTTTTCTTATTGCGGGATTTGTCGAAAGAAAGATACGAAAAGATTGGCATTAAGACTGTAATGTTGCGGTCTTCTACATTCAAGTTTTTTGGTTTAATCTTGGGACGTTTTGCAGCAGACTAAACTTCCAAAATCCCCAGCCTTTCGTATGTTAGATCTTTAAGCCATCGGATGGTTCGGTCAAATTTACGGCATTCCTGGATGCTTCTAAAAGTTAGGAACAGGATCCCCTCAGTATATATACCGAGGGATCCCATTAGTACAGTGGGGGAGGGGGGTTGAGCTATTTTACATTTAATGCAATTTTTTCATGTTTACTATTATAAAGATCGAAATATAAAATGTCACTTCCTCTCTCACAGTGTACTGATGGGATCCGCTCGATGCATGTAACGAGAGGATCACGTCTCCTAAAATTGTTGTAAGAGGTCAAGTCTCATTTATACCCATTAGTACTTCTCATCTTTCATGTCGTGTGTACGTTTATCTTGTTGAGCATACAAATACGTTTGTGATTAAATCGGATCCTTTGCCTACGCAGTGCCTTGTGCTATTCACGTTTCTATGTCCATGACGTGTGGGAAACTCATAGACCATATCCAAACAACGACCAAGCATATGAAAGGTTCCAAGAGTGTCTAGGTTAATAACAACTTATCCACTTGACTTCATCGTCTTATTTAACATGATAAATCCATGATCAACGGGTACATATATATATTATATATACTTTCCTCATGCATCAGCTAGCCGGTAGAGAACCATACGCAGATAGGAATTTGTCATTCATGGAACGAACAGGATAGCTAGCTAGTGGGGTCACTTGGAGGTGGAGATGAAGAGGGCAATGCATCAGCAATAAATGTTTCCTGTCTATCCAGTACGTAAAACCTTGGGAACAAACCAACACCTCCTCTCGGATCAAGTTTGAAACCTGTCACGCCTATTAGTTTAATAGGTTATTCCCACCGAACAGTTCTGCCTAGCTAGTTTCCTTCTTGATCAGATAAACTATATATATATCACACATGTGTCCCGTTCAAAGATAGCTCCGAACTTCCGCAGCCATATGCACCCCATTCTCCAACTTTCACGTACTTTACAGCATTCTATATATAATGTGAGGCATAAAGTGGTCACTTGAAAACAATGCGGCTGGTAGAGTCAAAAAATGGCCATACATTCCTTCTGCCCAGGGAACTGATCAGATAAATGATCTAAACCCTTCATCTAACCTTCTGACGTCGTAAAGCGGGTGTTCTATCTTCGAGGAAGGATATTAAAGGATGAGAAGACCCATATGAAGAGGTGGGGCGGGGGTTTGGAATTCAGAGTCCTGTACGTAGAAAAATTTGTGTCAGTGGCCTTGGCCAGGTTCAGTGAAGGGGGGGACCAAGGTAAAAGCGCAAAGAACGCACCCAGCCTGCCGGCTGCTGCCAGACTTGGGTGCAACGTAAACACTTTCTTCCACGTAACCACAAGGAGGAGTACTACCGCTACGTAGTGAAGGCGAGTGTTTCTAGTTGTTCCCCTGCAACAGCTTCATTCCTTTTCCTTTGTTTTATTCCTAAACTATGTGGAGTTAGCTGAGGAATCTGCCTCCCGGTTCACATGACACGATCTCACACATATCTGAGATTGATATGGCAAATCCCTCCCTCGGTAGGTTCATAGTATTCAAGGCGCGCGAAAATTAATAAGGGCTAGCTATAGGTTCCCTCACAACATCTTCTCAATGATTGAGGACAGCCGTCTCTACAACTATATATACACCCTTTCTCGCCGGTGAGATCGCCATTAAAATATCAGGGAGCAGATATAAGGGAGGTGATCCTTAGCTGTGAGGCTAATCTTCTCCCACATCTATGTGTTTGCAGTTGCATAAAATGTAAGGGGGTGCATGCCATCGTTCCAGAGTTTATATTTGCCGTTTGTACCCCCATTATATATATATGATGCCCGAATCCCCATACTTGTACCTTCGATCTCATGTAACCAAACGAGGACACGCTACTCGGGGACCCAGAATATCGGAGATGCATGCCCGCCTTCTTTATGCGCCGTGCCGATCTCGCCAAGATTCTGAAACCCAAATGGTGGTACTACGTACTGTTAATTAGACAACTCCACGAACAAAATCTCACCATTAATTCCACGGCTACCTTACTCAGGGAGATAGAGGGCCTAATTAAGCTTCCCAAGTGTATATATGATCAAATATAGTTTAAAGGAAACCCCAACTCTCGATCCACCCGGCCATACACTACAGAAGAATAATTTGGAAGTTTTCTGATCAAGAGAAAGCAGACACCGCACGCACATACGAACCCGGCACACATATGTATATAAAGATATTGGCTAGTTGTCTGCTCGGCCGGAGTCGGGACAGCGGAGCAAGGTAGTGTCCTTAAAATGCCCCAACCTTGAACGCGTGGTCCATATTTATATGGGAGCTAAGGCGCATTTAGCCTCCCCTTCATGGTGGCATCTTGGGCAATCTAAGCGACTAATTATAAACATAAAGTACCCATGTCTTAATGAAGTCACACACACACAGACCATCCACCTCCCCTTTCGCTTCGTGCCCACGGCAATATATCCTCTTGTACGTGAGACAAGATCCCCGCTCATATTTTTAAGTGCTGGGAGCTAGCTGGGGATGGACCCAACCTTGGCCCTTCTGCTACTATTTAATTTATACATACCTTTATAATTGTGAGAGAGGGGTATATGCATCTGTTTCTCCATGGGACTGTGCTTGTATGGTGGCGTGATGTGTGGACAGAGGGACGAGGAAGGCACTGTGCTGAAGGGTAGTTCCCCCTCATCGGCCAGCAACGGCCAGTTGGAAGGAAAGCAACAGAGAGAGCACAAAGGGGCATCTGCGACTCCGAAGACCACCGTCATGGATGATCGACGGCTGAGATTGATCTGACTCGCCGAGCCTGGCTCGCATCGACGGCTGCGGACCCTGATCCATCCAACAAGTGAGACGCGTTTGAGGTCTGTCATAAACAATTGTTTCCATGCGCAAGCGTGGGGTAAAATGTCGGCGTCCTTAGACAAATTAAGTTCGTGGGCCCTAAGCGCGCGCTCTCTCTCTCTCTCTCCTCTCTCTCTCTCTAACCTGTCTCCCTCCTCCGTTTCTCAAACACTAGTTCTTTTTCTTCCCTTTGCGTCAATTTGCTGCACCCTGGTGTCGAACAATTGTTGACCAGAATTTTTTCCCCCAAATTTGTCGTATACAGCACTTTCCTTTTAACATTTGTGGTGGCTGGTTCCTGCCACCTAAGCTCATCATGACCCATCGCGTCCATCAGGCCCATCAAAACTTTCCCATCGACGTGGCCTCTCCGAGTTGCGCCACGTCTTCGCAAGGACCATGCGAAGGGCCCCAAGAAGCAATCGCCCTAGCCATCGCCCGGGCAGGACGCCCCGAACAGTCAACATAGCCACCGGACAGCGGGTCACGCCTTCCGAACAGGCTACCTCTTAGTATTCATGGCCCAGAGCGTCCGAGCAGCCTCTTCATGTCTCCATGACGGTTACAACGTTGCCGGCCACGCACCCCCACGATTAAGAGGTGTGATAACTACTGAGCACCCTAACAGATATTCCGCGCGTAACTCCCCCACAAGACGCGCCAACCAGTGCGTCCTTTGAGGCATGATCGAAGGATGTCCGTCTCTCCTCTCCGGCATGCGCGCCTATTTAAGGCCCAGGTATAGTGCCATGCACGGTTACGCTCTCTCACCGCGATACACCTTCACACACGAGAATCCCCATCCTCTCCAGTCATCTACTGACTTAGGCATCAGAGGGTTCTTCTCGGTTCTTCAACCGGGCCCCCTTGACACCTTTTCTGGTGATTGCAGGACCTTCGTCCGCCTCCGGAGACTGTCATTCTCCCTTCACAAGTGTTGGCTTGTGCGGCTCCGGCCCAATAAGGAAAAAGCCTCCACACTTTTGGCACCGTCTGTGGGAAAGACACAGCCATGGCTCGCAGATGATCCTCTTACTAGAACATCGGGAGCAGGGCGACGAGATCTCGCCAATCGCGCGCGGAGTCTCACCGTCGGTCCCCTCCCGTGGATGTCAACGTCGCCCTCACTGGTGCAAACAACGACGTCCCTGCACCAGCAGCCGTCATGCCTGCAACCGCCCTGGAGATGGCTGAACTCCGGAGCCAGGTGCAGCAGTTGACGGGCATCTGCCTAGGCCTACAGGCCCAGTTGGTCGGGCCACCGGCCCCAGCGGCTTCCTTACCATAGGAACACCAGGCAGAGTCATCTCACCGACGATCTCGCACCCATCCTGTGTTCCAAGATCAGCAGGTGGACTCACCGCGCCGGTTACACCGAGCCCCTTCCGAGGAGCGGGCACCGGAGCACCGAGGCCGCTCGCCCCGATGTTCTGTCGTTGCCCCCCGTCCGCTGCGCTCGGTAGTGGAAGCCAACTCCCATGGGACCGGCCGACAAGGCTCCGTCCATTCCGAGGAGGAGCTCGCCAGGCGCCTCCGTCGTGTGGTCTACCTGGAGCGCCGCGTGGACGCGATGGTTCAGCGTGCGGAGGGAAAAGCCCCAGCGGAGGATGACCTGGACTTCCGCTCCCCTTTTAGCGGGGAGATCCTGGAAGCCCCGGTCTCTCCCAAGCTCCCTCTGCCCACCATTGCACCCTACGACGGCACTACTGACCCGACCGACACATCCACACGGCTTCGAGTCGCATATGGTGTTCCACGGAGCATCAGATGCGGCAAGTGTCGAGCCTTCCCTGCGACTCTCAAGAGACCGCCAGACCTGGTTCGAGACCCTGCCAGCGGGCTCTATCTCATCCTTCCGCCAGTTGAAAAAATCCTTCTGGGACAACTTCCTCGGTGGAAGGTCACAGCCGCGCACGGCGGCTTCCCTCCTGGAAATTCACCGAAAGAAGGGTAAAGCACTCTGGGACTTCGTCAAGAGGTTCCGAACGGAGGCACTTGCATTTCGCACCTAGACGTCCCTCTGGCCACCAGTGCCCTCATCCAGGGCACTCGCGATGGCTTTTTGCAGAGGACTCTCGGCGTCCAGCAACCTTCCACCCTCGCTCAGCTGCTTTCCATGGCACAACGCCACGCGGCGTGCGAAGAAAGCCTAGATGCAGGCCGAGTAGAGCAAGGGGAACCGTCGGACAAGAAGAGACCTTCCGATAACGGCTCCGACCGTGATCGGAAGAAAGGACGGCGCAATGGCGACTCGCCGCGCCGACCACGCCCCTTCACCGACTATACCCCCCTCACTGTGGCACCCGAACAAATCCTGGCGGAGATCAGGAATGAACCATTCGTTTGGTGGCCACAGAGGATGCGCTCCGACCCTCGGAGGCGTGATCAAGCCAAGTACTGTCGCTTTCATCGTGCCCATGGCCACGACACCTCCGAGTGCCACCAGCTTAAGGATAAAATTGAGACCTTATCAAGCGTGGCTACCTCGGCGGTATGTGCGCCAGAATGAAGACCGCCCCAGACGCCGAGAGCGAACTCCTGAGCAACCGATCAACAACGAGCCCAATGGGCAAGAAATTAATGTGATCGCAGGAGGCTTCGGCGCAGGCGGAGAGAGCACTCGAAGCCAACGCGACTACGCAAGGCGAGTGCACGTCGTGGACAGGCCCCCGGTGCCTAGGCCAGCTCCATATCCCGCCAGTCTTGCACGCACACCGTCCGAGGAGGCTATAACCTTCTCAGAAAGACCTTGTAGGGGTCGCTACCCCACACAATGATGCACTGGTCGTTTCGGCCACCATCAACCATTGTAATAAGCGTCGGATTTTGGTAGATAATGGAAGCGCCCCCGACGTCTTGGCTTACGACTGTTTTGTTCTCATGGGTCTCAAAACGATCAGCTCACCCTGGTAGAGTCGCCCTTGTTCGGCTTCTCGGGGGTTTCGGTACAGCCCATGGGTAGAGTTCACCTCCCAATCACCTTAGGGACGACGCCGAAGACTGTGACCAAGGTAGTTGACTTCTTGGTCATCATGAACATGCCAGGCTACAACGCTATCCTCGGCAGAGGCTTGATCGGAAGAATCAGAGCATACCTTCTTGTCTCTTCATCAGAAGATGAAGTTTCCAAACCCGAGCGAGATCGGCGAGGTGCTCGAGTGCAACGCGAGTCTCGACGGTGCTATGTCCTCTCTTTAAGAGACAAGCAGCCACTTGCGGCCCCCACCGATCACCCACCGATCAACCTCTCCACTAGCCGAGGAACGCCTGCTGAAGATCTGCTACCTATTCATGGATGATGACCCCGAGCATGTACTTTACATTGGCGCTCTGCTAACATGTCGAACAGCAACGCTACAGGACTTTTTTGCTAGCCAATTTGGATGTGTTCGCGTGGTCTGATGATGAGCTACCAGGCATTTCTCCTGATGTCATGGTGCATCGCCTCCGGTTGGACCCGCGGGTCCCCCCAGTTCAGCAAAGGAGGCGATATGTCAATCAGAATGGCAGACTGTCATCTAGATCACGTCGTCAAAACCTGATCCGTTGGGCTCCTTCGAGAACCCAATACCCAAGATGGATCTCCAACGTGGTCCTCGTGCGCAAAGCCAACGGCAAATGGCGAGTGTGCGTGGACTACAAGATCTCAACAAGGCGACGCCCAAGGACAACTTCCCTCTGCCGCGCATCGACCAGTTAGTGGACGCAACATCCGGGCATGAGCTTCTTAGCTTCTTGGATGCCTACTCTGGTTATCACCAGATTAGCATGCATCCCCCGGACCAAGACTTCACCACGTTCGTCACGGACCTAGGGTTATACTGCTTCACCAGGATGCCCTTCGGTCTAAGAACGCTAGTGCAACGTACCAGCGGCTGGTCAACAAGATTTTCGAGCAGCAGATTGGGTGCAACATGGAGGTCTATGTGACGACATGCTGGTCAAGATGCTTCCGAGCACCGACCACATCTCCGACCTCCAAGAACTTTTGCAACCCTGCGAAAGTACAACATAAAGCTCACCCGTCCAAGTGTGCGTTGGAGTGCGCTCGGTAAGTTCCTCGGCTTCCTCGTCTCGAATAGAGGGATAGAGGCAAACCCAGAGAAGATCCAAGCCATACTTGAGATGGGCAGTCCGAAGACGGTGCGGGACGTCCAGCGTCTTACTGGACGCCTTGCCGCCCTGAACCGGTTCATGTTCCGAGCAGCGGAAAGAAGTTTTAACTTCTTAAAGTTGCTGCGAGGTCCTAAAAGTGCCTCACAGCAAGGGGGGCATGTACGGTGGACTGCGGAGTGCGAAGCTGCCTTCACCGAGCTGAAGGCATACTTAGCAGGCCCACCGATTCTCTCAAAGCCTGTGCTCGGAGAACCACTGTTCGTATACCTTTCGGTTACCGAACACTCCATCAGCGCAGTTTGATCAGAGAAGAGGGAACGGCGCAGCTCCGTGTACTACATCAGTAGGGTCCTTCAGGAAGCCGAAAGAGGTACCCCGAGCAGAAAAACTTACCCTTGCTCTGGTCACGGCTGCTCGAAGCTCAGGCCCTATTTTCAGGCCCATTCAGTGACGGTCCTCACCAACCAACCACTGAAGTCTATCCTTCAGCGGCCAGAGGCTTCCGGCAGGCTCATCAAGTGGGCCATAGAGTTGGGCGAGTTCGACATCAGCTTCCGACCAAGGACAGCAATCAAGGCGCAAGCATTGGCGGATTTCGTCGCAGAATTCATGCTCCCTACTGAGCAGGACCCTCCATTAGCTGACGAGCCCCCATGGGAGCTCTACATGGATGGGTCCTCTTGTGTCACAGGGAGCGGAGCAGGTTTGGTTCTCACCTCTTCGGAAGGGCTAGAGTTCCAATACGCCCTCCGTTTTCGCTTTGCGGCCTCCAACAACGTCGCCGAGTATGAAGCACTACTGTTAGAATTCGCACGGCTCGGCACCACGGGGCCCTTCGGCTTAGAGTCTTCAGTGACTCCCAGTTGGTCGCCAGCCAGGTGAACGGACATTTGAAGCCAGAGAGCCCCGCATGGCTCATTACCTTCAACAGGTCAAGAGTCGAGCAGAGGGTCTCCTCTACTTCGAGGTCATACATGTCCTTCGAGAGCAGAACGCGCGAGCTGATGCACTTGCCAAATTGGCATCCTCAGGTGACGTCACCCCCTCTCGTTCAGTTTTTATCGAAGAGCTCGCCTCGCCGAGCACTGAAGTGGATGTTGCAGCCGTTGAGGTCGATCAGCCAGCCTCGAATTGGACTGACCTTCTCCTGGCCTATCTGCTTCGAGGACAGCTTCCGCCCGAACAGGTCGCCGCCCTCAAGCGCTCTGGTTCCTGAGCCACTCGAGGGCGTGGGGGGCAAGTGTGGTGGCTGGTTCCTGCCACCTAAGCCCATCATGACCCATCACATCCATCAAGGCCCATCAAAGCTTTCCCATCGGACGTGGCCTCTCCGAGTTGCGCCACGTCTTCACAAGGACCGTGCAAAGGGCCCCAAGAAGCAATCGCCCTGGCCATCGCCCGGGCAAGACGCACCGAATAGTCAACACAGCCACCGGACAGCGGGTCACGCCTTCCGAACAGGCTACCTTCTTAGTATTCATGGCCCAGAGTGTCCGAGTAGCCTCTTCATATCTCCATGACGGTTACAACGGCTGCCGGCCATGCACCCTACGATCAAGAGGTGCGATAACTACTGAGCACCCTAACGGATATTCCGGCGCGTAACTCCCCCACAAGATGTGCCAACCGGCGCGTCCTTTGAGGCACGATCGAAGGACGTCCCGTCTCTCCTCTCCAGCATGCGCGTCTATTTAAGGCCCAGGTATAGTGCCATGCAAGGGTACGCTCTCTCACGCGAATACACCTTCACACACGAGAATCCCCATCCTCTCCAGTCATCTACTGACTTAGGTATCGGAGGGTTCTCCCCGGTTCTTCAACCGGGCCCCCTTGACGTCTTTTCTAGTGATTGCAGGACCTTCGTCCGCCTCCGGCGACTGTCGTTCTCCCTTCACAAGTGTTGGCTTGTGCGGCTCCGGCCCAATAAGAAAAAAGCCTCCACAACATTAAATACCGCAAAAGTATTGTATTGCCAGATACTGCATTTTCCAACGTTCAGTGGTGTTTTAAGCGCAGACATGCATGACCAATATATGTGTTTTTTATAAAGGGAAAAATATTTAAAGCAGTAGAGGAAGTCAAATAACTTGTTTTCACAATTTTTATAAGAGTAATGGTAGGCTCCCGGCATGCCGGGAGCCCAACGTGAGCTGGAGGGGCCGCGCCCCTCCACACGCACGCCGCGTGGAGGGGGGCGGGCCCCCCAGCATTAAATGCTGTTTTTTTTTAAAAAAATTTGTGTACACAAATGATGTATTTGTGCACACAAATACATCATTTGTGTGCACAATAGTGCACAGAAAAAAAATAAAAACAAAATCAGTATTTAATGCTGGGGGCCTACCCCCTCCACGCGGTGTGCGTGCAGGGGGGCGCGGCCCCCCCGCTCAACTTTGCTCCCGGCACTGCCGGGAGCAAAGCATTTCCCTTTTTATAAAACGGAGTCAAATTTTTTTTCTCCCAGCTCCATACTAGTCTTGAGGTTTGTCTTCTGACTTAGAATTAAAGATTCTAGGAGGTAATGTTTAACGTTTACCTTAACTAAGTTAAACAAAAAAGAAACCATGTAATGATCTTCGTAACATTAATTTCAAGCCAAACCAAATAAACGTCCCCTTCAAATTTCAGAGTCTTACGGTGTTCTTAATTAAAAGGCAAAGATATATATATATATATATCTGTGTCAGCTACTTATGGGTACGTAGACATTATCTGGTTTTGGTACAAGGACGGTGATCGATAGAACGTACGGGTGCATGCCTTGTGATTGGGTCTCGAGTTGGTGATTTGTGATTGGGACAGCAAGATACTCTCGTTAGAAGGAGATTGGGATTAAATCAACGAGACATTTATAGTAACGATCACTATGTGAAAAATGTTGGTGTTCAGAGAGGCAATGGGGGATCCAGTAGACAGCCCCCAACCGACCACTGTGAGAATTCAAAACGATGAGTTTTCCGGTCAAACCCTCGCCAAACATGCTTCGGCTTTTTATTCTTTGGCTTGCGCTTTTAGCTGTTTCACCTCTCCCCGTTTGAAACCAGACGAGGAAAGGACCGACCTTTCTTTCTTCTCTCTCTCTGTCTAGCGCCCGTCACATTATAAAGTCCACCCCACAACCTCCTTCCTTCTGCGCTCCCCCTCCACTGACTCGCCCACCCAACTCTTTTCTTTTCTCTCTCTCTCTCTCTCTCTCTCTCTCTCTCTCTCTCTCAGCCCCCTTCCGCGACACACCCCCGCAGGCGCAGTCCCCTAGACCGTTCCATTAATACAATGGCCGCCGTCGCACACTCTAGGGTCACCACACTCCTCCCCTGCGATAGCCGGCAGCTACGCCCATCTCGCGCCGGCGGGGGGACCTGCCTCTCAGTGAGGTCCGGCGCCGCTGCCGAGAGGGGGCGTGCCGCCTCGCACACCATGTCGCTGGCTACCTGCGCCGCCGCGGCCGCGGCGACAAAGAAGGTGGCGGTCGCGGTGGCCGCGGCGGCCTGCGAGGCGAGCCCCAGCCTGGCCCGTGTGTGGAGAGAGATACAGGGGGCCAACGACTGGACGGACCTGGTCGAACCCCTGCACCCACTTCTCCGGGACGAGGTGATTAGATACGGTGAGTTCGTGTGCGCCTGCTACAAGGCCTTCGACCTCGACCCTGCTTCCAAGCGTTACCTCAACTGCAAGTACGGGAAGAAGAGCATGATGAAGGAGGTGGGGATGGGGGCCTCGGGGTACGAGGTCACCAAGTACATCTACGCTACTCCCGACATCGCCCTTCCGGCCCAGCCCGGCACCTGCTGCAGCCGATGGATGGGATACGTGGCTGTCGCCTCCGATGACGAGGTCCGGCGTCTTGGCCGGCGGGACGTGGTGGTGAGCTTCCGGGGAACGGTAACCCACACCGAGTGGATCGCCAACTTTATGAGCTCCCTTGCCCTCGCGCGGCTCGACCCCCACGATCCCCGGCCGGACGTCAAGGTGGAGTCGGGATTCCTCAGCATGTACACTTCGGACGATAGCACGTGCAGGTTCAGCCAGGGCAGCTGCCGGGAGCAGCTCCTTTCTGAGCTCTCCCGGCTCATCAACAAGTACAAAGGCGAGGAGCTCAGCATCACTTTCACCGGCCACAGCATGGGCAGCTCCCTGGCCATCCTCGCCGGTTACGACCTCGCGGAGCTCGGCCTGAACAAGGACAGCCGGTCTCAGCGGAACATACCCATCGCCGTCTACTCCTTCGGAGGGCCCCGGGTGGGGAACTCCGGCTTCAAGGCCAGGTGCGAAGAGCTGGGCGTGAAGGTGCTCAGAGTGGTGAACGTGAACGATCCAGTCACCAAGCTCCCAGGCGTCTTCCTCAACGAAAGCATCAGCGCCTGGCGGGGCAAGCATGAGCTCCCGTGGAGCTGCTCTTGCTATGCTCATGTGGGGGTCGAACTGGCCATGGATTTCTTCAAGATGAAGGATCCGGCGTGCGTTCACGACCTGGAGACCTACATAAGATTGCTGAGGTGCCCCAACATGGTGCAAGTCCAGAAGGAAGGGGAGGACCTCCTCAGCAAGGCCATGAAGCTGTTGTCCGCATACAAGTTCGACGCATGGATGTGGCAGGACGCCGCGATAAATGTGGGGAACCTGGTGCAGTCTCTGGGAATTTGAGAACCCAGGAACACGGCTGGATACCGGATGAAACCCCGATTTGTATAGTATATATTCTTTCTCTTTTTGTTACCACATATATATACCTTATTCTTTTGATACTTCCCGAGGGTGTATCTTAATCGACAAGATAAGCTAGAGCCATTTTAAGGCAAAAGAGAACACGATACATTGAAGAAAACTCACATTTCAGAGAAAGCCCCCCCGCTCCCAATTATGACAAGTTTTTGTGAGGATCTCATTAACGTCGGGCTCCATGATATGTATGTCTAGCAATAATATGCTTCCTGATCTGCTCTGGCATGCATGCATTAGCATGATCAGTTTGCTCGCTATTCCCCGTAACAAATTTATGCACAGAGAATTAATTAAAATTCTTGTGTATAATTAATCCTACACATATATATATTCTGCTGATGAAGAAGAATTGTTCTTGTCATCATTAATATGAAGCAAGTTCCTAGACTAGTACTATCTTTGTGTGTGTAATGAATTGGGGTCTACAACATAAAACTAGATATATAGAAACTAGTGGATTCCCTCCTGACGTTAGTGATTTTGTGGATCCTACCTTGTAAGATGAAGGATAATAATGGGCATATTTTCGATTTACTTTTGAGACGACTGATCATATACTGAAACATGCAAACATCTTCTACTCACCTATGTCTAGGACGCACTTTTATTCAAGAAAACCAGATGGCTTGTATAAACAGCTAGATGCATATATAAAAAAGATCACGTCATGCAACTTTTTGGAGGCATTAACGTTTATATAGTGATACTCTATTAGATCCCTGTTGGACTTTATGCCACGAACATGACTATTTTCTACCTACCTGCTGCGTAGAATGTGTTATGAGTCTGAATCTTCTTAGTACAAATGAGGGACTTCAACAATCTCTAATGATCGGGTGTCAAGTGTCTAGAGCCACTTTTTTAAAACATTTGAAAAAGGGGCTAAGGACATTTAAAAAAGTGGTTCGAAACATTTGGGATATGTTTGATATTAAAATAGATCAGGATAGAGTGAATATATCTTCGATCTATCCTAATACCAATGTATCATTGGTGTCCGGCCAATAAACATTGTTGGAATCCGATCCTTCCCTATACTGAGAGGATCTGAACTCATGTGGTGCTTTGATCGTCGTCTCACACAATGTTTAAGTCATTAATTGACTTATTATGTTATTTCTTGTTGCAAGCATTAACGTTTTGACCATTTATGAAAATTTCTGGGAATCTCCTTCTTCGTCCTCCTAATTGGGGTCCTCTTCGAATGTACACATTCGTCTCTATTGGCACTTTATCTCGTCTTAGCGAGATTGGTTTTGCAGTTCACTAAAGACAGGAAGGAATTATAAGATCATATATTATTGCAAGACTTCAGAGTCTAAAAGGGTTTTGCTTATATTTCGTTTTCATCTTATTGAAAGTAGGTTCATGGCACTATCATGTGCCTCATCTTTCTTCCCGATCATAAAATCATTTTTTTTTAAATATGTGGCCCACCATAACTTTGCCCAGCTAGAACATCGAGGATTAATACCACCTGAATTTCGATACAGAAGAAACTACCTAAGACTCAGAAAAGTTATACTGGACGAACATTGTTCAAGATATACTTCAAACTATTTAGTCTATGCATGCGTTCGACTCCTGATATTTGAATATGAAAAACTTCATCTATATTCTACAGCATAGAGTGTCCATACGAGAGTCTTCCTTCAGGTGTTAATCTTGGTTGAGAAGCTTGATACTGACCACTCGCCTATTTCTTTTTGTTCTAACGTTTCCTTCGTTCTACAGTTGTTTTCTTTTCCCCACAGCCACCCCGGCCTCTTTGGCTGGATCACGAAGCGTCCGGTAGTTCACATTACAGGGTCAATGTAGACCATGCATCATCTCTCAGTACTCTAAATTAATGGTAGCCACGTTGAGCACAATATGCCCAGCCTGCAATACTTTTGTCTTTCCATTCGTTCCTTTCTAAGGTTTGCTTAAATATATATGCTGTGTTTTCTCGGAAAGCTAGATTAATGGTCGTTAAGCTATCATGCGTTCATATACACAAAAGAATTTGATCTCTCTTCCCTATATTTTGTGGGTAACGGGAGTTTAAATTTTTTTTTTCTTCTGTCTGGCTGATTACAGGAAATTTAGTGTAGCATTTCCATCCTTTTTATATATTGTTAGTAAAACATATTATGATATCTAGAGAGAAAGAATCTCGGCCCTCTCACTCAAATCCTAGCTATTAAGTTCAGCTAAAAAGACGAAAGTCCATTTACTAAAGTATGAACATGCTTATCAAAGTCCATGGATGCGCTAACAAACACTTAATTCACCAATCCAAGGCTTATCCATGTGTCACTTCAGGAGGATAGATCGGGCGATAGAGTAGCTCTTGAGATAACATTACGAATATGTCATGATAGGAAGTTAGTTTAGCCTACACTCTATGTTTATCCTGACAAGCCTTTGCCCGACAGATATCCCAGATGATACTTAGTGTGGCAGACTTTTAAGTTGGCATAGCCTCAGTTGGTGGACGTGAAGCAATGAGAACTCTTGCTTAATAAGTCGGTCGACAGACTTGGGAAGTGGAATCTCATAGTGTGATGACGTCTGCTTATGTCGAACACTACTCCACGTATGTGCCAAAGAGGCACAGCATCCGTCTCTCCTGAACCCCCGATGTGAATACAGAGAGATGATTTAGAGATATCCCACTCATGGCCAACGAGTGATGGTTTATGTATAGACAATGGACATTTATTGAGCCTACACATGAAGAGCTTCATTATAAACAGGATAGGGACCCATGACTATAGCCATACTTGAAGCCATGTTGTATAAGACTAACGGGGAGACTTATCTCCCATAAATCTTAGAGAAAATCTTTCAACTAGAGGTACAATATTTCTAAACTCATCAACTGTGGAAAGTGATCTCGAGCTATTCATCATCTTGTTCTAACTCTTAATTGTTTGGATCTAACTTAGATATTAGATGATTTTTTTTTTAGATCCCAATTCAAAACACCATGATCTTTTACTTCTTCTTGCAGGTCCCCCTTTCATCATCGAAGATTGACGTCTAATTTCTCAAATTTTCAGCACAATATTTCAACAGTTGGCTCCAGTGAAAAGGAAAAGAAAGAGAAAAGAAAAGTATCCTTACTTTGTTTGAAGAAGTTGGCCCATCGATGACGGTTCCGACTCCTTGTTTTAATTTCGTCTCCTTAATTCACATATTTAAAATCAGAAATGATTAGTGTGCGCAACTCGGGTGAACTTAAGCCACATGAGTTGGCCCCGCCCAAGTATGTTTGTGTCAGGGCACGGATGCTAATTAATCACTTCTCATTTAAAATTAAAGATGTTCGCATTCTCTTAAATAATTCTTGACCGATTTATTACCCACCAGTGTACCTCGATCTCGAGGAAATGCCATCAGAGAGTAAAAATAATATTATCGTGCTACTATCTGGTTCACACCTTTGCTGTCTCCACACCATGTCTTGACCAAGAAAGCCTTTGTCGAGCGTACCTGGTCGCCCATGCAAGTCGCGCTGTGCCAAACCTCAACAATGGTGGCATTATATATTATATGTTACACTCCCGTTGCCCGCAGTGGGTGCATTCTGGATCCCTGAAATCGAAATCACATACATGTCTTCTAAATTGGCGTGTCATTGGCCATTAAAGTCATTATCTAAAGTCTTCAGGTACTTAATTTATTCTGTAGCATGTTTGTGCCACTTGCACTCATGCACTCAGGTTTAGGCCCCGACCACGAGTCCAATGCTAGATCCATTAAAAAATTTCATGCCCCCTCCCTCCAGCATGTTCTAAGGTGCAGTTGGACTAGGAAAATAGTATGAAGTCTATAGACCCCTGCATATATATGGAGTCAAGAATTTGATCCAAACGTAGTAGAAATAGGATTACATCTTGTGGAGGCCATTTCTAGTCTCCTAGGCCTACAGGTCTATTATGGCGCATCATGACCCAGTAGGGTGTCTGAACTTTGTCATGGAGCCACGCGTCCTCGAGGCCGGACAAAGGCTTCCGAACATGCTCCGGCCACCAGACGTCCAAGGGTTCCCAGAGACCGTCTCCGGACACCCTATAACTCATTCGAGCAGAGCACGGTCCATCGAGCAGACTGTGAGCCTTCCGCGGCTTATTACCAAGTATCGTGCACTGCTTCTGAGCGCCACACAGTGCTTCCGAGCACCGGGCCCCGCGTAGCCTGGCTGGCAACCGAATAGGTCCCTACTCAGCACCTCTCAACCAGAGGACTCAGAGCAGCCTTGCACCTCCCGGTGGCAGTCATTGCGACGGCGCGGCACGCGTCCCATGGTTAAAAGACATTAACTACGAAGGATCCCAACAGGCATCTCAAACAGACAACTCCCCACCTAAGGACTCTAACCGATGCGTCCCTTCGATTATCATTGAAGGAGATTGCATCTGGACCTTTCATCTCCCTCATCTATAAAAGGCACAGGTAATCCCCATGCAATAGTACCCAACTTCGCCCATGAACACTCGCCCACGCGCGAACACACACCAGAGAACCTTCCTCTCCTACCTCCTTTCTAGTCGGAACTGACTTGAGCATCGGAGGGCTCCCTCCGGTTCTTCAATCGGGCCCCCCTGATCTCTTCTGGGTTTTGCAGGTCATTGTCTGCACTGGCGACCATCTCTTCCTTCTTCTCTTAGTGGAGGCCCGTTCGGCCCAGGCCCGAATGAGGAATCACCCCCACATTTTTGGCGTCGTCTGTGGGAACGACGACTGCCATAGCTCACGGACGATCCTCTCACCAGAACCCCGGTAGCAGGGTGACACAGTCTCGCTAGTCGCGTGCAGACTCGTGTGTCCAAGCCCCTCCTGCCAACGACAATGCTCCCCTGGTCGGCGCGATGACAATGGTCCTTGTTGCTTACGCCCCAGCGACAGCCTAGGAGGTAGCAGGACTCTGGGGCCAGCTGCAACAGCTTGTGGAGGTCTACCAAGGCCTCCAGGCTCAACTGGTCACACAGCCAGCCCTGCCAGTTCCCCCGCCTTCAGAGCAACAGGCAAAGTCGTCACGACGGCGACCCCCTGCTTCATCGACCCGGCAAGAGCGGCGTAGGGAATTGGCCCGGTGCTCGCGTAGAGCCCCGACGGGCTTCCGAACCCCGGAACGGCAGAAAGACTCTCCTCGCTGATCCGCGGTGGCACCGCCTCCTCCACGCTCCATCGTCGCCGCCAACTCCCAGGGGTTCAAGCGCGAAGGCTCTGTGCACTCTGACCAAGAGTTAGCCAGATGCCTCCACCGCGTCGTCAACCTCGAATGTCACATGGACGCGATGGTCCAGAGGGCAGAAGGCAGAACTCAGGGGGATGATGACCTGGACTTTCGCTCCCCATTCACAATAGAGATCCTAGAGGCCCGGGTGTCCCCGAAGCTACCCCTGCCTACTATCACGCCCTACCATGGCACCTCTGACCTAGCGGATCACATCCATGGGTTCGAGTCGCACATGGTGTTCTACGGAGCATCAGATGCGGCCAAGTGCTGGGCTTTCCCAGCCACGCTGAAGGAGACTGTGCGGGCCTGGTTCGAAACCCTCCCCGCGGGCTCCATCTCATCCTTCTACAGTTGAAGAAGTCCTTCCGGGACAACTTCTGGGGGGAAAATCGCAGCCGCGCACGTCGGCATCATTATGTCTATTCGGCAGAAGAAGGGCGAAGCGCTCGGAAATACATCAAACGGTCCGGACTGAAGCGCTTCGCATCTCGCGCCTGGACGTTTCATTAGCCACCAGTGCCTTATCCAAGGCACTCGTGATGGCTTCCTCCAAAGGACGCTGGGAGTGCAACAGCCCACCACTCTGCCGACCTATCTCCACTGCTCAACGCCCATGCCGCGTGTGAGGAGAGCTTGGCAGCCAGCCGAGCAGAGCAGGGTGATCAATCGGATAGGAAGAGGCCTTCCAACAACGGCTCCGACCGCGAGCGGAAGAAAGGGTGGCACAACGGAGACTCGCTGCAACAAACCACGCCCCTCACCGAATATTACCCCCCCCCCCCTCACGTGGGCCCCCGAACAAATCCTAGCCAAAATTTGAGATGAGTAGTATGTTAGGTGGCCGCCCCGAATGCGCTCTGATCCTCGCAGGCGCAACCAAGACAAGTACTGTCACTTTCACCGCGACCACGGTCATGACACTCGGTAGTACCGCCACTCAAGGATGAGATCGAGTCCTGATCAAGCGTAGCTACTTAGGGTGTTACGTGTTCCGGAATGAAGACTACCCAAGACGACGACGAGAGAGAATGACCCCCGTGCAGCCATCAACAACGAGCCGAATGGGCAGGAGATCAACGTGATTGTAGGAGGATTCAACGCAAGCAGAGAAAGCAGCCAAAGCCGACGCGACTATGCTCTTCAGGTGCACCAGGTCGAACGGCCCCCAATGCCATGGCCAACCCCTTATCCCAGTCCGGCACATGCACGCTCCTAGGAGTCAATCACATTATGGGACAATGATCTTGTAGGAGTTACAACTCCACACACTGATGCGCTGGTTGTCGCGGCCACCATCAATCATTGTACAGTGCGTCGCATACTGGTGGATAATGGAAGTGCCCCAGATGTGTTAGCTTATGACTGTTTCCTTGCGATGGGCTGAAAGCCGACCAACTCACCCTTGTAGAGTCACCTCTGTTCGGCTTCCTAGGGTCTCGGTGCATCCCATGGGACGGATAAGTCTCCGATCTCCCTAGGGACTGGGCCAAAGAGCATAACCAAAATGGTGGATTTTTTGTAATCAGAAGCTTGCGGGGTACAATGCAATCCTCGGCAGGGGCCTGATAGGCGCATCCGAGCTGTACTTCTCTTACACCAGAAGATGAAGTTCCCCACTCCTAACGGCATTGTGGAGGTGCTCGGAAGTCAACAAGAGTCACGGCGGTGCTACGTTCTCTCCTTGTGAGACAAATGGCCCGCGGCGGACCCAGAAGTACTGCCTACACCAGTCAGCGAACCTCCACCAGTCGAGGAACCCCCTCGATGATCTGCTGCAGTAGTACAGGTTGACGATGACCACGAGCACGTCCTTTACATTGGTGCAGTCCTGCCAGAAGCCGAACAGTAATGCTATAAGGCTTTCCTGCTTGCTAATTTAGATGTGTTGCGTGGTCGACAACGAGCTGTCTGGCATTCCTCTGAGGTGGTGACTCACCACCTCAACTTGGACCTGAGAGTGACACCTGTCCAGCAGAGGTGGCGACCAGTCAACTGAGAACGACAGACCGTGATCCATGATCATGTGGTCACAAGTCAAGCAATTGGGCTCCTCTAGGAAGCCCAGTACCCAAGGTGGATTTCCAATGTGGTCCTCATACGCAAAGCCAATGGCAAATGGCGTGTGTGCATGGACTACAAAGACTTCAACAAAGCAACGCCCAAGGATAACTTCCCTCTGCCGCGCATCGACCAGTTGGTGGACGCTACATCCGGGTACGAACTCAGCTTCCTGGATGCATACTCTGGCAACCACCAGATTAGTATGCATCCCCCGGACCAGGACGCCACGACGTTCGTCACAGACCTCGGCCTCTACTATTTTACTAGAATGTCGTTTGGCTGAAGAACACAGGGGCAACCTACCAGTGTTTGGTCAACAAGATGTTCGAGTAGCAGATTGAGCGCAACATGGAGGTCTACATTGACGACATTTGGTCAAAACGCTCCCAAGTGCTGACCACATAACCGACCTTGAAGAAACCTTCACAATCCTACAGAGGTACAACATGAAGCTCAATCCGGCAAAGTGTGCGTTCGGAGTACGCTCGGGGAAGTTCCTCAGCTTTCTCGTCTCAAACCGAGGAATAGAGGCCAACCCTAAAACAATCCGAGCCATATTAGAAATGAATAGCCCCAAGACCGTGCGCAACGTCCAGCGTTTCAGTGGACGCCTCGCGGCGCTCAATCGCTTCATGTCCCGAGTAGTAGAACGGAGTTTCAACTTCTTCAAATTGTTGCGAGTCCCCAAAGGCGCCTCACCGCAAGGGGGGCAAGTACGGTGGACGAGGACTGTGAAGCAGCCTTCACTGAGCTAAAGGCGTATCTGGCTGCCACACCTGATCCCTCAAAACCTGTGCTCGGGGAACCCCTTCATGTACTTTTCGGTCACCGAACACTCCATTAGCACGGTGCTAATCAGAGAAGAGGGAAACAGACAACATCCTATTTATTACATAAGTAGGGTGCTCCAAGAGGCTGAAAGGAGGTACCCTCAAGCAGAGAAGCTCGCCCTAGCTCTCGTTAGGCTGCTCGAAGCTCAGACCCTACTTTCAGGGCCATCCGATCACGGTGCTGCTAACCGACCAGCCATTGAAGCTCATCCTTCAATGACCAAAGGCTTTCAGTAGGCTCATCAAATGGGCCATTGAGCTCGGAGAATTCGACATCAGCTATCGTCCAAGGCCGACCATTAAGGCACAAGTGCTAGCAGACTTTGTGGCAGAATGCACCCTTCCAACTGAGAAGGACCCTCCATTAGCGGACGAGCCCCCGTGGGAGCTCTACGTCGATGGGTCCTCCTACGTCACAGGAAGTGGCTCATAACTGGTTCTTACCTCACCAGAAGGTTTGGAATTCCAGTACGCCCTTAGGTTTCGCTTCGCTGCCTCCAACAACACAGCAGAGTACGAAGCGCTTCTGTTCAGGATCTGCATGGCCAGGCACCTCGGAGCACTTTGGCTACAGGCCTTCAACGATTCCCAACTGGTCTCCAGCTAGGTGAACGGACAATTTGAAGCCAGGGGACCCGCATGGCACAATATCGCCAGCAGGTCAAACGCCAGACGGAGGGCCTTCTTTACTTTGATGTTGTACACATCCACGAGAGCAGAACGCATAGGTGACGCACTTGCCAGACTACCGTTCTCAGGTGACATCGCCTTCCCGCTCCGTTTGATAGAAGAAATCGCATCACCGAGCACCGAAGTAGATGTAGCGGCCATCGAGACCGACCCGCCAGCTCCGAGCTGGCAGGACCCTCTTCTGGCATATCTACTTGAGTAGAGCTCCTCCCGACCAAGTCGAAGTATGTAAGATCAAGCTGCACTGCAAAAAGTTCATCATCATCGAAGGCCAACTGTACCTGCGTTCCCTCTCGAGACTCTCTTGCGGTGCCTCAGTCCTGCTGAGGCAAGACCGCCCATAGAGGAAGTCCACGAGGGTCTGTGTGGGAGCCATCTGGGGGGCAAGACACTGGAGTGTAGCATCTTCCAAGCAGGGTTCTGCTGGCCTCTCTCCAAAAGGACTGTATGACCTACGCAAAGAAGTTCCCGAGTGCCAGAAGTTCGGGCAGCTGATCTGATAGCCTGTTGAACAGCTTCACACTTTGTTCGAACCACGACCCTTCGCTCGTTGGGGATTGATATCATGGGACCATTCCCAGAAGCTCAAGGTCGGAAGAAAATTTCTGTTCGTCTCCATCGACTACTTCACCAAGTGGATTGAAGCAGATCCTGTCACACAATCACGGACCAGGCACGTGGAAGTTCATATGGAAGAACCTCCTTTGCCGGTTTGGCGTCCGAAGGTGATTACTTCTGACAAACGAGAAGTAGTTTGACAACGCATTCTTCAAACATAAGTTCGGAGATCGGCATCTACAACCACTCACCTCAATTACACATCCCCAGCAAACAGTCTGGTGGAGAACGCAAACCGAACATGCTCCATGGGATACGCACAAGGGTGGAGGCCGATGGAGGTTCGTGGATCGAAGAGCTCCCAATGTGCTATGGTGCCACCGAACAACTGCTCGGGTGGCCACCGGGGAGACTCCCTTCCACTTGGACTACGGCATAGAAGCTATTGTGCCTCTAGAGTTGCTCTCCCCACAATCCGAAAACTCAGTTTGACAAAGCAGCCAACAACCGTGTGCTAAGGGAGAACCTAGACATGCTCGGCGAACGTCAAAGCGATGCCTGCATCATAGACTAGTCTCCTACCAACAGTGGCTCACCCATACTACAACTCTCGAGTACGAGAAAGGCGCTTCTTCGTAGGGGACCTCGTTCTACATCATTGCTCGGCTTTGGATCCCCGAAGAGCAACTAGCAAACTCACCCCGAAATGGGAAGGACCATAGAAGGTCACTCAGATTCTTGGGAAACGCTCCTACAAGCTAGACACCCTTAGCGGCGAAGACCATACCTAGAACCTAGCATGTATCCAATTTAAAGGCTTATTACTTATAGAAGCCTCATGTTCGGCACCCTCTCTTCCTTCGGCTTTTTGGTCTATTGAAAGGGTGTTTGGGCTATCCCCTAGTCGAAGCTTCTCCAACTCAAAAGACTAGCACAGTACCCAAACCTCAAAACAGTGGTGTTCGATACAAAACCCGGGTCGGAACCTTTCGAGTTCCAAACACCTGCGCGTCGGTACCTACGAGCCTCTAAGTGACCAATGAATTTCGATTCGAACAGAGCATAGCAAGGGAAGAAGCTAGAAAAAGAGCCATTCGAATAACACAAGAAGGATCTATTCATCCATTCGCTTCATCAAAAACTTGTACAGGAAACCGCTAGGGTGGGTGTGAAAAAAAAAAAAGAGAAGATACAGGTCAAGGGGCTTGTTCGGAGGGGCCTGCCTTGTCATTCTCGGGGTCATCTGCCCCACCTTAAGTCTGCAAAACGAACTCCATCTAGGCATGGGTCCTCGGTGCATCGACGGCATTCTTGAAGGGTGGCTTCAAATGCTCCCCGAGTGTACTCGCGTGGACAGCCTCTGCTCTCGGTCCTCGCTGACCTCCAGCACCACCTTGTAGCAAGACGCGTCGTATTGTTCCAAGTCCTCTCGGAACTCTGGCCCGGCCTTGTACATGGCGACTCCCCTAGCTTTGACTTCCGAGATGATCCCCAAAAGGGCAGTCTTCTTGCCCAAACGACGGATAGATCCATCTCGGAGGCCTTGAGCGCAACCTGCAGGTTCTTGACTCCTTCTACAACGTGGCCTCCCAGTGACAGTATTGCTTCTTGCTCCTCGCAGAACGTGAACTCGGCATCCCACATTGCTGGTGGTATTGAGCCCGCAATGCAAGCTTCTTCAGCACCCCCAGAGATTGTGCGACGCCATCAACCAGCGCCCTGACATTGACCTTGTCGTCATCACCCGAGTGGCACTCCTCTTAGACCTACTCTGATCGCTCAAGAGTTTCCTTCGAGCCTAAACCCTAGCACTGCGCTAGCACTTCGAGTTGGGAAGCGGTGGGGTAGGGGGGTAGGTCCCTGGATGAACTCCCGTGGAAGCGCTCCAAGGCTGCTTCCAGAATGGCCTCCGAAGGCCGTGCCCGAAGCTTCGCCTTCAACACATGCGACAGAGGTGCTCGGTCCTCCTCGGACTCGGTTCGATCCTTAGAAGCAATGGCAGTCTCCTCGGCAGGTGGGTTCGCTCCATCAGCCGCTATCCCTGACCTTCACCGACGTTGGTGAGTGCCCTCTGAGAGGGTTCTGCCTCCTCGGACTCGACCATCTGCTCGACCATAGGAAGGATTGTAGTCACTGTTTGCGACTGATCCTCCTCAGCGACTCCGGTCGGTGGAACTAGGTCCGCTACTCCCTCCGACGCTCCCCTGCAATCATCGTCTACACGAATGCCTGGGAAGAGGACCCCTGCATGACGGTGGCTCCGCCCTTCGCCATGGCACTCGACACTTCCGCTGCACCCGACTCCTCCACCGGGTCCACAGCCGAGCCTTGGGGCATCTACGCCCCGACCTACTCCACAGTGGAGCCTCCATCAGAATGGTCACTGATGACGACCAACTCTTCGCCTCCAAGGCCCAGCTCTGAGATCACGCCCTCAACTATCTAGGGCCTAGTCTCGATCACGGCAACAGCCTCGCCTGCTCGGACGTCTTCACCAGCTTCCTCTTCTTCCTAAGTGAAGCTGGGGGACCTCCTCCTCCTCGGGCTCTTCCTCGGTCCCTTCTGCACGACCCTCGTCGATGCCTTGGATCGGGACTCCCTCTGAAGACTTATCTTCAAGGGTCTCTTCTCGGCAAATCACCCACCGGCAGGACGATTCATTTCAGGCTTGATCGTGGGGGCACCCTCGCCCAGAAATGTCAAGTAAGACGAGGACAGGGCATGCTCAGCGTAAAGGGCCATGTCTTCCCGATCCCTAACGGCGGCCAGCTCTTGGCGTCTGCATGAAAAAAAGAGGAGTTAGAGAATAGCTCCCCGAAAAATCAAGAAAGGCAAAGATGGAGTATCACTCACCCCATGGTCGGCTGAGTTCATGTTCGATGAGCTGGGCCTCCGTCAGAAACCTTCAGCCTTCTCCGCCAGCACGTTGTTAAGGCTGTCGGAGATCTTTGCTGCTCCGAACCAAGAGAGGCACCAGGTCCTTAAAGCGGGGGGTCCCAAATACGAGTAGGGAATCCCCACTCTTCTGCTCCAGCTTCTCGGAGATGGCCGACAAAGAACACTCGATGCGTCCACCCTTGTTTTGGAATGCTTCGACAAGAAGTGTATCCGCATCTTGTTCGCGCGGTGCTTGGTGTAGTAGATGTTGTTGCGGTTTGTGGTGACGCCGCCAAGCTAAAGTCCCCCAGAAGATGTCCGGTGGGCTGCAAGTCGCGTAGTTTGCACAGAATGCAGAACACGCAGATAGTCCTCCACGAGTTCGACGTCAACTGGATCAGGGTGATCCCCCACGCGTTGAGGATACCCCTCGCCACCTCCGACAGCGGCAGCTGAAACCCTGCCTCCAGGAGGTCCAGGGAGAGGGCAAAGCAGCCCAGCTTGTTGAGGAGATATGACTCCTCCTCGTTGGCGAGGATGATTTCGTACTCATCACCGATGCGGAAATGCTCACGGAGCCCGTCAAAGAACCTGTATCTTGGCCCCCTCGTCTCTCCTACCGCCGCTCTGCTCGCCCCGGTGGTGGCAACCTCTTTCCCTGCTCTCTGCGACATCTTTTGCTTGCGGAACGGGAAGAAGAGGAACAGCAAGAGAGCTAGAGGAGCAAGAAGAGCAGTGGCGAAGGGCAGGTAGGGTTCTGAAGAAGGAAAGCACGAACCCTACCTTCACACCTCCTTCTCCTGATAAGGAAAGAGGGCGCGGAATTCGAAAGATGAAAAACGGCGGTACCCCCCACTCCAACGGCCAGTTCGAATGCGCGCCAGCGTCGCCATACGACACGTCGCCTCTTCTATCATGAAAGTTCCTCCCCGAGAAGAGCACCAATGGCGTCGCCTAGAAGCCGTGTCCACCGCCACGGTCGATATCACATTTAGTGCGAGGGTGACATCGAACAGACATCTCCCCTCTCAAGTGCTCCGGACCCCGAGCAGACCTGAGAGTGTGGGGGGCAAGTGTGGAGGCCATTTCTAGCCTCCTAGGCCTGCAGGCCTATTATGGACCAATATGACCCAATAGAGCGTCTGGGCTCTGGTCATCGAGCCACGCGTCCTCGAAGCCAGACAGAGGCTTTCGAACACACTCCGGCCACCAGACGTCCAAGGGTTCCCAGGGACCATCTCTGGACACCCTATAACATGTTCGAGCAGAGCACGGTCCATCGAGCAGACCGTGAGCCTGCCACGACTTATTACCAAGTATCGCGCATTGCTTCCGAGTGTCGCACAGTGCTTCCGAGCACCAGGCTCGGCGCAGCCTGGCCGGAAACTGAAAAGGTCCTTGCCGACCAGAGGACTCAGAGTAGCCTTGAGCTCCCGGAGGCAATCATTGCGATGGCGCGTCATCGTCCCATGGTTAAAAGCATTAACCACGAAGGATCCCAACAGGCATATCAAATGGACAACTCTCTGCCTAGGGACTCTAACCGACGCGTCCCTTCGATTATATCGAAGGAGATTGCATCCGGACCTTTCATCTCCTTCACCTATAAAGGCATAGGTAAATCCCCAGGCAACAGTATGCAATTTCGCCCATGCACACTCCCCAAACGTGAACACACACCAGAGAACCTTCCTCTCCTAGAAAGGAGGAACTGACTTGAGCATCGGAGGGCTCCCCCCAGTCTTCAAACCGGGCCCCCTCATCTCTTCTGGGTTTTGTAGGTCATCGTCCGCACGACGACTGTCTCTTCTTCTTCTCTTAGCAGAGGCCCGTTCGGCTCAGGCCCAAACAGGGAATCACCCCCACACATCTAAAAGAAGGCATATATATGTAGTGTATGAGACCTAAGAAATGCGTCCATATATATATGTAGAGAAGATTATATAATGGTTTAACACCATTATTATCTATGTTGCCTCCCTTTGAAGTCACACTAGTCTTTATCTCCAAATAAAAAAATATATATGAATCTAGTTGTCATGTTTGGCTCGAAATATCAGAACATGCATTTGTAATCAGTGTGAAGCAAGTGTTGAAAAATATAACTGTAACGGCCCCGAAGGCCTGGACCCCGGCTCCGCCAAGGATCCAACCATCGACACTGTCGCCCATGGGTCTGAAGAATCGGAAGGGCTAACAGACCAGCCTAACAAGATATGTAACGGGAGTAAGTAACAACAACACACACTAAAACGCACCAAGAAGTGAAGGAAAGTGCCCAACACAGAGTACAAGTCTAGTACAGTCCTAAAGTAAGCAAAGTACAAGTGCAGAAAGAAAGAGAAAACAGATCCCTTAGGGGCATACCCCGAGGGTGACGTAACAAGTCTAAGGGGACACCGCTCATGGAAGACACCGTCTACTATGGCCACGTCTCCTCAGCCCACCGCGGAGGGTACTGCTGTGAAGTCTCACCTGTAACGAAGGGAATGAGCATCACGACGAAGCCCAGTAGGGACTATCAATCTCCCACTGGTTCTAACAACATAATAGATATAGATGTGCACAATTTAAATAAAGCGAGTAAATCTATTCTACTAACAGAGTAAGTGCGAAAGCGTAAAGTAACTACACGGTCATCAGTTTAAGCTAAATGTCGGGACCGGAAACCCGTGTAAATCACGACACTAGGAAGAACCCAAGGCTACAAACACAGACAGTAAACAACTGCTTGGATAGAGACACTAGCCACAAACAACTACACTAGTCAACCGGTCAGGTGCGCCACTCGCCTTACCCTTAACCACCAGTCCATGTCTAACACCTCTCGTTAGAGTGAGACACAGAACTAAAGTAACCACAATTGCCATAGTCTGGCTGGACTACGGTCCCACGCCTGGCCCCTCTAAATGGTACCGAAACCAAGTAGAGTGAGGCAGTGAGAAGGACTTGCTGATCTACACCGGAAGAACACCAAACCACCTCGGCGTCCCAGACTCGGCTAAGAGAGCTCTGCAAACGACTCTACGCTGTTGTCCCCACTGTTTTCCCCTCTGCTACCAAAATCCGTAGACTCGAGCTCGCCCACCACCGGAGAACTCCCTCAAATAGGCGCGCGGGGACCAGGGGGTCCAGGTAACGATAACAATCTCTCAATGGACAAGCCCACGAGTGCCTAGCACTGGGTGAAAGACTAGAGTAGGATCGTGCTAAAAAACAGCACAGATGCCAAGAAACAGAGTCGTAGCGGAAGGAAAACTCTGAACAGGTCGTCAAGCCACTCTCTGTCTGAGAAGGCGACACAAGGGTTGTCACCACTAGAAGGCGACACCCTGTCTGTCGCGACCTGGGTCAGAAGGCGACAGGGAGCCTGTCGCGATCAGGTCGCGACAAGGGCATTGTCGCGACCACAGCCAGAGGTCCAGGTGACCACCAGAGACCTCCCACAACACATGGTGAAAATAGGCATGAAGGCGACGATCATCCTGTCGTGACCAGAATGCAACAGGGTGGGCGCCGCTTTCAGCCACCAGAAGGCGACGTATGGGGCTATCGTGAGCTGGGTCGCGATACCAAACATGTCGCGACCACATACACACACACCCGAGAGCATCTCCTTCATACCATATATGCACCTCAATTCCAGAAAATACAAGGGGAGGGGAGCAAGGAGAATGATGTAAACAGGTAAATAGGGTTCAAACCACCCTCATTCACACCCATGCATGCCAAGAAAGTGAATCTACACTCAAAAACCTCACATGCAAGCATGGATCTCCCAACACCCATACCCCATTCCAAGCACAAATCAAGCATCATAGGGACCAACCATCACACATACAAGGCCTAACATGGATTCTAAGGCTTGGAGAAGGGGTTCGGAAGCCCTAGCATGGTAGAACTAGGGGGAAGTCAAGGAATCCCTACCTAAAAATGAAGGTGTAAGACCATTTCCCGACTTCCGTCGGTGTCGTGGGATGACTAGCCATGACACGTCCAGGCTGAGCGACGCGTTGGTGTCACGTCGAGGGTGCCGATGTAACAGTCATCCGTGTCACGGCGAGATTGTGGGTCACGTTGGGTCGCGCCCTAGCTCTCCGTCGCGTCTTCATGTCGCGCCCAGTCAGCAGGTTGTGACTGCCTTATGCCGCTTCGGTCATCTGACGCCTGTCAGGGTGGCAGGCATGTCAGTACGACCTGTCGCGTTATCGCGGTGCCCTGGGGGGCGCGTTCTTGTCACGGTCTGTTGACCCGTCGTGTTAAGGTTGTAACGCGACGGGGCGGACCGTCGCATCTGGGTGCCAGGGGCTTAACGCGCTGGCGGTTGCCCCTTTCCCCTCTCTCTCCGCTTCTTCCCTTTTCCCTCTTCTCCGACATTAGGGAGGCTCCCCTCTAGCGATCCGGGTGTGGAGCAGTCGGCGGCTCGTGGCGGAGCATGGGAGCGGTGTCGTGGAGTGAGGAGGAGGTGGTCGTGCGTCGTGAAGGGCCCTACGGGGTTCGGTTCTTCGTGAAAGGTAGGGATTTCCTTGTGCCCTTCTCGATCCAGGTGGATCGGAAGCTCTCAGGGTTTTGTAGTTAGCATTTACAGCTTTCCCTATACTCCCCTCCCCGTGTGTGCATGCTTGTATGGTTTATGGGAGGCCCGGGATTGAGGATCCCGTTGGTCTGCCTCCCTACTGGTGTCGCGACGGCTCGGCGCGTCGCGACATCATAGGAGGCGTCGGCTTGGTCGGGCGCGACCTTATCGTGACGCGGTTGGCGGTCGTGATAAGGCTGTCGCGCC